>CM073765.1:56304478-57504478 GCA_037127475.1 Arma custos
ACTCTCTCTCTGTTACTCTCTCTCTCAGATTATCTATCTGAAAATATATTTGAAATAAAAACTAAACTGATTCAGTCTAACTATACAATATGACGAAAGGAGAAACAGGGTTTTATAAACGTTTAACCACAAACTCACCCCCATCTCCGTCCCAAGGGTGAGTCTGAGGCGAATATTTAAGTGACTCTAAAGAAAGAAGAAGTGCGATCGACCCCCAAGAGAGGAAGGAAATTCGATTCATCAATGTTTTTTCCTTTATTCTTTTATTTATTCATCTATTCCTTTATTCCCTTCGTCTTCGCTGAGATTCTTTATCTTTATCTTTATCTTAAAAAAAAAGATAAAATTACTTTTTAAACTAATTTTATAATATAAATATACTTTTAATCGTATTTAAAATACGTTATTCTTCAATTACCATTCAAGTGAAGAATTTTCTGCCAACTAATATATAGGAATTTATTTTTTTAAATAATTATATTATAACTTAAAAAAGGGAATATTTTATAAAAATAATGTTCAATCAATAATTTTTATAAATATAAATATATTAGTAGTCCTATTTAAAATACCTTATTCTTCAAAAGAAAAACTAATTGCTAACTAATTCCTTTTTGTAATCAAAAAGGAACATTTTTTAAACTATTTATTGAACATATATCTAAAACTTGTAATTTAATATAAATAAATATTAAAATTAATAAATCGTAATAAAATTAAAAATAGTGTATTAGGTATTTTGGAATTTTATGGAAATACTTTTCCAAACATTTTCGAATTTATAAAAGAAATTATATAAGAAGACAAAATTTACACAAACACGCTTTTGTATGTTATTCCTTAGTAATATCTGATTAAATATATTTTTTTTATGGTAACTAAGAATATCTCAAAAGGATAATAAGTTTGTACTAAAAAGAAAAAAAATATTAAAAACCGCTTCTGCTTTCAAAAATGATTCACAAAATACAATAAAAAATATATGTATGAAGTATTGTGAATATTTATGTACTTGTATAAGCCTGATTGTTTGTAAATTTTTATACAAATTTATTTGATTGTATATTTTGTTATTGATCATTAAAGGGGATTCAAGTCTATCCGTCCCTCAAGACATTGCGGTCGTGCGGTATTGTATCAATGGTGCCTGAGATTTCTGAAGGTATTTATCTATTGAATAGAATTGATAAATTATTTTTTAATTTAATGTCGAACTTTTATAAATATTATTTATTAAAGGTTATACAAGACTTTAAAATATGTATATGCTAAAAATAAAATCTGTTTCAAATCTATAAAAATGCAATGGGGGCGTAAATTAGAGATATAATATTTTAAAAGAATAACAACATTAAAAAAATAAATAAACAAACAATACAAAAAAATTATAAAGTTTTAACGCTTGAGAAATTTCAATGTCAAATAACGAAAACAGCAAAAAATAACAGATACAAATATTTTAAGAAATAACATACACATGAAACTTTAAAAAAATCTGTACATACAAATAAAAATGTTTTCAACTCTTCATAAATGCAAGGGAGTTTTAAAATTGGTCACAAAAACACTCGTGACCGAAAAATCCAAAAGTTAATTAAACAAATAAAAAAAATTTCTGGACTGGTCTTTCCTAGTGTCTGATTGGATATTTATATATAACTTTTTTTTACTAAGACAGTATTCATTTAAAAAATAAGAAATAAGCATGAAAACAATACAACAAAAAAAACATCGTCCACATAACCTGTTATATTAGCGCTAATGTTTAAACAAATACATTTAGACTAATAAAACGAATTTTATGTTGCCTAAAATTCATTGGATATCACTAGATCAAAAAACGGTGTAAACATTCTTATCACTAAGAATTAATTCATCTAAAAATTTAACTATTTAGTTTTAGCTTCAGTAAATATTACTTTGACTGCGAGTTTTTTTTTTTATATTATGCGATTTTATTAACGTTACAGTTGAAAAATGAAGATATTGAACATTTTAACATGTAAAATAAATTAAATTTTCACAACTAAATTTAAAAATTACAATTTTATTAGAAGTTGGAGGTAATGAAAAAGTTGCGCAATGAAATGATGTACCAGGTTATTTTTAAATACATGAGAAAAAATCATGAAAATCTGTAAATGTGGTAACCGAACATGACCTTACTTGCATGACCCTAATAATAAGATGATTTGCTTATCAAGACACAACAATCGGTGTTGATCTCTGAATATATCATTGGAATAAACAAAAAGGAAATAATTTTCCTGCCAGCATTGCCTTAGGTGAAATTGGCTCTTCTACAGTCAGGCGTCAGTCACCAGGGAAATACAATTTCTTTTGCTATAGCTTATTTCCAGCAGGTGTCATGTCCAAGTATCATCCTAGCATATAATAAGAATTCTTCTCCAAGAATACTGTAGCGAGATATAAAACAAACATATATTACAAACATATACCTGAGATCGCATATGTAAAAGAGTCAGAGGATAAACAAGTACATATTAACATAATAATATTATTTACATCAAGTACAGTATGACTGTGGCGGGGGAAGTTATAAGTCCGAAGCCAACTAGTACACACTCAAGGGGATAGACCGAAAGGGAAGCGGTAGAAATCCATGAAGCCATCATATGGATTTAGGATGTTAAATTTATTTTTTTGTATTATTTAAGCATGGAGCATGTCCTAATATTAAGAAACGGTACCTCCATGGGGTTAACATGTGGGTAAAAAAATATATACACACACACATTATATATATATAATATATATATATAATATATATATAGAGAGAGAGAGAGAGAGAGAGTGAGAGAGAGAGATAGCGAGAGAGAGAGAGAGAGAGAGAGAGAGAGAGAGGAGAGAGAGAGAGAGAGAGAGACGAGAGAGAGAGAGAGGAGAGAGAGAGAGAGAGATGAGAGAGAGAGAGAGAGAGAGAGAGAGAGAGAGAGAGAGAGAGAGAGGAGAGAGAGAGAGAGAGAGAGAGAGAGAGGAGCCAACTCAGTGACTTCCATCGACACTCATTTCGATTAAACCCTTAATAAAAATATTTAAAACTAAGCACAAGGTATTCTAATATTCTTATAATTTATTTAATTGTTATATGATATATAATTTTTTTTAAATATTTTATTTGAAAAGAAAAGATATGGCCAGGACCGGTACTTTAACCCGGGTTTTTCACATCTCCGTGGTGCCATTTGAACCATCTCGGCCACCCTGGCACGTTTCTCGGCCAGTCCTATCAAGCCCGAGATGGTTGAGGCGTCACCACGGAGAGGTGAAAAACCCGGAATCGAGTCCCGGTCCTGGCCATATCTTTTCTTTTCAAATAAAATATTTTAAAAAAAACATTCTAATATTCATTTGATAGTAGAACAGCATTTCCAAAACTGGTGAATATTGAAAAAAAGATATTACAGAATCATCTGTTAAAAGACGTGAATAGATTCAATGGAATCTGTGGACCCTACTAAGGCTCACCCAGTCTCTTTAAAATAGCCTCTTCTAATAAATGAAACATGTCGGTTGACGTTGATATTGATTAAATCACACTGCTTCCCAGACTGTTGATTTAGCAACGATCTTATATTAAGTCAATTAATCGTTGCCGGGACATTCCAATTTCAAACTTCTAATAGTTGGATGACTTCATAACAAAAAAACTTTGTTGTTATGGAAATGAAATAAAGAAAATTTACACAAGTCTTTTATAAAACTTGTTTATAACAAACTCGCTCTTGAATTTCAGTGAGAAAATAATAAGATACAATGGTGGCTAAAGGATAATTAAAAAAAGTAATTTTTAAATGTAATATTAATATTACATTAATATGTAATAAATTTTGAAGTTGACTAACTAAAAGAAAACTAGAAACCCTTAACCCTTTTACTGTCCATTAAATGCTGAGGGGGTATAGGAATTTCGCTAAAAATCATATAAGTAGTTTTACTGCATTTTACCCAGGAGAAGAAGAAGTGGTTACATAAAAATCCTGATATATAAAAATTATTATTTGTCAATATCTATTTCACCATCCCTGAATTATATTGACATTCTTATTTGACTTAGTAACTATTATTTCATAAAAATTGTGAACTATTCAAAACCTCTCACTACACGAGCAGTAGAGAGGAATGACTGTGATTATGTATATTATTCTGTAATAAATAATAATTGGCAATTAAGATAATGCAAAGATATGGGAGCGGAGTAGCTCGGTGGTAGAGCGCTGAGTTGCAGTGCCCTGGGTTCAAATCCAGTTCGCCGGCAGACTTTTATTTAATCTGCTATTGACCAGAGATTAATCCAATGGGGTCTAGGGCCCTCCTGGGGCTCACCCAGCCTCTATAAAGTAGGTACCCGAAATAAGGTGGGAAAATCTGGTGGTCGAGCGTGATCAAATCGCCCTCCTGCAAAACAGTCCCTACAACTTACTGAACCCAAGACCCACCATGGCTTTAGACCTTTTGATTTAGGATCGTTTTTTGAGAAAATGATTTATATTTTTACACAGAAGTTATGTATTATGTATTAGATATTAAATATTAATAAATAGTAAATGCTTTTTATTTGACCCAATAACTTCAGTGTTCTGAGACACTTCCATTTTATTTATACAGTTTTTATGGTGGGTTTGTTCCTTATTTCCGACAACAATGTTTCTTGTTTCTTTCTTTTCTTTACTTTATTTCTGTTCAACTTCCGATATTGTTGACGTTGTGTGTTTTCCTTTCCATACTTTTTCTAACTTGGTTGTATACCTACCTACGATACGAGTGCTTTATTAGAGAATCTCAAGTCATTCCAACTTATTTCAGAAATTCTTACTCGGTTTCCAATAACGTCCTTGAGAAAATATATTTGTCTTCTTTAGTATAAATCATATCTACAAATATAATACAATCTATCGCCCCAACGTATACAAGTCTTAAATTAAAAAAAAAAATTCTGACTTAACCGTCATATTTGCCTATACTTATCTTCAACAATCATATTTCAACTTGCCACTTCCAAAACTAAACATACTCTGTACAATGTACAGCAGCGGGAATCCAAAATAGTCGAAAAATATGTGGATTGAGGCTGATCTAGAAACGAACCTCCCTGCACAACCCTTGTCCATAAAACCGTACATTCTCAACCATGTACTAAACCCAAGACCATTCATTGGCTGCAGACCTATCGGTTGTTTCGAAAATTTTATATTTTATCACAGAATAGAGAATAGTACACTACAATAAAATATATATTATTATACAGAATAATATCTAATATAGTATATAATAATAATAATTCACCTAAACTTAATTAATAAATAAAACATTTATTTAAATTATTCTTATTTTATTTTCCATTTGCACCTGCGCAGTTTCGTTTCCAGCAAATTTGATTTAAGTGTTTTTTTTTCTCCTTGATTTGCACGATGAAATTTTCAAACCCATGTACCAAGATATATTTTTCATTTTACTTTTGGAATATATGATTTTATAGTGGGAATGTTCATGTCGTTTAATGGTTTTTTTCTCCTTGATTTGCACGAATAAGTGAAATTTTGGAAATGATCAATCATTGAAGCCTCTAGACTATTGTCTTCCTTACCCGCCCCCAGCAAGTCCGGATAGCAAGGAGTAGAAAAGAGAAAGAACAAGTGAATTTTGTGCAGAGTAAAATGTTATGTATTTGCTGTGAATATATGATTTTGTAACAGAAGGAATGACCATGGCGTTTTTATGGTGTGATTCGAAATAAATTAAGCAGCATTAAATTTTTTTATAAAAAGTGAATATGGATGTTTGTATCCTGTGTATTTGGACGTGTTTTACTCAACCCTAAAGTTCAGCTCCGAATGTCCAAATAGGTTTTGGCATACTGTTAAAGATTAGTCGTTAGTTTTCTTAATCAACTGAAGATCTGTAGTACAGAAAATGTTGTCGATGTTATAACTCAGCTTAAAAATCCTATTAATGTTACCCATATACCGAGATATATTGTTCATTTCACTTTTGGAATATATAATTTTATCGTGGGAATGTTCATGTCGCTTTGTAAGGTGGGATTCGAAATAAACCAAAGAGCGCTAACAACTGTTCTTAGAATGGTGGACTCTGTTGTTTTGTATTTTGAAATATTATTATAATTTAACTCTTAATTAAAAATTGTTCCTCGATAGAAAAGTATAATGGGAGGAAATTAAAATAAAACAAAGACAACATCCATTCAAATAATAACTACAAAAAAAATTGGGACTAATGTAGCCGTTGTTAAGGGCAGAAGTTTGCTGAATGAGAGCCCTTTGTGTTCCCCCCACTCCATCCACTCTTCCCCCACCACGCCCTATCCAACCCCCTACACTCTTTCATAAAACGGAGAGGCCTTGTGAAGCGAGGCCACGTGACCCGCTAACCAATACAGTCGACAAAGCCTTTCTCTTCCCTCACTAATTGCCTTTAGTTATTTCTGAACAGAATCAATCCTATTCAGGCATTAGCTCAAACATCCGCGATAAATAACCAATGGTTCCAAGCCTGAAAAGGGAAACGAACAAAATACTGTGATAAAATGGGTAACAAGAATTTTATAAAGTTATAATACTGAAGAGAGATTATATACACTTACTCGACCGCCAAATATCCGAAAAGTAGATGGGAGAATCACATTACAGGGGAGCGTTCGGGGTTTAGTTAAGTTGGATTGGGTTGATGGCCGTTATTGTCTATACTTGTAGGCTCCTAATCTCTAAGTTGTGAAATATCTTCTGTGTTGTCAGCAATGTTACTTCCTTGACTTAACCCTTCTTTCTCTATATGTATATACTAACTTTTGCCCGCGGCTTCGCTCGCGTGGAATTTGGTCTGCCACATAAAATTTCGTGGCAGAACATTTTATATAAATAATTTAATTTTTTTTTTACTGTAAGTTACTCGTACATCAAAAATTTCAGATGTCTAACTTCAAAACTGACGGATTCCATACAACCTTGGAACCCCTATTATATTAAGGGAAAAACCCTTGGGGTGGAATTATCCAAATTTCTTTCTTAAATTATACAAAGAACCTATCTGCAAATTTCAAGATGCTAAGTTCCAGATTTGCTTTTAATTGTGAACTATAATGAATTCTCCACAGTACCTAAAAAACTGTCTGGCACGTGCCCCCGTACTCCCTCCTAAATCCGACCTTGCTGTAGCCTATGTGTTATTCTGATGTATAACCTACATTACTGTAAAGTTTCATCCAAATCCGTTCAGTAGTTTTTGTGTGAAAGAGAGACAAACATACAAACTTTCGCATTTATAATATTAGTAAGACTAATAAGATTAGTAGGATATCAAAACAATAGTTTCACTCTACTAACAACTATTATCATGTGATTTGCCATTATTTACTATAATGGATTCTCCACAGTACCTAAAAAACTGTCTGAGGGAGGGGCACGTGCCTCCCTGCCTCCCCATTTAAATCCGACCTTGCTGTAGCCTATGTGTTATTCTGATGTATAACCTATATTACTGTAAAGTTTCATCCAAATCCGTTCAGTAGTTTATGCGTGAAAGGATAAACTTATTTAAACTTATATAAGATTGTATGTGAGACAAACATACAAACTTTCGCATTTATAATATTAGTAAGATATTAGCTCTAAGACAAGAAGAAATAGGAAAGTAGAGAGTAGAGACAAGAGAGAGATTAGAGAGTAGAGACGAAATGGTGTAGTTAGTTTATAGTATTTAAGGAATCATCACTAAGTTAGATCTAGAGTAATCAATAAGGCATATTTAATAAGTCTTAACTAGTCAGTTCACATAGGAATAGTCAGTTCACATAGGAATATAATTAAATGTAATATCTGTTCAATATAACTATAAATATATATCATTCTTACAAGTCGTCCACCGTTAGTAAACATCTTTCATGGTGACCCGATTCATGGTGACATTTACTGCCTGGAAAGCATGGTGGTAACATCTATTATAATATCGATTGATCCCTAAATCCAGAGTGGAGGACACTGAGGATCTGATCCTTGATGTCCTAAGGGAGGATGAACTTGAACTTGAGGTCTCTTGAACACAGACAGAAAAGTAAGAAGAATTCGAAATTTCTGAAGGCGCTAACCACTGCAGGTTGTTGGACATCTTCATGTTCATGATTGGATATCTCCGTTTTGAACTCGGAGATACAATTACGGGTAACAGTATGATAATATTGGTACCAAACAGCAATCCAGATATTCTAGTTATTCGACATTAAGAAATGACGTCTGTAATTATCGGAATAGGAGTTCCCAATAACGTTAACATGCATAAGTGGTTTGGTAGAAATGATTATTTCCAGAAACGGATAAGTCTCTGAGAAAACGATTGGAACATTCAAATCATTGGGACTTACTTACTATATTCTGCAAGAGTGACAAAATATAATCTTGTAAAAGAATTTGAAACACCTTAAACATGCAATTTTAGTTTCTTACAACTTATTATTTCTTAATCGACTTCCCCATCAAAACACGTACACAAACCATTTGGTGAAACTGGGTTCCAGGGATCCTTGTATATGTATTTTCACTAAAAAATCGAAATCGAAAATTCGGCCTGTTCTTTCTTTACTTAAATATCAATGCCTTAGTTCACATATGTGTTTAGTGCAAATTTTTCAAAAATGGGTTTTGTTATGTAAATAATATTGTAAAGTTGTGATCAGGAAGTCATATATCATATCCCTACCATTCCCCACTATCGAATGTGAAAATCGGTACTTTTGAGGAGAATTAAAAAAAAAATATTTCCGAGGTTCAATAAAAATTAGTATCTATAATCAAACCAATGACATTGGTTTTACATTGTTTTTGTGACTAATAGACGCCTCTATATGAATTTTATACCAATTATCAATCCTAAAGCAACTGCTATAAGTCGAAAACGAAAACTGTTTTTTCACATTCGATAGTTGGAAATGGTTGGGACGATATGTTGATATAAAATTAATAGAGAAGCTGTGAATATTACAAAATTATATTGTGTTCTTAAACTTGAACTGTATTTTTTGTGTTAAATTATTATCAAAGTTGACTCCTGTAAAATCTAGTTTTCGGCACTTAACACATGCGTAAACTAAGGCATCAATATATAATATAGTTTCATAAATAAATAAATTAAAGTAAACAAGATTAGAAGATATATGGATTAATGTTCTATTATGCATTTCAGAGTTCGTAGAACAGTTTATATTAGAACACAATCTGTATCGCATCGTTTGTTTGAGGCTTACATATAAATTTTTGCAGGCTTTCATATCGTCCGATGGATGCACGTGCTTGTTGTTGAATCCTAAACAACTGGTCGAGGATGATTATATAATTCCAATCATATTTGAACAATTGTTGGGACGATAATCTAGGCCGTACAGATCACGTACGAAACAGCACGTTTCAAAATATCAGAGCGTAATAACCTGGATAATAGGCATTAACGGCATCGATACAGTTTATTAGTGTACTTTTCTAGGAGCTCGCAGCAGCACATTCCTTTGAGCTGGTGGTGGTGGGCTGTTGGTGCAGGTAGTCTCAAAGGATTATAATATGTGAAGCAGACTTCCTTAATACGATTAAACATCGTGTCTGAGGACAAAGGCCAAGCCGAAACACCTTCATGGAGGATCTACCTGGCAGGCACTGTGGAAAGGGTTCCTTCTGGCAGCGATGGCGATATTACTGTCCTCCCTTTGCGTTGGATCGGCGCTTACTGTCTCCCGCTAAAGCCCCAGAGACGAAGCTCAGGGAAACGCGATATATACTTAATGGTGGCCTTAGTTGTTCATTCTCACATTGCGGTGTTCACGTTTCAGATGATGTTTTACCGTTTAAATGGAAATACGTCACGATTAATATAGAGAAAAGACATTTATTTTTCTATTTTCTAAAATCCCTTAAACCAATTTTCCTCCCGTAAAAATTGAAAATCAAAATTTCTAATAAATTAACTGTTAATGCAGTTTTTTTTTTATGATACGGCCTTTGAGACCACGCAAATATAATTATTTTCACTTCTTTTCATATCCCTTCTCTGCTTCCTTCTTTCTTCCCACCTTTTCCTCATTCTTTCCAATTGTTCTTTAATTCTCTCCTCGGCCCACGCTATTCCTTTTCTCGCATCTCTCTTTCCCACAAGGACATACATTTCTTTTAGTTTCTTCCCATAGTCATCCCTATCGAAACAGTCTTTGTCTGTTATGTTTAGTCTCCTTCTTCCTTTATCTGTTCCATGTACCCCCCAGCACTCTTGTACCCTCTAATTTTATAGAATATTTCTGTATTTAATCTCTTTGAGTGTATCCTGACCGTATGTCCGTAGAACCTTAATCTTCTTGTTCTTATGCCCATTTCCAAATCATTCACTTATAATGATTTTTGTACAATATAATATAATATTAATGCAGTTTATAATAAAAATAATATAAAAATCCCATATATGTACATATATCACAATTAATATATATGAACTTAAATTCAAATTTCTCCGAAACCCGCTTAGCTCGTAATATAAAGAAAAATAAAACTATTGAACTCGGACATAAAAGAAAAATAAACCAGATATAGCAAATGAATTATCCTGTTAAAAACTGCACATCGCCTTGATAGAATTGGAGATTTTCAATTTTTTATTTCATTATTTCAATTGTTCACTGCAACAACAGTCGTTTTCTTAATAGTATAATATTTAAATCTTACTAATATTATAAATGCGAAAATTTGTATGTTTGTCTCTCTTTCACGCAAAAACTACTGAACGGATTTGGATGAAACTTTACAGTAATATTGGTTGTACATCAGAATAACACATAGGCTACAGCAAGGGGGGGATGGATAAACGTATTTAGGGGGCACGTCCATCCATTATAGTACCTACATAATTAAAGGCAAATCTAATTTACTTTTCCTACTAATATTATATATGCGAAAGATTTAGGGGGAAGGCACCCAGGCACGTGTCAGATAGTTTTTTGTGTTCTGTGGGGAATCTATTATAGTGCATAATTAAAGGCTAATCAGGAACTTAGCATTTTGAAATTTACAGATAGGTTCTTTGTATAATTTAAGAAAGAAATTTGGATAATTCCACCCTCAAGGGTTTCCTCTTTAATATAACAGGGGTTCAAAGGTTGTAAAGAATCCGTCAGTTTTGAAGTTAGGCCTCTGAAATTTTGGATGTACGGGTAACTTATAGTTTAAAAAAATATTAAATTTATTAGCAGACCAAATTCCACGCCAGCGAAGCCGCGGTCAAAAGCTAGTATTTCATAAATACAAGTAAAATTTATTCGAGGGAATAGAGTAATTTTCTATTTAGTGTCCTAGAGTTCGTAGATCTGTTCTTTTGAGAGAAGTTGTCCCTGATCGATGCTTCTATTGATCTGAGATATACTCTTTTTGAATCAACTGATTTTTTTCTGGTATGTTCTGTATTCCTGAATTGGTGAACCGTTAACTGATTAAATAATTTTCAGTATTTTTATATTTAAATTGTTTACTGTTTTCTGTATAAAATGATTACCAATTCACTGCAGATACGAAATTCATAACACCATTTACCTCTTGTTGGTAGGAAGCAAACAAGCCAGTTATACATAATTCCTGGCATCCTTAATTACAGCTGCCATGACAGAAGAGCAACTTTCATATTTATGCGGTTACTCAGTTAATCTGACGAGACACGGCGACCTCGTTCCCTGGCCCCGGATCCGGGAAAACTCCTTCCGTGCCCGGAAGGGAAAAGATAAAAGTCCGGTTTATTAAATATGGCCCATCATTAAGGGAGTGAGACAGAATCCCTTAAATTTGTAAGAAATATTAGTAGCATGCATAAATTGTTTAAGTATGAAGTGCGAAGCTACAGGTCCGAATTCAAATCCGGTTCAGGTAGATGAAATATATATTTTGTTAACAGACGTAAAACAACCCTGTGAAGTCTGAGAAGACCCTTCATGGAGCGCAACCAGGCCTATAAAGTGGGTACCCAAAAGAAGGAGGAAAATGCGTGATCTAGTTCAGATCACCTCCCTGCACAACCGTTGTCCATGAAACAGTCTACACCATCACTGGTTGTAGTGGTGTAGGTTTTTTGCAAGATAGAATTCCAGTCTTGGGATTAATTTTTTTTAATTAACAACCGTGCAACAGATCGTTTAAATCATAAGTACACTGAGATTGAAGTCTTAAGTTCAAAACCGGCAATAGAAGTTAATTATTTGCTCTGTTAACAGACTTGAAAGATTATCGGGGCTCACCCAGCCTCAATAAAGATTTTAAATGATATATTGTTTATCATCATCAACAGATTCGAGTTCGAAACGTGTAGCAAATAGTTTATTTATTAAGTAAATATCCTTTAAACGACTCGATGGGAACTGCAGAAAAAAATTAAAATTCCTGAAATTCATAAATTTCAAACCTTGAGAAAAATATTGTTTAAGATTATCCCACTACAATACTTTTTTTTAAAAATTATACTGAGAAAGATTACAAAGGCTTAGAGAAAGAAATAATTTATCGTCCGTCATATGCAACGATATATATTTTTTACATTTATGAGCAAACTGTTCTAACAGGTTTATTTATTTCAATAATTGTGTGAGATTTTTTTCACACTACAAAAATGTATGCTGGAAATAACATTAACATTTTGTTTCTGCACTGAGCTTTTCTGTGTACGAATAGTAGAAGGAGGGGGGTAGCACACAGTCTTTACATACAGTTACACTGATAAAGAGTCCCGAGTACGAAACCCGCTGTGGCAGAAAAAATATTTTTTATGTTAATTCAACCATACCGGGGCTCGTCCAGCCTCTGTAAAGTAGGTAAAAATACCTAGTGGTTGAGCTTGATATTAGCCTAAATACCTCCATGCACAAGCGTTGACTTACAAACAGCACTGTCTCTAAAATGTTCTAAAACCGACATCCTTTGAGAACTCTAAGGCAAAAACTAAGATTTGACTTATTTTTTTTATCCTGGCTCTCTAAAATATTGGATAAAAATGTTCGGAATGTAAATATTTAAGACAAACTCGTCCCAATCACCAGTAGCCTTACAGAATCCGAATCATACTCGATGCATTCCAAATCAGGATTCTCTCCTCCAGCGGAACAGATGAACAATATTCCATCAGTATTCCAAACGCTCTAAATCGGCAAACTAAAATTTGCATGTTTAACAAACGATTCAATAATAACAATAGAATATTGTGGATCCTGCGTTTTTACTGACCTAAAGATAGATTTAATATGGTTCTATGGCAACACCGTACCAAAGCCATTCAAATAGAATAGAAAAGAAAAATAATTTTATTCTGCGACCAGGTCCATTAATAATAACAGAAATGCACTAAATTAAATAAATATATATTTGGCCAAAGGACTACATTATTAGAATAAAACAATATTTACATAATATCTTGAAAGTAAATGACTAACAGGTATGTTTTGGTAGTGAATTAGAAAACGTAATACAAAAATAAAATAAAAAAACAGACAAATTTACAATACAAAGAAATAGGCTTATAGAAAAATAAGTAAATAAATAATAGCATCTTATAATATAAAAAATAATATCATTATGAGTGAGGAATATTTATAGTAATTCATCAATCGATTAAGCTGAATCATATATTTTATATCTATAAATTATTTATTGATTATAGAGCATCTGTTTGGGAATTTAGAAGATGTAGAAAAAGTTTGGATTTAAATGAGATTAAAGGAGACGCATGACGGATATCGAGTGGCAGTGAGTTCCAAAGAGAGATAGAACGGGCGAGAAAGGAACGCTCAAAAGTTTTGGTTCTATGGGAACGGATATAAAGATCAGAAGGGCGAGATCTTGTGGATATAGAGGATTTGAATTATAGGAGGCCATGGATATAAGATAGAAAATAATTAATGCTTATGGCACGCTTTTATTAGCTTCGCCCGTACGTACTCACGTACTCATGTAACGGAATCTTTGAACTCTAATTGGATGGAGCCACTTCAAAACATCAACATAAGTTAAAATTTTTGCACATTTCTCGAGGACCAATGACATTACAATGAATTGTTAATTTTGTCTCATTATCCTGAATAGGATTTTCAGGATTAGCAATTTTTATCCGAAGACTAAGGGTGTGCTAAGGAATATATGGATTAGTCTTTGAGACATGACTACAGGAGGGATCAACTGAGGAGGTTCAAATATTTTAGAATAAAAAACTAAAGAACACGCAATTACATCCAGCGTTACTAAAAAGTAGAAAATTTATGATTGTTAAAATAAAAAATCATACATTTATAGCCTGCCGAACTAAAGAGTAGAGAATTAAAGCCCACCACTTATCAGGCAACAAAACCAAAAAGTAGGAAACAGCTATTAATTATTAAATTAAAGTTCAAAATATAAATAGAGCGATGAACAAAAAAAAATCAATTTATCACAAAAAAGCGTGGGGTGAATGATGCTAACTGTTTTAAACTGTTTAATGGCTGATGTAGGTAAAAATAGAGTCATTATGGAATTAAAAAGTTCCCCACGGTTTTTTAAGCCAAACATATTTTTGTTCTCACCACTAATTTGTTTTAAAATAAATACAGGAAAAAAGTCTTTATCACTATAACTCATGTAGGGTATTGGGTTCAATTCGCGGTTGAGGCAACAGTTGAGCAAGGAGGGATGTGCCCTAGATCACGCTCAACCAACAGACCCCCCCCCTAATTTGGGTACCTACCTTATATAGACTGAGTGAGCTCCAGGAAGGTCCCATATACCAAATAATCCATCCCCAGCTGTCAACAGAACTAATAAAATCTGCCACAGCCGGATTTGAATTAAGAGCCTTCGGCACGGCGACTCGGCACCTTACCACTGAGCCAATCCCCTTATTCATATTTTAAGCCACTTTAAAATTATTTTCTACTTTTTAGTTTTATTTCCTATTAAAGCAGGTTTTTAAAAAAAATTTAAACTATTGTTTGTATCTTAGACAAATAAGGAAAATGTTTTAAATCATAAAGATACTAAACTCTAAATAAACTTAGAGAACGGAGATAGTTGGGGAGTGCAGTAAAAAAAACACCAAATAAGTACTAGACTTATATTTAGTAAGTGCCGACGTTTCGAACTACAGTGTAGGTCATCTTCAGAGCATATATACCTAGCGGTTGAGTTGATCGTCCTCGCCGCCGCTTGGTATATTTGCCCTGAAGATGACCAACACTGTAGGTCGAAACGTCGGCACTTACTAAACATAAATCTAGTACTTATTTGGTGTTTTATTGACTGCACCCCCCAACTATCTCCGTTCTCCATTTTATCATCCAGTCAACTATTTTCCTCTCATACCTAAATAAACTTAAATCGTTTGCTCCCAGAGAAACTTTGAAAACTAGACTATACCTTTTTACTACACATTTTATTTATTATTATTTTTTTTTGGGGGGGGGGGGAGATTGATATTTCCTTTGAAACATATTTTTAAATTATCTTTATTTAAAATATTATTTGGTACTAAAATTATATTTAACACCGAAAAAATATATTTACAGAATTTATTTATATTGACTAAAAATAATTTTTATATTTTTTTTTATATCGGTATGGACTAATTCACTGGGAGCTGGGGTTTATGTCCGGGATGAGTAAGCGAAGGGATTAATCCTGAGCGATTTTATATTCGCTTGTCATTTCATCCATCGCGTTGTTTTTAAATAAAAAAAAAAAAAAAATTAGTTTCGTTTTATTTTTTCTTCGATCACCTGAAAAGTTTTTTCTCCCCTATATGAAAAAGAATCAGTTTTATATAGCCACGTGTAAATTATTAAAATGGTTAACAGCCATGCTCGGGATCTACAGGGCTCTCCCAGCCTCTATGAAGTTGGTACCCTTAATTTGTGGAAAACAACTCTGAGGATTGATCGTGATCACGTGCAAATCACCTACCTGCACAACATTTTTTCCGAGAAGCAGTATAGTATCTACTATGTACTGAATCCAGGACCCTTCACGGAAGCAGCGGTACAGAATTATTTTTTTGGAGAACGGAGATAGTTGGGGGGTGCAGTCAAAAAGGACCAAATAGGTAAAAGACTTATATTAAATATGTGCCGATGTTTCGACCTACCATGTAGGCCATCTTCATGGCTATGAGAAAGAAACAAACAGAACAAAAAATATAAAAAACGTTACAGTAACAAAACAAGAATATAGTGACATGAAATGCATAAAATTAAAATAGTGACAGATATGATAATTAATGATAACGAATATTAAAATAGTGAGAGAATATAATAAAATTAAAATAGTGACAGATATACTAAACAGAAATTAAAATAATGATAGATATATAATTTAAAAATAACGAATATAAAATAAAGAAAATAAATGTACAGAAAGGATAATAATGTAAACATAATATAAAGGGAAAGAAAAATGAGGAGGTAAACAGAAAGATACAAAATGAGAAGATTAAAATATAAAAAAAGGTAGAATATAAAGAATTTAGAAAAAACTAGTTTAATTACAGATATAAAATGTATGATAATAGACTCCTAGAGGTTACGCAAGTAAAATGTAATAATAAAAGAATAATAATACAAGAATATGTAGAAAGAAATGAATAGGTATCTCGTAGAATGACAGTTAGAA
The DNA here is from genome assembly GCA_037127475.1 of Arma custos. Lineage (NCBI taxonomy): Eukaryota > Metazoa > Arthropoda > Insecta > Hemiptera > Pentatomidae > Arma > Arma custos. Next base: position 56,321,158 of record CM073765.1, read on the forward strand.
ATGTAAAAGATTTGAAAATATAAGTATGGGATGTAATATAAAATAGTTGATTGGATTAATAAATTTGAAAAATTAAAAATAATGCTTATAAATATAAACTCTTTGATTACCAGGAGCTTTCCTCTCATAAAGGATTTTTTTTATTTTAACCTTTATTACTAAATTATAATGTAGTTTAAAATAAGTATAAAACTAATTTTTATTATTGAGGTTTACATAAACTTGACATATGTCTATAATAACTATAATAACCGGTATTACTACAACCCAAGTAGGATATTGGGCTCAGTACCTACTAGAGACCGTAGTGTTTCTTGGACTACGGCTGTGCAGGGAGTAAACAGATTTTGTATTCAGGAGTCCCCCTAGGGGCTTACCCAGGCTCTGTAAACTGGGCACCTTTAATTTTTGAAAAGACCTGGTGGTGACAATTCACACCTTTCAAAATCGTTGTCCATACAGTCTCTATCATCTACAGAACACAAGACCCTTCTTGGATTGTAGTGGTGCAGATTTTTTTTATTTTAAACTGTATTGCTATATCATAATATAGTCTAAAATAAGCTTAAAAAATAATTATTATTATTGAGATTGATAAAAATTTGACATTTGCCTATAATCAACTGTATTAATACAGCCCATCAAGTGTATTGCGCTCATTACCTGGAAGAGACTGTACTAGTGCTGTATATATATATACAGCTGTAATTATGGGGAACATTTCCATAATTACTTCATCAAGAAATAAACGTTTCAACTAACATTTCGCAGTATTGATGAAGATATATTTGTTAAAACGTTTATTACATGACTAAATTATTACCGAAAGGTACACAATTCTAATAGTTACTATCTGTTTTCTATACTAAAACTCATGATAAAAAAGTTAAAAGGTGTTTGTGACTTGAATCGAGGCGACAACCAGCGTTACTGAAATCCTGTATTATTTATTATAATTTCTCCTTTAATTTAAGTTTAATTGTTTTAGTCATAATATTAAACTTAAATCTATAGTCGCTCGTCGTTTCAGACTACTCCAAAACTTACTAGACAAACGCTCTAAGCTCCCAATTAATTACAAAAGACTCACATACATGACAATCATTAGACCCATCTGGAATTACGGAGTAGAGCTTTGGAGCTCCACTAAGCCATCGAATTCAATCATAACAATCCAAAATCCTTCGTAAAAACTTCAATGCTGCTTACTTTGTTATGAACAAAGTAATCCATAATGACCTTAATGTTCCATTTGTTGCTGCTTTGGCCCGAATCAATATTTTCATGACAAACTTCATTTCCACTCAAACCCACTAGTTTCAAAACTAGCAACCTCTTCAAACCCTGATAATACTCCGAGGGGTCTGAAAAGAAGATGGCCTCGTGACCTTCTAAGTTGAACTTTTTATTTGAGTACTATAACTGGGTAGTTTCTCTACTTGCTTTTATCTCGGGACATTATTTATCTTTCATTATATTTACTTGATGTATTCAATATACAGTTGTAAATTTCAATCAATACATTTTAAAAAAACTTTAATTTTTTTCGTTAGCTAATAAAATAATAGTCCCTACTAGGGCTCACCCAGCCTCAATAAAGTGGGTACTGATTCTTGGGGTTAAGCGTTATTTCCGCTTTTAATGATTCGAATTTTTTTTCCACCTCTTCCCTGTTGGCTTAGAAACACCACAGTCTCTTCAAACCCTACGTACTTTATAGTGCACGGTTTTATTATTATTTTTTTAATATTCTATCTACTTTGTTTTTATTAAAACTAACGGGGGAGGGGAATTGTTATCAAAAGTAAAGAGATTCAAGCAGTTTTCCTTATTCTTTTAAGTTCTATCGCTATCTCACAATTTTAAGTTTAAAAAATGTTATTAATTATAATTTCTCATTTAATTTAAATTTAAATATATCATTAATCGTATTCTTCTTGCATGGCCCTATAGCCCATCAATGAGCCTTGGCCTCCTCGATACGTTTCAGCCAGTCCTCCCTGATAACATTAATATCAAACCTAAATTTATAGTCTATAATTAAAAAAAATATATTTAATTTAATAATGAGCCCTCTTCCCCTCTTACATTCAAGTTTGTTCGTTATCCTACAGCTTAATCCTCCTAGGGCTCACCCAGTCTCTATGAAATGGGTATTCTTAATTGAAGGAAAAAACCTGGTCGTTAACCGTTATTTCGGCTTCTACATGATTCAATACATTTCCTCCCCTTACTTCACTGCTGGCTGATACCGTAATGTTTGCTACCGACCAACTTAGTTTATAGTGCACGGTTTTATTACTATTGCATACATTTTTTTTTTATTTAACCTATTTTTTTAATAAATAACTAGATAAGTTTTGATTTGTGTACCCTAGGGGAGAGGGGGATTGTTATTAGAAGTAAAGAGGGAGGTAGAGTCAAGTAGTTGCGGTGAAGCGAGGCCCAACTGATTTATTGAATTAGTGGCGAGTGGTTTGGGGGGAGGGGTCTGGGCCCCCACGGCTCGCTTTTATTTCCAACAAACTTGAGCACAGTTCCTCCGAGCTTGGGGATTCCTTCGTCAGCCGAGTTCGCTCAATCTCTCTAGTGGCTTTGTCTCTTCTCCGATTGGAAGCCGACCGGGAAGTTAGCGTAATTGATTTTCAGAGTCGCAATGCACGATTGAATGAAGGAAAAAAAAACCCTAACACTAATGTGAAATGTCCGTTTTTGTTATTTCTAAAATCCAAAAGTGATTTGTTACTAACCCAATCATAATGTTTACGATCACTGCAATCGAACAAACAATGTTTAGTACGCCATGAAAAATGAAGATGGAAACACGCGTTTTTGAGTATTTTTTTTTATTTGTTTAAACTTGGAAACTAGGCAGTCCTAATTGCAAGAACCTTTGCCGGAGTGTTGTCAGTGAAGAACTTTATAACATTCAACACCGAGTATAGTGACAACCATATTTTCATCGAAAATATATCGAAAAGTTAATTGTTTTTTGTAGTGGTCAATGACAGGAATCATTAATTTATCCTTTCTTTCCAGTGGTGAAACCATTACATCCACATCCTACTGCAGAGGTATTGACACAATGCAAAAAATAAAATATCACAAAACAACTTCCTAACCTAAGCAAGTCGAAAGGAGCCTTTTCTCTTACAGGACAATGTCAGGCCTCATGTTTACGACACCAACTAAGAAACTAAACAAGCTGGGTTGCAAAGCACTCCCACATCCACCTTATCTACCTGAATTACGTGTGTCTCCAACAGATTTCAATTTGTTGACCGGGCGGGACGAATAAATGCGTCAAACGTAATTTTCTATTTTCCTTTGTGCTATATATATAAATAAACGAATAAGTATTTATTACATAGTTTTTCATTTCATTATTTTAAGCAGAAATAAAAACAAATAGTAATATTAAATTACGTTCTCCGGGCGTGACGTACTGACAAGCCCTAGTGAAAGAGCTGCCAACCCTTATACGCTGCGTAATAAAAAAAGAGAATTCCCCGGTTAACAGGTTAATAGAGAATTTTTTGAAAATGATTCTCATGTCCAAAACGCATTTTCAGACTTTATTTCGTCACAAACCCCTTAATTCTTTAGGATTCTAAATTTGATAACAAACAGGGAAAATGTATTAAAAATGAAGGCAAATATATTAAATACAATTTTTATTTTATTTCATAAAGTTGTTTTAATAAATAACCTTTCCATGGAAAATATAAATTTCATATAAAACACCCCTATAGTAACAATTTTTTTGTTTTACCTTTACAACTAGAACTCGTCTGGGAAGGGTCTGGGATTTAGTACATGGTTGAGACAGGACTGTTTCATGGACAGTGGTTTATTCATGGAGTTGATTTGTCCTAGATCACACTCAACTTGCAATTCTCCCACCTTATTTTTGGTACCCACTTTTAGAGGCTGTGTGAGCTCCAGGAAGGTCCAGCTCCTTTATGATCCATCTATTTGATTTGAACCAGAATTTTCGGCATGGCAACTCTGTGCTCTACCACTGAGCCACTTCGCTCCCTGTAGTAACAATACTAGTTTTAATTCATATTCTAGAGGAAACAAAATGAAAATTCCTAAGATCCTCGTATTATTACTTTTATTAGATCGTTTTTCTTTCTAGTTCTTTTGTAATAATAAAAATAATTTGTTAAAATAATATTATTTGTTAGAGAAGAATTGGTTGACTGTAACTTCTAATGTAAGGAAGAATTAGTGGGGGGTGCAGTCGATAAAAACACCTTAATAAGTGTATACTTATTAAGTATGTATATTAATATTAAGTATATTAAGTGTGTAACTATTTCTTCCTTAAAATATTATTTGTTATATTTTCTTAGATGAAAACATTAATTATAGGAGTTATAATATTTGTTTTAAAACAATAATATTAAGGAATATATATAAATACCTATATTACAAAAAAAAACCTTTTATTATCTTTCTTTTAAGTTCTACCGTTATCTTATAATTTTATGTTTTAAAAAATATGTTCTAAAAATTTTATTCTAAAATTTGGTTGGAGAAAACCTCAATTTAAGAGAAACTATCAATAAAATATATATATGTATCACATACATATATTTACACATATATATATATATATATATATATATATATATATATTCTTCATTAAATAATCAATAAATGCATTTCTTTTAAACGTTTGAAAATGAATAGAGAATTCCTTAATGCAGTATATATTATAAGCGTATTGGTATAATTCAAGCAACAAAACAAATCTCTTTTGTCGAAAAACGTTATGTGCCAAACATAAAATTCATAAGAAACAGGGAAAAATGTTAAATTCGCTAGATATTTTAAATAATACAAAATAATTAAACATAAATGAACTTTTTCAAGTTCTCTTTAAAAAAAAATATACTAATTACAGGCTAAAATAAACATCTACTTAGGCAAAGAAAACTACTTTTTTTTAAAACAAAGCAAACTTCTTTCCCGTTCAAAGTTGTTGAATGTTAGTGGTGAGACAATTCCACATTTTAATTACAAGGGAAAGCCTCGCTGGGAAATGGCCACGAAAATGAGCAGCTACACGAGTTTTTATGCCTTAATGAAAAGGGAAACCTCTATAGGGCCACTTTATTTTGACTATTGCCAGAATTTCAACACTAAATACTATTTTTTTTTAATGAGACAATCCAGTTTCATATTAGTATATTACAGTGATGATTTAAATTGCAAAATCATTAATTCAGTATCTTATGTGTAATGGAGTTACTATATAATATATAAAGAAAACTGTACCACTCCAACCCACGCAGGACAATGTCTTCAACGCATGGTAGAGACTACAGTAACTAGGACAACGGTGTTGGCAGGGGGTTATTTGTTCAAGATCATGCTCAACCCCCAGGTTTGTTCCACAGTTCAGAGTATCCAAGTTATAGAGACCGGGTGAACACCAGAAGGTCATCAGATCCCACTGGGTTCAACTACGGCTGTTTGCAGATTAAATAATTTATCTGCCACAGCCGGATTCGAAGTCAGTATTATAAATATAGGAGTTATCTATTAATATTGTAATAATTGAAATAACATTCTTAAACTTTTCGGAGTGAATTAAAATAAAATAATATAATTCAATAAGAAAAATAAAATATATATTAATTATTGTAGTGTAGTAAATTTCAAAACCGTTATAAACACTATTGTTGATACGACGGTCGTGAAAACCTTCAATGCCTTAACAATAAGTTCACATCTCGGCAGATTAGTTTTTTCTTTTGGCAGTAAAAAAATACTTGGTTATACCGTTCTTCAGAGTGGACGTAAAATAGTGGTTCCCAGCCTGTACGGTGTCAGGTACTCGTTAAAGATCCCCTATCCATTTTTTCTTGGATGGTCAAAAATTAGAACTCCCACTTTAACATCATTCGATTAACCTTAGTAACAAAATGTGACTTTAAACGAACAACTTTAGTCGATACGATTAATTTAAAATATCGAATTTGAACATCCAATGTTATTTAATTAATCATAATTCCCAAAAATAATCATGAATCAAATTAAAAAATAGTATACTACCACTGAATTATTATTAAATTACTTGCACAGCATATTTCAACGGAAATCTAGAACTCCCTTAACATTTAGGCGAGAAAAACCAACTAAGAGCTTCCAGTAACACCAATTTCGATCTATCGATAATATTTAAAATTCAACATGTTGTTTCTATTGATACATCCTGTTCAACACAAAATTGATCATCACTTATTAAAATTATCTATATGAGAGGCGGCATAATGTAAAAAATAGCCTAGCTTAGTGACACCTCTTACGCGTATAAAATATCTTAAAATAATAAATAAAAAATGTAATAACATTCTGGTGGAGTTGTCAACATAAGTGATGAAGATGGACTTCTGTCTTTGATTCTAAATGCTTCCAAGAACCTTTCGGAAATATTGAGAACCTACAGTACCTGGCCATATTAATGTGACCACTTGATAGATCCGTTCTTGTTACATGTTTACATAATTTTTTTGTGTGCGTAATGATGTAAATCGAGTTTAAATATTAGTTTTATGGGTAAGTTAGTTATCTGATAATAATATTAAATTGAAAAAAATAGTTTCGAAAATAAATCTTTATTTTTTTTTAAATATTTTGTGTCACCCTATTTACACCCTATTTTAAATATTGATGAAAAAAACTATCAAAATAGTTAAAATATATGATACGAATAATAAATCAATAATAAACTTATCCGAATCCGACTTGTATTTAATGAAAAAGAAACAATAAATCCACAAAAATTTCAAACGCAAATTATGTACGCCGTCACTCGTAAAACAAAATGGCTGTACTAAAACCAATGCTGCCATTACTAAAAAAAAAAAGACTTTAAAAAACGTATAACAGTGTTGCTATTACTTAAAACAGCAATTTATTAAGACGAAATAAAGAAGAAGAAATAAATTATGAAAAAAAAAGAAAATAATCTTTCTTGGTGGTCACATTAATATGGCCAGTGACTGTAAATATAAAGAAACTTTTATTGATCCCATCAGAGCATAAAGCAACAAGCAATTAGATTCTCTAAATTGAGATTTACTTCCACATACGCATAACATGCTCAGTATATAAAAGCAAAGGTATTAAGATAAAGCGATTTTAGGAAAAAGTTCTAAGCTAACTGAAATGTGTATTAAGAAAAATGAAGGAGCTCCAAATACAATTTCATAGGCAACCTTATTAATTATAATAAAATTCGTGTAATGATATTATAAATAACCTGAAAATTGGTGAGAACGCCTTCGGAAAATTAAAATGTACAGTACAAGCGATATTATATTTTGGAAGAATAAAATGGAACAAGAAATAATGATAAAGAACATCCTGAACTTGAAAGGACTTGGAAGGTGCCCTTAACAACAGACCTACATGGCAAAGAACCCTATATTATACCCTTTTTATTCACGGAATTTTATTTAATTATGCATGAGTATAATATGGCTATACTCCATGAATTATTCATGGTTATATTTCAATGTAATCAATGTTTTTGTTTGTTCATTCAACGTCAATTTTTGCTGATATGGCTAATCGAGCGATATTACTTTCGGAGCTTAGTAGTTTGTTACGCTAACCACTAGACCACAGTCAGAATCAATGTGATTCGTGTAAATGTTAATTAATATTTATTAACTGTAATATATAATTATAATTATATATAGTTTATATTTAATTAAGAAATATATAAATTATAATTATATAAATTATAACTATCTTAAAGATTCAAGGAGCGGGGTAACTCAGTGGTAGAGTGCCGCCCAGGGGAAAAACCTTCCATGGATTGCAGTGGTACAGTTCAGCACATTGGATAAGGAATAAGGAGCATTGAGGATTTTACGAAGGATTTTGGATTGTAAGGATTGGATACGAGAGGAATTCGATGGCTTAGTGGAGCCCCAAAGCTCCATTTAGAGCTTTAGTCGGCATAAAAGGTACTTTTCAAATTAATAAAAAAAAATAAAAACAAAAAAAACATGTACCGCTACTATCCATGAATGGTCTCGAGTTAAGTTAACCAACCCGTACGGGTTTAGGGTCAGTTCATGGTAGAGGCTGTACAGTTTCTTGGATAACGGTTGTGCAGGGAGGGAATTGGGCATCCTAGATCATCTCAACTTCAAGGCTTTGCCTCCTTTTTCGGCTACCCACTTAATATAGGTTGGGTGAGTTCTAAGTGGGTCCTAGATCCCATGAAGTCTATCCCGGTTGAAGCCAGGAACTTCAGCACGGCAACTCAGGGCCCTCTCCGCACCTAAGGTTTATTCCTTTTCATAAATTAGCACAAATATTTTTTTTAGGTATCCTAGCAGCATATATTTTTAAAAACACTTGAATCATCGAGGTAATTACTTATGCACTCTAGTCGAACATATATAATTTCGTAGTTGGGATGAATGGAGTAATGTCGAGGAGATACGTGAAAGTTATAATTTATGTAGAAGTCTTTCACCATCTCGTGTGAGTGCCTTCCCTCCCAGATGCATCAATCTTTCTTCTTTAATGCATAACGCTAGCAAACTTTCAAAGATTACTCCCTTCTCCTAGCTAGCAAGTGTGTGAGCGTCCTCACGGGCCCAACAGTAATATAAAAATTCCATTTTTTAATTTTTTAATTAATAACAATGCACTTCAGTATTTTTACCTTCCAGGTATAGCGCTTTTGTTTATTGAAAATAGAAAATCCTCGGAAAAATCCGTTAATATGGAGCATAGCAACATAACTGGTATCCAATGAATGCTCTTCATGCAATTTTTTCTTTAGTGTGTTTTTTCCTGAAACAACCAATCCTAACTCACCAAGTCTGGATTTTTTTTTAAATTAAAGAGAGATAACTAAAAAAAAAAACTGTTCCATTATATCCCAGGAAGGATTTGAATTCACTACTTCATAAGGACTGTACAATTCCTACAATGGTGTTGTAAAAACATTTTTTAGTCGAAAGACGGGCTAAAAAAACACATAAAACTAATAAAAACTAGAACTGGTGTAGGTACCCATTTTGGGCTACAGATACCTATATAATTATTATTTCAATATTTTTATCCATATGTTAGAATAGAATAGAATAGAAAACTATATTTATTCTTACACCATGAAATTTATAATCACCCAAGCTAAATAATAGTTTCTAGCAAGAAATATGGCTGTTAAAGCGTTTAGAGATATTTTTTAAGGAAAATCAAACAGCGATCAAAGAGTATGATAACACCAAGAGAATTTAGTTAATTTTATTTCGAAAAATCTTCATTAGAAAATAACGCTCTTTTTATTATTAAGAGCCCTAGTTTTTAGCCCTTCTAGGTAAAAAGAGATAGTAATCGAAAGAAATGGAAAAACAGAACAAAAACTATCAAATAGAATACAAAAAGCTAATTGTGTTTATTATCGAGTCTGTAATACTGTCGTAGGGAAGCGAGAGGTCGAAAATAAGACCAAATATACAACGCACTATACCTCCAACCCTTTTGTATGGAAGTGAATGCTGGGTCTTACTTAATAATCATAAAAACAGATTGGTCGCATCCGAAATGAAATACCTAAGGAGAGGGGATGGAAGAGGTCATATTCGTAACGAACGGATCAGTGAAGAAGTAAGGTCCCACCATTGTTATAAGTCCTGGAGATGAAAACGTTCGAATGGTTCGGTCATGTGATGAGGATGAACAAGGAGATGGAACAACGTCAGTTTTTTGAAGCAGGGTTGACTGAGAAAAGACCAAGGGGTCGACGTCGAAAAAATTAGTTGGACGAGATCACCAAGCTAGGATAAAAAATAGACAAGCAGTTGAATGCAAGGAAGGCGTTGGCGAAGGACCGTGATAGTTGGCGTAAACGGATTGACGAGGCACCTCCACGCTGAAAGGCACCAAGGAGATAGAAGAAGAAGAAAAGATAGTCCCGAAACGTCAGCAGCAGATAGTCAAGTAGCAAACTTGTTGATGACTGATTTTCAAGAACTGACAGTAACACTCATTTCACTAACAGAAATAAATAAATATACATAAATACATATATATATATATATATATATATATATATATATATATATATATTTTTTTTTATTTATAACATTGCTACAAGATCCGAACCACCATCACCATCATTGAAAGGCATAGTATTGCTTCGGAATAAAGGAATTGTCTGGAGTAACAGATCTGATACCGGTGAAAAGTGCTTTTCCTATAACTCTTCCTCACTCAAACTAAAGAGGAACCGATACTAGAAAATCACAATGATGGTAATCTCCGATTGTGTATTCGCTTTTCCCTCAAAATTGGATTTCCAGTTTTTTCACACCATTTTGTAACATATAGTTTGGGCTCTGCTTAACGAAGAAATCTATTTTTCGAAATTAACAATATTCTAAGGTAAACAGAATTTTTTTTTTATTTTGAAGAGAAAAGATTTATCCAGGCCAGGATTCGAACCCGAGTCTCCCAAGTCTCTAGCGTGGTGCTCTAACCATCTGAGCTAACCTGACTCGTAACACGGCCAGACAAATCCATTCTCTTCACCGATCCTATATCCCCGTGTTCTCGCAATTTGCGATGTATACACGAGGAAGAATGTACATTGAACATTACTTTAATTAGGATCTTGTTGACTCACGTCCTTATATTATTTATAATTTATTTTTCAATTAATTTTATAATATTTATAAATTTTTATTTTGAAGAGAACAGATTTGTCCAGGCCGGGATTCGAATCCGGGTCGCCCAATTGATTAGTAACTTCGTCAACACACATAAGACCTCTAGAAAAGAATCCAGTTAAGGCTAAAGTCATCCTAAATGATTAATCTGGCATCCCAAAGTCAATCAGAATATTTAAAATATATTTAAAAGTATAAAACATAGCAATAATATTGCTATGTTTTATAATATAAATTATATTCACCAAAATTTAACAATACACTGGTGTAATGTATTTTGATATTCTAAAGTAATATTTAAAAAAATAGAACCTGTACCACTACGACCCATGAAGTATCTCGAGTTCAATACAAGATAGAGAATGTACTCTTTATTGGATAACGCAGAGAGGTGATTTGAACTAGATCACGCTCAATCGCCAGATTTTTCCCCTTGCACCCGCTGGGTTAGCCTAAGAAGGGTCCTAGATCTCTTAGGATTCATTTCCGGCCGCAAACAGACTAAATAAAAGTCTTCCTGCGAGCGGGATTAGAAACCAGACAACGCATATCTTATCATTTTTTTTTGTTCTGTTATTGTCTCACAACTACACTTTGAACTTCAACAGATTCCTATATGAGCTCAGGCATCAATAGGAAGATCTACTGTTTCGGAATTAGTCCGACGAAGCAATTATATTTCAATAATCGTATATATAACATGTAGAATTTCTACATAATACATAACTATTATTAAAAACCACCCCTGAAGAATGTCAGTGGCTTATAACACACCCTAATAATCGGTTCGAATACGACCTTCAGAAGATTCCAATATGAACGAAGCTCCTATCTCGAATTCAAAGCATGCTCAAGTCTTCCAATTCGGTGCAAATTCCAGATCGTGTCAGAGAATCGTGTCTCTGAATTTAAACGAATTACAATGAAAAAATAAAAATAAGGAGATATGATAAGCGGAGAGATTTTATTATAGATAGATTTTATTATAAAGTGCCAACGCTAGTTATGAGATAAATTTGAAACATAAAAATAAGTTCTGACAAGTTAGACAGGCCTATTGACTGGCGGATCCATAAGGTAAATGTATTGGGAAAGAAGGAATATTTCTTTAAAAAATAATTAATAATAAAATAATTATGTAAAAATGATTTAAAGTACCTACGTAAACAATATTGTGAATTGAATGTGAATGAATTGAACCTTAATTCAATCAATGTTAAAGTTACACCATTTTATTCAAAAATGTACTATTTATAATAGTGCTATAAAACAGTGAGAACCGAAGTAGCTCAGTGGCAGAGCGCTAAGTTGCCATTCAGAAGACTTCAATTTAATCTTTCAGCGTTCGGAGATGGATCCTATGGGCTCTAGTACTCTCCTTTATTCTCTATAAAGTGGGTACCCAAAAAAGGGGGGATTTTCGCGGTAGAGCGTCATCTAGGACAAATCACGTGTCCAATGGTTCTCCAAGAAACAGTGCAGTCTCTAACATTTCCTGACCCCAAGACATTTCATGAGTGGTACAGTTTGTTGTTTTTTTTGTAAAAAAAAATTTTTTTTTATTCATTGTAGTAGGGGGGTAGAAGAATTTTCATTTCTGTCTGTGGTTGTGCCAACAAAATCGAACAATTTTAATGGGGAAGACCTGAGGTGTAGTGGTTAGCATAACAGCCTACTAAGCCCAACCTCGTGGTTCGCACCCCAGCACGTGGCTCTAGGATTTTTTAAAAATTACAAAAATCCATGATGACCTACAGAAGGGACGTAAAATAGCGGTCCCTAGCCTGTGCGGTTTCTAATACTCGTAAAAGATCCCTATTCGAATTATGCCTAGATATACAAAATTTTGGACTCCCACAGTACCATCATTCGATCAGTCAAGGATGCATAAAGTGTCATTAACTAAATAAACAATAATATTTTAATTGCAATCGGTTTCGATAAACACGATCGAAAATTTTACAATAATATTCTATTTTAATTATCATTATTAGTTTCTTATCTTAGTTTATTTAATTAGTTCATATTTTTAAGCACTATTTTTTATTTTTAAATTTTTCAAATTTATTAATCCTATCAACTATTTTTCAAACTGTTATTGTACACAATAGTTACTGTAAAATAGTAATACTATTATTCACATTAGTTATTGTACATACAGTTCCATACTTTTCATTTTGTTTACATTTCTAACTGTCATTCTACGAGACACCTTCCATTTCTTTCTACATGTTCCTATATTATTATGTCTCATACATTTACTTATGTAACCTCTAGAAGTCCGTTATCATACATTTTATATCTTTATTTTACTAGTTTTTCTAAATTCTTCATGTTCCAACCTTTTTTTTATATGTTAATCTTCTCATTTTGTATCTTTGGTTTACCTCCTCTTTATTATTTCCCTTTATATTATTTTTACTTTTCTATCCTTTCTATACATTTATTTTCTGTATTTTATTTTATATTCGTTATCTTTAATTATTATATCTGTCATTTTATTTTAATTTCTGTTCATTATCTTTAATTTTATTAAATCTGTCTTTATCTTAATTTTATTATATCTGTCACTATTTTAATTTCTTTTCATTATCCTTAATTTTATTAAATCTGTCTTTATCTTAATTTTATTATATCTGTCACTATTTTAATTTCTTTTCATTATCTTTAATTTTATTAAATCTGTCTATATCTTCATTTTATTATATTCTGTCACTTTTTTAATATTCGTTATCTTTAATTTTCATATCTGTCACTATTTTAATTTTCTACATTACATGTCACCATATTATTGTTACTGTACATTTTTATATTTTTTGTTCTGTTTGTTTCTCTCTCATAGCCCTGAAGATGACTTACACTGTAAATATAAGTCTAGTACTTATTCAGTGTTTTTTTTTTTACTGCACCCTCCAACTATCTCCTTTCTACATTTGATCATCCAGTCAACTATTTTCCTCTCATTCATATTGTAATTATCATTTATTTTATTTTGTATCTTGTTATATATAAATTATTTATCATATAAATTATAGGATAAAAGAGAAATATCGAAGTATTTAATTGCTATATAAATGATAAATGATGTTTAAATATTATATCAGTGAAACTGTACCCCCTCGTACCCTCATTAAAATGCCATTACTTTATTATCCTTCTCCCGATTTGTTTTTTTTTAAACATTTTTTATCATTAGTATTCTGCTGAAATTATTTTACAATATTAAATATTCAAGCATTATATGATTTGGATGTTTTAACAATTATATTATTATATTTTACAGAGACAATTTCGATTTCTAATTTGTATTTCAGCACTGTTACCGATAATCTAATATGCAATAGAATAGAAAAATATTTATTACTCGAACATGTATTTATGATTAACCAAATTGTTAAAAAAAATAAAAGATTCTATAAATATATATATAAGTCTTTGAAGATATTTTTTACCATGTTTGCTGAATTAAACACAGACGCAATTTATTCTGTATCTCGGTTCCGTTTTATAAATTTAAAATAAGGATAATTTAATTAAATTCCTTTGACGATAAGCATCGTCGTTCCGAAAAAAAAAATAAATACGAAATTTAAATAATTATAGGAGTACACATTTTCCTAGTACATAAACGCCAAAGGGAACATGTTTGGTTTAATATAAAATAATTAGATATATTAGTTAAATTATATTATAAACACAACATAATATTGTTTAATAAAATAATATATTAATTTTAGAAAATCTATTCTACCCTAAGATTTAGTCATTATAAATGGATTTTCTTAATCAGTTAATGAGGTGTCCCTTCCTCCTTAACGAAATTAGAAAAAATATTCCATATTTGTTTAAAATCTGATACTTATATGTAAAAATAAAAATTATGTTATGATTGTTTTTACCTGTACTAATACAAACAATAAAGCTTCTAGGGTTTATTACTTGGTAGGGGCTTACTGTTTCTAGAACAATAGTTGTGTATGGAGATTTGTCCGCGATCTAACTGTTAGGTTTTTTACACTGATTTGGGGAAAAACCTTAACCATTTTAAGGGGACTGGGTGATAGTTATATAACCAGGGATATATTTACATAAAACAGCAATGGTCCATCCGTGACTGTAAACAGGTTATACAATTTATCTATCACAGTCATATTTGAACCAGGTACTTTAGCACAGCAACGTAGCACCCCACGCTTTCTTGATAATGTATCTGTGGAGGTACATCACAAGTCTTTTTAGTTTTTTTTTAGACATTCTTGAGTCGTAATGGTTAAGTGGTATGAATATTATTATTATTATTTTAATAATAAAAAAAATAAAATTCTGCCAAATAAAGTTAAGGGTTAAATTTATAAATAAAGACAAAACTAAAAACTTTAATATTACTAAAACATTTTCAATTTTGCAAATATCACTATTGACTGGTACGAACATATATTCATAAAATAAATAGGGTTAAACAAGTATGAAAAATATTGGGCAAGTGCAGGTTTATTGTAATGGAAGCGAACACGGAAAACAAATGTTTTATATACTTTCAATAAAAGCATGTATAATATACATGTTTATATCCATCATTCTATTTATTTGTAGTATAAAATAAACAACAATATCGCCGATTTTATTGAATCAGTTCAAATGTACTGAAATAAATACGTAGAGCATACTTTAAAAAAAAATGAGATATGCTTTCAATCATAAAAATTCTAAAATGTGAGTTCTCATAAAATACAGAAACTCCTTCCTTTGATTTTATCGTTGATTTTTTTTCTGCCTGATTTCAGCGTTAGCTTAAAGAAGTTCATAATTAATCATTCTTTTATCTATACTGGGGGACCGGAGTGGCTCAGTGGTAGAGCACTGAGTTGCCGTGCCGGAAATCCTGGTTCATATCCCACTGCATTTTTATTTAGTCTGTTTGAAGCGGGAGATAGATCATATGGGATCTAGGACCCTCCTGGAGCCCACCCAGCCTCTATAAAATATTATAAAAATAGGGGGGGAAATCTGGCGGTTGAGCGTGACCTAGGACAGGTCACCTCCTTGCAGAACGGTTGTCCATGAAACAGTACATTCTCTACCATGTACTGAACCCCTTCATGGGTTATAGTGGTACAGGTTTTTTTTATCTATACTAAAATTACAACCATCGTAGCTCGAATTATTTATTTCCACTCCAGTAACTTTATTTTATACCAAAAAAAGCAGTAATTTCATTGATATAGAAGTAACCACTCTATAGAGGCTGGGTGAGCCCCAGGAGGGTTTACAAGTCCCATTTATCGTTGTTAAAAGTCTTAATAATTTATCTGTCACAGCACTATTCGAATTCGGTGTCTTCAGCACAGCAGCTCAGCAATCTACACGCTCATCTTTCCCGCTCCTCCTATAAGCTAAAGGATATAGAGAAAAGCTCATCATACATTTTTTATTTCTAAATTGGAACCGGACTGTGTAACTTCATGTAGTTTATAGATCGGTCTTACAGCTCTAAGAGCTTATGAGGGAATAAAAGTGAAGTGGTTGCGACAAGGCTGAGGATTGGTCATTGCAACCTGACATATGCATATTTAATTACCGAAGAGCCCCAACCACATTGCGAATCATGTTAATCATCAATGACTATAAAAGAAATAATAGAAGACTGTACATTACTATAAAAAGTCTTTGAAAATAATAAAATACTCCGGTCCATAGAACTTGCACTAGAAAAAAAAACCTGTACCACTACAACCCATGAAAGGTCTGGGGTTCAGTACATGGTAGAGACTGTACTGTTTCATGGAGAACGGTTCTGCAAGGAGGTGACTTGTCCTGGATCACGCTCAACCGCCAGATTGTTCCCCCTATTTTTATAATATTTTATGGAGGCTGGGTGGGCCCCAGGAAGGTCCTAGATCCCATATGGTCCATCTCCCGCTGCAAACAGACTAAATAAAAATCATGGCCTGCAGCGGGATTTGAACTAGGATTTCCGGTAGGCAACTCAGTGCTCTACCACTGAGCCACTCCGCTCCCCTTCTTGCACTAGAAGAAGATTTAGAAGATTCAAAAAGTACAATAGATAAAATAATAACTATATTTAAAGAAATAGCTCTCTATGATAAAATATAAGACGGAGATAAAGAATAAATTAAGAAATATATAAAAGAAATAATTAGTATACAAACCAAAGAAAATTAAAACAGTAAAATAACAATTAAAATACCGCAATACAAATAAAAGTACAAAGGGCGTAATAATCTATACGTTAATTGCCTAAAGAAAAAACATGATTAGGTTGAATAAATTGAATTTTTTGTGATTTTCAGGAAATACACAAAACAGGAAATGCATATAAAGTAGGGAAAAAAATTACTGTCGTGAGAATCCTTTTTCATTTATTCTATGCAAAGTAAAAAATTGAGTCACCAGTGGTGTAGTTTGTTAGCATAAAAACCTACTACACTCCAAATCGCAGTTCTGCAACCTGACAAGTGGCCTTAGAAATTTTAAAGAGAGGAAAAATCCTTAGTTATGCCATTTTTCGGAGGAAACTTAAAAAGGCGTTCCTGAGCCTTTACTACAGCCGTTTGAAAAGTATACTTGTTTGGTTTATTTGAATGTTGAATTATTATAAACCCCTCTCAGCTTAAAAAATTGAGATTCTTCTGTTTCTGCATTGGAACATATTTAAATTCCGTTCCGTAATTTATTTTATCACTGAGAATATTGAAAGAAAATGACACCAAATGTTGATTTTTTATTTATTGGAATTTACAACTGTAATATTACAATATAACATGTAATTGTAATGAATGGTACATAACGATATGGACATAGGCAACTAGAGAAACTAACCAGTGGTAGTACTCAAATGACAAATTCAACTAAGAAGGTCACAAGCCATCTTTTCAGACGCCTCCTAAGATAATCTTAATATATATTATCTTAATATATACCAGGATAGACAACATTTAGAGCTCTCACTGTAGCGTGTGATTAGTCACAGCATTATTGAGTGACGTTAAATAAAAGAAACAAACAAATTTAAATATTTGCAGAAGAAAATGGTCCGGATGAAGGTCAGAAAATACTCTTAAAATTGAGATAAACTATTTATTTGAAACCCCACGTTTCGACCTATATTGCTGATCTTATTGAGGGCTTATTAAAGGGATAAAGGGTTGAATGTTTTGTTTTTATACTTTCAGCCCTTGACCCCATCGTAAGTCCTAATGAAGACCTGTGATGTGTGTCGGAATTTCAAATGTTGGCTATCAAATAAATAGTTTAACCCTATTTAAGAAATTTATCCTGACCTCTGGCCATTTTCTTTCACATATAAATAAGGTCAACAAATATTATTCAAAATTTAAAAATTGTTTATATAGCTAATATAGTATATAGTTCATTCATTGAATCCTATACAATAGTAAAATATGGTCCTGAATACAGTAAAAAAAAAATATAAACTGCCTACTCCGGTATACAAAATCCGTCAAACCCTCGAATCTATGATAATGATACAATGAATTTTAATGAAGCTCCATCATACTGTCTTAAATTACTTAAAACATAATTGAGCCGCGATGATTAGGAGTGAAAGAGTTCGTTAGCAAGTTGGAAAGTGAAATTAGGTCGGAGGATGAAACAGGGTTATTAAAATCTCTATTTACAGGCTGAGGAGGTAGGCTAAGTAAGCAACCCAGGCAACTGCGCTTATGTCAACACAACAAGAACAATATTTTAATTATCAAGGGTTTCGCTTAACCCTATCGAAAATTATAGTGTAATATTCTCTTATAAATATACTATCATAGGAAAAACAAGGGCCTTATTTTGTAATTAACGGTGTACTACAGGGATCAATAATGGTTCCAACTACTATATGTTACACACTACATACCGTTAAAAAGTAACGCGAATAAGGATAGAGGATGACATATCAACATACCATGCCCAGGTGCCGCAGAAGATTTTTAATCCTTGGTTATCCCGTCCTTCGGAAGGGATGTAAATTAGGAGGAACGGAGCCTGTCAGGAACTCGTTAAAGATTCCTATCCTGTTTTATCTTGGATAGGCATAAGTCGAAACTTACTCTTTAGTATCGTCCGATTAGCCATTGCAGCATAAAGTGACCTTGAATGAATAAACGAACAACCAAAAAAAAATGTTTATGCGTTATCAGCAGTTTCTTTTCAAGACTGAAAAGACAAGAAACTGCTCAACGCTTACGCCTACTTCAACATTAACTGGACAAACGTTCAAAGCTCCCAATTAATTACAAAAGACACATTTACATGACAGTTATCAGACCTATTTGGACATAGGGAGTTGAGCTTTGGGGCTCTACTAAAACATCTATATATACCAACTATAAAAGGTAAAGTTGGATAGAGAGCATAGAGGAGATGGTATGATTAAAGGATAGTTAACAGTATTGATAAAAGAGTTGTCGCTATGTTAGTTGATAAGTTTTAATGTTAGTAGGTTAATAGTCAATCAAGTTAGTTCATATCTCAAAGTCACTTTGCATCTCTATGTTATGTCGTACAATGTTACGATAAATATAATTATTTCTTTCAAGTAGTTTACTTTTTTTAACTCTACCCAACTCTGCTTACGGACTTCGATGCACGAATCATCACACAAATCCAATACAATTAGCTCTACAGATTCAACTAGATCACTTTTAACGCAATCCTCCCATCGACGCTTCGGTTCATACCTCGGACGTATACCACTAGGCTCAGTTTTATTAACTGTAATTCATTCGTTACTAAGCCCATCACAACATTCGTCATTTACAAGACCGTCTGAATATTACCGATGTATATATTTCAATTATGTTAACCGGATCCATGCTCTACAATACCGTATTGTGCCATCTTCTAAATTCTCCAGTAGTTATCCTTTTTCAGACCGAATATTCTAGGCCTTATTTTCAAAAACCTTAAGGCATTGTTCATCCTTAATAGGTAACGGTCACTTAAAGAACACACCGGTCGAAAGGATTGTAGTTTTTTAAATTCTAATTTTTTTAATTCTTGACAACAGTCACGAGCTTAGTAATTTCGAGAACTAACTTTAACTGCACCTAAAAAATAATATTATTATTTTTTACAAATTAATATTAAAAAGTAAAAAAAATCATAATTCAATTATTTAAAATAATAAATGTTATAACAGTAAATATTCATTTTTTCTTTAAATATCTGAATTATGGCGCAGTAAGTTTTATATATATATCTTCAACTTAAGAAAATGTCTTCATTCAACTAATTCTTCCACATAATAATTCTAAAATTCTTTCAGATACCATTTACAACAATTTTATATATGATAATCTATATATTATTGAAAAAAAAATTCACGGACTACTATTTAGTTAATAATTAGTACCTACCGCTGTAATGAAGTAATGAATTTTAATTCATAAAAATACACAAAACAATAAAAAAAAACTCATAATTACTTTTAAACAAGTAATGGTTTTCAAAACATCTGATAACAAAAAGTATTATTCTTTTAATTTTAGAGAATTTCTAAAATCGAAATATTTACATAGATTGTTTCGAATTGAATAGCAAATAAAAAAAATATCACTAAATAAGAAGAACATACATTTAACTAAAGGGGGTTTTGTTAGTGTGTTGCAAAGTACAAATAAAAAAAAATCACATTTAGCAATAAATATACTTTTCATAAATTATACATATTCGGCAAATAATAAAAAAACAAACAATTAAACGAATAATATAATCAAAATAATTTCAAAACGTTTATAATATTTAAAAAAAATTAAAACTCACCTATAAGATGTCTGGGAAAGAATATCAGAAGTTTTCACAAACTGAAAGAGAAAAATATAAATTAATAATTGTAACAACGATATTATTTCAAAAGTAATAATTTGTATAGGTAAGAAAATAATTTATTTTTTATCCTATGTAACGAAAGAATTTTTTCTTAATTAATTAAAATTCTTGTATGGATAAAATATCTCAAAAATAAAAGGAAATCGATAGCTGATTTTCTTTTAAGATTATTTTTTAAATCCAGAAAAAAATTATTTCACTAAGTTTGCACACTACCTACTCAATTGTCTTTGCAAAAAATGAATAGTAAAAATGATAAAATATAACTAATTAGAAACATAAATTTAAATATACTTAAGGGAAAATATAATTAGATTTATTTGTTTATAATGAAATAATATCCATAGTTTGTTTTATATTCACAAAAAAGGGAAGGGTTTTATATATATATATATATATATATATATATATATATATATATATATATATATATATATATATATGTTGATATGATGAAAAAAATTAATACATGATACTGATGCCCATCAAGAATAATGACACTGGTTTATCGATAATTCTATTAGACTGATAAAATAAAATGTATATCCTTGCCCGGACACTCGATACCTTGTGTGACACCTTTGAATTATGTCTTTCGTGCACGAAAATAATTTAACCAGATAATGAACTATCATTTATTCAAAAATGAAAAAAAAAATTAATTTCAATGATTTTCTTTTCAGCCATTATTACACTACGGCTTAAAAAGTGACCCTGAATAAAATAAAAATGTTAATTTATGAGTAGAAAATATTTATTATTTGATTAGCACTTACTTATTACTAACAGCAGAAAATATACAATATAATAAAAAATATGTAAAGGAGATAGTTGGGGGGTGCAGTCAATAAGAACACAGAATAAGTGAAGTACTTATATTATGTGCCGACGTTTCGACCTACAGTGTAGGTCATCTTCAGGGCTAACAGAGAAACAAACAGAACAAAAAATGTAAAAAAATAAAAGTTGTACAGTAACAATAATAGTGACAAATAATGTAGAAAAATACAAAGTGGCAGATATGAAGATAGAAGATAAAGAATATTAAAAAGGAGCCAAATTATAATAAAATAAAGATATAGACAGATTTAAAAAATTAATGATAATGAAAAGGCATTAAACTAGTGGCAGATATAATCAAATTAAGATAAAGACAAATATAACAAAATTATTGAAATAGTGACAGATATAATTATTGAAAATGTGATAGAATATAATAAAATTATATTATATTATATATTAATATAATAAAATTAAGATAAAGACAGATATAACAAAGATATTGATAATGAAAAGAAAATGAAAATAATGGCAGATATAATAAAGTAAGACAGATTTAATAAAATTAAAGAAAATGAGCAGAAATGATAAATAATAAATAACGCATATAAAATAAAAAATAGAAAATAAATGTACAGAATGGATAGTACAGTACAAAATAATAATATAAAGGAAAATCAAAAGGAGGAATTAAACAAAAGAAACAAAAATGAGGATATTTACATATAAAGAAAGGTTGGAATATGAAGAATACAGAAAAACTAGTAAAATAAAGGTATAAAATGTATGATAACGGACATGATGATGTTACCAAGTTACAGAAAAGTATGGAACTATATGTACAATAACAAATGTGAATAATAGAAATACTATTGTACAATAACAACAGTGTACAATGACTGTTTTGAAAATATAGTTGATAGGAATAGAATATGAAAAGCTACAATTAATAATAGGGGTTCAGCAAAATATAGAGACTGTAATGTTTCAAGGACAACGACTATGCAGAAAGGTGATTTGTTCGAGTTTATGCATAACTGCATGCCCCCCCCCCCATTAAGGGCGTCCCATTTATAGAGGCTGAGTGAGCCGAAGGAGAGTTTGTAAATCCCACAGTGTCTATACGTGGCTGCTAACAGATTAAATAATTTATGTGGCACAGCTGGATTTTAACCCGGGACCTTCAAATTAGCGACTTAGCACTGAACACACTGAGATACACGGCTCAATATACAAAATAATATAATCGAAAATAAGTTCTACAGAAAAAAAATCCCAAAAATTATTCAATATCATGTAGTGGAAAATAAAAATAATGTTAATAAATTGTTGTTAATTGTTTAAATTTTTAAATATTCTTATTTTGAAGAGAAAATAGAAAATACGGTAGCTCAATTGGTAGAGTTCGGTCACGGAGAACGGACGACCCGGGTTCGAATCCCGGCCGGGGCAAATCTTTTCTCTTCAAAATAAAAAATAATGTTTTTGAGTTTCAAATATAAGTGTTCAGCTTCACCAATAAATAGAATATTATAGCATAATGTCAATCCCATTAATGTATTAAATACAATATTTATAAAAATTGAATTATATTTATGCTGTTTAATGATCTGACCACTATAATTATACTATCGAAATTTATTAACGAATTTAATTAACAAAATTAAAACATTATAACCATTAACAATATCGTCTTAAACTATAAATTTGCAAAGAATTCTAATTAAAATAAAATTGTATTTTAAATAATCTTGATAGAGCACTCTGGTTTTTGATATTTTTAACTTGAATATAGTATATTATTTATATTGATTAATGTATAATAAAATACATTAATTTAATTTGATCAATTAAAAGGATTAGGTCAGCAGGTTACAGGGGGCTATATAAAACATAAAATAGATGTTAGCATGACTAACTTTTTTAAATAGATATAAATTAGCATATAACTGACAATCTCGATATGAACAAGCATGCACATTTACCAAAGGCTGCCATATAAATAATTATGCTTTCATTTTATTTACGTTTATATTATAATCATCTAATATTAAAAATATATTATTGACATATATTACATACAATATTACAGAAATGAGAATCAATATATATAATTTAACCCTCCCCTCATGTTGAAATAGGAAAAATAAATTTATTACAGATTTAAGAAGTACTGATTTAATTGTTCAATAATACGTTTTGTATAAACATGAATATAATTCACCATCATTATCATACAATCAGCATCATGAATCATACTTTTCATTTTTTTTACATTTCTGTCATTCTACGAGACACCTTCCATTTCTTTCTACATATTCCTATATTATTTTGTCTCATACATTGACTTATGTAACCTCTTTAAGTCCGTTTTCATACATTTTATATCTTTATTTTACTAGTTTTTCTTAATTCTTCATGTTCCAACCTTTTTTTATATGTTAATATTCTCATTTTGTATCTTTGGTTTACCTCCTCTTTTTTTTATTTCCCTTTATATAATTTTTACTTTTCTATCCTTTCTGTACATTTATTTTCTGTATTTTATTTTATATTCGTTATCTTTAATTATTATGTCTGTCACTATTCTAATTTCTGTTCATTTTCTTTAATTTTATTAAATCTGTCTTATTTTATTATATCTGTCACTATTTTAATTTCTTTTCATTATCCTTAATTTTATTATATCTGTCTTTATCTTAATTTTATTATATCTGTCACTATTTTAATTTATTTTCATTATCTTTAATTTTATTAAATCTGTCTATATCTTAATTTTATTATATTCTGTCACTTTTTTAATATTCGTTATCTTACATAATTATAAGTCTAGTACTTATTCAGTGTTTTTTTTTTTTTACTGCACCCCCCAACTATCTCCTTTCTACATAATACACAATCATACTTGTGTATTATATTATTATATATAACAACATTATATCATATGGCAAACCTGTCCTAGAAATAGGACAAACTATCTCCTATTACCTAAATTTCTATTATAAACGGCTATATTGTAGATTGTACATAGCGGGGGCTATATAAACAAGAAGCTAAGTCAATATTTTCTAGACCTCGTACATTCCTCTCTGTAAGAGCATTCCTTTTTTCATACCTAGTAAATTTTTTCCAACCCCTTCTTAGAAGATTGAATCTTTTCAAGGACCCCTTTGCATTCGCCCCATCTTTATATAGTGTAATATAACATAATACAGCATAATATATATTTAATATTTTATTTTCTTCCTTATCAATTCGCATTTTACCGGCCTGTTTTTATCCTTACGCCTTGTATTTAAAAATTAAATTCGTTGTGTAGAATGGTTTGAATTAATTGTTTTCAGTACTTTGTATTGATTGAATGATTTATAAAATATAACAATTATCGAAAACGGGAGGAGTGATTTCAACAATGAAACAATTTAATTTAATCAAAATAAAGGAATCAACCCTAGTATATTATAAAAAATTATTTAGTTTTATCGTGATCTCTGTGCATTATTTTATTGCCTCTCTTCCAAAAACTAACTATTATTATAATAAATAAAGTATAAAGTTGCATATAAATACTTGTAACGTACTAAATTTTAACTATATTACTCGTTATATGTTTTTTTAATAAATTCGATTGCTCAAATATATAAAAATACGTTACGGAGTTTATTAAATTTATAATTTTACAAAATTTAACAATTACAAAACCCATGAATAAATAAATTGTATAATCTCTAGCAGTTCAAAAATGTATTAATAATCATGATTGTTAATATTTTATTTCCTTCCTTATTAATTCAATGTTTTAGAACATAAAATGATTTTAAATCTTGGAAAATGATTTGTATTCATATTTAATATTAAACGTTTGTTTATGAGTGATTGTAACATAGTACATTTTAAATTTAGTAGATACTCTGGAAAAATTATTTTTTTATAAATCTATGTCAATAGTATACAAAAAAAGGTATTCGGCGTGTAATAAATCTATAATTAAATATAAAAGATAATAACTATATAACACTGGGAGTTAGAATGATTGAACAATTATATGATTAGAACAACCGGGGTTGCTCCCTAGTTATTATAAAATATTATGGTACATAAAATAATATAAATATAATAAATGAGCCATTAATGTGGCAGGGCAAATTAGAAATTGTATTATGATTCTCGATATTTTGAAGTAGTCGCGAAATCCTCTCTTCAGATCTAAAAATGAAATTTTTACTATAACACAGAGTGGTAATATCCATTCAAAAACTTATAAAATAAAAAAAAAAATCTTTTACAAATAACAGAACAGAATCATCAATAAATACATTTACAATAAAATAATTAAAATAGAAAAAATACAAATATTATAATATTGCATTTATTTAATATTATTTTTGTTATAATTATTTATTCTAAATATTTTTGTATCTTGTTTATCAAGTACCGGTAAAGATCTCCACTGTGTGTCGAATGGCTTTGGTTTCTAATAAGTAGTATGTAACTAAAGGAATTATTGTAGGATATAAATATATATAATCTGAAGGTAAAAGAGATGACGGAATATGAAGAAGATTGGGGAACGGTTGTGCAAAGAGGTGATTTGCCCTAGATCACACTCAACTGCCGAGTTTCCCCGCAAATACTTGTATTAGGTCGAGTAATATAATTCAAGTTAGATTTTTCTTTTTTTTCCCCTCTTCATCATTCCTCTTTCTCCTTCTCTCTTCTTCATTCGACAAAATCCTCCTCCGATTTTGAACAATTTTTTCGATCAATTCAATGAAGACCCCGTTATGTAGCTAACTCGAATTGCCTCCGCCATCCGAAGCAATATTAACTACCCCGGGAGAGCCCTTCATTTTGCATTCTGATGGCTTCCTTGAGATATGGTCTGACTATTGAAGAAGCCGCAGTCAATATTGCGTTTCATCACAAGGTTTGTGGGAGGGGACCGCCATTAAATTTGAATGTAAAATTACATCTCTTTAATTTTATTAAGGCCATTCTAAATTGCCATCAATTCAACGAATACTCCAAGTATTTAGAAAAATTTAGGAATGCTACTTTGTTGGATTGTGCAAATGGAGATAAGTAGTGAAATCAATATTTTATTTTAGTTTAAAATATTGTTTTTTAATATCTATATTAATTTGTATTTTCAAATATTCATGTTACTAAATAACCATTATTTAGTCTATTCATTAAAAAAAAATCTGTACCATTACAAACCAAGAAGGTTATTGTGTTCAGTACGTGGTAGAGACTGTACTGTTTTTTGGACAAAGGTTGTGCAGGGAGGTGAATTGTCCTTGATCATGCTCAACCGCCAGATTTTCCTCTTTGGGGCACCCAATTTATAGAGGCTGGATGAACCCTAGGAGAGTCCTATATGCAGTAGATCCATCTCTGCTGCTCACAGATTAAATAAAAGTCTACCGGTAAAGGGATTTTAACACAGGATCTTCGGCACGCCAATACAGCGCTCTACCATTGAGCACCCCTTAAACCTAATAACAGATTAAAAAAAAATTCTGGAAATCAAAATCCATGTTTTTATATTATTTTAAGATAAACTGTTTTATTATTCCAATAAGGAACCTTTCTATATTCTCTAATGCACAAAAACGTTTATAGTGATTTAATATTTTATCGGCATTGCAATTATCCTAGCAATTAATTGAGGAATTATTATTATTTAGCCTTTTGTTGTGCTGTTATAAGTTTGAAAATAAATATTTTTAAAATTTGGCAAATCTCAAAATCACTGTTCCTGAATTCTTTTAGTTGTTACACAAGATATAACAGGTTTTTGAATTTAAATTCAAGTGTGTATGAAACATTGCATGGAAGGATAGGCATCTAGTTTGGGCCAAATCAGCAACATATGAGATTTTTATTTTAGAGAAGAATTATATGAGATTTTTGGATTAATTTTAATGATATTTACAACTGTAATAATATTACAACAAGTAAATCTACTAATATGAACAAATGGCAAGAAAAAAATGTGGAGAAACTATCCTTCGGTAGCACTCCAATAAAGTACGACAGTAGAAGGTCTCGAGGCCATCTTCTTTTCAGACCCCTCGGAGGGTTACAGGAATAGTATGGGAAGCAAGTTGAGAGACTAGCGGATTCAAGTGTGTATGGAGCTTTTCTAGGAAGGGTAGGTATCTAGTTTGGGCCAAATCAGCAACATATGGGATATTAAGATCATGATGGATGAGTTCATTTGTGACATAATAAGGAGGATTGAGGATTTTACGAAGGATTTTGGATTGTAAGGATTGGATAAGAGATGAATTGGATGGTTTAGTAGAGCCCCAAAGCTCAACTCCGTATGTCCAAATAGCTCTAATAACTGTCATGTAAATGAGCCTTTTGTAATTAATTGGGAGCTTAGAGCGTTTGTCCAGTAAATGTTGAAGTAGACGAAAACGTCGAGCAGTTTCTTGTCTATTCAGTCTTTTATGAGGATCTTCATATTTAAAAATTAACAAGTTCTTCCAATACTTCGATTTTAGGACTAAGTTATTTTAATACACAGAATAAAATTAATTAGTAAAATAGTTAAATAAATATTTTCCTTATAAATTCTATTATCTTTTATCTATGAAACTACTTTAATTCAATTAATGTTAATTAAATAGCTCATTGAATGACTCATATTCTTCAGAAGTAGTAGATGAATTAATGTAAATATTCTTCTCTCATAACGATATTATATTTTATAATGTTAGGCGCTTTTTTTTATTTCAGCTTATTCCGTTTGTTATAAATTTGTAATTTTTTTTTATTCTTTACCAGAACTTACCTTTTAGTTGATATTTATTTCCATGTTATTATTTAAATATTGTATTACTATTCTAAAAATGTGGCCCTTTGACCAGATATATATTTATTAAATTTTGTACACTTCTGCTATGCTTAAGGGACCTGATCCCAGAATAAAATTATTTTTCAATTATATTATATTCTATTAAACCAAGGCCCTTTATGGACTGTAGTAGTACAGCTTTTTTCTTATTATAGACAACTTTTTTTTTCAATTCTCCTAGATTACGTATTCATACACGATTCATTTATATGCCAGTACTTGAGTTATCGTATCTAACGAACAATCACTCTTTTGTAACATCGCTCACGTACTATCGTGATTTTCTCATGATCTAGTTTCGTGTTGAAGCAGGGAAATGAGGAAAAATTATGGAAAATGCGAACACTATATCACCGACTCTGGCTACTTTGCTTGGTCCTGACAATGCAATCAGTATCGACCACAGATCCTAAAAGATACGGAATACAACCTTGTAATTATGGATTACGAAAGTCAACAAAATGAATGAGGTATTTAAAAAAAATCGATATGCAATGTTTATGTACAAAACTCATTTAGTTTTGGACTTGATATAGTAAAATATTATAATTGTTATGATTGATGTAATCAGATTTCGGTTCTTTTTTAGAGCAATGTGCGTATTAAGTCTAACAACCATTTTGAAGAAAAAAAGGTTTTGATTTAGTCAATTTTTGGATTATGCATATGTTAAAACCTAAAACCTAAAATTTTGAGTTGTTTGTAATTAATATTTTTTACTGACGGTGGGCCAACTTCCAGTTTATTCAACCGTTCATTTAGTTTGACAACAGTAGATACTTAGTACACACCGATATTATATTATACACCGTTATTATTCTTTGAATTAAAGTAGGAAACGACATTATAACACAGTCATTAAGCCGGTGATACTTTATCGAACAGAAACATCTTGTCTTCCAAGGCTGGAGAGGACTTCAGAAAATAGAAAGAAGGATTCTCAGAAGAATCTACGGTCCTAGGAGAACACCTGAGGGATACAGGTTGAGGTCCAATCAAGAAATCTATAAGGAAACAACAGACTTAGAAACTGGCGATAGGGTGGGAAGGCTGAGGTTCTATGTACACATGATGAGGATGAATCCTGAAAGACTGAACCATAAAATTTTTCACCGAATCCACTGTCACAAAGATCCAATTTTTTTACAGAGATGAATACAGAAGGACGCTCAAGGGAATAAAGGTTCTTGTGGGAAAAAATGCGTCCCAAAAAGGGTCTTGCGTGGTCTAAGAAGAGAAAACTTAGGCACGCAAAGCTCATGAAGGGCATATGGGAAAAGAGGAAACAGACGAAGAAGAAGCATTAGTAATGATATTCGCGTGGTCTTTAAATCGTTTTCGTGGGAAAAAATAATAATATAATCATCATATTACAAATAAAAGAACCCTATGTCTGAGTTTTAACATCATTCCTAATATTTGTGACCCTTC
Source organism: Arma custos (assembly GCA_037127475.1). NCBI lineage: Eukaryota > Metazoa > Arthropoda > Insecta > Hemiptera > Pentatomidae > Arma > Arma custos. Next base: position 56,350,807 of record CM073765.1, read on the forward strand.
TGTCACAAAAAAAACAAAAACGGTACTGCTTCAACCTATGGTCATGGGTTGAGTAACTGGTAGAGATAGTTTTCCAGAGAGGTGCTCTGTCTGAGATCACGCTCAACCAGGTTTTTCATCCATTAAGAGTACCCACATTATAGAGACTGAATGAGCCCCTGGAGGGTCGGTAAACAGGATCCATTCATGGTTGATAATACATGAATTAATTTTCTGTCAAACAGGGTTTGAATTCGGAACCATCACCTCAGCACTAAACACTTAGCTAACCTGCTCCCTTTACAGCATTATTTCAATTAAAATAATTAATATAACAACAAATTTTAGTGATATATTCGTATTAAATATGCTGATACAGGCATACTTGTATATTCACGTGACTTTAATAGTTATTAGTGAACTATTAATGTGTATGCTCAGAAAACTTAAGTAGGTTCCATTATCTGAATTCTAGTGAAAAAAATATTCCGGCTGGTGGCATGACTTGTGTTGCTTTCCATAAAACCAAAAAAATAATTATTTTTGTAAGCCGTTCCTTCGTTGAAACATTATTTCATTGTAAATAAAGTTAATGAACATGGAAAATAAGCCTTTTAATGAAGAAAGTTAAATTGGCATTTCGGTACTTAAACAACTTCTTTGGAGAATCATCCCTGAATCCTAACTTCTTGGTTAAAAAATATTTTTAAGACAATTGAAAGGAAGTGAGGTAGCTAACACCCAAAAGACAGCTGAGCTGCAGAGCTGTATGTCCTGGGTTCGAAACCAGTTGAGGCACGAGAATTATTTGTTCTTTTAACAGCCGTGGATTAAGTCTGAGAAAATATAAGAAATATATCGGTTGGTAGTTAAGAATAATCTATGAAAACACTTAGAAAACTGAAGTAACATTTTTTTATATAGGGTTTTCACGGAAAAATGGAAACTTCTGTTATCCTGTTATGCTTCTCCTGTTATATATATATATATATATATATATATATATATATATATATATATATATATATATATATATATATTTACATATATATAAAAAAAAAACTGTAACACTAAACCCGTGAACGGGTCTGAGGTTCAGTACATGGTTGGGACTGTACTGTTTCATGGACAACGGTTCTGCAAGGAGGTGACTTGTCCTAGGTCACGCTCAACTGCTAGATATTCCCCCTTATTTTGGGTACCCTATTTTTATAATATTTTATAGAGGCTGGCTGAGCCCCAGGAGGGTCCTAGATCCCATAGTTGCAAACAGACTAAATAAAAGTCTTGCCCGCAGCAGGATTTGGGCCAGGATTTTCGGCATGGCAACTCAGTGCTCTACCACTGAGCCACTCCGCTCCGTTTACATGTATGCATGATCGTAATCTTATGAAACTGGGAAACATTTACCTAGCGATGAACTTTATTTTTCCAAAAAAATGGCCCGTTGCTAGGAATTTGCCCGGAAAAAGATGAATAAAAAACTATAGAAATTCAATACGGTTATTGACTAATTTTCAAATTAAAAAATCATTTCAATATACTATATAACAAATATTATTACACATATTAATAATACGGTTTCAGTATAATGAACTTATTAACGAGGTTGTAAATTATCGCAAATATAATGTAAGGAAGAAATAATTGGGGATGCAGTCAATAAAAACACCCTAATAAGTGTAACTTATTTATTGTGTGCCGAGGTTTCGGCCTACAATGTAGGCCATCTTCAGGCAATGTAGAATGTAGGCCTATATTGTAGGCCGAAACGTCGGCACACAATAAATAAGTTACAATTATTAAGTTGTTTTTATTGACTGCACCCCCAACTATTTCTTCCTTACATTAGAAGTTACAGTCAACCAATTATTCTCTAACATGTATCGCAAATATAGTGTTATCGTTAATTATTCAAGTAATTCACCTGTTAATTTTTCGACCTTTTTTTATATTCTTGTTTATTTTTATGTTATAACGTTAAACCCCTTTTATTGAACTATAATGTTACTTCAGGGAGCGGTGTAGTTTCGTGGCTGTTCTGAGAGTCTCGGTTCAAATCAGCTACGGCATATAAAAACGTTCGTGGGGCTCTCCCAGCTATAAAATCTAAGAGTCTATAAATTAGGGCTCGCTTAATTGGTGGAAAAATTCGGCGTTTGAGCAAAACAAATCATCTCCTTGCATAACCGTTTTCGGAGGAACACTACTGGGTTCAAAACCCTTCATGGGTTGTTGTTTAGAGTTGTTTTATTATGCTTCTTCATACATAATTATGCCTTTTTTTTTCTTTTTTTCGGCATGCATATGCAAGTGCATTTCGAGGCCTTACAGCTAAAGTTGCTGACACATTATATAAATCTTGGTGGATAATATTGGAATATATTAATAAAATGAATATAGCCAGCCATGAGGGAAGTAGTGGGGGTGAGGAGGGGTTAAAGTAGGAAGTTTTAGATGTCATAAATTACTCCACAACCGCTCTCTCCAACTTGACGGGCCATCGTCCTGTCCAAACTTTGTCCTTCAAAATTCACTCAAAGGTTAACAGAATTAAATGAAAATAAGGACTATGTATGAGGGTATATATAAATATTTTGAACCAGAAATATCAATCTAAAAATCACAGTAAGCTGTAATAATTTGTGTTTGAAAGGGCTCACCTTCCTGAGGCTCATCCCTCTATAAAGTGGGTACCCGAAATAAAGGGAAAACAATTTCCCCTTAAAGGGTTGAGCGTGGTCGAAGAAAAATCACATTCCTGTACAACCGTTACAGTACAGTACATTTTCAAAACAGTACAGTCTCTGTCACGTGGTGAACCCAAAATTGTACAGACTTTTTTTTATTAATTTTGTGAATAGGATTAATGCTTTATTTTTATTGTAATCGGCTGAGACATAAAATGAGTACATCTTTGTCATAAGTATCAATTAAATATCACCCGCCAGCTTAATGTAAGTAAAAATTCCTTGGTTATGCCACCTTTCGAAAGGAACGTAAAATGGGCATCCAGAGTCTGTACGGTGTGTGGTACAAGTTAAACATATATTACACATGCAATATATAATGTGGTAATGTGGTACACATTAAACATATCCATATTATACTTTAAGAGACAAAATTTAGTACACCTACACTAGCATCGTATCTTTATCTTTATTTCATCAACAGTAAAAAAAAAGTTACCAATAATAATAAAGATTTATTTATTCTAGGACATTTCCCTTTAGAATAGCAATACAGGAATAATGTATAACCCAATATGTTATAGAGAATAATTTAATATATTTAATTAATTAGAATTAAATAAATAAATGAGGAACTACAATACTGGGAATAAATATATATATATATATATATATATATATATATATTAATGTATATGTATGGCTATATATATATATATAGCCATACCTCGAGATTCTTTTTTTTATCACGACAGTAGAGGTATCACCATTAAAACGAGGATTGAGGTGTTCTAAGCATGATTGGGGAATTACTACTGACACTAAATTTTATAGCCAAATAATAAAATATATAAACGGCACCAAAACCTATAAAATCTGTCCTATATCAACCCTTGAAGGGCCTTGGGTTAACTACTTATAAGGGACTGTACTGTTTCTAGGTCGACGGTCGTGCCAGGAGGTGATTCGGACGAGATCAGGCTCAAATGCCAGGGTTTTTTCCCACCCTTTAAGTTCTTCCTCTTTATAGAGGTTGAGTTAAACTATGTACTGTCTCTAGATCCCATAATATTCGAATTTCAGCTGAGGAATAATTCTCTCCTTGCCTGTATTAGTTTTCTCCTGCACAGAATTAGTTTTTACCTCAATTCATTGGTTTATTATACTGTTACACAGTATTTCATGCTAACTGTAAAATTCACAATAACTATGTGAAGGATGAAGTGGGAGAGAGAGAGAGAGATAGAGGGAGGGAACGAGAGAGGAAGATGGAGGGTGAGACAGCGAGTGAGTGTGGGGAAAGGGGTGAGAGAGAGTTTGGGGGGGGAGGGAGGATTGAGGGGCTATTTATGTTAGTTGTAAATACAATATATTTTTTATTCTTAAGCCAAAATGATGTATTCGGCACTAAATCGACTAAGTTAAAATTTATTTTATTTTTTTAAATCATAACTGTTTACCTAGGTAATCCATATTAAATTTTCAAACCCCAAAGGTGAGAGGAAATTTTAATATTGGGACCGTTAGTGTCAACAGGTTAGGTTATATCAATAAATCAAGAAGTGGGGGAATGAAGTTTGGAAAAAAACTTTACTGATGAATCGAATCTGATTCGGGGACAAAGTTTTTGCCGAGGTGTTGTATTGAGTTTGTTCCAGCTATCCTAGGCAACTTACACCTTCGCTCGGGTGGCTAAGTTTCCAAATTGTAGCTCTAGGTTTGTATATTAGGCTTAACAATTTTTTTATTAATATCAGTATATCAACATATATCATATGGGGGGGAGTGGCTCAGTGGTAGAGCACTGAGTTGCCATGCCTATGATCATGGTTCAAATAACGCTGAGGGCAAGACTTATATTTAGTCTGTAACAGCTTCTTTTTTATATTCTTTATTTCGGCTATTCCTAGCCTTACATCTTTTTTAAAATAATGAATATAATGAATTTTAAACTTTAACAACAGGTAAAAGTGTGGGTTTCGTCTCATGTAAGAGACCCCTAACTGTACATTATCAGCTTATTTGCAAGAGAAGTTATAAATATATAATAGTTTATTTTTTCGTATAAAATAATTATAATAACAAACAGAACTATAGTACTATAATATAATAGAAGATTGCACAATACTACAAAAAACCTTTGAAAATAATAAAATACCCCGGTCTATAGAGCTTGCACTGGAAAATTCAAAAAATACAATAGATAAGATAATAAACCTTTTTAAAGAAATAGATCTATACCATAAAATATAAGACGCAATTAAATTATAAATTAGGAAATAGATAAAAGAAAAAATTGTACGCACACCAAAGAAAATTAAAAAAGTAAAATAAATTAAAAGACCGTATTACACATAAAAGTACAAAGGGCGTAATAACCTAGTAGTTGATCGCCCAAAAAAAAACCCTAATCTAAATCTATAGTACTATAACACGGAAAACAAAAGGAAACAGGAATATATTACAATTTTTTAAAACGATTGGTGAGAAAGGTAATAGAGTTCACATCAAAATACCTATCAAGAGTCTCGGTTTTAGTCTTGAGGATGAAATAGGTTCGCCTATGTTGAATGCTACTCCTCCTTTGACTGCTGGTAATCCGGTCTTAAATCTGGTGTAACGCTTTTTAATAAATTCTTCAATTGTCTCTAGTTTTAGCTCTCGGTGGAGTTGACTGTTTCGTACAAACCAAGGCGCGTTTACTGCGATTCGTAGGATTTTATTTTGAAAAGTTTGCAATTTTTTTCGTTTAGTTGTTGACACAACGTAGCAGCTTGAAATCGGTCATATGGGGATCTAGGACACTATGATACCCTTATTGCCGGAAAATCCTAACGATTGAGTGTGATCTCGGATAAATCATCTTCCTGCATAACCGTTATCTTAGAAAACAGTACAGTATCTTGTACTTTGTACTGAACCCAAAACACTTCATGGGTTGTAGTGGAGAGGTTCTTATGCACAAGTATTTCACCTGTGTAAGCTTTTACGGAATATCGCTTTAATCTATCTGGCCCAGAAGAGGTCGAAAAAGTATATGTATAACTACAAGAAAATAGCGTGAATAAACTAATATGAAAATTAAGATAACTATAATTCAGACGAAATAAATATACATATAGAAAAGGCAAACATATATATATATATATATATATATATATATATATATATATATATATATATAATAGAGCATATAAAATATCTGGAGACCCTCCTGGGACTCACTCAGGTTCTATAAAGTGGGTACCATCAATTGGAAGAAAACGTGGCGTTTGTGCGTGATAGCTTCCTGCACAACTGTTGTCCTAGAGACAATACAGCCTCTAAATTTTACTGATCCTAAGATTTTTCCTGGTTTGTACTAGTAGAGAGTTTTTTTTCTCTTTTCGTGACTTAGCAACCAAGTATATGCAAAATTATGATTCCTTCTTAACACATCCATTAACAATAAAAAAGGAAATATTAATTAATCAAAAAATGAAATATTACCTCATTTCTACGTTTAAAATGGCAATTTCGATTACTTCTTCAGATAGATAAGATAATGAAACAATTGTAGATGATATATACTGAATATATAAGCAATAATTAGAACACTAACTTCGATATTCTTCGGTTCAAAGCTCGGCTAACACTGAGCACGAGGCAGTTCGTACGAACCTGCACAGACATGTCGGGTACAATGTTTAAGTAGGAGGAAAATAAAATGGCTGCTTAGAATATATTCGAATATAAAAACTGCACTTAATCGTATAATGGTTAAATTTTAGTGCATATAATTAGGCAATTTTAACATCCAGTTCACTTGTTCAAGTGTCTTCATTAAAAAATGTTAATATAAGGTGAAATGTTAATTACTTGCGAAAAAGTTACTTATCACCTAATTAACACATTGTTTATTGTTTTATCTAAAAAGAAAACCAAATAACGAAGGTATAGGGATTTAGAAATGAAATCATCAAGCAACATTCCTTTTCTCCCGAAGCAGCAATATAGATCTCAATACAATATCGAGCCTCTCAAGTCTAATCGAAATAGTCTTTTAAATTCTCCACGGAGCACACATAATACCTCATCTGTTCTATGTTGTGTACTGTAGTCTGATTCATATTGCCGGCTTCATTTGAAGCCTTCAAGCATCGTCAAAGCGACATAAACCACCTAAAAAGCATATCAATAAAGATTAAATCTAGCATATTTCGCATCATCAGTCCAAAAACGATCATCAGAGTCAACAGTCTTACTCCAAAATTTGTAAATATTTTGTGCATAAAGTGCGATGAAGCATTTTATGCGTCATAGAACCAGAGTATTTGATTTTTTCGTAACTAATTGAAAGTTAGGTATAACGCTAGGTAAGTTGTTTGTGATGAATCTACGACCAATACGCTCAAGTTTATTTTTAAGTGGGAAAGAGTTGACTAGATTAAGTCCAGTGGGGGTATTATGTATTATGTATTAAGTCCAGGTATATTTTAAGTAACCGAAACACCAATATGTAGATACGAAGTACAAGATGCAAAATAGGCTCAGGTAGAAATGGCCAAAAAGTAAAACTTGATGAGCCCCGTCCGGATTAGTAAAGTTTGTCTATTGTTGGACTTACTTCCTTATCAAGCTCTAGATCGCAACTTATGTATTAACTGAACGCCAGTTTTAATTACACAGGATATGTACGATTCTAGTCAATTCTAGAACTTCATAGTACATATATTCTTATATAACACAAATAGAAAACAAATATATTTGGATATTTTATATCTATATTGAAATATATACCTAGTAACAATGTATGAAAATAAAAAAAAGATTTATTAAATTGTTGGTATCAGTTCCGCAGGTTAACACTTCGAGTTATGTCACAATATGTATTAGCTTTTCATTCGTTTCCTTTTTAATAAGTTTTGAAATAAAGAATTTACTTATGGGAAATTAGTGTACTTCACTATTCATTTCATCTAAAAACGAACATTCCAACAAACAAGCATCGTCTTTGCTTTGAATTATTAGTAACACATTTTATTCCCTGATGAAATGATTAACGAAATCTACTCATTACCCATAATTACATTCTCTTTTCTATACTAAAGCTAAGGATAACTTGTGTATTTAGAAAACATTTTAATGAAACGAATAAACAGATAAAACTTGTTGCAACTCGAAGCGACAACCTGCGGAATATTTATCGATGGTTCAAATATTATTTTTTAGAACGATAAAATAATGATTTAATGGTAGATAAAACATAACTTAATATAGAAGAAATTACTATAATAATAACTCCGATATTCGTTGGTACCTCGTTATATTTCGAAGATGAAAAATTTTATTATATTCTTCCGTAGTTAAATGTAATTACAAAATCTTGGATTGATTAAACGCGATATATTATCTACAACTATAAAATTACTCCGATGAACTATACTGAGAAGGTACGAAGCTATACGAACCTGCACAGACTTGTACGGTACAATGTTCAAAGTAGAGGAAATAAACTACCCCTAATGATTCTAATTTACAAACTACACTTTATTAGGCACTTAAATCTATGTTTCGTAGTAATAAAAATCTCAAAAATCATTTTTCATGATCTATTGTCTAATATATTCTGGTTTTCACTTGCTCAGGCATTCTCATTAATAAAATTTTAATATAGCTTGAAATACTAATTATATACAAAATAAGTTATTAACTCATTTCTACGTTTAATATGAATTTATTAACACGTTTAATATATCCGTTATTTCTTGAGATATTTAAATTAATGATTCAAAAGTAGATGAAATACACTGAAGATATTCAGATATAAAAACTGCACTTAATGGAATAATTGTTAAATTTTAGTGCATTTAATAAGAAAATTATTAACCGTCGGTCCAATTCCTCAAGTGTTCTCATTAATAACATATTTATTAAAACATATTTACTAAACGTGAAGTATTAATTACTTGCGAAAAAAGTTCCTTATTACCTAATTTCTAAGTTTAAAATGATGATTTCCATTAATTTTTCAGATAGTTAAAATAATTATTCAATTGTAAATGAAATATAATGAATATAGAGTTTCAAATAAAGCTATTGCTTAAACCTGCACAGACCTGTCGGGTACAATGTTCAATGTAAAGGGAATAAAATGACTTCTAGAAATATATTTTAATTTACATACTACACTTTATTTAGATATTTAAATCTATATTGCGTTGTAATAAATATCTAAAAAGTCATTATTGATGCTATAGTGTCTAAAAAGTGGTGATTAATAAAAAAGGAAATATTAATTAATCAAAAAATGAAATATTACCTCATTTCTACGTTTAAAATGGCAATTTCGATTACTTCTTCAGGTAGATAAGATAATGAAACAATTGTGGATGATATATACTGAATATAGAAGCAATAATTAGAACACTAACTTCGATGTTGATCGGTTCACAGCTGGACTAACACTGAGCACGAACATGCACAGACCTGTCGGGTACAATGTTCAAATAGATGGAAAATAAAATGGCTGCTTAGAATATAATCGAATATAAAAACTGCACTTAATCGTATAATTGTTAAATTTTAGTGCATATAATAAGACAATTTTAACATTCAGTTCACTTGTTCAAGTGTCTTCATTAAAAAATGTTAATATAAGGTGAAATGTTAATTAATTGCGAAAAAGTTACATATTACCTAATTTATATATTTAAAATGATGATTTCCGTTACTTTTTCAGATAGTTAAAATAATTATTCAATTGTAGATGAAATAAACTTAATATATTCTGATATGAGAACTGCACTTAATAGAATGATTGTTAAATTTAAGTGATTATTGTAGGAAAATTATTCACATTCAGTTCACTGGTTCAATTGTTCTCATTATAAAAATGTTAATATAACGCGAAACATTAACTACTTGCGAAATTAGTTATTACATCATTTCTTCTTTTAAAATGATAATGTCTGTTATTTCTTAAGACAGTTGATCTAATGATTTAATTTTTACATGAAACATGATGAATATACATATAAGCAATAATTAGAGCAATCACTTCGATGTTGATCGGTTCACAGCTCGGCTAACACTGAGCACGAGGAAGTTCGTACGAACCTGCACAGACATGTCTGGTACAATGTCCAAATATAGAGAAAATAAAATGGATCCTTAAAATATATTCTGATATAAAAACTTACTTAATAGAATAATTGTTAAATATTTGTACATATAATAGGAACATCGTTAACCATCATTTCTCTATTTCAAGAGTTCACACTAACAAAATGTTAATATAATGCAAAATTTAAATACTTGTGAAATAGTTATTATCTCTTTGCAGCATTTAAACTAAAAATTTCCGTTATTTTTCAGGTAGTTAAATTAATGATTCAATTTTTATATAAAATAAACAGAATATAGAAGAAACAGCTATAATTATTGCTCCGATGTTCATCAGTTCATAGCTCAACCAGGACTGAGGAAAACGCACAGCTGTTCGAACATGCACAGACCTGTCGGGTACAATGATCAATGTAAAGGGAATACAATGGCATTTAGAAATATATATTAATTTACATACTACACTTTATTTAGGTATTAACATTTATACTTCGTTATAGTTAAAATCTCTAAAATAATAAATCGCGTTACTGTGTCTAATGAAGAGTGATTAATAAAAAGTAATTATTTAAGAAGTGAATTCTGACCTCATTCGTAATTTCACTTGAAGACGTTACAATACGTTATAAAATACTCTTAAACTCTAATAGAATTCTATATATCGTTAATATTAGTGAAATTATAAATCGAAGCTAACTGCGCACTTCCCGAGCTGGGACCTGACTAAAGGCTAGGGTACGAAGTACAGGTTCAATGTTCACCGAGTAGAGGGGATAGGAAAATTATTAAAATTAACGTACGTTTTTAAAGCAATTTTATCATTTTGAAGAGGCGCGTGCATAATTTTAAATTTATCATTAAAAAAGTTAATATGCAATAATATAATAAACAGTACCTCATTACGTAATTTCACTAGAACGCGTTACGATACGTTAATCGTTATTATTATGCGTAGTAAAGAAATAATAAATTGCAGCGAAGTGAACAGTTTGTGCATAAATATTTAGCATGCAATAAAATAAAAATATATATTTCACATGCAGTACCTCATAACTTTATTTCATTTGAAGAAGTTACAATACTTAGACAATAGTTCTATACTGTAATTTTATACTATAATTCGTTAATATTGGGCATAATAATGAAATGTTAAATAGCAGCGAAGTGAACAGTTCCGAAGCTGGGACCAGACTAGAGGCTAGGGTACGAAGTGCAGGCTCAATGTTCACCGAGTAGAGGAGGATAGGAAAATTATTAAATTTACGTACTTTTTAAGGTAGTTTCATCATTTCAATGAGGCCTGTGCATAATTATAAATGTATCATTAAAAAAAATATTTAACATGCATTAATATAATAAAACTTATTTTAAACAGTACCTCATTACGTAATCTTACTTGAAAACGTTACAATACGTCTTAAAATAGTCTTGAACTGTAATTGAATTATATATTTCGTTATTATTAAGCGTTATAGTGAAATTATAAAGAGAAGCTAACTGCGCACTTTCCGAGCTGGGACCTGACTAGGGACTAGGGTACGAGGTGCAGGTTTAAAGTTCAGCTAGCAGATAGAATAGGAAAATCAATAAAATTACGCGATTCCTAACTCAATTTAAACTTTTTAAAAATTCCAGTGAATAGTTTAAAATATATACTTAAAAGATAATTGGGTTTAACATGCAAATTAAAAAATATATTCTTTAAAAATGACCTTACTACATACTTTTACTTCAAGACGTTGAAGTACGTTATAAAATACTCTTAAACTGTAATAGAATTCTACATTTCTTTATTATTAGTCATTATAATGAAATTATAAACACTGCGAAGTGAACAGTTTCGGAGCTGGGAAGTGACTAAAGGCTAGGGTACGAAGTGCAGGTTCTATGTTCACCGAGTAGAGGGGGATAGGAAAATTATTAAATTTACGTATGTACATTTTAACATAGTTATATTTTTTAAACGTCTATAAATAATTTTAAATTTATCATTAAAAAATTGATTTAATGTGTTTAACTATAAAATTAAACAGTACTTCATAACGTAATTATATAACACGTTACATTATATAACAATGTAAATGAAAACCGTTTTATCATTCTATATTTTGTTTAACTTGACGCATAATAATTACATTTTAATAATGATAATGGAGAACCCAAGAATCATTAGTGTTGCAGTGCAATTAGGTAATCATAAATTTATTGCATATTATATGACATAATTAATAAAACAGATTTTTTTTAAGAGAATTATATTAATAGTTACATGATTGATGATAAAATTTACAATAATAAAGATAAATCAATCGGTTGAATTTAGCGGACAATTTTTTTGCATTATAACAAATAATGTTAAAATAATTATTTTAAACAAAATCAATATTTTACAAAATTTAATCTCATGGATATAAGATAAATTTTGAGGTACCTCTTCCGCAGCCAGTCGCTTCGAGTTGAGTTGAGTTACAACAATGTTTTAACTTTAAATACTTAGTTGTCTTTTAATACTTTGCAATAATATATTCATGAGGTTTAGTATGGAAAAGAGAATGTAATTATGTGAAATATTTAAACATTTGTGAGCATTTCACCTACAAATGAATACTTCAACAAACATGTACCTATCATTTAAACTTTGAAATATTAGTAAGAAATTTTATTTCTTGATGAAATGGTTCCCGAAATCTACACATAATTATATTCTCTTTTCCATATTCAATCTCACGATAACCTGTATTATCATTGTAATTTGTATTTTTGGAGAATATTAAAAAGAAACGATAAAGGCTAGTTGTAACTCAACTCGAAGCGACAACCTACGGAACTGATACCTATGATTCAATTGTAGATTAAATAAAATGAATATAGATGTAATAATTACAACAATTACTTAATTGTTCGTCAGTTCAAAGCTTCAAAGCTAAACTGAGGTGCAAGTAAAGTACGAACCTGCACAGACCTGTACGATACAATGTTCAAAATAGAGAGATATTTTAAAAAGACGATGTAAACTGGACTAAAACCAAAAGCTAAGGTAGCACTTTTAGACAACAAAAATGTAATATATAACCTCAGCTGTAATAATTGTGATATGCAATATGTGGGACATACTAGCACACGCTTATAAAACCGATGTTATCACCATAAAAATAATTTAAAACCTAACAATAAGACTAACACTGCATTGTCAACACACTGTAAAAATAAATTGCATACATTCAATTTTGACAAACCAAGGATCTTACATAGAGAAAATAACACATTAAAAAGGAAATTTTTAGAATCATTATACATTGATGATAAAATAGATAATATAGTAAATAGTAATATAGTAAAAAGTAGGTGAGATAAGTAAACAATATTCATCTGTTATTTTGAAATTAATAAAATCAATGATAAATAAGATAGTTCAACTTGAAAAACAGAGCTACTAAATATAACCTGACCCAATAACCTCCCAAAAGTTTTCCTTGATTCCCGATTTATTTTTCATTCCATTCGATTTTTTTATAAAATATAAAATTTATTAAACTGATTAAGGTATATTAGAAAAAAAAAGAAACAATTTTTCATTTATTTATGTTTGATTGTATTGTATGTTTTTTTTTTTTGTAATGTTATAACAGATGCTTTGAAAACATTGAAATATAAATGACATAAATTATTCCACAGGTCAAAGTTTGAATCATTTACTAACAGTTGACCATGGAGGACTGTTGATCCTCAAGTAAACACATTTTAAATATTAATAATGACATTTAATGAGGTATCTATACGTATTTTTGCTAATTATTTAGGGCATATTTTTTATGATTATGTTTCTATTTTATTGTTATTTTTTTTTTTTTTTTTGTACTTTACAGATTCTATGACTTATAACTTTTTTAAGTCGTATATGATGATAATTGACGCAAGGTTTTTATCAAAATAATTGATAATGACAACTAGTGTCGAAACGTTTTATTAATAATTAAATAAACAAAAAAAATGTATCACTGGATAATGGTTTTTCCTTTATTACGTAATAAAGAGATAATAAAATGACTTCTTTAAAAATTACACTTTATTTAGTAATTTAAATTATCATCAGTTCCACTTCGAATCAATTCACAGCAAATTTTGACTTTTCATTTTTTTTTTTTATTCTTGAAAATAAAGATAATTTCTTTATTATCTTAGGTAATGATTTCTTTATTATTATTATAATATGATTTCTAATAATATGATTTCTGTATTAATTTCTTTATTAATGTTAGGTAATGATTTCTTCAAGAAATAAATTTGTTACCTAACATTTCGAGGTATAGATATGATGTATTATATATACTAGTATGGAAAAAAATGTTGCTTCTTGCAATATATTCTAATTTAAAAACTATTACTCATTTGTTCATTTAAATCTACCTATATTGAGTAGCAATAAAAACCTCCAAAACCATTATTCATGCCCTAGTGTCTTAGAAGTGGTGATTAATAAAGAAGGAAATAATGCTTATATCAGAAGTTAATTATTACATTATTTATTTTTTTAAGATAAAGTTAATGTTAGTCTTTTTTTTAGACAATATTTAATAAATAAATCAATAATTACAATATATTATTACAGTATCAATATATAACCCTTTTATGCCCAAAGTGTCAAAATAAAATTTAAAAAAATATCTCGTGCGACTTTTTTTTTTTGTTAAAAATGCCCTAACAACCATAAATGATTTTTTTTTCGACCTACCATTATTTTTTTAAATAATAACCTAATTTGGTTTTCAAAGTTGAACCTGCCATAATTTCTTCAACATATATAAAAAAAAAATATCATTATAAAAATAAATAAATACATTAATTAATTATAGAATGAATGATCTCAATATCTATGTAACAATGCGATTAAAAAATAAGTTTTGCCAATCCTAGCTTTACATTTTTTTTATTTATGTCGACAATATTTGGACATCTATATTGCCTGATTTTCAACGGATGCATTAAACCGAAAAAAATATTTAATTTAATGTTTCTAGCCGTAATATAAACACTATAATGCGAGTATTAAGTTATACGTGTTTTTTATTTTAACAAAGATCAATATTTTACAAATTTTTATTTTTTATTTCCTGCATATAAGTAAAAATGGAATATTAGAATATCTATACGGAATTCAGGTATGGAAGATCTATTTAAGCCATTAAAGCTTAATAATGAAGCTTTGTTTATAAGTAGACTGGCATAAAAGCTATAAAACTCACGATGGAAAACTAATAAAAAAAAATCTTTAGCCCACAACCCGTAAAGGGTCTGCGTTTCAGTATATGGTAGAGACTGTAATCATTCTTGGACAACGGTTATGCAGGTTGATATGTCCTAGATCAGGTTATCCCATTATTTCGGATACCCACTTTATAGAGGCTGGGTCAGCCCCAGGATCCTAGATCCGGAAAGCCATCTCCGTGCGTTAAAAGATTAAATTAAAGTCCGCCAGTAGCTCGACATGAAGCCTTCGGCGCGGCAACTCAGCGCTCTACCACTGAGCCACTCCATAATAATAAAATATATTATGTTAAAATTAAATATCAGCGTAAGAATCTAAAGCCAGCCGTTAACACCCACCTTGGGACTGGGTACGTAATGGAATGAAAATTGCTTCACTGGAATCCACTTCAAGTTGAAAAGTTCTTTTTTCTCCGTGAAGGGGAGTTTGGAGGGATGATCATTAGTCGTGAACTCAATTCAAACTCAATGTCTCTTACACTGTTGCGTCATAACGATTTGACTCAAAACATTATTGAAGTTTCATCATATTATACGATTTTATTTCCTCGATTATCCGGACAAGTAGAAGAAGGAAATGCTTTTTGTGGAATTTCAAATATAATCGATCGATGAACGGAAACAGTAAGTCCGAAAACGGGAGGTGGCATCCGAGATGACGATCACCTCCCAGCTTTCCCCCAAATAAGAGTATCAATTTTATTGATGGGTGAGCGCTGCAATAATATATGTAGAATCTAAAGCCCCAGGATCTACAGATTCTACAATTTCCATGTGTTACAGTAATGAAAGGATTCCTAAGATGATAAGCGCTGTACCTACTGGGAAGCGTCTAAGGGATCAACCGAGGCGTAGGTGGGAGGATTGCGTTGAGAGTGATCTGGAGAACTTGGGGTTGAGTAGTGGGCTGGAAGTTTGTAAGCATGCCTTCTTCTTACTATCATCTATATACTATAATGTCAGATAAATATATTTTTAATTTCCTCCATTACTTTTAATTAAGTTGTTAATTAAATTATATAGAAAATTAGCTCATTTTATATTATATATTATTTATTGATTATAGATGTAATTCTATACTTCATTAATTAAATAAGAAAGAATCTGAGTTTTAAATATTCGATTGTATGAAAATTTATCGAACCAAAGAATAAAAAGTATAATTTATTTTATTTTATTTTTTTATTAATTGTTATAATTTTTTAATATTTTTATTTTGAAGAGAAAATATTTGTCCAGCGCCAGGATTCCGGGTCGCTCACGTATCCATCTTGGTGCTCTCTAACCGATTGAGCAACCTGCCTCGTAGCACGGCCAGACAAATTCATTCTCTTCACCGAAGGGTTCGAATCCCGGTCCTGGGAAAATGTTTTCTCTTCAAGATAAGATATTTAAAATTTTTAACAATAAATAAAAAAATAAAATAATAAAAATTATAAATAATCTTAAATATTTTTATATTAAAGAGAAAATATTTAAATAATCGGTACTTGTGTCTTAACGCAGCCCTGGTAACTTTTCCCTGCTTGTTCGCATGCGCGAGCAGTTACGTTTTGTAACGGTTACATTTCTAAAAGTTACCTTCTATTTATTGGGGTTGAAAAATGATGAACAATTACAAATCAAAAGAATTTATTGACAAATGGAAAATAATAATAATAAATTATGAACAATTAAGAAATAAAAGTAATGAAAAATCGCAATAATGAAAAATTATGTACAAACAAATAATTTCAAACAATTAAGAATTAAGAAATAAAAGTAATGAAAAATTATGTAAAAAAAAAAATTGAAAAATGTAATATATGATGAACAATTAATTAAAGAAGAATGAACAATTACAAAATACAAAACAGTCTGTATTTTATTTTAACTGATGCTGTCGCCATACGAACTCGCATTAATATGATTCATTTCCAAAAAAAACTTTCACTACAATACAATTTCATTTGATGAGAATTGCTACATTTTCTTTGTTTTGGTAAAATATTACGCTCCTGCAAAAAATGTATAGCTTGTTCTTCTGTTGAAGGCAAATCCCAAATACGCATCATTTTACACTAATTTAATAACTAACTAAAATAATAACAACGAAAAATCTATAACAAACAATAAAGAACAAATAACGAACAATAAACAACAAATAAGAAACAATAAATCAGCAATAATCAAAACACAGCAAGCAAGATGAAACAGAACAAATCAGCTGTTAGAAATGTACCCGTTACAAAATGTAACTGCTCGTGCAAGCGAACAAGCAGGGAAAAGTAACCAGGGCTGCTTTAAGACACAAGTACCAAATAATCGCTATTTAATAAAACAAAAAAAAATAATCTTAAATATTTTACTCATATTTATTGTAACCATATCTACCTTAGTTTTATTACTATCATAAGTAATAGCTTTTATAACACTATCGTTCAGAATTCCACCAAAAATTACAGTATTATACGTTATTTCAGTCTGGCCAGGGACACCAACCAGTGTACATCGCTCTCTTTAATGCTTTCACGTTATTAGTGCAGTGTCATTAATTCAGTTTTCAATCATTAATATCAGGATAACCATACTATATATTTACATATATATAACATATATACGTGAATATATACGTGTATAAATTTCTACAGGCGGTAAAGTGTAGTGAAGGAACATTGGAAATTATTGCGATTCCAAGTATAAACAGTTCGAGCCACAACACTAGGCTATCTCTTAAGCCCTACAGGATTAAAACCAGGTGGCGCAACAACAACTCTTTCCGTAAGTCACTAGCTATTTATTTATTTAGGCACAATGGCCGTTTGCTCCAAGTGCAATAATATCATTGCGCGTGACGATAAAAACAATGTATGTTGCTCAAATTGCAATTTAATTTTCCATGGGCGGTGCTGCAGTCTCAGCGATAAGGAGATAGAGGGCCTAAAATTGTCAAAAACACAATGGCTGTGCGCTAAGTGTGAGCAGGCCAATAAAAACTCAGATGCCGGGGAAAAACAAATTTCCGGTAAATCAATACAACCCTCACTCATGGAAATATTATCAGCAATAAAACATTCCGATCATAATGTCCAGGGGGAGATAAAGAAGATCAAGGTTGATATGAATGAGAGACTTACTTCTATCGAAAAACACCTAGAGGGACAAAACAAATATATCGAGGAGATCTTAGCGGAAAATAAAGCGCTCAAGGCACGAGTGGGGAATTTGGAGGCACGCTTGAACAAAAGTGAACAGGGCCTATTATCTAAGTGCCTTGAGATACGTGGGATCCCCATACGAGCCGGAGAGACTCCTTCTGGTCTAGTCGCAAGCATCGGAGCAGCCCTGGGATTAAAACTAAATATCGAGGACCTGGACACGGTGCAGCGCCGTAGGGCTAAGAATGACGACCCCCGACCCCCACCAATCATCGCACGCTTCACACGACAATCAGTGAGGGACGACCTAATACAAAAAAGAAAAGTTAAGCGAGATTTCTCCACCCGAGATATAGGTTGGCAGGAAAACGACTGCCACCGCATTTATTTAAGTGAGGAAATGACAGGAACTAATAGGCACCTCTACTGGCTTGCACGTCAGAAGAGGGCGGCGGGGAAAATAAAATATGTCTGGTTCTCTGGGGGTAGAGTGCGGTGCAGAAAAGAAGATGGACACCGAGTGGTCTACATCGATCAAGCTCAAGACCTGGATATTTTCGAATGACTAGTGAAGACCGGTATGCCTTCATGCCTCACGGATAACCATGACTCTCACAACGGCGCTCACGGGTTCATCTTGAATCACCCCCACAAACTCAAACGTTCTATAAAAATTTTATTTTTTCCAATGTATTATATTGCGAAATTGACTTTTTTTCCTCACATAAAACTAGTTTTCATTCTTTATTTTATCTTATATCTTTTTTTTGTTGTCTGTTGTTTAACTTATTTTTTTATCTATGTATCATTTTTCCTTTCGCTATTCTCTAATTTCAATATCCCTTCATTAGCATCAAGATCTATAGCGGATTTTAATAATAACTCGCCTCGGATAATCTTCTCTCCGCATTTTCAATCACTTCAATTAGCTCTGCCAATAAAACTCACTCCCCATTGCTTCCTCTCCTCAATTACTGAGAGCTTCTCTTCTGCTTCCCCACCATGTCTAATGTCCTAACCTCCTGTCACATTAACTCCCAATCCTTGCCCGCTCACTTTGACGAATTTCAGCAATATTTTACCCAAAATTTTTTCCACACCATTGGAATCTCAGAAACTTGGCTAAAACCCTATATCCCGTCCTCCACTGTTTCCTTACCTGACTATTCCTTCCTCCGCCACGACCGAGTTGACCGGACTGGAGGAGGTGTAGGTCTTTACGTCCATAATTCCCTAAAATCACGCATCCTGTTTTCCTCACCAGTGTCCAATTTCCCTCACATAGAATTCCTTGGTGTCGAGATTTCATGCAAACCCAATCCTCTCCTATACGTTGTAGTGTATCGCCCTCCTTTGGTCCCTTTTGATCCTATCTTTGAGTCGATCCTTTATAACCATGTTCCTCTCTACGACCACATAATAATCTCCGGTGACTTTAATACCAATCTTCTGGTCCAATCAAATGACAAAATATATCTTGAAAACCTTTTTTACTCTCTGCATCTCTCCATTGTCTCTTTCTCTCCTACCCATCACACACTCCGATCTGACTCCTGGTTGGACCTGTTCATCATTGACTCATCCCAGAGACTCCTTTCTTCCTCACAATTACCTGTCCCTTTTTTGTCCTCTCACGATTTAATCCAAATCTCATATAATATTCATACCCCAGAAATCCTACCGAAAACTATAACATTTCGCAATCTAGACGGACTCACTTCTGAAAATATATCTCCTTCCCTCGAAACCCTGAATTGGAACCAAATTTATTCCTGTACCACCGTCGATTCAATGGTCGACATACTTACTGCCAATCTCAAAAGCATCCTGGATACCCACGCTCCTCTCAAATCCATAACCTTCCGCCACCCTCCTGCTCCTTGGATGTGTCAAAAAATTAAAGACCTGCAAAGGAAACGTGATGCTGCTCGTAGACGCTTTAGACGCACTAGGCTTACCGATGACTACCAAGCGTTCAGGGCTCTTCGCAATTTGACACAATCTACAATCAGACAAACAAAATCCAAATACTTCCACGAAGCCCTTTCCACTGCTCCCGATCCTAAATCTAAATGGCAACTCCTACGAAAACTCGCCCTTTGCAATCCAACATCCTCTAGAGCCTTCCCCGCTTCTCCTGACGAAATGAACTCATATTTTTTGTCTGCCTCAATTAACTCATCAAAATCCTCCTCCTCCGTCTTTTCATCAACGCCATCTTTCAACCCCGACAATTTCTATTTCTCAGACATATCACCTACAGACATTATTTCCTCCCTTCTTAAATCCCGCTCCAGTTCTACCGGATTAGATGAGATACCCGTCAAACTACTCAAATTATGCCTCATTGATATCCTACCTGTCCTACTTTTCATTTATAACTTCTCACTACAAAAAGCAGTATTCCCGACTTCCTGGAAAAAATCCCTAGTCCATCCCATAAATAAAACCCCAACCCCATTATCTCCCAAGGACTACCGGCCAATCTCCATACTTTCCAACCTTTCCAAACCTCTCGAAAGAATAGTCCAGTCTCAAATATCAAATTTTCTCGAACAGTCCAAACTCCTCGTTCCGCTTCAATCAGGCTTTCGCCCTGGTTTTTCCACTCAATCTGCCCTTACCAAAATCACCAATGACATATATAAAGCCATGGACAACAAACAACTAACCGTGCTAATCCTCCTAGACTTTTCTAAAGCTTTCGATTCCTTGGACCATTCTATCCTTTTCTCCAAACTAAAGTCATTGTCTTTTTCCTACAGTTCTATTCTATGGTTCCAATCCTTCCTCTCTGATAGGTCCCAAGCGGTCTCTATGCCCAACCAACCCCTTTCCTGTTTCCGTACTCTATCCTCAGGTGTGGCTCAGGGCTCAAGCATCTCTCCTCTCCTTTTCAACTGTTACATCAATGATCTTCCTAAATCTGTTCACCACTGTTCCTACCATCTATATGCTGACGACTTCCAAATCTATTTATCCTTTCCTCCATCCGGGCTTTCATATGCGTTCGCCAGTATTCAGCAAGACCTAGATCGAATCAGTACCTGGGCAAAGCTGAACAAACTGGAATTGAACGCAATGAAAACCCAGGCCATCGTTCTAGGTTCCAACTCTCTCCTTGCAACTATCCCCACCCTTCCAACATTAATCCTAAACGACCACCCCATCAGTTTCAGCTTCTCCGTTAAAAACCTAGGCATTACCATCGACCAAAACCTTTCCTGGAAACCACATGTCACCCAAATATCCCGACGAATAATTAGTTCCCTAAAATTATTCCATCGTTCTCGGCATCTCCTTACTCAACCTACTCGGAAGCTGCTCGTATCATCCCTCATCTTCCCCCACTTCGACTACTGTAGTGTGGTATACGGGGGCCTCTCGAAAATGCTTGAGAGCCGCTTAAAAAGAATAATGAACTGCGCTTTAAGATTTGTCCTTGGTACTCCGAGGCGATCCCGGGTGTCACATCACTATGATGAGTTAAAGTGGCTCTTCCCTCCCATCCGTAGACAATATTTCCTTAGCGTTTTTCTATACCAATCCATCAACTCGCAACACCCTTCATATATCTATAGTCTCCTCCCATTCAAATCCTCTGTCCAGGTGCACAAAACAAGATCTCGCCTTTCCGATTTCTACATTCCTTCCCACAGAACTAAGGCATTCGAGCGCTCCTTCCTCGCCCGCTCCACCACTGTGTGGAATTCAATCCCTCCTTTCATCCACCATTCCTCTTCACTAGCTTCATTTAA
The DNA here is from genome assembly GCA_037127475.1 of Arma custos. Classification (NCBI taxonomy): domain Eukaryota; kingdom Metazoa; phylum Arthropoda; class Insecta; order Hemiptera; family Pentatomidae; genus Arma; species Arma custos. The sequence goes on from CM073765.1 coordinate 56,372,740, forward strand.
ATCCCTGCTTTTCCATCATCTCTTGGCATCTCAAAAAGTCGCTCTCCAAGCAGGTCAAAGGTATGCTTGAATATAACAGTATTGTAAACTCGATCCCGCTACCCTTGTTTCGTTTATTTTTCCTACATCAACGATGATACCGACTTTTAAATATATTATCGCATACTATGCCAATCAATTATTTTAGTTAGTAATTTCGTCATCAACTACTGTATTAATATTATTAATCACTATTTTGGTAATATAAATATATTTATTTTTTACAATTAGTTAAAAAGCAGTCAAGTTCGTTGTATTTTACTTATTTTTTTTTCTTATCTATTTCTATTTTTACAATGTTTTTGTTCTCACTTGATTATTTCATGATTTGTGTTATTATGTAGCCTTCTGGCCAGACGAATGTTATGTTTTTTTAATCTGTCCATTATTGTTATTCTAAAGGGACTTGGTCCCAGAATAAAGTTTATTTTCTATTCTATTTCTATTCTATTCTATTCTATTTTCGTAATATTTTAACGTTAAAATAATATGTAACTAATAAATTTGTAATTTCATTGAAAACTGTGTAAACAAACTAATATATCATCATAATAATGTCACGAACCCCTAAAGAGGACAAGAGGCTCACTCGATCAATCTGAAATTTGAATTTCAAATTAGAAAAATCGTTATTTATAAATTATTGCTCCTTCATCTGAAAATATTCCTAATTTTCATATTAATATCGATTCGACTACATCGCGTGTTGAAGGCCAACACCTGGGCTAAAAGGATTATATTATATGCTCTCGCAATTGTACAATTCAAGACTAGAAGGGATTTATTACGCTTTTATTTGAATAAAAAATTGTTAAGTGAATAATATGAATATATAAACGTTACACTAATCCCTTGCTAATTATAGTCAACGCCAAAATACAGGATATTTTACAGTAGTCGTGTAACTTTATTTTACTGAAGACTTTTTGAGACCTATTCAATTTTATCAGAAACAAATAAAATTAATATATAACAATTACACTATGTTATCATGATACATAAAAAATATAGTCTCTATTGTGATATGCTAATAATTTTAATAATCGATTAAAATCTCTACAAATTTCATCATTTATTCCTACTAATACATTTCGTGTTAGGGCACCAAATATTAAGTAAATATATTGAGTAACTTCCGCAGGTTGTCGCTTCGAGTCGAGTTACAAGTTTCAACTATTAATTTTAATATTTTCCAAAAATACAAGTTATTCTGAGCTTTATTATGGAAAAGAAAATGTAATTATGGGTAATGTGTAGATTTCGGTAATCGTTTCATTATAAAATAATAGTTTCAACTAACATTTCGAAATATTGATCATTTATGTTTCTTAAAACGTTCATTTCAAAATGGAATGATAACCATTTCCTATAGTTACATTCTTATTTTCCTACAAAAGTTCATGATAACTTGCATTTTTGAAAAATATTAAATATACTCAACTCAAAGCGACTACCTGCCAAATAATTACCATTAATTACATTTAAATTTTACTAATATTATAAATGTGAAAGTTTGTATGTTTGTCTCTCTTTCACGCAAAAACTACGGAACGGATTTGGATGAAACTTTACAGTAATATAGGTTATACATCAGAATAACACATGGGCTATAGCAAGCGCGGATTTAGGGGGGCGCATGGGGACACGTTCCCCTCCCCGCCCCCGACAGTTTTAGAGGTACTGTGGAGAATACATTATAGTACATAATTAAAGGCAAATCAGGAATTTAGCATCTTGAAATTTGCAGATAGGTCCTTTGTATGATTTAAGAAAAAAGTTTGGGTCATTCCACCCTTATTTATTTATAAGGGTTCAAAGGTTGTGTGGAATCCGTCAGTTTTGAAGTTAGACATCTGAAATTTTGTACGAGTAACCTATAGGGAAAAAATTAAATTATTTATTATTTTAAATTATTGTTAAAAAGCACTGTCAAGAAACTTTATGCGGTAGTCCAAATTCTATGCGAGCGAAGCCGCGGGCAAAAGCTAGTACATTATAATATATATACAAGGTTGTTTATTTTCATGTTCTATTTGAACTTATGTTCTTCTCAAATGCTTTATAATATTTTTAATTATGATGCTCACATTTAAAGATGTTTTTTCTAATTCCCAATGATTAATTATTTTTTTACTATCATTCCCATCTCTGAATTACAATTTATACAGGATTAACATGAAAACAAATTATATATTTTGAAATAATTATAATCTTTCGACAAATAGATTCTGTACTATGATATACTTTATATTAATTTTATTTAAATTTATTAAATAAATAATAAGGAGACAAGAATGGCACAATTCAAAAATTAATATATAACAGGCTTGTCTATAAAATAAAAACATAATTAAAAAAAAAATCAGGAAATAGTCTGAATAACACTGAAAATAATACATGATAAAACATGCTTTATATGGCATTTTACATTTGTAAATTTCATTCCCAAGTCAGGCAAGATATTTATAATTATTCGTCTATTCTATGAACCTCAATAATCTTTATAAATTAAATAGTATTTAATATTTTTTTAATTTATTTAAATTGATAACTTAAACTATAATCTTTTCCCTCTATTTCATGTAAATTAATTCAAAAATGTTTAATTTTTACTGTCTCCAATTTAAATATTATTATTGATTGTGATTAAAAATATTGGATTGTTACGTAAATTATAGTAGTGAGAAAAATTTTAATTATAAAAAAGATCGAATAAACACTTTTCTCGAATTATCGTTTAGCAGAAATTAAAATAAATTAAAAAAATTAAATAATCAACAAGATATTTTAAATAAATCTTGTTTAAGGGACGAATATGTGTTAAATTTTAGTATTTTTTATAAAATTATACTTGGAAATTGTTTGATTTGTTGAATGAAGATGAAGAGCATCTATACGAGATTGTAAAGCTTCCGATTTGATTTGACCCTAAAGTTAGTCTGATTTCAGTGTATTTTCATCCTTGTACCCCAGCAAAAGTTTGATTTTCTTCTTTTCAAACAAGTTTACAACTTTTGAAACCGGATATTCAATTTATTAATTTGCGTTCTATAATTTACACTAGATAGTAATACTTACAATACTAGTTATATAGCTCAGACTAATAATATAAACTATAATTATATTATAAATATAATATAAACTATTATTTTTACTATCAAAAGCATTAATATTTAATAGAAATTATATTACATTAAATATTAATGTAGTTATTAAATACATAATAAATACTAAGTAAATCACATACTATCAGGTCAGTCCAAAAGTTCGTGCGCATTTTGGCGAAATTTTTAAATGGTGTAAATAAAACACAATTTAACATTTTAATCTATGATATATTTTCCTCCGCTATCTACAATATCTTGCAATCTTTCTGGTAGCTTTTTTACTCCATTGGTGTAAAAAGATTCTGGTTTTGAAGCAAAAAAAACTTCTGAGGTCATTTTGTATATCTTCTTTAGAACTGATCTTTTTGCCTTGACAAAAATTTTGTAAGGCACTGAAAATATACGGGGAGTATGCAGGATGCAAAAGGTCCCAATTCTGTTCATTAATTTTTTTCAGCGTTTATAATGAAAAAAAAGCATATAAAAAAAACACAGCACGTTTATATTCGTTATCGATATTAATTTTTTATCGGCACTAATAAGTGTCTGCTCTTTACGAAATTTGGTTAAAAACTAACGAATGCATCAGTCAAGCGATGACAACTTTTGGCAGGTTCGGAATCTTATCGATCTGGAAATGAGTTATCGCTAATACCATAAATGCTACTATTGCTCACGAACTTTTGTACTGACCTGATACAAAATTAGAAATATTCCTATTTATTTTTGAATAGTATATAATATATCATAATTAGGTAATAGCGTATATTGCAAACGGGTATAACATTAATTAATTAATACAAAGGAATAATTTAGGTCCATTAACGATTTACCTTAGCGCTAATACCTTTGCCTACATGTGGCAGATTGTAATACCATGTCAATAAAATATTAATAAAGGAAACGATTTACAAAATCAAATCATTTGGTTATAAAAACAGTTTTAAAAAATTATAAATTATATCTTTTCTTTAATGTATTTAAATTAATAATTGTTTATTTGAACTTTCCAAAGTACTAATATACTCTGTTTGATTTTTATCAATAACAATTAATCTTGATAATTAAATACTATTAATTAAAATATTAAAACCAATTAAAAGTATTAATACATTCTGGCATAAAATGTTGAAGAAAATAAAGAATTCTGTCATTATAAAAAAAAACCTGTAATATTAGAACTCGTGAACGGGTCTGAGTTCAGTACATGGTAGAGACTGTACTGTTTCATGGACAACTGTTCTGCAAGGAGGTGACGTCCTGGGTCAACTACTAGATTTTTCGCCCATATTTTGGGTACCCTATTTTTATAATATTTTATAGAGGCTGGGTAATCCATCTATCCATCTAGATCCCATATGATCCATCTCAGGCTGCAGACTAAATAAAAGTCTTGCCGCCGGAATTTGAACCAGGATTTCCGGCATGGCAACTCAGTGCTCTATCACTGAGCAACTCTAATCCCTAATTTTTATTAGTTTTGAAGAAAAAAAAAAAGAGGTATTCTATTTATTTTTAAAAAAATATACTACGGTAAAGATATCTAAAAAAAAATTATTACTAGACCACTTCAAATCGAACTAAGCTCAACACCTAACTAATTAAAAAAATTTATATTTTTGATTGAAGTATACTACATATTATTATTTCATGAAGATTACAAAAAAATTAAACATAAATTAATGTCAAAGAAAAAAATAACTATTTCTATAATATATAGTGTAGAAGATTTACATGGCAAAGCTGGGCTAAAAAGTGCCATCCCATTTACATAAAATTATCGATAGAATATTATTTATTTTGTTTATTCATTTATATTTTTGTTTTTAATATGAAGTAATGTGAAATTTTTTCATTATCATAAGAAGCTATTTTTTTATTTATTATTATTTAATCAGCTTTATAGATTGACTTTTCTGCTTGTTTTTTTTCTTTGTACTCTAAGGCTCTAAAGCCCACAATAATGCACAGTTATGTTATTCTAAAGGGACTTGTCCCAGAATAAATAAAGAATTTATTATTATTATCCCTGTACCACTACAAGCAATGAAGGGGCTTGGGTTGAGTACTTGATAACGGCAGTACTGTTTCTATCTCAACACTTGTACAAAGGGTGAATTTGGCAGAGGTAAGGGTTATTATTAAAATAAACAAAAAACTACATTGGCTGACAATGAACGTCTATTTCAGGATTTTTTTTTTAGATTGATTTATTAATATTTAGAACTATAATAATATAACAACAAGTAAATCTGCTAATATGACATGAAAAAAAAAACAATTTGGAGAAACTACCCATCGGTAGCACTCCAATAAAGTTCTATAGTAGAAGATCTCGAAGTCATCTTCTTTTCAGACGCCTCGGAAGGTTATCAGGGATAGTATGGGAAGCAAGTTGAGAGGCTAGCGGATTCAAGTGTGTATGGAGCTTGTCATGAAAGGATAGCTATCTAGTTTGGGTCAAATCTGCAACATATGGAATATTAAGATCATGATGGATGAGTTTGTTTGTGACATAATAAGGAGCTATGAGGATTTTACGAAGGATTTTTGGTTGTAAGAATTCGATACGAGATTAATTGGACGGTTTAGTAGAGCCCCAAAGCTCAATTCCCTATGTCCAAATAGGTCTGATAACTGTCATGTAAATGAGTCTTCTGTAATTAATTGGGAGCTTAGAGCGTTTGTCCAGTAAATGTTGAAGTAGGCGAAAACGTCGAGCAGTTTTTTGTTTTTTCAGTCTTATATGAGGATTCCTAGTGAGACATTTGTCGAGAAGGACCCTAGGTAACGTATCTGTTCAACAGGGATCAGTGGAATATTATTAAAGGATACAGTAGGGCAGGAAGTCGTAGGTTTACGACGGTAATTTAATGGGATTGGGATTTTAAATCTTAATTCTTTAAAGTCTCTACCCTGAGGTAGGAACTGATAATGAGGAAGTAAGTAGAAGGTAAATATTTAGGGAGTTTATACAACAGACCCGGATGCCAGACTCGATCAAAAGCTCTACATCGAGAAAAGCTCCTGTGCAGTACATTCAGGATTAAAATCACAGTTGACTAATCATAATACATACGCAAAAGAGGATTAATTATTGTTATAAATAAGTATATTGTAACAAAAAAAATAATCGATACATAAACTGAAACAGAATGTCATTTTCAAAATAGCTGTATATTGAATATTCACTCATGCTTCACGAAGCATGTTATTCGGGCCTTTTGTTGGTTGCGGATGTGGAATAGATTGAATTAATACCGATTCGTATTTAGTATATATATATATATAAGTTAAGACAAGACGATGATCGCAAAGTCGCTAATCAAGCTGGCATTGTAAACAGCTGTTCTTAAATAGAGGTTCAAGATGGAATAAAGTCAGTGTTTAACCAGCCGTCAAGTGTGTTGTTTATCTTCCTACTTATTCTTTTGTTTATGTTTTGTGAGGTGAAGTGCTTAAGTGGTGCCGAAACCCGGGAAAACGTTTTAGCAGTTCAGTGAGAATATATTTTTTTTTCTCAAGGACACTAAATACTACAGTGAGTTCATTATTGATCTATTTTATTGTCATTTAAATATTTATTTTTGCTCTCTCAATTTGAAAAATAACTAGTCTTGCCATAATGAATGAACAACGAGAAATCCTGAGGCCGGCAACATTAACGTTAGAGCCTTCACAGCCAGAACAGGCGAATCCCCAGTTTCCGCCATTACCATCAACAACTCTAGCAATGGCGCGGGCAGACTTAGCTGCCCAGGAAGCAAACAGAATTGCACAGGAAACGAACGAATTGGAGAAAATGAAGTTAAGAAAGGCCAATGCACAAGATTTAAGAAGGGAGATATCAGACTTGGAGAAATTTAACGGTGATGTTGGTGAACTAAATCATTTCCTCAAGGGCGGGGATGGTATTATGAGCAGCATTCAATCCCAGGTCGCAGCAGACTTTTTAGAGGAAGCGGATGCCAAAAGGCTACGGGTAGCCTTAGCACGACGGGTAAGAAGGAGCGTATTGAATCTAATCCAAGCTGATGAGGATACCTCGTGGCAGGTGATCAAAGAAAGACTAAAGAAAGCGTATGGAGGGGGGCGATGGGCCCCAGAAGAGGATATGCTGCAGATGTTTCGAGAGATGAAACGTTCGAATCAAACAAACGGTCAGTACGCTGCAGGCCTGCTCGTGAAGCTGAATAAGATTAACGAAAAATTACGTGAAGTAATGGATACCAGTGCGGTCGAAGCGTGGATGTTGTTTATGACAACAGTCCTGAAGGTACAACTAGCCAGGGATACTGGAAAGAAAGATGGATTACCCAGGGATAGGTCATTCATGGAATGCGCACAGGACATGGTAGATGCGAGTGCCCGCGACGAGGAAGAGAGAGAAGAGATCGAACCAGGGTGGAAAAGAGTGTCGTACCGGAGAAACGAGGCAGGAAGGAATAAAGTGAGACAGGATATGGGAAGAAGAAGAGATGGAGAGTTTGGGAGAAGAGAAAAAAGGCAAGAATTACCTAGAGAAAGAAGGCAAATTGTGGAGAGAAAGAATGGGAGAAGAGAGGAAAGGAGGTGCCACGAATGTGGCAAGATAGGGCACTTGGTGGCTCAGTGCCCACGTGCGCGGTGTTTCGAATGCCACAGTGAGGGACATATGGCCAGACAATGCCCATATATAAGGCGCCGGGAGCAAGATCGAGGCGAACCTATGGAGATCAATGCTCAAAGATTGTGGCGGAGAAACAGGATATCGTCGGAATCGACTAGATCTTCGGAGGCTTCAGGGTCCGAGACGGAAGGAAGCGAACCTAGCCGCAGAGGAACCCCCGGAGGAAGAAGCAAGCAACGGAGCACAAGGAGGCGTAGTGAGCAGATTAGAAAAGAATGAGGATTGTGTAAACGGAGGGGCAACCTATTTTTTGTGAATAGTGTGGTAAAGAAGTGTGACAGGTTGCCTATTATCGAGTTTTGCAAGGGGTGGAGGTGTCTTGTGGACACAGGGAGCTCGTGTACTCTAGTAGGTAGAGATAGTCTACACCCTTTATTTAAAGGAAAGTGTAACCCAGAAATTAGAAAGTGTTTATGTCAGCTAGTCACTTTGAGTGGTCCCTGTACGGTGGATGGGGAAGTGGAACTGGCATTAAGTAAATGGGGCAAAAAGGACGACGTAGCAACTCTGCATGTGGTAGAGACCATGCCGCGCGAGTATAGTGGGATTTTGGGGTGTGACGTGCTCGGGAAACTGGGGGCGAAACTCAGTAATGTAGAAGGTCAATGGGTGATTAGAATTGGGAGGAAGACATATAGAACGATGGAGAACGCGAAAAGGGATGTGAGGTGCGTCGGTGCAATTACCCAAGGCAAGGATTGGAGGATGGGCATAAGGGAAGAATACGGGGATATTTTTTTTCGCGAGGGGGATCCACTGAGCGTGACGGGAGAAACGGTTCATGAAATTCATCTGAAATCTGAGAAGAGTACTTACGTGAAGGAGCGGCGGTACCCACAGGCGTTGCGGGAACACATTAGGGAGGAGATCGCGGAGCTAAAACGGCAAGGTATTATCGTTGACAGCACATCACCCTTTAACAGTCCTCTATGGGCGGTCAAGAAGAAACCTGTTAACGGGGATCCAAGGGAGCGCTACAGGGTGGTGGTAGATTTCCGGCAACTCAACGAAAATACGTTGGATGAGAAATACCCTATTCCCAGATTAGAGGACATTTTGGACAGACTGGGTGGAGCAACCGTGTTCAGCACACTTGATTTGAAATCTGGATACCACCAAATTCGCATGCATCCTAGAGACCAATGTAAAACAGCCTTTACGTTTGAAAGGGGTCATTACGAGTTTACCCGTATGCCATTCGGTTTAAAAAATGCGCCGATAACGTTCCAGAGGCTGATGGACGAGTTCTTGAGGGGCTTAGACGAAAACATGTGCCAGGTCTATATGGATGATCTCCTCGTTTTTAGTAAGACGGAGTTGGACCATTTAGAGGATTTGAAACGAGTCTTTGACAGAATACGTCAATTTGGTCTAAAATTATCAGCGAAAAAATCAATATTGGGGCAAAAGCAAATCAACTTCCTCGGGCATTCGATATCGGCAGAAGGGGTGCGGCCTGACGGTAAGAAGGTGGAAGCCATAGGGAAAATGGCGATGCCAACCGATATCAAGGGAATCAGGAGATTGCTAGGAACCCTAAATTATTATCGTCGATTCGTCCCAGAGATGGCCGAACATCTGAGTCCTCTGAATGCACTGTTAAAGAAGGGACGCACAATTCGGATTACTCCAGAGATCGAGGGGAACATCAGGAAATGCATGTGTTGGCTACAATCGGAACCGGTCCTCGCATTCCCTAATTTTTCAAAACCATTTGCGATCACCACCGACGCTAGTGAATATGCACTGGGGGCGGTTTTGTCACAGGATTATGATAAGGGGGAACGGCCTGTGGCATACGCAAGCAGAAGGCTTACAGACGCGGAGACCCGATATAGCGCGCTCGAGAGAGAGTTATTAGGAATTGTATGGGCAGTCCAACACTTCCGGCCCTATATATTTGGAAAGCGGTTCAAAGTTCATACCGATCACAGGCCACTTCTGTGGGTGGGTAATTTGAAAGAATCGTCGGCTAGGGTGACGCGTTGGAAGGAGATCTTGAGCCAGTACAATATCGAAATAGCATACAAGCCGGGAAAAGATAATGTGGTGGCAGATTGGTTATCTCGTGCCCTGCAGGTCAACGCTATCGAATCAGGTGAAGGGGGACCTTCCGGGGAGCTACAGAGGTTCGTACGGGAATGGACGCCAGATGTGGAAGGAGAAGGAGAAACAGACCGCCGGGACAACGGGGAATCTCCCGACCAGGAGGAATCACAAGACGAGAGATCGACTGAGATGGAGGAGGTGGATGACGTAATAAACGATAAGACTCGGCAGATAATATGGAAAACAAGGACCACGGGGTTACTAAAAACGGAATTTTCCAGATACGAGAGGCATAATATTGTTACTATTTGGTCCCAACCTGGAGTCCAGGAAGAGCAAATCTGCCGAGCGTTAAAGGACGCCTCTAAAGCAGGTGCGACCCACTATCTGTATGTTGGCAATGCGACGGTGTGGGACAAGATACGTAACTTGTGGAGATTAGAAAAAATAGGGATAGACAGGACGTTTATCCGATGCCGATCTATGGTAGAGACCATTCGCGATCGGGAACAGCAAAAGGATGTAACGATGGCGTACCATCAAGGGAAGACGAACCACCGAGGAATCAATGAGACGTTGGCGGCACTAAAAAGAAAGTATTACTGGGTATGGATGCGGAAGACGGTAGAGGAGATAATAAGGAACTGCCACATTTGTCATACGGCTAAGTATGACCGCCATCCTCCCGTAGGATTACAAACCGAGACGATGACGCCTACAATACCGTTGACAGATCTTCAAGTAGACACCTTTACGTGGAGGGGGTTTAAATGGGTAACAATAGTGGATACATTTAGTAAAACGGCCATAGCCCACCCGGTGAAGGAGAAATCGGCAGCGGCGGTGAATAGCGCCCTTCAAACATGGTTCCAATTCTATGGGGTACCAAATACGATCTCCTCGGATGGGGGCAGGGAATTCGATAACGCGTACTTGCGACAGGAGATGAAACGGCTAGGAATTACATGGCACTGGAATACACCCGGACATCCTAAAAGTAGGGGGGGAATCGAAAGGCTCCATAATACCTTGGGAGAACATCTCCGAGTATTCCACGCAGATAAAGGGTTGGAAGCAGATGAGGCGATGCCCCGAGCCATAGCAGCGTACAACCACTCCATACACATGGCCACCGGATTTTCCCCGTTCGAGGCCCTTTTTGGTTTACGAGCGCGAAGAAGAAACGAGAGTGATACGGTTGTAGATGAAAACATGGCAGAACAACTAGCCATAAATAGAGTAGATCTCGAGAAAATGTGGGGGAAAGCACATGGCCGGATGGTAGCGGAAAAGAGTAGGAGAGTGGCGCGGGAAAACGAGGGCGTGAAGGACATTATGGGAGATATTAAAATCGGTACAATTGTGTACAAAAAAAATTATATCAAATCGTGCAAAGGAGGTTCTGAGGTACGAGGGTCCATTCAGAGTGATTGCTATCAGAGAGCATAACCTAGTCACTATTCAGAATGTGGCTGAGCCAAGAAAACATAGGACTGTTCATATCGAACAGCTCAAGATTCCAGCTGGGGAAGCCAGCCCATAACAATGTACTTTATTTCGTACTTTTGGAGGTGTAGTGGAACAGGGGATTTTCATTTCTTTTATATATAGTTTTTGTAAAGTAACTTATTTGTATATAAATATTTTTTGTTAATTACGAATGATAGTAATGTAGATTAAGCTAGTAGTAAGGTATTTTATTTTTATTTTTATGTAAGTAGAATATGATTCATGTAATTGATAATTTCTTTTGTTTGTGTGCTCTTTCTCTGCAATTTTTGTTTTGAGTTTACGAGGATGTTCGTAAACTGGCAGGGGGGAGTTAAGACAAGACGATGATCGCAAAGTCGCTAATCAAGCTGGCATTGTAAACAGCTGTTCTTAAATAGAGGTTCAAGATGGAATAAAGTCAGTGTTTAACCAGCCGTCAAGTGTGTTGTTTATCTTCCTACTTATTCTTTTGTTTATGTTTTGTGAGGTGAAGTGCTTAAGTTATATATATATATATATATATATATATATATATATATATATTATAATATAGAATTAATAACATACTAGCCAACGCAAAATCGCAAAATTACATCAAGCCTATTTGTATTCCCTACAATTGATTAATGAATATTATAATATTGCACATATATATTTATATTAATTACCGTATTAATATAAGGGGCGGAAAAATGGCTCAGTGGTAGAAAACTGAGTTGCCCTACCGAAAATTTCGCTTGAAATCCCGCTGCTGGTAAGATTTTCTTTAGTTTTATTAATCCAATAGCGGCCGGAAATGGATCATATGGGTTCTAGGACCCTCCTGGGGCTCACCCATCCTCTGTAAAGTAGTTTTGGCGGTTGAGCGTGATGATAGGGTGAGGACTAATCACCACCCTGCAAAACGTTGTCCAAGAAACAATATAGTATCTACCACGTAGTGAACCCAAGACGTCTAATGATGAATTTTTTAGTTTCATTCTATTTTTATTTCTCTTTCTTTAATATATGCATTAAATTTATTGAATTCTATATATACATATTATACACATTATTCTCTCTCTTTTTAATTACTTTTTTTTTATTAAATAAAGGAACTTTTTCATAAAATCCATAGCTGAATTTAATAAAATTCATTCAGAGCCTCAAGTGACGAGGTGGGACGGGAAGATTATTCAGTATTATTCAGAATATTATTCAATCCGATGGAGAGGGTATGCCTATGGGGGTCTGCCAGTTCTCCGCTAGATTGAAGATCTCCGCCTTCCCAACCGGAAAAGTGTACCATCCAATGCCCACCCAATCTCAGGTTTCACTTCTCACCAAACGTCACATCATACGTACCATAGAATATGCAGCCATAATAATAATGTTTTTTCCTTCTTTGTACGAAGCAAAGGATTTATTTTTGGAAGTTGTACTGTATTTGCTAAAATTATCTTTTATTTATTAAATTAGATTTGAACAAATATATCCATTTCGATCGATCATCACTTAAAAACCATGAAGAATCCAATATCTATAAAAAGTATTCATGATGCACAGAAGAGTATCTGACAATCAAGATGATATCCCCTTCAAATCAAAAAAAATATTTGGAAATCATAGAGCTTAAAATGATATGCAGTTTAATCAAAACATATTTCCAGTTCACAACAATGTATTTTCAGTAATTTGCGTATTGAACATAGCAAGAAAACTATAAGTAATGAACAAACTTCTAACAATCAAAATATTTTTTGGAAGTCAAAGAAATAAACACAATATTCATGATTTGTAAAACTATAAATGGCACATTACCCCTGTTTGGGTGCTATTTCTAGTGGTACAATTCAAATACTGCTTTCAATTCCTGCTTAACAAAGTAAGTAATAAAAATTCGAATATAAAGAAAGTAAGAATATAAAAATTCGAAAAAAGTAATAAAACGAATATTACTAGGAAACATCGTTGCGTGTTTATATAATTTTATCGAAAACATGATATGCGTGATGATAAAGTAGGCCGTAATCGATTATACGAGGAATTAGTATCGAATATTCGAGATTATACTAGCTGGAAGATCAGAGTGCACTAACAATGTGTATTAATATATATATACACTTGTGGCAGTAGAATAGTATTAGTGAAACTTGGATCAAAATCGAAAAAGGAGGTACGAAACAGACAGTGGGGTATTAAATAGTTTCTTTATTTGACCAATGGTGAGTTGATATGCTAAAGGTTCTGGATTCAAATCCAGCAGTTGTAGATAAATTATTTAACCTGTTTACAATCCTAGATGGGCCCTATTGGATCCGCATACTCTCCTGAGGTTCGTCCAACCCCTATAAAAGATATAACCTTAAATGGGAGAAACCCTGGCAGTTAAGGAGAATTTCCGACTAATCTTCTCCCTGCACAACCGTTCTCATCGAAACAGTATAGTTTTTACCATATACAGTACGGAAGACTTTCATGGGGTGTGCTGGTATAAAACCTGTACCATTACAACCATTAAACGGGTCTGGGATTTAGTACATGGTAGAGACTGTACTGTTTCATGGACGTGTCCTAGGTCACGCCCAACCGCCAGATCCCCCCCCCTTATTTAGGGTACACTATTTTTATAATATTTTATAGAGGCTGGGTGAGCCCCAGGAGGGTCCTAGATCCTAATATGACCCATCTCCGGCTGCAAACAGACTAAATAAAAGTCTTGGCCTACAGCGGGATTCGAACCAGGATTTCCGGCATGGCAACTCAGTGCATGTAGTGGGGTAGAGGGTTTTTTAATTAACACGTTGCCGCAAATGACAGCTATAGCCTTAGTGCACATTTTAATCAATGAAAAAAATTACAGCGCTAGTACGAAGTGTACTGACGCATACACTTGTTAATCACTGAGTAATACATCGAAAAAAAAGGTGTAGCGTATTTATTGCCCTCTTATGCGTTTTCTCATGCTTTACCGCTTAATGACGGCTATAACAGTTTTTTTTGGAAAAACTGGAGCCAAATGTGATAATTTTCACTTCCAAACATACAACTTAAACTCGATTTCATCTGGCAGTCATAAACAATTGAAAAAAAAAATGTGTTCCTGAGGTCGATCCAGAAATTAAAAGTGTGCGGCAATGTGTTAATACAGGTTTTTTTTCGGTATAGGCTTTATGTTGATAAATAAAATCGTAGATCATTGAAATCAGTGTAATATTCCGTTAAACATATTTATAAATGTATTTTTATACATTTATATGTACGTATTGCATATTCAAAAATTTTGAACTGTTATAGTGACTAGAAACGTAACAATATGTACATTTATACTTGGATTACTAATCATTCTAACCAGAATGCGAAAGGTCTAGTTCAATTCCTTGGGACCACTACAGCATAAATTTCAACACTCCTAGGCCGGATTCGAACCAGCGTCTATGAAGTTACAATGTCACTGAGGTCAAGCCTTAACGACTTCTATACAATATATTGAAGCCTCGCAAAATAATAAAAGTATTGACGACTTTGGATCTATACTTGGGGAGCAGGGTAGCTCATTGTTTAGAGCGGTGAGTTGCTGTGCTGAATATTCCTCCTTCGAGCACTTGTGGGATCTGCAGACTCCAATATGGATCTTCTATTCAGCGAATACCCTTGATCGAGGGAATACCTGGTGGTTAAGCGCGTTCTCAGACTAATCATCTTTGACTACCGTTGGCTTCGAAACAATTATCTACTATGTATTGAACCCAAGACCTTACATGGGTCACAGTAAAGTTTGGATCTGTATTAAGTATCTTGATTATTGCGATTGCTAAACTTTCAATGAACAGTTACTTAATGGATTCAGACCAAAACCTAATGCGTTGGACTTCAGAATTATCGGGAGAAATCACAAGAAATTGACCAGATCAGGATCGCTTTTCCGATACTAGATTTCCTGAAGCTAACTATTCTATTCCAACATGGCTATCGAGATAGGGATATTGAAACTGCTACATTTGCATTAATAGTGCTATTAGAATTAGTAAAGCGATATTCGCGAAGATATACAGCCACAACGTGACCAGATCCGCAGCCGTGGTATCTCTTCCTCTATCCATACGAAGCATCTTCCGATTATATTAATATAATGTATCATAATAAAAATATAATGAGTATTCACAATCTTGTATAAGACTTTTGTGTTACTTTAAGGTTCAATTCAGGAGCGGTTTGTTAGAAAGCACACTTACATCGATGGTTTAAAAATGTGGTATCTGGTCCGCAGATTGTCCCTTCGAGTAGAGTTACTGAAGAAGCCATTACTGTATATAGTACTATTATTAACTATCACTTATTGTATATAGATTGAACTGACTGCACATACCTACAGTCCCTGGCCATATTAATGTGACCACTGGATAGATTCGTTCTTGTTACATGTTTGCATTATCTTTTTGTATGCGTAATGATGTAAATCGAGTTTAAATATTAGTTTTATGGGTAAGTTAGTTATCTCATAATATTATGAAATTGAAAAAAATAGTTTCGAAAATAAATCATTATTTTTTTTAAATATTTTGTGGTGTCACCCTATTTTACATATTGATGGAAAAAAACTATCAAAATAGTTAAAATATATGATACAAATAATAAATCAATAATAAACTTACCGAATCCGACTTGTATTTAATGAAAAAGAAACAATTAATCCACAAAAATTCCAAACACAAATTATGCACGTCGTCACTCGTAAAACGAAATGGCTGTACTAAAACCAATACTACCATTACTAAAAAAAAATACTTTAAAAAACTTATAACAGTGTTGCCATTACATAAAACAGCAATTTATTAAGACACGCGAAAGTATTTAAAAAAATTAGGAAAAACAAAAAGAAAATAATCTTTCTTGGTGGTCACATTAATATACCCAGGGACTGTACTGTGTAGGTGATATAATCACCTACACGTCGAAATGTTAGTTGAAACATTTATTTATTGATGAAATGATTACTGTAATAAAACACATTGCCCATAATTAAACTCCTTTTTCAAACTAAAACTCACAATTATTTTAATTTTCGAGGATATAAAAAAGAAAACGATAAAAAAGTTAAAACCTGTTGTGACGACTTGAAGCGACAATCTGTGGAAATGATAATAATTTAAATGACTAAGTAATGTGAATTTTTAAATTAACATATATTTCAAGGAGCCATTTTAATTCCTCTATACTTTTGACAGTAGACATCAGAATCTGCAAGTCTGTGCAGGTTTGTACCTGATACTTGGATCTCAGTGCAGACCCAGTTAATTATAAAAGACTCATATACATTGCTAATGTAAGGCCTATTTGGACTCTCTTAGTAGAGCTTTGGGATTTCACAAAGCCATCGAATTCCTCTCCATATCCTCGTAAAATCCTTAATGCTCCTTACTTCGCTACGAATAAAATCATCCACAATGACCTCAATGTTACATTTGTTGCTGATTGGGCCCGAACCCGATACAAGTCTTTTAATGAAAAACTATATTCACACTCAAACCAACTAGTTTCAAACCTAGCTACATCTTCAATCCATGATAATCCTACGAGGTGTAAGAAAAGAAGATGGCCTCGTGACCACCTAAGTTAAATTTGGTAGTTGAGTACTACCACTGGGTAGTTTCTCTACTTGTCTAATCCATACTATTATTTATAATACTTTATATTTACTTGATGTATTCTATTAAACAGTCGTAAAATTCAATAAAAACATTTTTTTATCAGTTGAATTAATGAAAAAACATTGCTATATTTTTTGTTACGGGGTAAAGAAGTTATGAACAATGGATTTGTGATTTGCAAATTTTTAAAAATAATTATAATTTAACAGACAGAGCTAGACGATAATGCATTAGACAACTAAAAACTTTTTTATAGAACTGAACGCGTTCTTTATCTTTTTTTATTACACAGGCCAACGATGAAAAAACTTTTTTAATGAAAATACATTATTCTTATGTTGTTTAGGTTGCTGAATCCAAATATGATGCTTAAAAAGTTGTATCACCCACCATTTATTCACATTTTATAGTTAAATTCATGAAATAAAGAAATATTTTTAGAATTTAACAGCTTTTTCATAGTTAAGATAACATGAAAAAATAGGTCTAATGAACAAAGATGATGTTGGCAGCACTGCTGAAACACATGCTAAACAGCTGATGTTTTGTTTATTTTCAACATAACCTCACTTTTACGTTTCCTGTACATGTGCTCAGTGCAATATCTCATCGCGGCTGTAAAAACTCTGCTGACAGTTTTTGTTATATTTGTGGTGAGTTTGTTATTAAAAAGCACCAAAGAAACATTACAGACTTTGTGAAAAAGGTTTATCTAGCATACTTTGGAACCAAACTTGGAGACCAGGATAAACCTTGGGCACCGCATAAGGTATGTTATGTATGTGTTGAAGACCTCAGGAAATGGTCAAAAAAAGAGAAAAAACACTTTAAATTTGCTGTTCCCATGATATGGAGGGAACCAAAAAATCATTCCGATGACTGTTACTTTTGCAGTGTAGATATTACTGGTCATAACTCTAAGAACAAGAAGGTAATAAGCTACCCTAACCTTCCGTCCGCCATCCGACCAGTAGGGCACGGTGTAGATTTGCCAATCCCGGAACCACCAGAGGACTTAAATTCTATTGAAACAGAAGTATTTTCTGATGTACAGTCGGAGTTAGATGAACACGATGAAGAATTCCAATGTGTTACAGAAAATGTAGAGCCTAAATTGTTCACTCAGGTCGAGCTTAATGACTTAGTTAGGGATCTGGGCTTAACAAAAGAAAAAGCTGAACTGCTTGGCTCTAGGCTAAAAGAAAAGAACTTGCTGGCGGCTGGAACCAGCATTCATGTGTATAGGAAGAGAGAACAACAATTTTCGAAGTATTTTGAACAAGAGGGTGATTTGGTGTACTGCTCAGACATTCATGGTTTAATGAATGAGTTTGGAATTGAATACAAAACAGAAGATTGGAGGTTGTTTATTGATTCATCCAAAAATAGTTTGAAGGCAGTTTTAGCACACAACGGTAACATGTATGCCTCTGTACCTGTCGGTCATTCTGTACATATGAAAGAGAGTTACGAAAATCTAGAAATAGTGTTAAATAAAATAGGTTATTCTGCACACGGTTGGATGATATGTGGTGATTTGAAAGTTACGTGCATGCTCCTTGGTCAGCAAGGGGGTTTTACCAAATTTCCATGTTTCTTGTGTGAATGGGACAGTAGAGCTCGGAATCAACATTGGTGCAGAAAGAACTGGCCTGCTAGGGAGTCTTTAAAGCCTGGCGAGAAGAACATTTTACGCAAAAACCTTGTAGATCCAAAAAACGTGCTCCTACCACCACAACATATTAAGTTAGGTCTCATGAAACAGTTTGTAAAGGCTTTGCCTAAAGATGGGCTTTGTTTCAAATATCTCTGTCAGAAGTTTCCACACCTTTCAGAAGCTAAACTGAAAGAAGGCGTCTTTACCGGGCCTGATATTAGAAAAATGATGTTTGACGTTAACTTTGAATCCACAATGACCTCAAATGAAAAGGAAGCATGGGTTTCATTCAAGCAAGTTGTCACCAACTTTTTGGGAAATGAAAAAGACCCAGAATATAAGGCTATTGTAGCTAACATGTTAAAAAAATTTGAACAGTTAGGATGTTTGATGAGCCTGAAAGTTCACTTTTTGAGCAGCCACCTCGATTACTTCCCGGAAAATTTAGGAGATGTTAGTGAGGAGCAAGGTGAGCGTTTTCACCAGGACGTTAAAGTGATGGAAAAACGTTACCAGGGCCGCTGGAATACCAACATGATGGGGGATTACTGTTGGTCACTTCACCGGGAAGTTCAGCAAGCTATTCATCGCAGGAAAAGCTACACAAGAAGCTTCAAGGAAAAAAGGGAAAGAAAATATAAACCAATTCCAGTTGACAAGTGAACCTTGTATCATCACATAAAATTACTATTCCAAGTATTTTACTGTAAATACAAACCATTTTTACGATTCTACAGTGTTTCATTGATTTCCCTATATACTGTAAATGGGTATTAGACTATATAATAAAATACATTTTGCTTGGAAACTAAGGGTGATACATAAAAACTACGAGCAGATTTGGATTCAGCACATAAAAATCTATCAAGATCAGCTATTAAAATTAAAAAAGTTTTCAAAAAGGTTTTTTTTGTTGGCCTGTGTTATTAATTACAAAAGAATTAATAATAAAATTCACTATTATTATCCACTATTGTAAGGCCTTTTTGGACTTACGGAATAAATCTTTGGGGCTCCACAAAGCCATCGAATTCCTCTCGTGTCCAATCTTTTATCCAAAATCCTTAATGCTCCTAATGAAGTTTGTTATGTTACTTTGTTATGAATTAAGTCATCCATAATGGCCTTAATGTCCCATTTGTTGCTGATTTAGCCCTCGCCCAATACCAGACATTTCATGAAAAACTTTATTACCACTCAATCCCGCAGTTTCAAACGTAGCAACCTCTTCAATTCCTGATAATCCTCCGAGGAGTCCGTAAAGAAGATGGCCACGTTACCTTCAAAGTGGGTTGTTTCTCTACTTGTCTTATCCATGCCATTTTGTATCATTCCTGCCATTTACAATTTGTATTGTTACGGTACAATTGTACAAATGAATGTATCAATAATAAAGAGAAGAGTTTTTGTCTAACAACTATAGCCTTATTTTAAAGTTGAACTCAGAAACAGATTCCTTAATGAGGAGAGATAGCAATAATACGAAGTATTTGCAAGTTTAGAGGAATGCAACTTAAATATAACCCGACTGAGAAGTTCAGGCAAGTTTGCGGTGTTCTTGTTTCAACTAAGGTGGGAGTATATGGTCTCAGAGTATAATGCCATCTCCCTACACAAAATGAATTAAACACTAAAACCACTAAGGGATGAATTCGACTAAATCTGCTATTCAATGGGACTGCTCTGCACAAAAGTTATTTCCTATTCCCTTTTACACCTGACAACTACTTCAATAGAATGAACATAAATTATTTAAGTTCATATTAACATATAAAAATAAACTTAAATTTATTGATCCTTTATAACATATAACAAACAGTTGAAACATACTTTTTTTTTTGTAAAATGAAAATTATTTAAACAAAGCTAACTACTAAAGATCATCGAAGGATGGGTTCAGGTACATATAATAGCTGGAATAAAAATTAAAATAAAAAAATGCTGTATAACAGGAGGCATCAGTTAGATTTAAATAAAAAATATAATATTTGATGTAAATAATTTTATGCAATAATTGTAATGTATGTATACACCCATTTATATATATATATATATATATATATATATATATATATATATATATATATATATATAACTACAATAAAATGGAGTGATTGTAGGAACTTTTGGGTATTTTTTTAGTTTAAATTTAATTTCCTATGATTGCTTAATTCTTTAAAAATTTCATCCTCTCCTTTGTAGAATGGGATGACTGACTTTCCTGTGACAATATATTTGTTTTTTGTTTTTATAATTTTACTGTTTAGGATAAAGTATTAAAACATCAATAAATATAAACGTAAGCAAAAACTCAAAAAATACAGAGAAAAACAGACATAAATTATTAATTCAATTTTTACTTTTCCTGAACATGGCATATATAATTTTTTTTTTAGATAATTCGATCCCTAATTTTTTTATTACGCTATTACCTAGGCTAGTGTAGTGTTTGGTATAATACTGTAAATTATATTACTAATTTAATGTTAATTATATTACAAATTATAATACTAATTTGAAATCTATTAAAAAAAAAATATGGTATTAAGAGATCTTGTAAAATGAAAAAATATCTATCCATTATTGTTAAATATCTACAATTTTTCTGTTTCCAATAAATTCAAGGATAGTGATTTTTTTTTTTTTAGCTCAAATAAAATAAATAAAAACAACTTAAAAATAATAATTAAAATATGAATTCAACATGAATTCAAATAAATCAGGTTTTATACATTTAAACGAACTGCGCAAATAAATGAACAAAAGACAAACGAGTGAGCAAATAATTCATAACAAGAGACTTCCGTATTTATTTGAATTAATGGCAGTTTAGAATTAGCGCACTGCCTCTAATGACGGTGAACTCACAATTAGTGAAGTCATCGGGAGGGTACGTAACAGTTCATCGTACCCTGTTCCGGTGGTCGATTATTAGTTTTACTTCGGTTATTTTCTTCAGTAGTATTTGTTATTCTTAAAAGAAATGTTACGAATGACAAATCCTACAAGGTGGAAACGAAGGAAGAATCGTTTAAAAATGTATTACAAAATTTTGTTAATTTATTCAAAGTAATTTTATGCTGCAAAGACTAATCAGATGATGCTACAGTGAGAACCCTAGATTTTCCTATCCAGGTGTTTTTAAGATAGGGAACTTCAATATATAACTGGCCTGAACTTTAACATAATAAATCTTATATAACATTTACATAAACACTGGAAAAGTAAATACAAATCAAAAGTGTTTTTTTTCATTAAAAAAAACAAAAAAACATTCAATAACAAGAAATAAGGTAAATATGAAAAATACATTTTTATATTTATAATTTATTTTTATTTATTGTTCTTTAGATGGTGATTTTTTAAAAATATTTTTACTTTGAAAAGAAAAGAATTGTGCTGGCCGGGATTCGAATCCGGGTCGTCTGCAACAAAAATTATTAGTAACTTATAATTATTTTTGGGTTGTACAATAAATATGTGTTTTTATCAATATTATCAATTATGATTCTATGTATTAGAATGCACTGACGATACATAATAATGTAACAAATGTAATATTTTCATAGTCTATGGTTATTTATTGTTGAATATTTCTACTCTCCTCCCCGGGTATATAATATATATCAAGTTTTTATTGTTATTTTTAATAATATAATATACAGAATTTATTAATAAATTAATCATAATGATGATGAGAATCAAGCTGTAAGTAAAATTATTATTCTTTTGCTACCGTGTATAACATGGTGATGCTAAACCTCCACAATATTATTTATAAAAACCTGTATCTTATTTAAATATACAATAAACATTCTTTATGTTTCAATAAACAAAAACTTAATAAAACACGTACTTATTACCATATGACTTATTGTCGCTAGTTATTAGTATAGTTTTATTAGTAATAAAATGTTACATATATAAGTTATTTAAAAATATATGATCAAATAGAGATAAATTTTAAATTTTTTAAAAAATTATATCATATAACAATAAAATAAATTAAAACTTATAAAGTTTTCACTGAATCACAAAAATTCAGTCTTCTAAAAAATACAAATAAATACAAATTTCTATAATATTATTTTATTTTATTTCCATTCCATGGTTTAAATTAAAAAAAAAAAATACAGATTGACTACAATAAAGGCAAATAAAAAAAGTTAACATTTTTTATACACACAGAGGATTTCATTTAACTAAAAGCGATCGTTCTTCAAACCCGCTATTGCAAGACCAAATCGCCCGGATGAATTTCGTTCCCCTCCACAGTTTTACTAATTCACAAATGACAGGGGTTTTGTGAAGTAAAACGTTAATTAATTAGTATTTTAAACACCTTCATCCGTAGAGTAATTAAATATCAATGTGTTAATGGCTTATAATTGGACTGGTACGGACGAAATGGGGAGTCCAAATTGGAATTGGGGACGATTGCGTTCTCGTAATCGAGTGTTTTTTCATTAATATTTTTTCAAATTTTCTTGTCAAAAGCTCTTAAAAACTTTTATACCTCACAGTGTCTTAATAATTCTGTTTTATTGATGACGTATTAATGTCATCATACAGCTTCTGTGCCACTTCAACACATGGAGGGCCCTGTGTTCAGTACGCAGTGCATTTACTAATAATAAACTAAATACCTGTACCGCTACTGGCCATTATGGTTCCAGAGATCGGTACATGTTATTAGGTCTCGACATTACTAAGTTCGCGTCCTTTGTTCCGAAATCTAAAAATCAGAACTTATAAAACCTACATTCTTCCAACTGTCCTTAATGGACTTAAATGCGTCCGCTAACTCTGAAGGATGAACTTCTTAAGGTATTCGAAAAAAAGGTGTCTCTTAAAATATTCGGACCAAAAAAGGATGAGACTACCAGAAATTTTAGTTGATTACGTAACACGGAATTGCGGAGCCTGCACCCGGTCAATATTATTGAAGTTAAAGCATAGCGAAGATTAAGATGGGCTTGTGAAGTTGCAGGGCTTAGTAGCGATCGAATTCCTAAAAAGTTAATAAGCAATGCGCCGAATGGGAAGCGTCTGAGGGGTAGACCGAGGCGTAAGTGGGAGGCTTGCGTAAGTTCTGGTGGATTTGGGTTTTGGCAGGGGACGGAAGTTTGTTGGCAGAGTTTGGTGGAATCGTCATCGAGCCTTCGGGTTTGCTAATACTTATTATTCTTATTAGCACTTTTATTTAAATTAAAGGAGCGGAGTGGTTCTGTGTTAGAGCGCTGAGTAGCCCTGCTAAAGTTCCTGGGTTCAAATCATACTTTTGACAGACTTTTGTTTAATCTGTTAGCGGCTGGAGATGGACCCTCCTAAGGCTCACTCAGCCTCTATTAAGGAATACCCAAAATAAGGGGGAAACACAACCACCCTGCACAACCATGGTCCAAGAAACCATTGAGTGCTAACTACATACTGAACCTCAGACCCTTCATGAGTTGCAGTGGTACATTTTTTTTTAAATTTGAACTATCGGCCATTATCGAACAGCCTCAGTAATAATATATTGAATAAATGCAGTCAATACGATATTATTCAAAGAATAACTTTGGAATAATTTCTGATCGCTGAATTAGTTTTACATCATCTACCACAGGGCTACTGCCTTTGTTTAAAAGCCAGCAAAACTTGGGGTAAACTTGAAATTTACAAGTTGATGAGACAAACAAACTTTGTTATGCCCAAGTAAATTGTTCCCCCCCTCACTCCTGACTTTCTTTGGAATTAATATAACATTCTTATGTCAAAACTGTGATGGCTAAACTTCACTAGATTTTTCATCAGTCAGCAGGGATATCAGAATTCTTGACATTAATAAAATAAAATGAGATATGAAATTTCTAAACTGATCAATTTATATTGTTTCATTAGTGGTCTTAGTAAGGAGTGGAGTGGCTCAGTGGTAGGGCACTAAGTTGCCATGCCGGAAATTTTGGATCAAATCCCGCTGCAGGAAAGAGATTTATTTAGACTGTTTGCAGCCGGAGATGGATGATATGGAATCTAGGACCCTCCTGTGGCTCACCCAGCCTCTATATAATATTATAAAAATAGAGTATCCAAAATAGGGGGGAAAAATCTGGCGGTGGAACTTGATCTTACAACAAATTACCTCCTTGCATAAATGTTGTCCATGAAACAGTACAGTCTCTGCCATGTAATGAACCCCTGACCGGTTCACGGGTTGTATGGTACAAGTTTTTTTTTTCATTAGTAGTCTACGTCCATTTTATATGGATGGTTAGTTAATTAAAACTATTATGGTATATAAATTAACTGAAAATTATTTTAATAATGGAGAGAATTGGTCAGGCGGTGCAGTCAAATATAACACAAAATAAGAAAAACTGATTTTATTGGGGCAAAGTTTCGGATTAAGATGTAGGAAATCTTCAGAGCTGGGAACAGAAACAGAAAATGCCTATATAAAGTATTGCGATATTTATTTATTTATATTGAGTTATTTTCTGTTTATCTTCCCAGCCCTGAAGATGGCCTACGTCATAGGCCGAAACTTTGCGTTACCTTTGACTGCACCCCCAGACCAATGCAACCCATTTTTAGAATTATCCAGTCAAATATTTTCCATTTAAACTTGAAAATTATTTTAGCCAAACATAACAATAATCACAGAAATAAAATTAATATATTTAAAAACATACTTTATGCACGTCAAAACGAACTGATAATTTCATGTCATAAATGTATTTTACTTAATTTATTTAAATAATATATAGTAATAATTCATTTATATAATATATTAATTTAAATAATATCAAATTGTGGTGAGGTTTAACGCGCTATCTGTCAAGTATGTTTATATAATTTAGTTTTGTATTCTATATTAAAAAAACAATTAAAAAAAATTATGGATGAAATTCACACACTGGAGAAAATTAATGTAATTATAAATAATTATAGGAAATTACCGTATAAAAATATTTAATTACACAATCGTAAACTGTGAGCTATAAAATAGAAATATAATATAAAATATTTTTTAAAACATTAGATATTGTACTAAGCTTACAAATATTTAAAAATGTACCACTACAGCCCATGAAGGGTCTTGAGTTCATTTTATCGTTGAGGCTGTAATGTTTCCTGACAACGGTCGTGCAAAGAGGATATTCGTCCGAGAGCACGCTCAGCCACATGATTTTCCACTAATTAAGTGTACTGAATTTATATAAGCTAGTTGAGCTCCGGGAGGGTCTCTAGATTTCTCAGAGCATCGATCTAGAGCTTTTAACAGATTAAATAATTTATCTACCTCGGGTTCATTTGAACCAGGTTGGTAGTAATATTTTATCAACTATTTGTAAGTAATAGCTGACGTTAGCGCAAGATTATGAGGACAAAAGGGTCGCACTACCCTTCTTCTGGCCTGAACATTTTCTTCAATTATTCTTCTGGACCCATTCGTCGCCAAGAGGTCGTTGGTTTAGAATAGGACACTGTGCTGTCACATATATGTATATTAAACCAAAACTAAAATCTCTTACTGGTTTTAAACATTCAGCGAACTAACTAACAAGGAATATGGAAACACATATAGCGGATATTAAATCATTTCTTTCCCTCATGTTCGCTGCTCTGAAATTCTGGCCTTTTTATTAGTTTAAAGTATGCCTTTGATGTTGGAGCGAGGACTGGTAGAGTTTGCGAATCCTCATACTTCTATTATTAGCGAGCCTCGTTAGATTGTAAATGAGAATGAATTTTTAAACAGGGAATTATTTCTGTCATTAGCATTCATACATTTAAGTTGTCTATCCCTCGGTTACATGTAGCTTTCAAAATCCTCGTTATTTCTCTCCAAAAATTATTTTGGTGATTTTTTTTAGAATAGAATAATTTATTGATATTTACTACTATAATTATATTACATCAAGTAAATCTGCTGTATGAACAAAAGACATGAAAAAAGCACTTGTGGAGAAACTATCCATTGATAGCACTCCAATAAAGTTCTATAGTAGAAGGTCTCGAGGCCATCTTCTTTTCAGATGCCTCGGAGGGTTATCAGGAATATTATGGGAAGCAAGTTGAGAGACTAGCGAATAAAAGTGAGTATGGAGCTTGTCATGGAAGGATAGGCATCTAGTTTGGGCTAAATCAGCAACATACGGGATATTAAGATCATGATGGATGAGTTTGACATAATAAGGAGCATTGAGGATTTTACGAAGGATTTTGGATTGTAGGGATTGGATAGGAGATGAATTGGATGGCTTAGTAGAGCCCCAAAGCTCAACTCCGTATGTCCAAATAGGTCTGATAACTGTCATTCAAACGAGTTATTTGTATTTAATTGGGAGTTTGGAACGTTTGTCCAGTAAATGTTGAAGTGGGCGAAAACGTCAAGCAGTTTCTTGTCTTTTTAGTCTTGATTTTGGTGATGTAATATATATATAGATATAAAACTTGATTAATTATTTGATAAATATATAAATCATATACAGAAGACCATGGTCTGGGTGAAGGTCCAAATTAAATAACATTAAATAATTAGATATGCATTTAATAAAGGTGATGATAAAAACCGTATTATTAATATAGGTAAAAAGATTAATATATTAATAAGTCACAAAGTTGTATATTACCTATAAAAGGGCTCAGAACATAGTCTAAGGTTTGTACGATAACGGTTGTGCAGGGATGTGACTAGTTCGAGAACAGCTTTAACCACCAGGTTTTCCCAGCACGGCAGCGGTCTGCAGACTGAACTAACCCCCAATAATAAGCCTAAAAAAATTGTTTATTCTTATAAATGATATTATTGATTATGATTTCGTAATCAAATTTAATAGGTGTATAGTTTTAAAGACACTTCTCCTTGCTAACAACTAAATTGCAAATGGAAACCCTTAGATATCACGAATAATCGGTTGCAAAAGAAGGAGTCGTTATCGAGATCACACTCAAGCACCAGGTTCTACCAACTTTACTGAGACCTGGGAGTCCCACGAGCATATGCAGATCCAGGATACATCAATGGTCGATTCAGAACAGCAATATAGCACAATACACGCTCAGCTATCCCACTCCTACTTTATTTTATAGAATATATATTTAATTGTTTTTAATTATTGAAATTTACAATATTATAACATTGTATTATAACAATACAAAAAGTAAATGTCAGGTATGATTTGTATGAAGGCAAGTAGAGATACTATCCAGATGTAGGAATCAAATAACAAATTCAACTTAAAAGGCCACGAGTCCGTCTTTTCAGACGCCTTGAAGGATTATCAGGGATTGACGAAATTGCTAGGTTTGAAACTAGTGGGTTTGAGTGGGAATAAAGTTTTTCAAAAAAATTTGATCACATATTGCATGGCTTCATACGCAACGATGTAAGTAGCATTAAGGATTTTACGAAACATCGGATACGAGAGGGATTCGTCTAATAATTGTCATGCATATGAGTCTTTTGTAATTAATTGTGAATTTGGAGCGATTGTCTGGTAAGTATAGATTAGAAACGGCGAGCATAATTAAATATATACATATATATATATATATATATATATATATATATATATATATATATATATATATATATATGCCTTAGCCTTCGACGTCCCCAGTTCCTACTTGTTGAATACAACTGAGAAGGAATTTCGCCTTCGTAGTACTTTTCCCCTAAAACTGTAATTGCACTTCCGTGCTAGCAGCCAATTTCAACTTGGGATTGCTAGCGGGTCTTTCAGGCCGTTACATCAGTAATTTTTATCTCAATCCGTTATTACGAAATTACTCAATTGCTCTAATTATGAGGAATAAAACGCACTTCATGAGAGTACTATAAATCTAATCTTAAAATGTCAAGGGCACGAGTATGTAAGTTTCGAATCGATTTATGTTATCGTTTTAAAATATTCTGATATGTTTTATGGGTATTATTGCATGTTTTTTTTAATTATATTGATTTAGTGATGGCATAGTAATCATTTAAGATTATTACTCAACTTACTATTTATTTTAATTTTATGATAAAGAGAAGAAAAAAACTGACTGCAGACGGGTCTGGGGGTTCATTACATGGTAGAGACTGTTTCTTAAACCGGAGTTGTGCAGGGAAGTGATTTGCCCTAGATCGATGGATAGATGGAACTTGTCACTTTGAGTTGAGTCACAAGTTTTAATTTTTCATCCGTTTCCCTTTTAATATTTTCCAAAAATACGATTTATCAGGAGGTTTAGTATGGAAAAGAGTATGTATGCATGGGAATGTGAATAATTAGCTAATTATTTCATCTAGAGATGAACGTTTCGACAAACATATAGCATCTATGCTTCGAAATGTTTTTTAGAAGTTATTTAAGTATTGGTATTTACAATTGTATAATAGAATACATCGAATAAATGTAATGAAAGATGAATAACAAGCGATAAAGGCAAGCAGAGAAACTACCCAATGGTAGTACTCAAATACCAAGTTCAACTAAGTAGATCACGAGGCCATCTTCTTTTCAGATGCCTCGGAGGATTATGAGTAATTGAAGAGGTTGCGAGGTTTAAAACTAGTGAGTTTGAGTGTGAATGAAGTTTGTCATGAAATATTGATATCGGATTCGGGCCAGATCAGCGATAAATGGGACATTAAGGTCATTTTGGGTTACTTTGTTCGTAACAAAGTAAGGAGCATTGAGAATCGTACAAAGTATTTTAGAGTGTAAAGATTGAATACGAGAGGAATTCGATGGCTTAGTGGAGCCCCAAAGCTCTACTCCGTAAGTCCAAATAGACTTTATAATAGTCATGTATATGGGTCTTTTGTAATTCATAGAGAGCTTAGAACGTTTTTCTAGTAAATGTTGAAGTAGCCTGTAAAGGCGTGCTGTTTCTTGTCGTTTCAGTCTAGTATGAAGATTCCAAGTTAATCTTTTGTCAACGTGTAACCCCAAGTACCGGACCTGTTCTACAGGAATCAGTGAGGCGTTATTAAACGATGCAGAAGAGCAGGAAGTCATTGTTTACGACGGAGCATAGTGATTTGACGGGATTTGTGGGAATTTATTTTAACTCTTCAGTTTTGACACAATTTTTCAAGGTCAGTAATATGGGATTGAAGATTATGGGATGCTATCAGTGTCAGTGTTGACTGATGATACACATGTGTCATCCACAAACGTGGTAAGGATAGTAGATAGGTACTAGGATGAGTTGGGATGTCAAGTGTATAAACTATGAAGAGGATTGGCCGGAGGACCTTAGTACTATAGCACTGGTTTTGAATTCCAATGAAAAATAATAAAATCCATCAGTTAAAAAAATAAAAAAAGCTGCTGGTTATTCTAATTTTTCCATTTTCGAACTATTATTTCAATACAGATAATGTAATTAATCAAGATCTCGAAATTTGCAATATAAACTAGAAACAAATTTCTTTAAAATAAGCCTCAAATGCATTAAATAAATTCATTATTATTTTAATTGGCTCACCAAGGGAGTAAAAAATAAATACGATTCTAAACGTTAGGTAAATACTATATTACAATTAAATGAACAGTTGTATAACGTACCGAGTTTAGAAATGTATAAAAAAAAAAAACCTGTCCCACTACGACACGTGAATGGGTCTGGGTTCAGTACATAGTAGAGATTGTACTGTTTCATGGACAACGGTAGTATAGGGAGGTGATTTAGAAAGTTAAGAGGATTAAAAAAAATGTATAATAAATTTTTAATAAAAATAAAACCTGTACCATTACAACCCGGGAACAGGTCTAGGATTCAGTACATGGTAGAGCCTGTACTGTGTAATGGACAACGGTTCCGCAAGGAGGTGACTTGTCCTAGGTCAACCGCCAGATTTTTCCCCCTTATTTCGGGTTCCCTATTTTTATATTATTTTATTGAGACTGGATGAGCCTAAATAAAATGCTCCTTGCATATGAGCTAGGATTTCCGGCATGGCAACTCAGTTCTCTATCACTGAGTCACTCCGCTCCCTAAAAAATTTTAGTACATAGTCCTAAAAATCACTATACATCACACATTCACGAATCAGATTTATTTTTGTTAGAATGTTTTTCATCTATTAAAGCAATAATATAGAAAAAAAAAGTTTCGGTTTCAGCTTGTGCCTAGATGACTACAGCGGCTATATTACAGTTTGCGGTCAGCATAAAAAAAGTTGATTACTTTTCTCTTTTATTAGGTTTTCTACCAGTTAAAACAAAAAAAAAACTTTTTCTAAATAACGAGAATCATATGACCACTCACCACACGGTTAGAACGAACAGAGTAAATATTAATTAAATAAATATTTCCTTTTGCCGTGTAACATAATTATTCAATTTACTTTGTTTTAACGGTTTTTTTATCAAATAATTTTTAATCAATTCATGGGAAATTTGGAATATTATTTTTATTTTTCGGGTAGATATAATATAATTTTAAATTTTAAATGATAAAAAATTAATTAAAAAAAGAACTGAACTACTGTACAATATCCAAAAACTGTACATGGTGGTAAAACATCCATATGACCGTCTTAAAATATTTCGTTGCAGTATTATATGCAATACGAATAACATATAATTAATTTTAAAAAAACTTATTTATTTTATAAGAATAATACAAAAATTAAAAAAAAAAAAAGTACCATTACAACTCACCAAGTGTGAATTAATTTACTAATTTAATTTGATTTTCAAAAATCACCTAGTCATTCTAAGCTGTTAAAACGATATTATTCTTTTTTTTATTTCATACTCTAATAATAACAATAATACAAAAATAAACTAATAAACCGTTAGTACATGATAGAGACGTTATACATAATATCGTTTATAAGCCAACGGTTGTGTAGGGAAAAGAGTTTGACCAAGATCTCACTCGAAAGCTAGGTATTGTTGTTTTTCTATTTTGAGGGTACCCAGTTTATAGAGGCTGGATGAGCCCCAGTAAGGTCTGCAGATGACACAGAGCCTAGGTTAGATAATTTATCACAGCTGGATTAGAACCCGAGATCATTAGGATAGCGACTCAGCACTCTACACTTTAAGCTACATATTTCATTCCCTAACAGTCGTTCAACCGATCTATATTAAAGATGGCTACTTTGAACCTTGTTATGTTTTCTTTCATCTTATTTCTGTTTTTGTTTTCTTTTAGCTTTCGCAATTAAGTCATACTTTCCTTCAAAACTTTCGGTTTATGTTTTTCTTCTCCCATGGTTTTCCCTTCATTAAATGTATTCAGGAAGTTCATGTTTCCTACCTACAAATATTGTCCCAGCTTAAAAATTCGTTGTTTTAATTAGTATTGTCAGGTATTTTGGATCTATCACCGGTGTAAACTATGTATCATTGTGTAATAATATGTAAAAAAGGGTTAAATTTGCATCCCCATTAAGAAGTGTTTCTTAAATTGACAGAAAAGTACTTTAAGTTAGTTTTTACACATCGGAAGCTTTTTTGTTTAATCGTTTATATGGCACAATTATCTGTTATATATATATATATATATATATATATATATATATATATATATATATATATATATGTATATATATATATATATATATCATAAAGGCACGAGAACCCTATTTTATGTCATTTCCGAAGGACGGTATAACCAAACATTTTATACTCCATTTTAAAAATCCTAGAGCCCACCTGCCGGGCTGCAAACCACCGATTTTGAGCATAATGGGTTGTTTTGCTCACTACTGCAGCACCAGTCATCCCACATCAGTAACTTATTCCTTATGTATTGAAAAATATTTAAGAACTAAAGTTGTACAGATTCAAATTTTAGTCATGCAGAACTACTATTTAAATAAAAATTTAAAACAAAACTCGAAAAGATACGGAAAACAGCTATGTATAATAATGCAGATTGAAAACTAAAATAAACAAGCAAAGCTTAATATCTTATATTAAATTATATATAAATTATATCTTATAATTTCATGTAAATTTGTATAATATTAATAGTGTAATATTTATAATGTAATATTATTATCAACCTTTCTAAATCCTGACATTTCAGTCACATTACCTAGACCAATTCTGCTTATTCAAATCCTTAATATTTTTCATGTAAATTTTTAAATAAAAATACCGTATTCCTTGAATCCATTAAATTAAATTCGCTTTATAGTACAGAAAGTTTTATCAGGGCCAACTAACATTCAGTTTATTTAACACGTTGTCGCACCCTTTTGATTTGACGATCGTCCTCAGAAACACAATTTTTTTTTCAATTGTTTATGACTGCCAGAATTATCAGCGAAAATTATCACATTTGGCTCCAGTTTTTGCAAAAAATCTGTCGACTGTTATAGCCGTCATTAAGCGGTAAAGCATGAGAAAACGCATAAAAGGGCAATAAATACGCTGCCTTGCATGCTACACCATTTTTTTCGATGTATTACTCAATAATTAACAAGTGTATGCGTCAGTACACTTCGTACTAGCGCTGTTTTGTTTTTTTTATTGATTAAAATGTGCACTAAGGCTATAGCCGTCGCTTGCCTACATATTGCCAAAGATCGGACGGCTATAGCTGTCATTTACGGCAACGTGTTAACCCAAAACCCAAAACCTATTTGGAGTATTCGAGGAAATTTAATATATTCCGATAAGGCTCTTGAACCTATACTTATCCGACCTCCCCACACCCCCATCAGTTGAAAGATCTTTATATGCAGATGACACCGCCATTTACACTAGTTCTTACAGGATAGATATAATAGAAATAGATTAAAATCTTTATGCTCTAGATTAAGCAAATATTATAAAAAATGGAAAATAAAAATAAACGAGCACAAAACTTCAGCAATAATATTTCCAAAAAGAAGGCCTACCATACCGGAACATATTATCCTAAATAATACTCGAATACTCTGGGCACAAAATGTCACCTACCTAGGTCTGGAATTAGATAAAAGATTAACATTTACTCCCCATATAAATAACA
The DNA here is from genome assembly GCA_037127475.1 of Arma custos. Classification (NCBI taxonomy): domain Eukaryota; kingdom Metazoa; phylum Arthropoda; class Insecta; order Hemiptera; family Pentatomidae; genus Arma; species Arma custos. The sequence goes on from CM073765.1 coordinate 56,406,337, forward strand.
AATGTTGTAAAGCCAAAAAACTTATAAGTACTATGGCCCCATATTTCCGTTGAAAATCTCCGCTCTCTAGTAAAAACAAAATTATATTATATAAATCAGTCATAAGACCTTAACTGACATATGCCTCTCCTGTATGGAGCTACACCTGTGACTCCAACTATAAAAAAAAAGAGAAAGAATACAGAACTTATCTATGGGAATCATAAATGACTACCCTAGGTACACAAAAATAACCGACGTGATACTTGATTTGGAGCTACAAACAATTAAACAGTTTATTCACTCTCAGACTTGGAACTATTTCAACTCGACAAAAACCTCAGGAAATCCCTTAATTCCAACAATAGGCAATTATAACAAACAAACATAAGACGATACATACATAGACGAACTAGACATATACTATTAGAATGAATATTATTAATTTATTACATTATAATAATTTATTAAATATAAGTGAATTTATTCCTTATATGGAAAAAAAATTGTACTAAAATTGTTTATTTTTACTACCAAATATTATACTTATTTTTAATTATTTATTTTACTGTTATTTTATATTTTTTTCCATTTTGTGTAGGTTTTTTTTTCTTTTTCCTATTGTTAAAAATACATTACAGCTTTTATTTATTATGTTATTCAACTTGCAGTGTAAATTGTTATACTTCAACATGTATCAAATAATTGTAACAAAATTGTAAATGGCAATTTCAAGGAATAAAACTTTATTTTATATTTGTTTAACAGAAAAAAATATTTAATTTTGGAAAAAGGTGCAATAAAATTATTCCAATAACTTCTCAAAAAAATGTTTCACAATTAGAAAAATTTTAGCATTTTAAAATTATTAGCTTGTTGTATTAGTATAATACAGTTGTAAATTTCATAGAATAATAAAATGATAAAATAATTATTATTATATAATTTTTTTTCGAAATTTGCCAATTTTTTGCTATTTTACATTTATCTCATTTTCGCAGTTTAACCGCTTTCGCAATTTTTCGCTAAAATGTAAGTATACTCATTTTCGCTATGCTTTCGTTTCTTCCAATACTTCTCATTCTGGCCATTTTTAATACTTTCCAGAGTATTTTAATTTCCTCTTATTTTCCCGATTTTGTCGATTTTCGAAATGTCTACCATTTTCTCTAATTTTTGTAATTCCTCTAATTTTCATAGTTCCATCCTTTTTTTGAATCCTTTTTATTTTCAAAATTGTACTAAGGAATTCTCCTTACTTTTGCACTTCTTTTTTGTATCGTGCTTCATTTATTTTATCATATTTCCTTAATTCCTCTAATTTCCGCAATACATTTTTCTCACTTTCACTTATATTTACCATTTCTGCGATTCCCAATAGTTTAATTGCTTCAATTAAAACAATTAGATAAATAAGTAGGTTAAAAAGGACCAAAATCAGTCTCAAAATGTAATATTAATAAAAACTCATGGTTTGACCTTCGCGTTAAATGTGCAATTCACTTCAATAAAATTAAAAATATATCACCAACAGTCATTTAACTGGAAATTTACTATAATTATTATGTAACTCTGGATTTTAAATTATCTTATATTTTATTCCTTATATATATATATATATATATATATATAGGGATGTGTATGTATGTGTGTATGCGCGCGACCGAGCATAGGTTGCTAGACAAGTCCAAAGACGAAATATTGAACGAATCTGATATTGCATATTTAAGAAAATTAAATTCCTAGGACGACAAAGCAACTTTTCTGTCAATGTAAATTTATCATTATTGCAAAGTTTTTTAAGATTTTTTCTGATAAGTAAAAAGTGTCTACACTTTTTCACCACTTCCCCGAACACGTCACTATAGATTTTTCTTGAGTTCGTGTGTTCGTTCAGATTAAAAATAAATGAACTTTTAATATGATGGAAGTTATATCCTTATTGAAATAGTTCGATTTGGTTTAAATGACATGATTGAAATAATATTCCACTAAAAAGCCTTTATTATTAAAATTGTTTTGTTTTTTAACATAAACCTTATGGTTAGTTGTATCATAAAACAGATAAATATAATCTATAAAAAGATTTAATAATCAACTACACAGAGTAACGGTGAAAAACTAAATAAACTAGAAAAAATATTATTTAACTTAATACATAAAATAAAATCATTGAAACTAACTGAGAGTACAAAAGACTATTTTATATATTAATTTCATTGTATTGTTATAATATTAAATTGCTTGTTTATATTATAGAGAAGGCAAGAGACCACAAGATTATTTTTAATCACGAGCAATAAATGTCTTCTTACAATTTATTTCAACATTCTTTTCGTTTCAGAGGTACTTTTCTGTTCTGAGAATGAATGTTTCTTTTTTAAAATAATGAAATTAAAATTTTTGTATGTATATTCATTCTAAATTCATTAATTAAATACAATATTTACATGTATGTATACATATACATACATTTTAATCTAATTAATCAGAATCAGTTGTATATTATTGTCTAATGTTTACAATTTACACTTTAGTTATTAATCTACAATACAATTTAAAATAACTTATAAATATATCAGAAGCAATCTTGATTTAAAATTATTTGGTATTTTATTCTTTTTCTATTTTAATTTTATTGGACTCTTGTCATTCTCATGTCATTATGTATCGCTTATCCTATTTACTTGTTGTATTATTGTAATACAGTTGTGAATATCAATAAATAAATTTAAGAAATAAAATTTTATTGGGTATTTATATTTTTTGTTGTATTTATATTTTTAACCTGAGATAATTTCCTGCGTTGTATTAAGTGGATATGTTAATTATTTTATATTAATGATTATTGACTCTTTTTTTTTAATCGAAATTGTAATTATGATATTTGTGTGATGAGAACTTTAGTGTATTTTAGTCTTAATATTTTTTTTTTAATTATTTTTGTGTTAATATTCTTGGTAATAAGACTTACCTCCGTATATTGTAGCATTTTTGTACTATCTAAAATTCTTGGATATTCAAAATCAAAATTCAGTTCATTTTTATTTCATGTAATCAGGTAACATTAATATACTTAAAATTTATACAGTTTGATTTATCTAGAGTCATTCTACTCTTTAATTCTTTGGGTTTTAGTTTACATATACATACCCTGATTACCAATCGTGAAAGCCTATATTTTCTAAAAAATAAATATTATGGTATTTATAATTTTTTTTTACTCCCAGCAATACTACTGTGTTTTTTATTCAAAGTAATTTTAAGAAGTAGTAATAATGGTAGTGAAGTGAAATAGTATATATTTGTTTTGTTATGTAATTTTTTTTAATTCGTTTTTTGCCTTGAAATTCTCACTGAGATGCCTTCTATCTATGGCTAAAACGATTTGTTTCTAAACCGGAAGCCGAAAGTTAAACAAAATTAAATGAAAATTAAAGATATTCTTTGCCCACAATTTAATTTTGTTAATTAAATGTAAATCTTTATTAAAATTAAAATTTTAAAGTAATTAGAATTAAACTTTTTTCTAGCAGCGAAATCATTTGAAATTCATTTTTTCACGCAACAGATATGTTATGTTACGATCGTATTTTTTATATAGATAGATGGTCCAAAATGTTATTCTGAATAAAATTTATAAATTCGTGAAGTTAAGAATATTAACGGCTAGAAAATTAAGTACTGTAAAAAACGAAATAATAATCGATAGTAAAACTAAAAGAATTTCTTAAATACAAATATATTCATAAGTGTAACTTCGTATTTTCATAAATCACTCCTTGAAAAGAAAAACAACTTAAGTCAGAAATTAGTATTTTTGATTTAAGCCATCAGTAGAAATTCTATTGGTCGATGCTTTATAATTCAAGAATATCTGATATTCCATTTCCAACATATTTTTTTTAATGAAGTCATATTTTGAGTTGTATCAGGTTTGAACTCGAAGTTTTAAGGAAATAACGGAACAGGTTAAAATCAAAATAAATGGATGATTTAAGAATTTCAATATCATCTTTGCTTTACCAATATCCAAATTTTTATTTATTTTTATAACTCAAGTGGAACCTTCAGATGCCCCTATTGAAAATTTTGTTTTTTTCGAGTTATAACGTTATTTTGATGAAGCGTAATGATATCGAGTGAAAAATATCTGTGATATTAAAGTAACGTCTGACTCCTAATCGGATAAATAAATTGTTGTAAAACCATAAGAGAATATTCGAACATAAGGAAATATTTATTTAACTATCTAATTGTTATGCCTGATCCGATTTTTTTTTTTATAATTTTTTATTATTTGTGGATTTTTTTTTTTTTTATTCATTTCAAGCATAATACTGTGCTATCCTGAGAATTTTCTCGTACCGTGTACTTGTTATCCATATATTAATATTTATTTTTTTCAAATAAATATTTATAAGTGTAATTTCATATTATATAAATTATATATAAAAGATATGTGAAATGTATAGTATAAAATTAAGGATCAGCTCCTGGTTAAAATCGAATAAATAATTTAATGTCAAACCATAAGAAAATATTTTCCTTAAATTATTTGTTAAATAGGAGTTTATTAATTTACCTAATTGCTATGCCTGGTTCGATTTTTTTATTACTATTAATCTTTAGTGCGCTATTTTTTTATTATTAATTATTCCCTCTAAACATATCACTGTTCTCTCATGAGAATTCTTATAGCGTATACCATATTTGTTACCCATTTATTTTTTTTAAAGAAACATTTATACGTATAATTTCATATAACATAAATTAATTTAAGCGAAGAATATGATATAAAATTAAGGACTGATTCCTGGTTAATTTTTTTAAGTAGGGGAACATTTATTTAGATATCTAATTATTATGCCTGATAAGATTTTTTTTTAATATAATTTTTCTTTTTTTGTGATATTTTTTTATATTATTTATTATTCCTGTTCATATATTACCCTGCTCTCCTGAGGACTTTCTGGTTTCTTATACCTAATAATATATTCCTCACCTCGATTCCGCGATGTCTGTTTCTACGAAGAGCGGTAGAGACGTTCGCGAAGAGAAGTTCAAGCGGTAACTGACTCGCTTCTTCCGCCAGGTCTCGCGCACGCGTACCACTCCCTCTATAATTACCCCCACGGCTTTTCTATTTTATTTTTATTATTATCTTACTTATTTTTTATTTATTACTCTTCTAAATAAAACAAAATTTTATTTAAAAGAAAGCTAAAGAAAATCCGAGAAAGTTATTAGACTTCACGCGATTATTTTATGGACTCCCTAGACCGATTTGATATAACAGTGACAGCTCACAATTCAAAAATAAAATAAATAATTTACAGCCATAAAAGAATATTTATAATAAGAAAAATAATTATTTACACTTAAAAAATTAAATAATTGCATTGTAAATTTTAAAGTACATTCTTAAAGAATATATATATATAGAATGGGATAGAAATAGAATAGAAAAACAATTTTACTCTGGGACCAGGTCCCTTAAGAATAACATGTGTGAACAAAATTGAGTAAAGATCTAATATAATGTGATATAAAATTAACGATTTACTTGTGAGATAATTAATAAAATAAATTATTATACAAACATATGAGGCGTGGTGAAGCATAAAGGGATAAATCCATATTTTATCATTTTTATTTCTTTTTTTAATGTTTTTTCAAAAATTTCACAACTCTATGGTACATGGTTCACAATTGAAAACATGCCAAAGCCAATCTAATTTTTCTAAAAATAATTGTCTCAAATAAATAATCACTTCATAATAACCCGAATTATGGATATGTTTGTCTTTCCTGAAAATTTTTCAAATTTGGATTTATTCCCTTTTGCATCTCATCATATGAGAATATTTATAATAAGTAAAATTGATAAATGTGTAATTTCTTTTAATTACTGATTAGTAAAAAATATCTTATTTTTTAGAAAATGAGACTTAAAAAATAAAGTAAATAAACAATTGTAAAACTGTAAAAGAAAATTCTTAATTAGGGAAATATTTATAGTGTAATTTCGTATGAAATAAATGAATTAAAGGGAAAAGTATCTAATGTGAAAAAAATCAACGACTGAATTCAGGTGAAAATCGAATTATTGTAAAACCACAAGAGAATATTTTGAAACAGAAAAAAATGTATAGAGTAATTTCGTGTTACATAAAAAAATTTGAGGAAAAATTATCTAACCTGATAAAAATTAACGATTCTGAATTAAAAAATCAAATAAGTAAATTATTATACAACCTTAAGTAGAAATATTAGTTCGTATTATATAAATTAATTCAAGTGAAAAACATTAAGTGTGGTTAAAATTAACGACCGACTAAAAATTATATGCTATAATAAATATATTTTTATAAAACCCTAAGTAGATACTTTTAAATAAGGGTAATATTTATACGTATTTCAGAAATGATTTTTGTGAAAAATAACTAATGTTAAAAGAAAATTAACGACTGCAAAAAAAAAATTGTAAAATGGTGATAGAATATTTTTAAGTAGGTATACATTTATAATTTAATTTAATATTACTACTTAAATAAAATTAATGAATTGAAGGATCAAATAAATAAATTATTTTAAAACCACAAGAGAATATTATTAAAATAAGGAGATATTCATGCCTGTAAATTCGTAAGCACCGTAACTCAGCGCTCTACGGACTGAGCTAAATAAATCACCAAAGAATTAAAAAACAATACTCAAGCAAAAAATATTTAATCATTACATTTTTCGTTTTATCGCTGGAGATTCGAAGTTAGAAATTATACATGGAATAAAAGCCTTTTTTTAAAAAAATGCTCTACTATAAAACGTAAAAAACTTCACATCACTTGGAGTGCACTAGAAGGTTTATTAATTCTTCTCATCGACAAGCATCCTCAATTAGCCTTTAACTCCGGGCCTACGGTGGATTTGTTTCTTTTCTTCGGATTCTTCAAACTTACTACTTCATCGCCTAGGCCCATTGTTAATTAAATAGATTTCGAGTCAAAGAGGGGGTGAGAGTAATATCTTCACCGGGTTCAATTAGCGAAGAAGCGCCCACCCCAGGAAGAAATTCTCCAGAGCTCCGGCGGTTTTTCCTCGTTTTGGGGGCTGGAGTGAAATGCTATATTAACACTTTGCCAATTACTTAACAAAGTGAGGGCTTCTGGATAGCGGCAATTCACTTATTTCGAGAATGAAGAAATAAAAAAAAAAACATTACATAACTAAAATTTAAAACTTGCTAAAACACTCAAAGATTGAAAAATTCAATACATCTTCAGGTAAATCAAAGGTAAATAACATGTATATATGTAAAAGACGAAAAATGTTTGCGAAATGTTAACTTTAAATGTTGTTTCTTTCCTTACAAGTAAGACTGTACAGAATAATGAGTTTTTAAATCAGTTAAAAGATTATTGTTTTAATAAAAATAAATTTACTTTTCTTACAGAGAGAAACTAGATTTAGTTTTAAATCGATACCCACTAAATTCAGTATTTAAATCAATCAACATTATAAAGCTACATTTAAAGTTAAAATTTCACACACTTTTTACAAAACTGCTTTATATATGTTTCTTTCAATTAAATAACAAGACAAAAATAGGAATAATCTCCCCGGTTCTCTTACAGCTATTACCATCGTGGTCGACTACTTACAGCTATTACCATGGTGGTCGACTTACAGCTATTACCATGGTGGTCGACTTACAGCTATTACCATGGTGGTCGACTTACAGCTATTACCATGGTGGTCGACTTACAGCTATTACCATGGTGGTCGACTTACAGCTATTACCATGGTGGTCGACTTACAGCTATTACCATGGTGGTCGACTCTTACAGCTATTACCATGGTGGTCGACTCTTACAGCTATTACCATGGTGGTCGACTTACAGCTATTACCATGGTGGTCGACTTACAGCTATTACCATGGTGGTCGACTTACAGCTATTACCATGGTGGTCGACTTACAGCTATTACCATGGTGGTCGACTTACAGCTATTACCATGGTGGTCGACTTACAGCTATTACCATGGTGGTCGACTTACAGCTATTACCATGGTGGTCGACTCTTACAGCTATTACCATGGTGGTCGACTCTTACAGCTATTACCATGGTGGTCGACTCTTACAGCTATTACCATGGTGGTCGACTTACAGCTATTACCATGGTGGTCGACTTACAGCTATTACCATGGTGGTCGACTTACAGCTATTACCATGGTGGTCGACTTACAGCTATTACCATGGTGGTCGACTTACAGCTATTACCATGGTGGTCGACTTACAGCTATTACCATGGTGGTCGACTCTTACAGCTATTACCATGGTGGTCGACTCTTACAGCTATTACCATGGTGGTCGACTTACAGCTATTACCATGGTGGTCGACTCATTGGCAAGATAAGGAAACCAACAAATACCTCTTCTTTGAACATGTTATTTCGAGTTGTGTAAAGGTTCCGGGTACAAATCCGGCTATGGAAGGTAATTTATTTAATCTGTTAACAGCCGGAGATGGACAATGTAGGATCTGGAGACCCATCCGGCACTCATTCAGCCTCTATAAAGGGGATACCCTTAACTGGGGGTGGGGACCTGGTGGTTGAGCATGTTTTCGGAAAAAATTACCTCCCTTTTGTAATGGTACAGATATTTACAGCCTAAGCCACCGATAGTAGAGACCTTAAACTTGAAGGGTGTGTTCTTTATATGACGTAGGCATCGGATAAGAAAGGATTTTCCGAAATTCTACACCTAAGGGGGTGAAAAGGGGGGCAAAGTTTGTATGCTTATACATTTCGCTGAATAAAGCAAATCAAGTAACATAGTTCACTTCTCGCTGCTGCCGTACGACAAGTGAAACCGTTATACTAGGTAATCCTTTTCAATAAGTTCAATAAAATTACATAATAATCCTTTACTGACACGAACAACAGTAAACCTCTGTCCGTCCAGTTTTAAAACAGTGTCAATGGATGTTTCACGGCTTTGCTGATCCGTCTGTGATGAAATTTTATATGGATAATCTCAAGCCTGGGGAAGGACATAGACTACTTTTTATGAACACACCACACAGGCGAAATTTATATAAAACTGTAACCTGATTGACTAACACATCCAGCGGCCAACGCACTGCAGAAACCACTTAACTTCTTGAAATTCGCAGATAGGTTCTTTGTATAGGTTAAATGAGCACTAAAAAAGGAATTTGGACAATTCCACCCCCAAGGGTTTCCCCCTGAACATAATAGGGGTTCAAAGATTGTATTGAATCCGTCAGTTTTGAAGTTGGACATCTGAAATTTCGAATGTACGAGTAACTTATCGTTAAAAAAAAATTAAATTATTTATTTAAAATGATCTGTCACGAAACTTGATGTGGCAGACCAAATTCCACGCGAGCGAAGCCATGGGCAAAGGCTAGTACATATGTAAAATAGTTTATAGCTCGCAAGATTATGTATTAATGATAATTTAACTAAAATATGTCTATAAGAAATTGTATTAAAAGAAGGTAATAATTATAATAAATTCAAACATAAGAAAAAATATATGAAACAAGTTAGCTTAAAATAAATGAAACAGAACGAATTAGGAGATAACAATTAAGAACTTATAATATTTATAATTAGGCTACCTTTACCCCTGAAAATTCATTTTAAAAGGCTAAAAAAAAAGCTTTACATTGTTTTAAAAAGGCTTTAAGCGAATCCTCGAATCCGATTATTGTTCGGAGAATAATCATTTTCAACACTCATCAACTTATGCATTTATTAATGCGCGAGAAATGTAAGTTAGCACTTAGTGAACTAATCAACGAACGTATTAATCTCACGGTCTAATGAAATTGCAATAATTAAAGAAATGAAGGGCGAATTGAAATTTTCATTATCGTTTTCAATTTGAATAAATCGCCATTTGAGTAAACCATGTCCATTTTCGCAAACTTGCATTCTATAAATTGACGATCAGAAATGTTTAACTTCTGTTTGTAATATATTTTATTGTATAAAAAATATATCAGTGGTGTGATATTTTATCGAGAAACTAGGGTTTGTATTGTCTTCCGTCCTGATCGATCAGGTAAATTATAAATATCTTTTGAATTTGGCAAACCGCAAAGCCACAGTTGCTTACTTCTTCAAGCCCTTATACGGAATATAGTACTGTTCAAAGTGGAAATAGAAAAATGGAATCTATTGATTTAAAATATAAAACAAGCTAAGTATTATTCCAATATTTCAATCTAAGTTCTCTCTCTCTGTATTTTACAATTGTAAAAATCATAAATAAATAAATCTAATATATATAATATTATAGAGCCTAGGTGCACCTTAGGTTTCTCTACCAGTCGCATAGCGCCCATCCATGGCTGTCAAATTTTGAATAATGCATATCCAACGCCGGATTTTAACGTTCAACACGGCAATTGAGCGCTCTAAATGCTGATCTATCCCTCTCTATATATTAATTATACAGTATGATAAGTATAATTATATTCGTATTCTAATAAATAACCTTAAATAGTGGATTTTGTTAAGAAAGATCCAATGACATTGCACGCTTCTAAAGTAAAGTAATTAACTCTTATTTAAATATACATAAAAAAAACCTGTACTACTACAACCCGTGAACGGGTCTGGGGCTCAGTACATGGTAAAGACTGTACTGTTTCATGGACAACGGTTCTGCAAGGTGACTTATCCTAGGTCACGTTCAACCGCCAGATTTTCCCCCTTGATTTTGGGTACCCTATTTTTATAATATTTTATCGAGGCTAGGTGAGCCCAAGGAGCCGTAGATCATGTATGATCCATCCTTGGCTGCTAACAGAATAAATAAAAGTCTTGCCTGCAGCGGGATTCGAACCAGGATTTCCGGCATGGCAACTCAGTGCTCTACCACTCCGCTCCTAAATATTATACATAACTTTGAACAATTGCATTTTCTAATTTTAATATAGATATGTACTTTTCAGATGACCCTCTTCCTCAACGAAAAATTAAAAATAATGATTTGTTATAATCCGATTTCATCGATATTTAGTAAGCATCATACTGCTTTATATGCCATCCTTTCATTCCTTTAAAAAACAAGTAAAAAAGGATTCCGAGACCTGCTGGGGAAAAAAAAGCATATCATTGGCAGTAAATAAAATTAAATTTTACTTCAATGTTCACTAGCGTAAATAAAAATATTTTTTATAGATAAAAAAAACTGGATCATGTTATCAGATCGCAAGCTTTCATCCTCGGCTGTCAATAATTTAATAATTAACGTTCCACAGCCGGATTTAAACTTAGGACCTTCAGAGCTTTACACACACAGCTAAAAATATAAAGGTAATAATTTTTTATAGCTCCAATTTCATCGATATTCAGTAAGCATCATACTGCTATATATAACTTCCATTAAAAAAAAAAAAAGACTTGCAAAGCCTACTGAAGACCTTTTAACAAGAAGAGAAAAGCGCAGTTGACTGTTGAATGAAGAAACCTTTCCAATGAAAAGGAAACCATTCTGTGGAATCGACTCGACTTACCAAATAACCAGTAATGAAGTCAAATAATTTCATCTCTAAGGTTTCTCGTACCTTATGAGGCAATATCAGGACTATATTCCAGTCTGATTGGAAAAGTTGAATAATAACAATAATTAATTGAATTATTTTATATGATAAACAATCATAACGTATATGGGCCTTGTGAGAGGGGCAAACTCTCTGCTGGCTCACCCAGCCCACAATCTCTAACATAAACTGTACACAAGGCCCATGAAGGGTTGTAGCGGTGCAGGCAAACAAAAAAAAAGAAAGGTTTTTTAAATGCAAACACAATTTTTGTTAAGTTTTTATAGAAGTAATAATATGTACTTAATCTTTTTAGATCAAATTCATATTCATAAAATTATATTCGAAAATAAAAATAAAAACTATAATGAAACGTAGTTTGGTGATTCATATCTCACATTGTTTATTAATGTATTGTACTGTTTGCACTCACTGGTCATTCATTAACAATGTATTTAAAATATTTCGGAATCCTTTTGAAGATATTTCGATTCATTCCTGCAATTTACACGTAACTATAAATATATAACCTACAATTTAAATGTCGGTACCGTGTCATGTCCATTTCTAGAATTTAACTGCGAATTCTTTATTTTTTGTCGTAATAAATGATCCGAACTAATTAGTCCATGAATCTTTATGTCGAATTCCTTAATAAATTTAATAACTTTTCTGAAGTTATTAATATTAAGTCTAAGTTAGGTATTTACTTTACGTCAGCACCGTGGGTGAAACATTGGGAATTTGATTATTATTTGAAGTAATAGGGAAATCTACTCGGACTTTAATTTTTACAATAAAAAAGAGCAATAATATGTGTAAAAAAAGTTCAATTATAGATTTGAAAATATAATGATAAAAAAGAGTTAAAATAGAATTATAAATTATAATATATGTTACAGCACTTTCCCTTCATGGGTTGTAGTGTCACATGTTTTTTAAAAAAATATTTGTGCAGTAGCTAAATTATCGTGTTAATCGTTAGCACAGGAGTTCATCAGACCTCCACTTTAAATTACACAGCTCTGAGATGAACACATTGTAGCATACTTAACTAGTGGGTCAAACAGCATTTTTTTTTTGCTGATTACGAAAAAAATTAGTGATTCCATTCCATTCCGATAAAAATTCCATTACCCCTAGATCAAACCGTGCAAAAAAGACCCAAACTACAAAACTTTGGTTAATGAATTGTTACAAAACTACAAAATGTTGGGCTGCAACATGTGTCTCAAATCTTGGGGCTGTAAGTGAGGAACAAGGAGAACCAAAACAAGCTTTGATGGAAAAAGAAAACATTTTTACAAAGACTTATAATAATTTTACAACATATGTGCATCACTTTTATGCTCATTTTGGCTAGGTATCGTTCATTTTTTTGCTTTTACATCATGTTAAAATAGTAAAAACAAATCCAAAATTTTCCTTGGTTTGTACTTTTCCAAATACTTCAACTTTTTTTTGTAGGCAAGCCTTAAGTGGTAAAAAATCCAATGTCATTTTTGAAATCAGCGCAAAAAACTACATAAAGATCAGTTAACTAAATCATATATATATTTATAATATATATTTATATATATATATATATATATATATATATATATATATATAACTTTTACCCAACAAAAAACCGTTAGCCTAGAAACAGTACCTACAGTGCCTACTGTGTACTGAACACAACAAGACTCATGGGTAGTAGTGGTAAAGGTTTTCTTCCTAAATGTGCCGTAGAATTTTAAAAAAAATATTTTACAGGAATAATTCGCCTGATGAAAAATCATTAAAATATTATATAGCTCTAATGTCTAGACTTTATAATTGGTAATTGCGATTATTATTGGTGGTTCATCATGATCACAGCTCTGCACAACCGTTGATTGAGAATTAGTACTTCACATGGATGCTTCGTGGAGTAACGCAGGTTTTAGTTAAATGCACATGTATATTTTTAAACCAAATCTGGCTTATAAGGAAATACCGAACGCCATTTCAGCACATGGATATAGTGTTTGCTAAAAGAAATCACTAACCCGAACCCAATATATGGCGGGAATTGATAGGTTTTCGGCTACCCATTGGCAAAGCAAACAGCTATATAGACGATCTTGGAAGCAAGTCAAAGTAAATGATCCCTCAAGATATTTGTACGCTGGTTAGCCGAGAGATTTCCCTTCACTTTGATCACTCTCAAGCTACGCTGACATCTTAAATACTATTTGCAAACTAATAAGGATAATATAAACTCTTCCCTCCAGGCTTTTAAAACATTTTAAATAAAAATATTCGGTGTTTACATTTAAATTAATTCATATTAAGGTTTCGTGACCTGGGCTTTGGATATTTGAATGGGAGTATAAATCTACGGTTTTGTCGATTTCCGTATTGGGCGTACCATGTCGGTCCCGAACCTGTGCGTTGTCAGGTACTTGTTATAGATGCCATTCCTATCTATATCTGGATAGGCAAAATTTCCTACTGGATAGGAATCCTGTCCGACTAGCTACATGTCCTAACATCCATAGCAGCATAAAGTGACATTAAATAATTAAACAATGAGGTGGAAAAACATAATCTAATAAAAATCCTTAAGCCTCCGATATTATTACAGTGGGAAAAACTTTTCCAGATGTCTATCTTGTGTTTACCATTTTACTAATCAATTATACCATCCTGCACTACTGTATCCTTTAATAATAGTCCACTGATCCCTGTCGAACAGATACGTTACCTAGGACTCCCATCTGGACTAACGTCTCACTTGGAATACTCATACAAGACACAAAAGACAAGAAACTGCTCTACGTTTTCGCCTACTTCAACATTCAAACGCTCTAAGCTCCCAGTTAATTACAAAAACTCATTTACATGACAGTTATCAGACCTATTTGGACACACGGAGTTGAGCTTTGGGGCTCTACTAAACCATCCAAATCATCTCGTATCCAATCCGTACAATCCAAAATCCTTCGTAAAATCCTCAATGCTCCTTATTATGTCACAAACAAACTCATCCATCTTGATCTTAATATCCCATATGTCGCTGATTTGACCCAAACTAGATACCTATCCTTCCATGACAAGATCTATACACACTTGAATCCGCTAGTCCCTCAACTTGCTTCCCATACTATTCTTGATAACCCTTCAAGGCGTCTTAAAAGAAGATGGCCTCGAGGCCTTCTACTATAGAACTTTATTGGAGTACTACCGATGGGTAGTTTCTCCACAAGTGTTTTTTTGTTTATGTCATTAGTTCATATTAGCAAATTTACTAGTTTTAAATATCAATAAATTAATCTAAAATTATACCACCAATATGTTATTCATAAGTATATAATGTACAAATGTCCGTGAAAGGATGCGAAAACTAGTGAAATCAATTTAAAAGATTTCGGACGAAAAATACTTTCTAAATGATTTGATTTATTTAATAGATGTATTCCACTGAGAGGATATTTTAATAATTTTTATTCAAATGATTTATTTTAAGTAAATACAAGTTTTTGAATTGTACGGCATTCAAAGAAAAAGTCTTAAAATCTCTGCTATTTTCCAACCCTGTTTAATCCAATGAAGCATGTAATTAGAAGTAGTTTTAGTAATTAGAAAGTTAAATGAAAAGGAGAAAAATGAGTAATTAAATAAAAGTAATTGGCTCCGAAAACTATTTTAAAAAAAAAATAGGAAAGTAAGCTTAAATAAGTAAAGGAATCTTTTGAAAACATTTTTAAACTCAAATTAATGAAATGGGTAATAAATTGTTTATCACATTTTAGGAAATATGTTTTTAACATCCAATTTCTTCCCCATAAATATAAGAACAAATAAAATTATTTCTAAAAAATCTATTTATTTTTAATTATTGTCAACTGGTAAAAATAAGTGTATCTATAAATATATAGTATTGTGTTATTAAAAATATTATATTGGTATATTAAACACTTTTTTGTCCTTACCAAAAGGAAATTCTTATTAGAGACAGATTCGTACGAAGAAAGGTTACTAGTAAATCCCGTCCATAATATGTTTTCAATACTTTAAGACCGTCAGGAAACTTTAAACAAAACAAGATAATTCACATGGAATGGGCCAGGATTTAAGATTCTATTCATCTCTCTCCATCGGAGGTTAGAAGAGATACAGCCTGCTGAAAAAGAAGGCGGAATAAAAGAAAGAAGAAAAAGACTTCTTAAGTCTTGAGGTCGTTCAAGTTGATCCGGGACATAAGAAGTTGTAAGTTCCTTTAACAGTTGTAAACCTAAACCAAAGAAGAAACAAGTCCCACCAAAAACTCGGGCAGTGTCGTAAATCCACGGGTTGTGGGTAATAGGCATTCGGTTCGGGTGAACTCTTAAGAAAAAGTACAGAAGAAAAATGAAAACGTCGATGAAGGACTTTGTTTTATATGGAGTTTAATAAAATTCAAAGGAGGCATGAAAACTATGTTTCTAATGATTTAAGTACACTTGCTTAACATGGCGTCAGATATATTTATTTATAAGAATGTGTCTGTTTAAGAAATAGATATGTATGTGGTTATGGTTTTCATTTTAGTAAACATTTGCCTTCGTTTAAAACGTATGCCTTCTTTTAGTATAATAATACTTATTACAACAATATTATACTTAATACAATCCTTTTATATAACAACACTCCAATGATTCCTGTAGATCAGATCCGGTACTTGGGAATACATGACAAACGTTTAGCTTGGAATCCTCATACTAGACTGAATAGACAAAAAGGCCCTTTCAGACTACTTCAACATTTAAAAGAAAAACTCAAAGCTCCCAATTAATTACAAAAGACTCGTATACATGAATATTATAAGACCTGTTTGGACTTACAGAGAACTTTGGGACTCCACAAAGCCATCGGATTCCCCTCTTGTCTAATAAAATACAATATCTTTCATAAAGTCCTTAATGCTCCTGACTTCATTAAGAATAAAGTCACTCATAATGACTTAAATGTCCCTGGCTGATTTGGCCCGAACCCCATATAAATTCTTTCATGACAAACTTTATTTCTACTCAAACTCACTAGTTTCAAGCATGCCTCTTTAATTCTCGATAATACTGTGAAGTGTCCGAAAATACTGAACCTTCGTGACCTTCAAATTAAAATATGTTATTTGAGCACTGCAGAGGGTAGTTATTCTTCTAGGTCCACTTAGTCATAAGGTAACATTCATCTTACTTCCTTGTATAATTATAGCCATCATCATCAAGACTGAAAACCCGGTACGGTCTGGGCCGCATCAAGCTTCCATTCTCCTCTGTCCTGGAACAGAGTCTGCCAGGGTCTAGTGTTGACCAGTTTCTGGGTATGTTTTTCAACCCAACGATCCAAATTAATTCGCGCACCCCATTTTCTGCCCTGCATCCTCTACCACAAGGAAGGCAATACTATTGTGATCGAGCTATAATATCAACATCATATGAATTAGCCAAAATCTGTGTAGATTTATTGAGTTTAGTCCCATTTCTTTCCACACCTGAGTCCCTTTTCCAGTACATTATTGAAAATCAGGTATGAACTATCTCCTTGTCTGAGACCCCTAGTTATCTCAGGTTAGTTGGGGTCTCCGACAGGTCTCCCTGTTTCTGACTTGAAGCTTTGATCCAATCATCAGTAACTTCGTATGAGGAATCGGTTCAAGTGGGATGTTCACTTCTTCCATTGCCCGAAACAAACTCTCTGTGATGACACAATCATATCTCTGTCTCTCTGACGGCGCAATGGCTCATGAAGTACACTGACTTCCTCAACAATTCTCCTCCACTCAGAGCGACCCTCTGCAGCTCTTCTCTTGTCACTCAAGGTCAGCCTCAACATCTAGCCACCGTAGCCTGAGTCTATCTCTTCCTCTTCTACCGTTCGTGCTTTTCTCCATTATCTTCATGGTAGTCTTTCCTGGTCCATTCGATGCACGTGACCCAACCTTCTTATTATCCCTGTATATGAGACTAAATTGGAGTCTTTATAATTTATTAAGGCCCCTGAGTTCTGTATATATTTTCAACTTTGGTTGGGCCATTTATTTTTCTCAAGTCTTCCTTTCCCAAACGTTAATAAATCACTCTTGTCGCTTTGTTGGGGTCCACGCCTCACTAGCATATGTCACTATTGATCGGAGAACGGTCTTATACATTCGTACTTTGATCTTTAGGGATATATTTCGATTTAAACTTCGAGGAATAGGTGATGTGTGGTAATATGTGTTCTTTAGAGTTGGGTCCTCAATGCGAAAATTGATCAACTATGCTATACTATAATGTGTCATCTTAGTACAGTAGTCAATTCCATTAAAAAAAAATCATTCTAATCAAACCTACTTAATTTTATCCATATTTTTTCCAACGATTTTGCAATGACAATAATAATTTAACAGGATTCAAATTATATGAGAACCGATAACAGTAATAGTGTGCAACTACCTCCTAATCCTCGGTTTAAAACTGGCTCCCCGGTTAATTGGTCGACCCGAGCGGGGATAAAGAAGCTAGGGTCCTTTATTGGTGCAGAGGAACCCCTCCGTTAATTGTCACATTCAATTTAGGCCATGTGTTGGCCATTGGTCGCGGTAATGGCTGTCCAATCTGCTCCGTAATCTCTGCTGTCCAATGGCGGAGGTCTTTCCCCAATATTGTCCAACCGTTGAATAAACTCCTCCGCGTCCTCTGTTTGATTCAAACGGATTTCGTTGACTTCCCGCCTCTGCCTACAATTATATAGGATCCACCATTCAGATTTTGGCAGTGACAGCCAATAATAAAGGTAAACAATCGATTTTAGAAGCCATATTTAATTAAGGCCGCCATATAAATTTATTGATTCGTATGTTATTTCTGTTTGTGGAAGGGCTTGGGGTACAGAATATGGTAGAGACTGCACTGTTTATTTGACAACGGTTGTATCGGGAGATTATTTGTCCTAGATCAGGCTCAACCGCCAGATCTTTTCCCCATATTTTGGATGCCCACTGTATCGAGGTACGGTGACCTCCATGAAGGTCCTATATCCCATAAGATCTCCGGCCTCTAATGGATTAAATCAAAGTCTGAGTGGGATTTGAACCCAGGACCTTCGACACGGCAACTCAGCGCTCTACCACTCAGCCATTCTGCTCCTAATAAATTACTTTATAGATTTATTATTTATAAAAATAGTGAAGTAAAATAAATAAAAAACTTCGAGGGTAAATTAGATATAGCAAAGTCCACTTATTTCTGGTCTGTGAGGAATATAAAGATGGCAGCCTTGATCGGACATATTTCGTGGATCTATTCTCATTGAACACGATTTTGTCGAATGAAGGTTTAGGGAAAAGCATGTTATACGATAAAAGAAGTCTATATGCAATAAAACTATATATAGCAGACATGAGTTTTTTTAATCAGGATTTATGTAATTTTCGGCTTTTTTCTATTTTTTCAGATAAATAAATTCTCACTATTTGGTCTAAACATATTTCGTCAAGGAAGTGAGAGGGTGAATTTCAATTAAAATGTCTTTAAAATACCTGTCAATAATCATCTTATCAAAGCATATAAAAATGCAGCTAGACACTAACCAGAGAAAACATCCCAGCACCTCCAAAGTCCGAATTCATCTATTGAATACTAAGGAATGTTACAGGAAAACAAAGGGAAAAGATTTAATATTTACAGCTGACAAAGAAAGTAAAAAAGAAAACATAAAACACTAATCTTCCAAAGAACCCCAAAGAAAAATAATAAAAAAAATCACAAAAACAGAATAACAAACAATAAAACTTATCAAAATAACACCGCTCATTCAATCACTTTACGATGTATTGGATATCATGTGATAAATTTCTCCTCCAAAAGAACAACGTCAAATCATTTTAAAAACCTTAATTTTTCAATAAAAGTATTTGAAAGTTCCATGTGACTTTAAAAGATAAAAATTTGGGTATTGGTAACGCAAAGCTCCTTTTTTAATGATAGTATAGAAATAATTTTATTAATCATTAGAACATTTTTAAAAGCTTGAACCTTTTTTATTTTAAGTTATGTCATTCTAGTTCTAAGTTATTCCTATAAAACTTCAAGTTCAAACATTATGTAACTCAACATACAAAAGTACATAAAGGTTCAGTACATGGTAGAGACTGTACTGTTTCATAGCCAACGGTTCTGCAAGGAGGTGACTTGTCCTAGGTCACGCTCAACCGCCAGATTTTTACCCCTTATTTTGGGTACCCTATTTTTATAACATTTTATAGAGGCTGAGTGGCCCCAGGAGGGTCCTAGATCCCATATGAACCATCTCCCGCTGCAAACAGACTAAATAAAAATCATGGCCTGCAGCGGGATTTGAACCAGGATTTCCGGCATGGCAACTCAGTGCTCTACCACTGAGCCACTCCGCTCCCGTACTCAACATATAACATGTAACTTTATTTAAAAAAAATAAACATATTGGAAATAGAATATGAGATATATCGTTCCTGAATCTAAAAGCTTCAACCAATACAATTGTTTAGCAGCAATTAATTTGAATGGCTTTAATCAAAATGCCAATTTTTCAGTTATTTTGTTCCGTTGAAGGAGCGAAAGTTGAAATTAATAACCCATTGTGTAATGATTTACTGTTATATATACTATAAATTATACATTATATATTATGTTATGAAATTTTAATATATTACCGTCAATTAATAATTATTGGAAAAGGTAGAATTGGATTGTATTCTTGACCTAGAAGGTTAGGCCTTTCACTCATAAGCATCAATAAGTAACGAGGTTTCGTGATTTCACGTAATCGATCTCCTGGCGTGTGTGCCATAAGAGTACCCATATTATATCTCTAGATTAAAAAAAAACTCTTCTTTTCGTGAGGTTTTACTTTAATTTTCAGTGTTTTTTATTTTATAAATATCCGTTAGCTTTTTTTTTCATATTTTTAAAGCTTATGTGTTTAAGTAAATGTTTCGAAACAGGCATATATATTTTTTCCTATTTATTTTTCGCTGCTAATCAATAAGTTCTACTCTTAGTTCTTGGGATTCTTTCCATTAGTTTAATTATCTTTTAGCGACTTTTATGACCTAACATTGAAAAAATAGGCTTTTAGTGAATTATATTAAATAACACACTAGTCTAAATAATTTCTCTCTTATCCAATACTGACTATCCAAAATTTTCAACGCTCATTACTTTACTATGAATAAAGTTATCCATAATGACCTTAGAATAGAATAGAAAAATAATTTTATTCTGGGACCAGGTCCCTTAAGAATAACAATATTGTACAGAAATTAATACAAATATTTCTGGCCAAACGGCTACATTAATGGAATACTACAATTAAATATGAACTAAACGTATGTTCTGCTAGAGGGAAAAAATATATAAAACAAAAAAAAAGTAAATAAAATAATAGAATTATAATGCAATTGGGAACAACCACAATGCAAGGCCTTATGTTTCAAATCCAGTAATACACCCACTTACCAGTCGACGTTCCGCCTATTCAGGCATTATCAAGACACAAAAACAAAAAAGGGTTATGTGAATCACATCTCGAAGAAAAAGGTGCAATGCATCCCAACGATCAACAGCCCAAACATTTATTTTTGTGTCTTGATAATGCCTGAATAGGCGAAACGTCGACTAGTAAGTGGGTGTATTACTGGATTTGAAACATAATGCTTTGCATTGTGGTTTTTCCCAATTGCATTATAATAAATAATAGTGTTTCTTTTTGAGTTCTTGACTCTATTTTATTGATATAATAATAGAATATAAATTTAAGAATATCTAATAATATGAATAATATTATCATAATGAGTGTGGAATATTTTCACAAATACACACATACATACATAAAAACAATCACATGTTATCATATGGTATTATATGGTAATAATATTGCTAGGTTGGGGGGAATAAATATATTTTATAAATATATTTCTTCAGGGGCCTCTCCTGCTTCGCGCAATATCTCCTGTCTTCGGCCATCACCGCCAATCTTCCTTCTTAAAGTCCTAGACTCGCGTTTCTTCAGGGAGTGTCCTATCCAAAGATGGAGTCTTGCTATATATCTATTTCTTAGAACTGCCTTTTGTTCATTATGCGAATTCATATTTATTTTTATAATAACACCTGGTACGATACATACTAATTTAATTTTTACTTCATTAAAATACTCAATAAAGGTGATTTTAATTGTTCCTCCTGAGGTACTCAACAGATCCGGTAGTGGCCGTTCTGTCTGAGAGGCAGGTGTCCTATTCCTGCTCATTAGAGACCTAACTAGCCTCGAGGGGGCAAGTTGTTATCTTTAGCCGCCCCCGGCGGCGGCGCCCCTAACTGCCCCTAACAACTTGGGCCTGCATTACAACTTGGACATCTCCCTCCCGATTAGCCAATATCAAACAGATGCAGCGCCACATGCCCGGTCCAACTTGCTCTTCATTGCAGTCCGTTAATGAGTTGCAAACTCCTTGTTGTCGGCTCCAACTTCCCAGAAACGACGTCGTAGCCCAGCTGGGTATCATCCTAATGCAGACTGACATCAAGCCATTTGTGGAACTAACTGTGCCATGTATGATTATTTTTTTTTTTTAATTAAAGCTCCCAAATGGAATCCACTTTTTTGACCAAATATTGAAAAAAAAATCGTAGCTAGATAAATGAATAAAATTTCAGAAAAAAAGCTATTAGTTTTCATTACACAGTACAGCAGTGATTTTCTGGGGCAATGTCAAATGCATGGAAACTCTGAATAATCATAAAGATGAGATAATTATCAAACTTGACTGATTAACTGGTGTTTTTTATATTTAAATAAATATTGTAAGATGTTTATTAACTTAACGTCACCTTATAGTGCTAAGGATAATGGAACGATGTTCCAGTGGGTTCTGAAATTTTGCCTAAACAGGTATAATTAGGACAGGGATCTTTAAAGACTACCTGATACCAAACAGGCTCAGGACCCCCATTTTACTTCCCTTCCGAAGGACGGCGTAACTAAGGATTTTTACTTTATTTAAGTTAAATAAATATAATAAAAATTCTTATTTTGAAAATATTTGTCCATTTGGATAAATCAAAACGGCTTATAATATCATAAATTGTCCATTCAAGGCACAAAATTAGCAATCATCAAGATTACATAAAAAAAAAAATCACTTATGAACTCCTTGACTATGAAAAACTGTTTTACTACAATGTGAAGTGTGTCTAATACTGTTTGGCTTTTTTAGAAACTTTTTTTTAGTACAGCGAGGTTTTTCAGTGTTTATAGTACTCAACTGCTATACTCAAGGCTCCCGGATTACAATCCGGCTATGACGGATAAATCATTTAATCTCTTAACAGCCACTGATGGATCTTGTATGATCTACGGACCCTCAAGGAGCACAACTAGCGCCTGTAACGCTGGTACTCTTAATTGGAGGAAAATCTGGTGCTTGAGCAAGATCTCGGATTACTCTCCATGCACAGCCGTTGTCATAGAAAATGCCTCTACCATGATTGAACCCAAGTCACTTCATGGCCTGTAAGAGGTTTTTTTTTATGGTATTCTTATTCCTTATTTCCTCCTCAGCAAATGAATCTGAAAAAATGAAAAAATGAATCTGGGCATGTGCCCCCCTTTATAGTGCATAGTTAAAGGCAAATCAGGAACTTAGCATCTTGAAATTTGTAGATAGGCTCATTGTGTAGAGTAAGAAATAAATTTGGATAATTCCATCCCAAGGATATGGAATTATCCAAATTATCCACTTTAATATCATATGGGTTTCTAAGTTTGTATAGAATCCATCAGTTTTGAAGTTAGACATCTGAAATTTTGGATGTACGAGTAACTTATATTTTAAAAAAATAATTAAATTATTTATTTAAAATTATCTTTAAGAAAACTTTATGTGGCAGACCAAATTCCATACGAGCGAAGCCGCGGGCATAATCTAGTGTTTATTTAATAGAAAGGTGTTAAAAACAGTCTTGCCAAAGTTATCGGTGATAATAGGAACTTGGGCAAACGATATTATCAATGACTGAAATAAAATCTGATCTTCTGTCTAAGGAGAGAATGTTAAACATTAAAACTAAACATTAATTTTTAAAACCAGATGCGGGTTCTCGGGCTTAAGATTGAGAACGAGAGTAGTAAAAGACGGTAAAATGGCCTAAGGTTTTATACTCGCTGCAATAAAACCTTCTCCCTCCTGTTCACAAGGGGGAAATTCAATCGTCTCAGCGCCTCTTATATTCACAGTAATAGGCAGTCATAAAAATATTTAATGTACAAGTTTATTTTTTTTTTTTGTATACCGAAGATGATAAAAACTTATAGCCATTAAGAAAGGAAATATACCCACTAAATCAATAATTTTATCTACTCCTCAGTAAGTAAAATCCTTTCGGGGTCAGTTGAATCCTAGTTATAAACATACAACAATAAAATAATATTATTGATATAGAAATCCGTTTATTAACAATAAAACGATTATATAGAGAATATAGATAGAGAGAGGGAGAGAGAGAGTTATAATTCGGTAAAGATCATATCCTACTTAAACGTAGACAGTATAAACTTAGAAACCCCTCTGTACCATCGTCTGATCAGCATAACGCACAACATACAGTGGAGCGTCGATTATCCGAACGTTCAATTAACGGAACCGTTTTTTTTTTCAAATGAAATTTTAATTATTTTTGTTTTGAAGAGAAAATATTTGTGCAGGACCGGGATTCGAACCCAGGTCTTCTGCAGTTCCGTTGCAGTGCTCTCCCACCTGGGCTATCCTCGCACGCACCTCGGTCAGACAAATCCTTTCTCTTCACCGATCCCTCGTAATTTGCGTACCCCTCGTAATTTGCGATGTATACAAGGGGAATAATGTCCGTTGAACATTACTATAATTAAGAGCTTGTTAATTATATTATTTATAACATATTTTATTTTTACACAAAACTTTAGTGGTTTCTGGTTAAGACCGTGTAATGTACACGGTCTTAACCAGAAACCGCTAAAGTTTTGTGTATAAATAGTGGTGGTGGAAACCTGAAAGAGTATATTTTATTTTATTTTTTATAACTATTATAATTTTTAAATATTTTTATTTTGAAGAGAAAAGATTTGTCCAGGGCCGGTTTAATTAATTTTAATTAATTGGATCAGATCATACAGTTACATAGTTGTATTGTTAAAATTATTGTTATTTAATAATAAAATTTGACGAAAAATAAAGTGATTTTTTTTTATGAACGTCAATAAGAGGGCATCATTTTTTGGAAACAGCAAATAAATGACTTCAATATTTATTTGTTTACTAAGAACTGTATTTCATTTGTTTCTCTGAATCCCTTCCTATTCATTTGGTTGGTATTTATGTTTTAGTGGATTTCGATTATCCGAATTTTTTATTATCCGAACCACCCCTGACAATATTAGTTCCGATAATCGACGTTCCACTTTGAAAACCTTAATTAACTAAATTAATTAAATAAATTAACCAATCGAAAGCAATTTCAGTCTACCCCAAACCGATATAGTAGTAGATTAAGCAAATGTTTTGATGTTGTCCAAAAAAGAATGATCGTACTATGTTCGTCCCATAAAGATCGTACCATTAAAGTGTCTTTGGGCTGCAACTTCACAACTCTGCAGGTGACCTTAAGATTATTAAAGTAGGTAAAGCATCCTTATTTATTTCGTCCTTTAGAGATAATAATGGCAGTCACGCTAATGTGCATTGTTAGTTATTCGACAAATATCCTGTACATACATAAATAGGCAAATCTTAGGACCCCCATTGTAGCATCATATGATTAGGAATAGCAGAATTAAATGGTTTTAAATACATAAATGATCAAACTAACATATAAGCTATGTTATGCTGTCCAGAATCGTGCTATCTAATATCAACAAGTGATAAGATTTAACTACTCTAATTATTTGATTGTTTAGTGGCTTTAGTATTATAAGGACAAAAACAGTTTAACCTGTTTTTATTGCTGAGCTTTGTCTCCCCCTCCTCATTAAGATTCATTAGCCCTTAACATTCGGCTGTAAATTCGGATATAAATATTAAACGAGCCCTTTACTTTACCTAGTCGTACCAATCTATCAGCGGGGAAGGGCTTGGAGGGTCGTACCAAAGGGTTGGAGGACTCGCACGTATACTTGCCAATGGTTTAATTATTTTCAATTGTACTCTAAACCAGCCCTCAGTTCAAACATCTAGCCCATCCAGTTGGGTACCTGAATTAATTATTAAATTACAATTGGTACCTGATAGAAAATTCTAAATCATTGTTTATGATTCACGCATGAACAGTGCGTAACTACCTCAAGACAGAAGAGGTAGAGATGATTAAACATAGTCCTAAATCACAATTAACTGTCAATATTCAAAAAGAGGTATTTATTACTTTATATTCCCAAGGTTGTGGGTTTGCTGCCTGCAGGCTGCCTTAGGATTTTTTAATGCGAGTAAAAAATTCTTTAATATCGCATCAGTGCTCGTCGTAACAGAACTAAAATGGAGTTCTCGAGATTTTCAGGAGTCAGGTACTCGTTAATGATACCTATCCTAGATAAGCAAAATATAGGACTCCAACTACTTTTAGTACTATCATCTGATTAGCCATAGCGGCAAAAAGTGACGTTAAATAAACTAGCAATTTATAATTTATAGGTACATAAATTAATTTATGTATAGTTAGTTCAAGTCAAATGACAGTGCTGACGATATTTAGGATGGAACTAAAACTTGATGGGCAGCTATTATAAGAATTTTATGCTCTTTAACCTAAATGACATTATTTCAATCTAATTTTTAGATTACTTTACATATGAATTAAAAAATAAAATTATATATCATAATTAGGGTATGAATGTGTACATTTTATTTTATTTTTATTGTTAGTAATATTATTATTTTTTTTTACTTTATTTTATTATCATTTCCGCATCAATTTCTTTCTGTTACCGCATGTATATATTTTTCCGCATGTATATATTTATTTATTTTATTTTGTTTATATTATTGTTTTGTTATGGAATGACTGTAAGCTACACAGCACTATTACTTATTGCCCACAAGTGGCAGATTATAATATTTCAATAAAGTGTTGATATAAAAAATAAAAAAAAATATATTATAATAGTTATTAGGATAATAAGACATTATTTACTGTTATAGAAATGTACTATCGTAAAAGTAGTAAAAGAGTGTCAGGTACTCGTTACCAATCCTAATTATACCTGAAGGCAAAATTTAGGACTCCTATTGTAGCATTTTATCTGCCTCAGCTGGATTTGAACCCGGGATCTTCGGCGTGGGAACTCAGCGCTCTACCACTGAGCAGCCTTGTAGCAAAAAGTGAATAAATTATAACAACAGGGGTCTTTTTTATTTGTAATAGTATTTTTAGCGAACTATCCTGAATAAAAGGAGAGACTTTCCGCAATCCTATAACGAATACTACACCATTTTTGAAGAACTTCAGCAACCGACTCCTAAAAGGAAATTCTTGCGACCACGCATTTTGTCGACTCGGGGAAGACAACTTTGACGGAGGAGATAATGCGACAGCCCTGAAAGATAACCCGTGGTGTGAGGTTGGTATCCAGCTGCGATCCCCAGGGTACCCTCTGCACAACTTTTTCCTACCGCCCTCCCCCAGAACATTAATCTTCGTTATGACGGTGCCTCTATCTACAGGCGGATATCGGAAATAATCGCGCTCCCGCTTCAATGCCTTCGCGATTATATCGTCACGCTCACACTCCTTCAACTGTCAGGGCATTCTTCTGAATCCATTTAGAGTTTTTCCTCTGGCATAGTTTCATTATTATCTTTAATTGATAATGAGTTGGTTTCGAGAATGCCTTTACAATAAGTAATCGATGTGGACTCTTAATAATGGAGTTGTTACTTAAAATTTATTTGTAAACAGTTTCATTCATTAAGTTGACTTTAAGAATAGTGATAGTAGGCGAGAACTGGAAACCTAGGGGTGACTTGGAGCTTTACCAACCGATAGGAGACCAGATCTTAAATGGGCTAGGCATGTTGAAAGACAAAAAAATTACAGATCAACTATAGGCATAGAGAAGTTTTGGAAGACCAGATATGCGATGAAGAGGTGGAGTCGCGAAGGATTCAAGCAATCTGGCGTACGGAATCGGACCGTGGCTGCACAATATAGAGAGAGTTGGCAAAAGCTGCTTGAGGAGTTCCTGACTTAATAACTGGGTTGTTGAGTCAAAGGTAGGAAAAAATCATACACTTCTATACTTTGTCTCAACAACTGCCTCCACTGGATCCCATCTCTATTGCGCTTTTCTATTTCATTTACCATAATCATGTCTTTTTTTATCTTCCAGCAGATTTTTGTCATTCCTCGCAGTCTCCGATAAAATCGGATCACTCCTACGTAAAAAAGCATCGGTCCATCTCAGACTACTGCTCTTTCTTACTCACTACGTCTCCATGTGTCTCTTTCTTTGGTTGGTCCAGTAATTTACAAAGCACTTAATGAGTTTTGTTTGCAATGCAGGTTTGAAGACCATCAAACGAAACAGATCCTTTTGTTTTATTAACGCTTAGCTTAAAATGTCGAGATAAGATTTTGACTACAGCATGAAGTCCAGTGATACATACTTCTACTGGCAGGAAATATTCTCTTTTCTACCTCATGAACTTTGTGAGTTGGAGTTCACTTCCAGGTATTTAAAAGATCAAACAGAAAATCCTGAGTTGACTATTTTAGTACTAAGATGGCAACTATTGCAATAAGTTGCGTTCACCGATTTCATTTATTTCACTCAAGTGACCATGCAATTTCGTATATTTTTTTATTTATTCTATAATATTTTGCAGATGGAGGCTTAACCACCTCGATTAATATCAGTTAAAAAATACTTTACAATTCAAGTAAATACTAAAATTGACTATGGGTGCGGTGTAGCTTCTTGGTAGAGCGCTGAGTTTCTACGGTCCCCAGGTTAAAATCCGGCTGTGATGGATAGATTATTTGGTATCTTTTCTGCAGAAGATGCAATACAATAATAGAATACAAGTTATCGTGAGATTTAGTATGGAAAAGAGAATGTAATTATGGGTAATGAGTAGATTCCGGTAATCATTTCATCAAGAAATAAAACATTCACTAACATTTCGAAGTATAGATGATATTATTATAATTTATTTTATCTTTATATTATATCATTTTTAAATATTTTATTTGAAAAGAAAAGATATGGCCAGGACCGGGACTCGAACCCGGGACCTTCACCTCTCCGTGGTGGTGCCTTATCCATCTCGGCTATCCTGGCTTCGCTTCACGGCCAGCCATAGCCGGATGGATAAGGCGTCGCCACGGAGAGGTGAGGTCCCGGGTTCGAGTCCCTGTCCTGGCCATATCTTTTCTTTTCAAATAAAATATTTAAAAAATAATAGATGCTATATATTGTTGAAACGTTCATTTATAGATGACATGGTTACTGAAGTGCATATTTCCCATAATAACACTCTCTTTTCCATACTATACCTCATGATAACGTGTGTGTGTTAAAACAACTCAACTCGAAACGACAACCTGTGGAATAATTACCAATTATTAATCTATCCATATATGGACATATGTTAGATCGGCAGACCCTCCTGGGATTCATCCAGTCTCTATAAAGTGGATACTCTTAATTAAGGGAAATATCCTGGAAGGTGAGGTTGGCACAGTGCAACACTTTTTTTTTAAATTTAATTAATTCATTGGTCAAATAAAAGACAAAACCATTTATTGTAAATTTGTTAAGAGATACGAAAGAAACCTCTCCAGAGCAGAGACTTCATCTTCCAGGTTTTTTCTCTCTACAATAAGATACAGACCTAATTTAGCTTATTCATTTCGTAGGAGCCAGAAGAGAAAGAGGGGGGTTTAGGGATTATGCTCCTAAGCTAATGTAATTTCTTTAGAAAACGCAGTTGTTTTCTCCAGATACCTCTGCATCGGGAATTCCCGAGAATGGAGGAACGGAATATTTTTTTTGTTAGAAAATAATCTCGTATTACATATTTCAATTCGTTTTACTAATGGCGTATCGTATTTAGCCTGTTATAATTGTGAACTGAGACAAAACATAGATACAAAAAAATAATATCAGTAACATGTTATTGTATTTAAAAAAAAAAAACCTGTACCACTACAACCCATAAAGGGTCTTGGGTTCAGTACACGGTAGAGACTGTACTGTTTTATTTTAAGTTAGGTCATTATTCCTATAAAACTTCAAGTTCAAACATTATATAACTCAACATACAAAAAATAAAAAAACCCATGAAGGGTCTGGGGTTCAGTACACGGTAGAGACTGTACTGTTTCATGGACAACGGTTCTGCAATGAGGTGACTTGTCCTAAGTCACGCTCAACCACCAGATTTATCCCCCTTATTTTGGGTACCCTATTTTTATAATATTTTATAGAGGCTGGGTGGGCCCCAGGAGGGTCCTAGATCATATACGATCCATCTCCCGCTGCAAACAGACTAAATAAAAATCATTCCCTGCAGAGGGATTTGAACCAGGATTTCCGGCATGGCTACTCAGTGCTCTACCTCTGAGCCACTCCTCTTTATAAACTCCTCTCTAAAACATAGGTACAACATTACTTAATATGAACAAAATCAAAAAATCCCGCATAGTTACGAGAAAAATATGTAGACTACTAAAAAGTATAGTAATTTGCTGTAGTTACCAGATAATTAAGAGTAATTAATAAAGTTATAAGATTCAGGGCGACCGGTGATCTAGTTTTTAGGAATAACAACCTACTAAGGCAGGGTTCTTGGCCCGGCAGGTGACCGTAGTAAGTATTTTTTAAAGGGAGTAATAATTCCTTGGTCGTGCCGTTCTTCAGAATGGACGTTAAACGGGGGTCCCGAGTCTTTATGATGTCAGGTCACTCGTCAATGATCCCTATCATAATTAAACCTGGATAGGTAAAATATAGGGCTCCATCTGTAGCATTGTCCGATTAGCCACAGCAGTATAAAGTGACCTTAAAAAAACAAATAACATTATATGATTGGATTGATGACCTTATTGTGAATACTAGTGGGCTCCTAACTCTTAAGTTGTGAAATATTTTCTGCGTTGTCAGAAACTTAACATAACTTGCTTTACCTAACTTCTTCGTTTATATGTATATGTATATATAAAATAGTTTACAAATAGGTAGGATATGTAGGAATAATAAGCCAGGCCAACCATGAAAAATCTTTAAAAAAATAACTTGTTCCTATAGTGTTTAGGGTGCTGAATCCAAATATGATATAAAGGCTGTATCACCCACAATTTCTTCACATTTTATAGTTAAATTTATTAAATTATGCAATTTTTAAAGAATTTAACAGCTTTGAATTTTTTTTTTTAATTTAATTTATTGATATTTACAACTGTAATAATATTACAATAAGTAAATCTGCTATATGTACAATACGACTTGAAAAGCACTTGTGGAGAAACTACCCATCGGTAGCACTCCAAAAAGTTCTATAGTAGATGGTCTCGAGGCCATCTTCTTTTCAGACGCCTCGGAGGGTTATCAGGAATAGTATGGGAAGCAAGTTGAGAGACTAGCGGATTCAAGTGTGTATGGAGCTTGTCATGGAAGGATAGGTATCTAGTTTGGGCCAAATCAGCAACATATGGGATATTAAGATCATGATGGATGAGTTTGTTTGTGACATAATAAGGAGCATTGAGGATTTTACGAAGGATTTTGGATTGCAAGGATTGGATACGAGATGAATTGGATGGTTTAGTAGAGCCCCAAAGCTCAACTCCGTATGTCCAAATAGGCCTGATAACTGTCATGTAAATGAGTCTTTTGTAATTTATTGGGAGCTTAGAGCGTTTGTCCAGTAAATGTTGAAGTAGGCGAAAACGACGAGCAGTTTCTTGTATTTTCAGTCTTGTATGAGGATTGCAAGTGAGCGCTTTGAAATTTAAAATAAATAACTGAAAGACTAGGTCTATTGGTGTGGATGACGTTGGTAGCACTTCATTAACATTGGTGCAGAAAGAAGTGGTCTGTGAGGAAGTCTTTAAAACCAGGCGAGAAGAACATTCTGTGCCAAAACCTCGTAGATCCAAAAAACATGTTTATACACCTCTACATATAACGTTAGGCCTCATGAAACACTTTGTAAAGGATTTGCCTAAAGATGGACCACGTTTCAAGTATCTCTGCCAAAAGTTTCCCCGCCTTTCAGAAGCTAAACTAAAAGAAGGCCCGCTGTGTCGGAAGGTCTGTGTCGGACCTGCTATTAGAAAAATGATGTTTGATGTTAACTCTGAATCCACAATGAACTCGAATGAGAAAGAAGGATGGGTATCATTCAAGCAAGTCGTTAAAAAGTTCTTGGGAAATGAAAAAGACCCAGAGTATGTTTCTATTGTAGCTAACATGTTAGAAAAGTTAGGATGTTTGATGAGCCTGAAAGTTCATTTTTTGAACAGCCACCCTGAATACTTCCCGGACAATTTGGGAGATGTTAGTGAGGAGCAAGGTGGGCGTATCACCAGGACGTTAAACTGATGGAAAAACGCTACCAGGGCCGCTGGAACACCAGCATGAGGGGGGACTACTGTTGGTCACTTCACTCTGAAGTTCAACAAGCGACTTATCGTAGAAGAAGCTACACAAGAAGCTTCAAAGAAAAAATAGAAAGAAAGTATAGACCAATTCCAGTTGACAAGTGAAACCTGTATTAGCACATTATATCACTGTTTTAAGTAGCCACTGTAAATACAAACCATGCTTATCATGTAACATAGTGTTTCATTAATTCCCCCGTATAAAGTATAGGGGTTTAGATAGGGGTTTATACTATATAATACAAAGCATATTGCTGGAAAACTATGAGTGGTACAAAAAAACTAATGTCAGATTTATTTCAGCAAATAAAAATCTATAAAGATCAACTATTAAAGTTAAAAAAGTTTTCAAACAAAATTTTTAGTTGGCCTATGTAATGTAACCTGTAAGTGTAGTGTATTGAAGTAATTGTTTTCTGTAACTTAGATTATATTGTCTTTTGTGTTATTTGTGGCTTGAGGGGTATAGTCTTAGCAATTTTATTATTGCACCTTGTATATTTCAACATCTATTAATATGAATTAGAAGGAAGGTGATATTATTACCTGTATTGTCAGTGTTTAGGTTAAAGTTCCTGCAGACATGCTAATACACAAGTACATGGTACACCTGTGTTCTAGTGGTTAGCATAGCAACCTACTATAGCTACTATACAGCCCGATTAACAGCCCGGGGATTTTTTAAAGTGAGCAAAAAATCCATCTTTATGCCGTTTCCGTCCTTCGGAAGGGACGTAAAATGGGGTCCCGAGCCAGTGCCAATGTCCAAAGCAGCATAAAGTGACGTTAAATGAATAAACATCATGCAACAGAAGTGCGAGCAGAATTATAATTTACTTTGTATTTTGTTACTACATTCATTTCAAAGTTGACATAATTAAATGATAAATTTCTGTTTGGAGAACATTAAGGGAGAAGGCTCTATTTGAATGTGTGAGGTAAGAACCTCCCTCGAGGAGAAGAAACTGGAGGGTGAGGTTGCGGAGACAAATTGCTGGAGATTCCTGGATAGATTGGCCGAGGGTGGCTGGAAAAGGGGAGAAAGGGTTAGGCCGTCCACTCCAGGGCCCATGCTTCTCTTCCCGCAGGCATATGTCTCTGCTCTCTCTCTCTCTCTCTCTCTCTCTCTCTCTCTCTCTCTCTCTCTCTCTCTCTCTCTCTCTCTCTCTCTCATATCTCCTTCCACTTAATGTCTTTCTCAGATTTATCTTCCTTTTTTTTTTTTGCTTGATTTATTCTAGAAGGATGTTTTGGTGACGGACAATTGAGCTTTGATTACAACTTCTTGAACATCTTTTCTAAGTATACTATAATATTAACTTATGTATTAGGGGCGACCTGTAGTTAGTCTAACAGCCTTATATGTCAAAGATCACGGGTTCCAGGCCCAGCAGGTGGCCCTCGGTTTTTTAAAAGGGAGTTAAAACTCTTGGTTATGCCGTCCTTCAGAAGGAAAGTAAAATAGGGATCCCGAGACAGTGAGGTGTCTCTTAAAAGCTCGTTAAAGATTTCCATACTAGTTAGATAGAAAAAAATTAGGTAACCCACTGCAGATTCGTTCAATATAACACACCAATAATTTTTAAACAAGCTGTCAGATATAAAACTTTCATAGTTAGTATGCAATACTTGTATGATCATGCTCACCGCCAGATAGAGAGTATTCACTTCATAGAGGTTGGGTAAACCTCAGGAAAATTCCAGGTCCCATAGAATCTATCTCCGGTTGGTAACAGAATAAATAAATAAAAATCTGCCAAGCAGCAAGATTTAAACCTAGAACCTTCAAAACGGAAATCTGCGCCCTACCACTAACCTACTCCCTATAGGATTAAAAAAAAAGACCACTACAACCCATAAAGGCTCTTGGGTTCCGTACGTGGTAGAGAATGTAAGGTTTTTGGAGATTAGTTGTGGATAGAGGTTTGTTATCCGAGATCATGCTCACGAGCTGGGTTTTCTATATAAAAATGCTTTCTTTAAAGGGGCTGGGTGAGCCCCAAGCAGGTGCTAGATCCCATGGTATCTATCTCCGGTTGGTAACAGAATATATATATATATATATATATATATATATATATATATATATATATATATATATATATATATATAACTTAAGTACTTCACCTCACAAAACATAAACAAAAGAATAAGTAGGAAGATAAACAACACACTTGACGGCTGGTTAAACACTGACTTTATTGCCATCTTGATCCTCTATTTATATATTCCAACAGGTGTTTACAATGCCAGCTTGATTAGTGACTTTGCGATCATCGTCTTGTCTTAACTCCCCCCTGCCAGTTTACGAACATCCTCGTAAACTCAAAACACAAATTGCAGAGAAAGAGCACACAAACAAAAGAAATTATCAATTACAGGAATCATATTCTACTTACATAAAAATAAAAATAAAAAACCTTACTACTAGCTTAATCTACATTACTATCATTCATAATTAACAAAAAATATTTATATGCAAATAAGTTACTTTAGAAAAACTATATATAAAAGAAATGAAAATCCCCTGTTCCACTACACCTCCAAAAGTACGAAATAAAGTACACGGTTATGGGCTGGCTTCCCCAGCTGGAATCTTGAGCTGTTCGATATGAACAGTCCTATGTTTTCTTGGCTCAGCCACATTCTGAATAGTGACTAGGTTATGCTCTCTGATAGCAATCACTCTGAATGGACCCTCGTACCTCAGAACCTCCTTTGCACGATTCGATATAATTTTTTTGTACACAATTGTACCGATTTTAATATCTCCCATAATATCCTTCACGCCCTCGTTTTCTCGCGCCACTCTCCTACTCTTTTCCGCTACCATCCGGCCATGTGCTTTCCCCCACATTTTCTCGAGATCTACTCTATTTATGGCTAGTTGTTCTGCCATGTTTTCGTCTACAACCGTATCACCCTCGTCTCTTCTTCGCGCTCGTAAACCAAAAAGGGCCTCGAACGGGGAAAATCCGGTGGCCATGTGTATGGAGTGGTTGTACGCTGCTATGGCTCGGGGCATCGCCTCATCTGCTTCCAACCCTTTATCTGCGTGGAATACTCGGAGATGTTCTCCCAAGGTATTATGGAGCCTTTCGATTTCTCCCCTACTTTTAGGATGTCCGGGCGTATTCCAGTGCCATGTAATTCCTAGCCGTTTCATCTCCTGTCGCAAGTACGCGTTATCGAATTCCCTGCCCCCATCCGAGGAGATCGTATTTGGCACCCCATAGAATTGGAACCATGCTTGAAGGGCGCTATTCACCGCCGCTGCCGATTTCTCCTTCACCGGTTGGGCTATGGCCGTTTTGCTAAATGTTTCCACTATTGTTACCCATTTAAACCCCCTCCACGTAAAGGTGTCTACTTGAAGATCTGTCAATGGTATCGTAGGCGTCATCGTCTCGGTTTGTAATCCTACGGGAGGATGGCGGTCATACTTAGCCGTATGACAAATGTGGCAGTTCCTTATTATCTCCTCTACCGTTTTCCGCATCCATACCCAATAATACTTTCTTTTTAGTGCCTCCAACGTCTCATTGATTCCCCGGTGGTTCGTCTTCCCTTGATGGTACGCCATCGTTACATCCTTTTGCTGTTCCTGATCGCGAATGGTCTCTACCATAGATCGGCATCGGATAAACGTCCTGTCT
Organism: Arma custos; assembly: GCA_037127475.1. Classification (NCBI taxonomy): domain Eukaryota; kingdom Metazoa; phylum Arthropoda; class Insecta; order Hemiptera; family Pentatomidae; genus Arma; species Arma custos. The sequence continues at coordinate 56,442,205 of CM073765.1, forward strand.
ATCCCTATTTTTTCGGATCTCCACAAGTTACGTATCTTGTCCCACACCGTCGCATTGCCAACATACAGATAGTGGGTAGCACCTGCTTTAGAGGCGTCCTTTAACGCTCGGCAGATTTGCTCTTCCTGTACTCCAGGTTGGGACCAAATAGTAACAATATTATGCCTCTCGTATCTGGAAAATTCCGTTTTCAGTAACCCCGTGGTCCTTGTTTTCCATATTATCTGCCGAGTCTTATCGTTTATTACCTCATCCACCTCCTCCATCTCAGTCGATCTCTCGTCTTGTGATTCCTCCTGGTCGGGAGATTCCCCGTTGTCCCGGCGGTCTGTTTCTCCTTCTCCTTCCACATCTGGCGTCCATTCCCGTACGAACCTCTGGAGCTCCCCGGAAGGTTCCCCTTCACCTGATTCGATAGCGTTGACCTGCAGGGCACGAGATAACCAATCTGCCACCACATTATCCTTTCCCGGCTTGTATGCTATTTCGATATTGTATTGGCTCAAGATCTCCTTCCAACGCGTCACCCTAGCCAACGATTCTTTCAAATTATCCACCCACAGAAGTGGCCTGTGATCGGTATGAACTTTGAACCGCTTTCCAAATATAAAGGGCCGGAAGTGTTGGACTGCCCATACAATCCCTAATAACTCTCTCTCGAGCGCGCTATATCGGGTCTCCGCGTCTGTAAGCCTTCTGCTTGCGTATGCCACAGGCCGTTCCCCCTTATCATAATCCTGTGACAAAACCGCCCCCAGTGCATATTCACTAGTGTCGGTGGTGATCGCAAATGGTTTTGAAAAATTAGGGAATGCGAGGACCGGTTCCGTTTGTAGCCAACACATGCATTTCCTGATGTTCCCCTCGATCTCTGGAGTAATCCGAATTGTGCGTCCCTTCCTTAACAGTGCATTCAGAGGACTCAGATGCTCGGCCATCTCTGGGACGAATCGACGATAATAATTTAGAGTTCCTAGCAATCTCCTGATTCCCTTGATATCGGTTGGCATCGCCATTTTCCCTATGGCTTCCACCTTCTTACCGTCAGGCCGCACCCCTTCTGCCGATATCGAATGCCCGAGGAAGTTGATTTGCTTTTGTCCCAATATTGATTTTTCCGCTGATAATTTTAAACCAAATTGACGTATTCTGTCAAAGACTCGTTTCAAATCCTCTATATGGTCCAACTCCGTCTTACTAAAAACGAGGAGATCATCCATATAGACCTGGCACATGTTTTCGTCTAAGCCCCTCAAGAACTCGTCCATCAGCCTCTGAAACGTTATCGGCGCATTTTTTAAACCGAATGGCACACGGGTAAACTCGTAATGGCCCCTTTCAAACGTAAACGCTGTTTTACATTGGTCTCTGGGATGCATGCGAATTTGGTGGTATCCAGATTTCAAATCTAATGTGCTGAACACGGTTGCTCCGCCCAGTCTGTCCAAAATGTCCTCTAATCTGGGAATAGAGTATTTCTCATCCAACGTATTTTCGTTGAGTTGCCGGAAATCTACCACCACCCTGTAGCGCTCCCTTGGATCCCCGTTAACAGGTTTCTTCTTGACCGCCCATAGAGGACTGTTAAAGGGTGATGTGCTGTCAACGATAATAACTTGCCGATCTCCTCCCTAATGTGTTCCCGCAACGCCTGTGGGTACCGCCGCTCCTTCACGTAAGTACTCTTCTCAGATTTCAAATGAATTTCATGAACTGTTTCTCCCGTCACGCTCAGTGGATCCCCCTCGCGAAAAAAAATATCCGCATATTCTTCCCTTATGCCCATTCTCCAATCCTTGCCTTGGGTAATTGCACCGACGCACCTCACATCCCTTTTCGCGTTCTCCATCGTTCTATATGTCTTCCTCCCAATTCCAATCACCCATTGACCTTCTACATTACTGAGTTTCGCCCCTAGTTTCCCGAGCACGTCACACCCCAAAATCCCACCATACTCGCGCGGAATGGTCTCTACCACATGCAGAGTTGCTACGTCGCACTTTTTGCCCCATTTACTTAACACCAGTTCCACTCCCCCCTCCACCGTACAGGGACCACTCAAAGTGACTAGCTGACATAAACACTTTCTAATTTCTGGGTCACACTTTCCTTTAAATAAAGGGTGTAGACTATCTCTACCTACTAGAGTACACGAGCTCCCTGTGTCCACAAGACACCTCGACCCCTTGCAAAACTCGATAATAGGCAACCTGTCACACTTCTTTACCACACTATTCACAAATAATAGGTTGCCCCTCCGTTTACACAATCCTCATTCTTTTCTTATCTGCTCACTACGTCTCCTTGTGCTCCGTTGCTTGCTTCTTCCTCCGGGAGTTCCTCTGCGGCTAGGTTCGCTTCCTTCCGTCTCGGACCCTGAAGCCTCCGAAGATCTAGTCGATTCCGACGATATCCTGTTTCTCCGCCATATTCTTTGAGCATTGATCTCCATAGGTTCGCCTCGATCGTGCTCCCGGCGCCTTATATATGGGCATTGTCTGGCCATATTTCCCTCACTGTGGCATTCGAAACACCGCGCACGTGGGCACTGAGCCACCAAGTGCCCTATCTTGCCACATTCGTGGCACCTCCTTTTCTCTCTTCTCCCATTCTTCTTCTCCACAATTTGCCTTCTTTCTCTAGGTAATTTTTCTCTTCTCCCAAACTCTCCATCTCTTCTTCTTCCCATGACCTGTCTCACTCTATTCCTTCCTGCCTCGTTCCTCCGGTACGACACTCTTTTCCACCCTGGTTCAATCTCTTCTCTCTCTTCCTCGTCGCGGGCACTCGCATCTACCATGTCCTGTGCGCATTCCATGAATGACCTATCCCTGGGTAATCCGTCTTTCTTTCCAGTATCCCTGGCTAATTGTACCTTCAGGACTGTGGTCATAAACAACATCCATGCTTCGACCGCACTGGTATCCATTACTTCTCGTAATTTTTCGTTAATCTTATTCAGCTTCACGAGCAGGCCTGCAGCGTACTGACCGTTTGTCTGATTCGAACGTTTCATCTCTCGAAACATCTGCAGCATATCCTCTTCTGGAGTCCATCGCCCCCCTCCGTACGCTTTTTTTAGTCTTTCCTTGATCACCTGCCACGAGGTATCCTCATCTGCTTGGATTAGATTTAATACGCTCCTTCTGACCCGTCGTGCTAAGGCTACCCGTAGCCTTTTGGCATCCGCTTCATCTAAAAAGTCTGCTGCGACCTGGGATTGAATGCTGCTCATAATACTATCCCCGCCCTTGAGGAAATGATTTAGTTCACCCACATCACCGTTAAATTTCTCCAAGTCTGATATCTCCCTTCTTAAATCTTGTGCATTGGCCTTACTTAACTTTATTTTCTCCAATTCGTTCGTTTCCTGTGCAATTCTGTTTGCTTCCTGGGCAGCTAAGTCTGCCCGCGCCATTGCTAGAGTTGTTGATGGTAATGGCGGAAACTGGGGATTCGCCTGTTCTGGCTGTGAAGGCTCTAACGTTAACGTTGCCGGCCTCAGGATTTCTCTTTGTTCATTCATATTGGCAAGACTGGTTATTTTTCAAATTGAGAGAGCAAAAACAAATATAAAAATGAAAGTAAAATAGATCAATAATGAACTCACTGTAGTCTTTAGTGTCCTTGAAAAAAAAAATATATATTCTCACTGAACTGCTAAAACGTTTTCCCGGGTTTCGGCACCACTTAAGTACTTCACCTCACAAAACATAAACAAAAGAATAAGTAGGAAGATAAACAACACACTTGACGGCTGGTTAAACACTGATTTTATTGCCATCTTGAACCTCTATTTATATATTCCAACAGCTGTTTATAATGCCAGCTTCATTAGTGACTTTGCGATCATCGTCTTGTCTTAACTTATATATATAAACCTGGCAAGTAGCGGGATTTGAACCTAGAACCTTCGAAACGGAAACTCAGCACCCTACTAAGCCACTTCACCTAGCTTTTAGGTTCTTTTCATTAATCAATAGTGCTTGTTCCTCTTCTAATCCATCCTCTCTGGTCTCCTATTCCTTTCCATATTAAAGAATTTGATCGTTCGCTTCGTTCATGGTTATGCTCTTGGCAGTCCCATACCTAAGCATATCCTTCGTAACACCGAGTTCTCTCATGTCCCTTCTCTGCTTCCTTAATAGAGTTCGGTTTTGGTAGCCCGTCTATATTCATTCGAAGGGTATGTCCATAGAGATTAACACTTCCTTTCCCCATTGTGTCGGAGATTCTTTCTATGGTTTTGTAAAGTGTTCTATTTCACGTGTGGAATAATTTGCCGTTGGATGTTTTAAAAATTTATTTCGATTAATTGTGGTCTTATCTAACAGATTTATTTCTCATTTTTTATTCGATCAATTCCTATTTTGATTTTGGCAATGTACAATAACGAAGCGATTGAGCCGTGTTATTTTCTTGAGAGAACAGTATTGTTCCATTTGGCCGGAGGGATCTGCTCGGGTTTTGAAAGCCCATTGGTCGGAAAGCGCGGGCATTGTTCTCTCGTGGGGCGAAACACATTTGTGTCCTTTTCTGTTGAGCGTCGGGTGATAGCGCCCACCGCATGCAATCTACCTCTCGAACCGTGTTAGAACTATAATAGACTAGCAATAATAAGAAATAGTTATCCAGTACAAAAAATCAGTACTTAAAATTAATTTTGAAAAAAAAATCCATATTAGTTACTATCTCCTTTTGAAATAAATACAATCTCTGAGCGGTCTCCCGAGCAATGCTAGAATGGGATAGAAAAATAGTTGAATATATATCTGGACGAGAGGCTACGGCACATGTCTTTATTGGGAGGCTCATTGGTGGACGATAGTAATGCCACATACCTGCAATGAATTTAAAAAAAAATTAAATTAAAATTAAAGAATTTAAAATAAATTAAAATTTTTTTAATCATTTGTATTCTTTGGCCAGCGCATCGGCCCAAACTTCATGAGCAGTAATCAGGGCTGAAATCAAATCTAAAATCCAAGTACGATTTGTTATAAAGTCCCTGAAACACCAAAACGTAAAGTTAAATAGCAGTACAAATTGAAAATTACTTAGTGTTAAGCAAATGATTAATAATTGCCGATTCCAATAGAACCACAAAACAATACACTCCACGGTTGACGAATCTCAATAACCTAGAGACAGAATGGAGGAGAAAGCGTGAGGAATCTAAGAATGCGAAAAGGGTAAATGGATTTTTATGGATTCTTGGAGCACATTCCATAATTATAAAAGAAAAAAATTCCACTACTAATGCCTATTAAAGAGTTCAGTACGTGATAGAGACTGTATTATTTTTTATACACAAATATCCTACTAATTTTAACTCATAAAATTGCATAGTAACTTCTTGAAGATAATATCAGTAACATGTTATTGTATTAAAAAAAAAAACCTGTACCACTACAACCCGTGAACGGGTCTGGGGTTCAAGGTAGTAGAGACTGCACTGTTTCATGGACAACGGTTCTGTAAGGAGGTGACTTGTCCTAGGTCACGCCCAACCGCCAGATTTTCCCCCCTTGTTTTGGGTACCCTATTTTTATTATATTTCATAGAGGCTGGGTGAGCCCCAGGAGGGTCCTAGATCCCATATGAAACAGACTAAATAAAAGTCTTGCCCGCAGCGGGATTTAAATCAGGATTTCCGGCATGGCAACGCAGTGCTCTACCACTGAGCCACTCCATTCTCCTGGAGCTAAATACTGTTATTGTATTTAGCAGAGTAATATTACAGTGCCTGAAAGTAAAATCATCACTCCTCTGGGACATTCCCTCAAAAGGATCGATCATTTTTAAAAACATCATATTTTTTTTTTTAATTTAATTTATTGATATTTACAACTATAATAATATTACAATAAGTAAATCTGCTGATATGTACAATATGACATGAAAAACACTTGTGGAGAAACTACCCATCGGTTGCACTCCAATAAAGTTCTATAGTAGATGGTCTCGGGGTGTTATCAGAAATAGTATGGGAAGCAAGTTGAGAGACTAGCGGATTCAAGTATGTATGGAGCTTGTCATGGAAGGATAGGTATCTAGTTTGGGCCAAATCAGCAGCATATGGGATGTTAAGATCATGGTGGATGAGTTTGTTTGTGACATAATAAGGAGCATTGAGGATTAAGCATCATATTAATGCAAATTGATCGTTATGACTGAGTTTTAACATAGGTTCTAATATTCATTGCCCTTTAATCTAACAATAAAAAAATAAAAATTAAATTAAATCTACACTACAACTACCCATGAATGGCCTAGGGTTAAGTACATTATAGAGATTGTACTGTTAGAAGGTAATTTTTCTGAGATAACTGTCAAATGCCAGGTTTCCTTTAAATAAGGGTGCCAACATTATTGAGACTAGGTAAGCGGCAGGAGAGTTTTTAAATTATGCAGGGTCCATTCATGGCTACTAAGAGATTAAATGATTTAACAGCTGGATTTGGCCCTAGGACCTTCAACATATCTGCACTCTCAACATTGATCTACCCCGTTCCCAGCAATTATTTATTCAAGAAGTATTAAATAAATTATCTCATTTATTTAAAATATTAATGATTTTCTTTTAAGCAGGGAACGAAATATTTTGCAGACATTTTGATACACTGAGTGAAATAACTGTTTCAATGATAATTCGCAATCAGTTTAACGTTAAACGTACTTTACTAATATTGTACATTGTTTTGTGTATTATAAAAAACTCTTTACCAATTAATATCAATTATCAATCCTAAATCTCATGTGTCCCGCCTTAAATTGAGTTAAAGTGGCTTTTCCCTTCTATCCGTAGACTCTATTTCCTAGGTTCTTACTTATATCAAACTATCAACTCACAACATCCATCTTATATCTATAGTCTCCTACAATTCAAATCCTCTATCCAATCCCATGGCACAAGATCTCGCCCTTCCGATCTTTATATCCGTTCCCATAAAACCAAAACTTTTGAGCGTTCCTTTCTCGCCCGTTCTATCTCTCTTTGAAACTCACTCCCACCCGACATACCTCATGCGTCTTCTTTAACCTCATTTAAATCCAAACTTTTCTAACATCTTCTAAATTCCCAAACAGATGCTCTATAATTAATGAATAATTTATAGATATATTCAACTTCATCGATTGATAAATTACTGTAAATATTCACTCATAATGATATATTTTTTTTTATTATTACGTGTTATTAATTATTCGCTTATTTTCTCATAAGCCTATTTCTTTTTATTGTAAATTTGTCTGTTTTTTTATTTTAGTTTTGTATTTCATTTTCTGATTCTCTACCAAAACATACCTGTTACTTTTAAGATACTATGTAAATATTGTTTTATTCTGATGTAGGCCTTTGGGCAGATATATATTTATATAATTTTGTTCATCCATGTTATTCTAAGGGGACCAGGTCCCAGAATAAAATTATTGTTCTATTCTATTCTAAAGCGAACGCTATAGTTCTAAATCGAAAAATGTGTTGTTTTTTCAAACTCTATGTTTTGCATTTATATCGAATATATGTCGTTGTTGAAATTAGAAAAGGACACTCCCTGTGGGATATGGTATCTCTGATATGATTTGAGTGGGCTGTTTATTAAAAGATAAATTGCTAGGAATGAATATGAATAAAAGTCATCATAACTGTACATATTATAACAACTACTCCATTGAGATGATTATGGAACACACGTTCTTCTCCTAGCTGTTCCGTGTCTACTACTGTACTGTTCTCCTGCTGGTGTACTAGTGGTAATTTTGTCCGAAGTTTTGGCCAATGAAGTGACGTGGTCTTCTTCTGATACAAAGAGGTAGATGAGGTAAAATGAGAACAGCGGTCATTTTAGATTGAACACTGTTCCTTCTCCCAGTTCCAGTGGGTAATGTAATACCTTCGTTAACATTATCAGTCGTTAATGAGCACAACACAAATAAGTGCTCCCAATACACTATTTAATGATGATCATTACAACTTAATGGCCTTAGACATTTTCGGATTCCGTATCTTCTCCCGGCTTGTAAAATATTTTATAATTCAAAATGTTGATGTTAGAGGACAGTAGCATGGACAAGGCTTTGGGGTAACTTATATTTTATTTACGTCTCCCCCCAACTTTCGTCACTCATTCAGCAAATAATTAATTTTTACTCATCGTGACCTACACTCAGCACTAGGTGATGTTGAGTACGCTACTATCAAGTTTATAAATCGATCCACAGTCGACTTAAAACAATTCCGGGCCTTAAAAATTAATACTTTTCGAACTTTAATTTAAAATTGAATACTAGTTTAGCACATATTAGTTATTTTTGAACCGAGGGGCTAAAATAGGAGTTGAAATATAAAAAATATTGCTGGGAATAATGTTAAGTTAAGTTACATACAAGATTTTATCTCCAGTGGAATGTAAGAAGACAAACTATATTCTACTTAAGTTTTAATAATACAATACAGAAATAAACAACATAGATATAGAACAAAAATTAGTATGTCACAAACGTAAATACTATAGATATTCTAGTATATTTATAAGCTATACAAAAACAACTAAAGTTAATGGCACACATTGACAAACGTACCAACCTAATTATGATCTCTTCTACATGCTGGGCTACAATATCTTAGCAAATCAAGTTGCCATCTTTGGTACTAGGGAGTATTTTCTATTCTTTGGCCTAGTTTGTAATGGATAGGGTGAAATGAGATAATGAGGGAAATAATTTAAAAAATTAACTATTTTTTTTTAAATTATTTTCTTTTTTTTTTGTTCTAACAAGAGTTGTGAAGAAAAAAGTTGTGATGATTTTATCCTGTCGAGTTCTGAGGACCCTAAATTCACCCACTTCCCAGTACGGTAAATTTTCAAAACATTTTCCAGGGTGACAATTGAAATTGGAATAATATGCTTGTTTACAATAATTTTTTTTTTTATATATTAACACTTTATTGAAATATTACAATCTGCCACTTGTGGGCAATAAGTAATAGTGCTATGTAGCTTACAGTCATTCCATAACAAAACAATAATATAAACAAAATAAAATAAGTAAATATATACATGCGGAAAAATATATACATGCGGTAACAGAAAGAAACTAATGCGGAAATGATAAAAATAATAATAATAATAAAATAAAATAAAATAAATAATAATAATAATACTAATAATAAAAATAAAATAAAATGTACACATTCATACCCTGTAGTACAATAAATTAAGGAAAAAAATTAAAATAAAAAGTTGATTTTTTTCTCAAGAAGTAAACAATAAAAAAAATTGGAAAAATGTAAACTGAACTGAACATTATCACATTCAAAAAAAAGTTTTTATTCCTAGGGAGAAAGTAAAATAACACTTGTATGAGAGGAAAAGGTTGACTGGATGATAAATTGTAGACAGTGTGTAACAGTCAGCCGGTGCAGCCAACGGCTTCTCTCTCCAAATCGCCCTGAAGATGGCCTACACTGTATGACGTTTGGTCGAAACGTCGGCACATAAATATAAGTCTAGCACTTATGCACTGTTTTGTTTGACTGCACCCCCCAACTATCTCCTTTCTACAATAAAATAACACTGTTCGTGAAATGAAATGTTTATATTAGCTTTGGAAAGGGTTTCAACTCATTTGGAAAGGGGAAAGGGTTATATTTGAATTGGAAAGGGTTGCTTGTGACTTGGAACTAGCCCTGTGATTTATAAAAGGCTACAGTTGACTTGGAAACGCTATATACAAAAGCAATTATTTAATTTATTAGATATTATTAAGACATCAACGGTCCATTATTTGTGAAATAATATAGCATAGCATTGAAACATAATGAAGCAATAAAGTGCATTAAGGTTGGCTTTATTCCCTTTATTTATCCCCTTTATAGCCATATTTAGGGTTCCCTGGCCAAGGCAATTCACCCCGACCCTACAGCGTTGATCACTCATTCCAGAAAAAGAAGAAAAAAAAAAGATTAATGGATTGTTATTTCCCACTTTTTCTCTCACGGCAACATTTTTTTTTTCCAAAATGGTAGAGCCGTAAATTTCTCTCCTAAGAAGCTTTAATGTGTATTAAAATATTATCCTTTTATAATTGCCGGAATTTATTTTAAGACAATTTCTTTTTTAAAATGTTCTTTAAAAAAAACCTTCTACAACCAGGAAAAAAGGAGTATTCTCTAATTTATGAAGCAATCATAATTAAATTATATAACAATAATCTTTTTATTGTATAAACATGTTTTGTAATAATTTAATCAATTGTTTAAAAAAATAATAACCAGTCATGAGAACTGCCACCAGAAGTTAAAACACAAAATATTGGAATAACTGTTAATTTATATTTAAAATGAACAGTTTGGGATTAGCCGTTTTTGGAAGAGCACTGAGTTGCCATATCGAAAATCCTGGTTCAAATCCCGCTGCTGGCAAGGTTTAGTCTGTGAGCGGCCGGAGATGGATCATATGGGATGTAGGACCCTCCTGGGGCTCACCCAGCCTCTACAAAGTGGGTACCCAAAAATAAAGGAGAAAATAACCTCCCAGCACGATTCCATGAACCAGTAATGTCACTACCATGTACTGAATCCCAGACCCGTTCAAGGGAGTTTTATAATAATATTTCTACATAAACATATAAGCTTATTAAGCACTCATTATTGTCCTTTATACTGATTCTAAAAGTAAACGGTTTAAATAATGATTATCTAAAATAAAATTTAAATAGAATCTTCTATGGGAACCGAAAAGTTTAACTAGATTTTGATGTTTAAAATTATCTATACATATAAAATGTTTTGTCCTGAATGACTGACTTACTGACGGATCAACTCACAGCCTAAACAGCAGATCGTAGAGACCTGAAACTTGGAGGGTGTGTTCTTTGTATGACGTAGGCACGAGATAAGAAAGGATTATCTTTATATATATAATTATGCAAATGTATATTATGCTTGCTCACTTGTTTTTTATTCGCAAAATCTAAATATTTTCGTTGAACAAAACAAATCATTAGCATAGTTCACTTCTCGATGCTGCCGTACTACAAGTGAAACCGTTATATCGATCCTTAGTATAAGTAAGTAATCCTTTTCAATAACATTTCATACTAATCCTTCACTGACACGAACAACAGTAAACTTCTGTCCGTCCCGTTTGTTAATCAGTGTCAAAGTATGTTTCACGGCTGTGGTGATCCGTCCGTGATGAAATTTGATATGGATAATCTCAAGCCTGGGGAAGGACATAGGCTAATTTTTATTAACACGCCACACTGGCGATGTTTATATAAAACTGTAACCTGATTGACTAACACACCCAGCGGTCAACGAGCAGCAGAAACGATCTTAGCATCGCAGATAGGTTCTTTGTATAGCTTAAATGAGCACTAAGAAAGGAATTTGGGCGATTCCACATCCAAGGGTTTCCCCCTTAATATGGAGTTCAAAGATTTTAAGGAATCTGTCAGCTTTGAAGTTAGACATCTGAAATTTCGGATGTACGAGTAACTTACAGTTAAAAAAAAGCAATTATTTATTTAAAACGGTCTGTCACGAGACTTTATGTGGTAGACCAACTTCTACGTGAGCGAAGCCGTAGGCAAAAGTTAGTAGTTAAATATAGTATACCCCAACCAAAGTATACCCTCATACATACCCCAAGTTGAAGTTTTCACTTCAAAAATCATCATTATTGTGTTTATTGTTAACATAAGTGATTTGATTGAAAAAATAATCTTGAAGGTCGAGGAGTGCCTGTATTATTTGATTTTCTCGATACATGAATAAAAAGGGCATATACTACTCTCGAAAATAACAGCCCATGTGCCTACGCAGTTTATGGGCACGCAGTTTTTTGGGAAAACAAATAGCCGTCATCCTTATGCGTATGATAAGTTACGATAATTGAACCCTCGGAGGTATTTCATCCTGCAAACGATAAGTTGATGGACAAAGAAGACTCGGTAGGAGAGAGAGCTTGCTTTTACTCCAAGATGAAACTTTACGCCGGTGAGGCTACCCCAGGGTCCACCTCTCTACGATATACTGCTCTCTGTACTGAACCAAATCCTCTTATATACCTTACAATTTGTCTACCCTTTACTTCCCAGGGTTATTCCTGAAATAAACATAAAACAAATTCTAGATTTAAGGGTAAGCTATTGTTCTATCGTTTTCTGAAGCGGGATATGAGAAATAATATCGCATACGTGAGGTGGAGACTCCACCGTGGAGTTGAATATGCGAAAATTGGATATCGGATATCGATACCTGTTCTGGAATACATGGGGATATTTTAATTATTTTTTATTATTATTATTATTTAAACTTAATTGCTTGGGAAAAAAAACGTATTTAAAAAAATATATTTTACATTCAGCCATCAGGCTTATATGAAGTATTAAAAAAAAAAAAAACTGTACCACTGAAACTGTGAACGGATCTGGGGTTCAGTATGTAAGACTGTAGTATTTCATGGGGTTATGCAAGGTTGTGATTTGTCCTAGATCACACTCAACCGCCAGATTTTCCCCCTTAACCATCAATAATATTTGATTAATTTCTATCCCTCCAGTTCCCCGAAGAGCATACATAAAATTATTGATAGAATATTATTTTTTTTTTTATTCATTTTTTATTTTTAATGTGAAGTAATGTGAAATCTTCATTTTTTTCATTAACATACGAAGCTATTTTTGTATTTATTATTATTTAATCAGCGTTATAGATTGACTTTTGTGCTTGTTTTTTTCTTTGTACTGTAAGGCTCTAAAGCCCATAATAATGTACGGTTATGTTATTCTAAAGGGACTTGTCCCAGAATAAAAAAAGAATTTATTACTATTATTATTATTATTATTATTAATATTATTCATAAACTTATAGTGCATCTGGGTTAAGCACCAAAAGAAATGTAATTAATATACTTTATTAATATACTTGCTTATTTTGACTATCATTTATACATGGATGAGTAGGATTAATGATTCAGATTTATATATAGAGGACTGCCATTAAATACGTTAAAAAAAAAATTTACCACTACAACCCGTGAACGGGTCTGGAGTTCAATACGTGGTAGAGACTGTGCTATTTCATAGGGTTTTGCAGGGAGGTGATTTGTCCTAGACTACGCTAGACCAGATTTCCCCCCTTATTTGGGGTACCCAGTTTAGAAGAGCTGAGTGAGCCCCAGGTGGTTCCTAGATCCCATATGGTCCATCCCCGGCTGCAAACAGATAAAATAAGTCTCGCTATCAGCGGCATTTGAACCACGATTTTCGGCATGGCAACTCAGTGCTCTACCATTGAGCCACTTCGCCCCCTGATAATGATAATGGCTACTTAATTATTTAGATAAATGGAAATTTAAATATACAAAATGTAATAGTAAAATCCCTTTACCCTTTTTTTTTATAGAATGCTTTTCCTGTACTTTCGACGAAAATATCCCCATTTCGTATTGTCGAAATCCATCTGATAACCTATTTTACATAATTTGATCTTTGGAATTTTCCCGAAATTCTCATGTTCGTTTTTAATATTTAGTAACAGTAATTCCAATATTTTGAGTTTTCACTTCTTTGGGCAGTTCTCATGACTTATTTTTTTTTATGCAATTGATTAAATTATAACTAAACATGTCCATACATTGAAAAGAATATTGTTATTTAATGTAATTATGATTGCTTCATAAATTAGAGGGCACTCCTTTCTTCTTGGTTGTAGAGGGGTTGTTTTTTTTTTAAGAACATTTTGAAAAATAAATGAAAACGAGAAATTTCGTTCTCGAGCGTCAATGTTTGCGAACTCACAAGTTTTTTCGCTAAACGCTGCTAAAAAAATTTTCACTTTGAAAATAGGTTTCCCAATAGAACCTACTAGACTGTGGAAAACAGAATGGCGGCATTCTCATAGTCTTTGGTTTGAAATGTAGTTACTATAGAAGTAATATTGTCCTAGGAATTTCATTATTTTTTCTCTATAATTATTGATATCTTAATTCTATTTTATTTTATTTTCTTCTTCCTTTTAATCGTTTTCTTTAAATATTTTTGTAGGAGGTAATTCAACTTTTTTTTTTCAATTTATTTTTCTATTTCTTCCTCATTTATTAATTTAATTGGAATTAATTAATAAAATGTATTATATTGGACTCCAAAACATATTAGGTTATATATCATTCCTGTATTGTTATTCTAAAGGGAAATGTCCCAGAATAAATAAAGTCTTTATTATTATTATTATTGTCATTATTAATATATCCATATCCACCCAAGTTAGCCATTTTTCCTCTACAATAATAACACGATTCAGATTCCTTCAGTACAATTGACTCATTTTTTAAAAAGCTCGACTCGGCTATTTATTTACCGGGACTACAGATATATTACAGTTTCAAAAAATAAAATTAGATGTAAGAAATGTTTCAATATTTTAATTACGTGAAGAAAGTATTAATGTTCATCCTCGTTCTAATTAAATAAAATTACTGACTCTACACTGGACTATACGGAGCTACGAGATTTCATAATTAGTGTGGCGGAATATAATTAGAAAAAAGATTAACTAAACCAAGTAGGTTGATGATGTAAACTCGACCGAGATTTTCCAGAACTTCAACGTACGAATCGCTCAGTAGTAGAGCACTGAGTTGCCATTCCGAAAATCCTGGTTCAAATCTCGCTGTTAGCAAGACTTTTATTTAGTCTGTTAGCAGCCGGAGAAGGATCATATGGTATCTAGGACCTTCCTGGGGCTCACCCAGCCTCTACAAGTTGGCACCCAAAATAAGGGGGTAAAATCTTGTGGTTGAGCGTGATCTAGGACAAATCAACTCCCTGCACAACCGTTGTCCAAGAAACAATACAGTCTCTATCATATACTGAATCCCACGCCCTTCATGGGTTGTAGTGGTGCAGGTTTTTTTTTAATATAATTTAAAAAACAGAATTACAGTAACATAAATTTAAACGAAAAAGGGCATAGTATTGTCAATATTTTTTCCATCATTCCGGAAAATAAAAGATATCATCTTGTCTTGGACATATGTTATATCTGTGGCACCCGTGCATAGCGGGGTAAGTCAAATTTTGTGAATTTCAAGCTATCCACACGTCCGTCTAATACTCCAATCTTGAACTTAAAATAAGTTCAGAAAAATTACGATTCTAAGTAGATAGCTTGAAATTATATATTATATCCTATATTATAAATATATCATATCATAGATGTTTTTTTTTCAATATTTAAAAAAGTCAGAAATAGTTCTAGAATTTCTTCAACTTTTTTTGCTTGATTTAGTAACATCTGCCCTAGAATAGAAACTGTTGTTTATGAATGAAAATTTGTGTGATAGTCTATGTTCTATATATCCCAGGAAAAAAAATATACAAGTGATTTCGGATAATTATTTTTCTTATCTTATTTAAAACGAAAACTGTTGTTTTCGGCTAAGGTTTAGTTTCATAGCACATGGCAAACAAAGAACAATATTTCCTTTAAAATTTGTTTCCGGATGTGTTAATTTTCATTATTGAAATATTAGAAAATACTACTGGAATATCCTACATTATTATAAATTACATTTTTTTGTTTATGAATAAGCGTTAGTTTTATGGCTCATGTTACTGTAATATCCACATTTTTTTAAAAATTAAGTAGTGTTTACCTTATGACGGGAAAATTGTTGCTTAAGAAAGAGGTTTAGTTTTGAACCATATGAATCTGTATATAAGAATCTACTGTTTTCTTATTCCCTGATATTGGAGCGTAACGCTATAATAGAAAATAACGACTTCTACGAAGCGAAATAAAATTAGGAACCAGATTTCGTTATTAAACGTACAATCAGAACGTAGAACTATATGTTAGATTGGATATATAATATTTTCTTATAACAAAGCTAATCGATATTATTAATTTTTCTATATAAATAATGAAATGCAATATTCAGAGATAAGTATATTTAATTAAAACAATAAAGTAATTAGCGTTTTATATAAAAAATTACTTTTGGTACTAGTACATTTAAGGGCCTGCTGGCATCAGCGCGCTCAGGTGTCACTTACCTCAACTATTTGGACCTTGTCAGGTTATGTATCAATTTGAAATAGGCATTGCCTTTCATAATGATACAACAGATTATAGGAAATGAAATAAATGAGGAACATGTAGACAAAATTAAACTATAAATTATAAAACATATATTACAAGGAGTATTCATTAAATAACAATTTTTAACTAAAATATGATTATTTTTTTAAAATAAAAACATTGAAATTTTAAAAAAATAATCATATTTTAGTTAAAAATTGTTATTTAATGAATACAATATAAATATCTAAAATATTATGTTCTGATAAGCAATTAAAGATTGATTATAAACAATGCTCATTAAAAACAGCAATATCTTCAAAAATTGCATCGAAGGGTCTCTTCTTCTCTCTCAAAAATTGGGTCGAAAGGTCTTGTTGCATCCTTTTTTCTGGCATCTCCATCTAATTTTATTCCCCACTTGCAGTTTCATATAATGTCTATTAACACAATGAATTTTCTGGGGAATGACATTACGCTCCTGAAGAAACCTAACAGCTGTTTCTTCATCGTACACCTTCCGAAAAATCTTCTTCAAATTCCAACTCATATTTAAAGGAAATAATGAAAAACAGATTCACGTTGAACTTGACATAAACAATAACAAAACAACGAAAGGTTACTATAACAGTAGGAGATGGTTAGGAGACGCGTCACCAGAGCGCGCTGATGTCAGCAGGCCCTTAAATGTACTAGTACCTTACTTTTTTATATAAGACGGCTCATTTATAAGCCTTTAAGAGAATTTTTTACGATCTTTTTTTATAATAAGATTACAAACTCATTATCTTTAACATCATTATTTTTAACAGCAGTTAAACTATCTATTCAGTGTCATTGTTTCGTTTACATATACATTGATTAATTTTAAGGTCCAACCGATATATTTTACAACCTCTGAAAAGAAGTTGGTCGCGCTTCCTCGAAAAATAATGGGTAGTTACATCCCGAACTGTTTAGAATTGCAGGCAAATGTACTTTTTTATGTTTTACAGATGTAAATTTTAAAAAATAAAATAAAAAACAGTACCACCCCGATCTAAAGAGAGTATCGGGCAAAGTAGGCAGTCTCATATGTTCGATTTCTAACCCAACGGATGTGCACGGAGGTCATTTTATCGAGACTACGACAGGTTTTCAATTGAAATTCACGACAGTGCTGTATTGAATTAAACAGTCTGTTTTTTTATATTAATTATCTTGTTTTTATTACTGGAGTACATCTTTCTTAGTCAATCATTCAAGTGAGTAAAATAAAACCTTTTTCCAGTCATATATTTT
This sequence comes from Arma custos, assembly GCA_037127475.1. Taxonomy (NCBI): domain Eukaryota; kingdom Metazoa; phylum Arthropoda; class Insecta; order Hemiptera; family Pentatomidae; genus Arma; species Arma custos. Next base: position 56,459,576 of record CM073765.1, read on the forward strand.
TTCTTTATTTAAAGCGTTTCAACATTACTATGCCATTATCAATTAACATTACTTTACCCTTATTCTATTTAAAAATATTCTCTAAAATTTCTTTATAAATTTGTACATTTTCAACCTAAAATAAAAGATAAATCAAATAAAATAAATACATAATTTTACAAACAAACATGTCCTAAAATACTGGATAAAAAGCATAGATAACTTTTTAGTTGATTGTCACAAATTTAAAATATTTTCTTATAAAAATGACATAGTAATGTTGAAACGTTTTAAATAAAGAAAAAAGATATGACTGGAAACAGGTTTTTACTCACTTGAATGATTGATTAAACAGTCTGTGTAAATAAGAGGACGGTTTCTTGATATAATAGAGTTGATCTACGGTTGCTAACAGATAAAATAACTAATTTGCTTACGACGGATTCAAATTCTGTCTCTCTGCTGGCAACTCAGCGGTATGAATATTGCTTGATGTAAAATAATTAAAATAAATAATTTTAAAATATCTACTACGTCAATCCAAGAACAATATTGGGCTCAGTCCATGGTTATAGTTTGCACGATTTCGAAGCATACGGCTGTACAGAGATACGATTAGGCTGAGACTATGATAGGTCTTTCTATTAAGAACTATCTACATTATAGAGACTTTGTTACTCCAAGTTTAGTCACTTGATCTCACAGAGTAGATCTATGGATACTAACAGGTCAATTATAGGAAATTTGAGCTCAGCAACTACGCGCTCTACATACTGATCTACACTGCCGCCTGATGTACCAAATGAAAATAAGATTAGCAAAACATTTAAAAATATTAATCCTTAAAGCTAATATAGGAAATTGTGTCCAATAATAACCAGATTGAAGTTTTTATTATCTTAATCGACCAAATAATAAAAGACACGAGACGGATTCGAACAAAGCTTTTGACTACACGAGCGTCGACGATTAAGAGTCTACGATCCACTCCTCCGGGATTTGTATTTAATTAACTTTGATTTTCAGCTTTATAAAGATGTAAAGTTTAAAATTATACTTAAAAATAATAATAATAAATATTATATATATATATCCATTCGTGCATAATTTTTCAATAATATAATCGTCTTTAACAGAGATGCGGACTAAATCGAAACCTCATTAAGATCATAATAAAAATATAACCTGTATTAATATACCACGAAGAATTCAGTGCATGGTAATGAGATTGTTTATTTTCTAAACCAATGCTAAAAAGTTGAACACGAGTTTTATCCTCTTCTGGAAGTTTTCTGTGGTTCATAACAGCATTCAGTACATAAAATCGTGGCGGGTTCGCAGCCCGAAAGGTAGCCTTGTTAGTTTTTAAAGAATGTTTTTTTAGGAAAAATTCAGGACTACCGCTAAATTTTAGCAGCATTGTCCGATTAGCCATAGAAGCAGAAGGTGGCGGCTTTTAATGAATAAACAAACACTTCACTTCTTCTGAAGACGCTGTAGCAATTAGGGCTTTACTATAAAATCTTAAAACAATAACCGTCCGTGTTTTATATTTATTTTTTACAAAAGTATTAATATTAAATAATAATTAAAAATAATTGGAGAGCGTAGTGGCTCAATGGTAGAGGCCATGCCGGAAATGCTGGTTCAAATCCCGCTGCAGGCAAGGCTATTTAGTCTGTTTGCTGCAGGAGATGGATCATATGGGATCTAGGAACCTCCTGGGGCTCACCCAGCCTCTATAGAATCATCTCCCTGCATAACCGTTGTCCATGAAACAGTATGTGGCAATCATAGAGGCACTAGGTAACAGTTTTAAGTGAGTAACATTAATGCTAACGTATGTTTATGTTTTGCCTCGTGGTGCGAGTCTGTTTAATTTAATATTATTTAATAAAGTGTGTTACAAGTAAAATTTTAGTACATTATTTACAAACAGTTACAAGTACAGTCTCTACCATGTACTGAACTCCAGACCTATTTTAGTAGACCTCTTTTTAGAGTTTATTTCTGTTGATAACCCGAATTCCTACATAATTTTTTATATATATTTTAAAAAAAACTGCCACTTGTGTTCAGTACAAAGTAAAGACTGTACCGTAAAACAGGACTACTTTGCCCCAATTTTTTAAAAATTGTTAATCACCCTTAATTTTTTTTTATAACTTTCCTATATTTAAGCTCTGGTAACCTTTATTACACAACTAGACTACCCTAAATTTAATTTCTAATGAGTTTAACAAAAAAAATTAAGTTTTTCTTTATTTTTTTTTATTTTTTACTTGGGCCAATGTTACCCTCGTGTTTGGGTTACTTTGGCCCAATGATATTTTACCTACTTTAAAGCATTGTGGAATTAGGTTGGGTCAAAGAAAGACTAGGGTTAGTAAGAAAATTCATTTATAAGACAGAAAAATACATTTAAAATTCATTTAAACATTCCTTTTTTCATAAAAAGGTACAAAAAACTAACAATTTAAAAAATACACATTTATCTTATGTCTCACTAATTGCTGACAAGGAAGAGTCCTCTTTTCACCCAGTTTTGGAGGGTCGATTATCTTCTTTATAGTAGCCCATTCTTAAACAAAGTTTCCTTTACTGCTGGCCACTTCCAAAATTTGTTAGTGCGTCCCTTGCACTCAACATCAGCACATTCACAGTTATCTCAGGAAACCCTAGCCCGTTCCATTGCACAACAACAAAATTCCCTTCTTTTAAATTTGCCTTTAAATTTTCTTTAGAAGTACTTTCTGGAGGTGTATTGGTGTTTTCTTCTGGAGATTCGTTACTATCTTGAGGATTATTGCCATTTTGGAAAGTAGGTGGTACAACTGAGTCAATCAATTCCTTTTCATCATCACTTGAAAAAACGAGGTCGCTGTGGCCTGAAGAAATGAGGCTGTATTTATCACTATCTTCTTCTGTTGATGGGATGTTATGTTTTCTTGTAGTCTTCCTCTTCAGGAATTTACCATTTACTTTCTTTTTTTCAATTCTCTCTGTTGTATTTTTTCAAGTTTTTGTTTTTCTCTTAATTCTTGTTTTTGATTTTTTTCATGTCTCTTTCTCTTTTCTGTTTTCTTTCTGATACTTTTGCATTTCTTGATATTGAATATCTTGGACTGCTCTTACCAGCAGCAACTTCCAGTTTTTGTCTTTAAATTGTTCTGGGCTGAACTACCTCTTTTCTTTTCTATACCAAATTGTGAATGAAAGTTTTTCCAACCAGATCCAAATTAACAGACACATCCTTAGAAGGTAACCGTTTTAATACTTCTTCTTTATTAATAGGATGTATTCCAGCCTTCTTAAATCCAGACTTAAAATTTCTTCGGCTCCGTCTTCCGCTTCCTCCTAGATCTTTGGGATCTGTTTAGACAGTCCCTTTCTAGCAAGTCTTCAACCCCCACCTTTAGTTAATTCTTCAGTTATTTTGAGTCCCCCTTGACCATAAGGGGACACCCTTCTACTTGCGTGACCTACTTCTCGTAAACCAACTTTGTTCTTTTTGCAAAACAAATTTACTTTCATGATGCCGCCCCCCGTAATGCATAGCAATAACTACAAAAATAAGTTTTCAAAAGCACGACTTACTTTGGCCCACAAAACAGGTGGGCCAAAGTAGGTCGTATTTTTGAGGTTACTAGAGCTGTTGTTATTTTATATTTTTTTACCAAAAACCTAAACCTTAATGACAAATACAACTATACCACTGCCTACCGTACTAAACAAATTAGTTAATTAGGCAATTACCAAAGTTGTATCATACGTGGAACGGTTTCGAAAATTGAAAGTTTGAGAGTAAATAAAACACGTGTTTTCACAAGGTTAAGAAATCCACAGGTCCTGATACTAGCAGATAATTATCGAACTATTTCGCGTACATCAGTGCCGACTTGGGGCTTCAGCCTAGCAGAAACTGCAGTAACTAGTTGAACAACTACTACTTGAAAGTATTTAGAGAACATTTTATCTTTTCCTACATTTGGGTCAAAGAAGGACCCTAGGGCCAAAGTAGCCCGGTATTACGGTACTGTTTCTAGGATAGCTTTTGTGTGAGTTATATATATATATATATATATATATATATATATATGAGATTAGCCCCAACTGCCAGGTTTTCCCTAGTTAAGAGTGCCCATTTCCTAGAGGTTGAATAAGCACCAGGGGGGTCTCAAGTTGTTAACAGATTAAATAATATATCTGCCATTTTCGGATTTGAAATCTCAGCTACCCTGTTCTTTTTTAAAAGCTTTCATAAATACTGCAGAGCGTCTAAAACAATAATTCACACTATTTCATAAAAAGCGTTCTAAATAATAAAAATCCTTATTCTATTTTCTTCTTAAGGAAGAAAATCTCATCTCTCTTCGAGTTGAGCTGATTAGGCGGTTTATCGAGTGAAAATAGGAAAAGTGCGACGAAAACAATCAGTATCGGTAAAAGTATGGAGGGGGCGATCCCCCCCCCCCCACCGGGTCCCGGGAGGTTACCGCTACTTCCATTTCTTTCCAGACATTCTTTATTATATTACAAAAAGTTACGACAATGGAGTTTTATCCAAAGCTTCTTCCCCTTTTCCTGTGATATCGGAAACAAAATAAATAATAACTTGAATTTATTGAAGGACATGAATTAACTCTATTAAAACACTAAAATATAAATTTAAAAATATTCTGTACCACTATACTAATCGGGATCATTGCATGCAAGGATAATGTATTGTTTCTAAGCTAACTATTGTGTAGAAAAGTGAAATGGGTGATATTACGCTGAATCGTTAGATTTTACCCTAATTAGTGTTACTCCCTTAATAGAGGCTCGGGTTGGGCGATAGTCGATAGTTAGTACTATCGATAGGCCGACACTATCGGCTGAAAACTATCGAATGGTATCAATAATTTTTCGATAACTGATTCCTTTTTTTTCCAAACCTATTCAATAAAGAATTTCATCTAATTTAATTTAATTAAATTTCATACCTACTATTTGAAATTTGCAGGTTTATAAGAGTATATCATAAATATGAGAAAAAAATCTAATTTATTTGAATTCAAAAAAATTATTTACAATTTACATGTTTACAATAACAATGAATAAATAAAATATTCAGAAAAGAAAAACAACGAAATAGTTAATTTCCAGAGTCAAGTATGCTCCTTGAGCCACATATTTCCCGAAATAAGAATTAGCATTTCTAGTTGAACATTTAAGAATTGTAGAAAAAGAACTTGGATGAAGCCTTGAGCTCGGAGCAATTGCGACTTCCATTTGCAAAGAACTCGACACTGGACAGAGACATCAGACACTGGACATATCATCATAATTCCGAGGTTCAAAACTTTAGGATAAAAAAGATACATCGTTTGTCGACACTATCGATAGACATGATATATCGATATATCGACTATCGCCCAACCCTATCAGAGGCTGGGAATGCCCCTGGAAGGTTTCTAGATCCAACAATGGCTGTTAACATATTAAATAATTTATATGTCATACACAGATTCGAATCCGAGACTTCCAGCACAGAAACTCGACTCTCTATGCATCGAGCCACTCGCTAATTTTTAACTTTACATAAACCTAAGTGATCCTAGGAGGGTTTGCAGATCCTATAGGATCGAGCTATTCCGATATACTTATCTATGGTTGTTAACAGGTTAAATATTTTATTCGTCCATATTCGGAATCGAACCCAGGACCAACAGATCCTTAAAACAGATCATTACAATCTGATCTATCCCAGCCCCCTAAAATAGTAAATAATAACTTGAATACATTAAATAACTTAAACTCAGTCTATTAAGACAGTAAAAAAATACATTTCTGATTTCCATATATAGATCTATAACAGGTCCCAGATTAAATATTTTTTCTGCTTAAGCAGGAATCGAACCTCACAACAGCTCAACGAATCTAAACTCTAAGCAACCCCGCTCTAAAATGGTGTATATATAGAAACATAAATTACGAGCAATTTCTTAGAAGATACTTCAATAGCACTGGCTGTGTACATGAAACGTGACAACCCTCTCATGAACCATCCGATAAAATGAATGTATTCTACTAATCGGGTTCAGCGAACAGCTATCAGGTGAAGACAAAATAGTTAATCCTATTTTATTCGCATTATCAATCTTGTAAATAGCCACCATATGTTTCAATCTATTCGAACATTATAGGTATTTCTTTATTTACACGAAGTAAAGTTTAAAAGTATTGTTGAATGGAGAATGAGATTGAGATCCATAACAAGACAAGAAGAATCAATAGATTACGCTCAACTGCCCGCTGTTCTTTCAATTGTTGGTAACGTATAGAGACTGGACGATCCGTATAGTTTGGGCTCTCAATTATAGACAGAGTAAATAATTTATTACATATATATAATATATATATATTTTCTCACGCGATTTATTAGGTTTTTAGCCGTATTTATTTTATATCTTTTGGAGCATTGGCTTGTGTAGTGTATGTATCGACCAGAGTGGATCGGTGTTTTCCACCATTTAGTTTCTATTTTATTACACATTTTAGAAATACCCAAAATACATTCAAATTCGATAAACCTAAAATAATACGCATACACCAAGAGAAAAATAGTTTCAAACGGAATATAAAATAAATGATAACTATAGAGAATTATAAAGATCGCGCTGTAAACCAAAAATCGGAAGTTCAAGGTCTAAGCTCGTGTTATGCAAATTTAATTAATTCTTAAATACTAATAGAAATGATCTAATATGATTCAACTATTGAAAAAAAATGGCTTACTCACTCGTTGATCTGCTGTTGCAATATAACATTTTATGATATATTGTGAAGTAACTGATTAATGATAAACTGATCTATTCTTTGGAACTTGTGAGTACACCCTATCCAATTACACGTGTCATTTTATATTAATTTACTGTGCTATTTAATATTTTTACTAAAAGCTCATTTTTTCACTGTTAGGGCATGAGTGTGAGACTAACCTAGTCTCGAAATGTCGCCTAAAGAAGTTTAAAGAAGGACTGAAACTGAAGAACCATAAAGTATAAAGTAACCATAAACTATAAAGTAGGTACCATCAGGTTAGTGGCCCTTAGCCTATGCAAACTGAACTATCTTGCTCTCTATTTCAGTTTCACAAGTACTCGATACAATTATTAGTACAAGTACCTTATTTTTTTAGCAATTACGACAGCTCATTCGATATTGCGCAAACGTTTTTTAGTTGAGTCATGTTCGGGCCAATTAAAATATGAAACAAAGAAAAACTTCGTCTATTGTCGAAAATTACTCACCAACCTAAAATAAGTTCATGTTGAAACAATCAGAGGGAATAAGCTGGATTTAGAGACGAGGAACATTGTATACGAGAGGGAATTTTCTGTGTGTAGTTGTTGGACCATTAAATTCCTGAGAATAAACGAGTCATTGTTGAAAAGCTTCAACATTTTTAGTGTACTTGTTTGCAACTTGTGCGGGAGTGTGTGCTCTTCTCTGTGGAGATTTTTCGCAGAATGGGAGATGCGTTACGGTAAAAGTTTGAATGTGAGATCGTTTATAAACATTATCGATAGCCATCGACCCCCAAGGCACATTATACCAAGAACCCTACTTACAACATGAATTTTACATTTCCTTATTTGCAATTTTTATTTCGAATCTTTTTCATCACATCAACCCCCTCCTTCACTATCTCGTGATAAATAGAAATTTTTCAAGTTAGGGATAGTATTGATATCTCATCAACTATAAACCTCAAAATCCTCCCACCTACGCTTCTGTCTACAGCTCGGACAATTATAAACTCTTTCATTACCCAGCCCAAAAACTTAACACGTCCAATTCAATATTTATAATTTTATCACTTCTATTAAATTAAGCTGTATGCTCCGAAATTCCGCGTAATATCCAAAGAAACTCATCCTTTTCCCGACTGGCATTTCTATAAAATGCCTTATTCTCGAATACCTTATGAAGTTCTTCCTCCTTGGAAGATGAATTATTATTGCTGAAAATTTATGCTCGTTACAATCGTTCGAGTAAGTAACAAAAAAATTTCCCAGGATGTGGAAACATTCTCGGATACTATGTGACAGAGGAGGCTGACATTCCTCGGGCATATCAATAGAATAAACAAACATAGATTTACTAAAAAAAGATTTTGAAAAAAAAACCACGACGACGTGAACTAAAGAAGTCAAGAAAGACGAGGTAAAGTTGGAAGCAAAATGAAAAATCTGAAATGGTTTCATTATTAGGTAAAACCAGATAAGGCTGGACGATGTTAGACAGAAGATAAAAATAAATGTGCCAATGGAACGCATGAAGGAAAATTGGAGACAGAAAAAATTCCAACAGAAGATAGGAAAATAAAACTGTAATGCGATCTGAAGTGGTTAAAATTACATCATTGTGCTATACACTGGAGTGATTTAAAATCAAATCTATATTAGAACACTATAACTAGATAAGAAGAAGATAATAATAAACAGCGGAGTGCTCGTTGGTAGAGAGCTATAGTAAGTTACCGAATGGCCGAATCTGTTAGCAATCGGAGATAGTTCCTAAGAAATCTAGGACCATCCCAGGGCTAACCCAGCCTCTATAAACAGGGTACCAAAAATGGTAGGAAATATTTGGCGGTTTTGCGTGATTTAGGAAAACTCGCCTCCTCGCACAACAGGTGTTCAAGAAACAGTTCAGTCTCTCCCACGTAATAAACTCAAGAATCTTCATGAGTTGTACTAGTATAGATTTTTTTTTTAGAATAATTTATTGATATTTACAGCTGTAATTATATTACATTAAGTAAATCTGCTGTATGAACAAAGGACATGAAAAAAAACCACTTTAGGAAAAACCACCCATTGCTAGCACTCCAATAAAGTTCTATAGTAGAAGGTCTCCAGGCCATCTTTTCAGACGCGTCGGAGGGTTATCAGGAATATTATGGGAAGCAAGTTGAGAGACTAGCGGATTCAAGTGTGTATGGAGCTTGTCATGGAAGTCATAGGTATCATAGCGTCATAGCGTCATAGCGTGTCATTAATTGTCATAGGTATCTAGTTTGGGCCAAAACAGCAACATATGGGATATTAAGATCATGATGGATGAGTTTGTGACATAATAAGGAGCATTGGGGATTTTACGAAGGATTTTGGATTGTAAGGATACGAGATGAATTGGATGGTTTAGTAGAGCCCCAAAGCTCAACTCCGTATGTCCAAAATAGGTCTGTTAACTGTCATGTAAATGAGTCTTTTGTAATTAACGGGTGCTTTGAACGTTTGTCCAGTAAATGTTAAAGTAGGCGAAAACGTCGAGCAGTTTCTTGTCTTTTCATTCTTGTCAGATTTGTTTAATTTATTGTTTCTTTCTTTTTTTTATGAAGGAACTATGTGTAATCAGCAGGAATATTTTATTAGATATATAAAAAGACGAATATGTATATAAAAGTCAATTCTAGTAAAGGGACCATATGCCTTTTGGATTACTAAATACCGGGCTTCTGAAGTAAATGAACCACATGATTACTTTCCTAAAATAATTATTATTTAGTAACTGTATGATTTTACTAACATTGAAAAACAATAATAATAAAAATAAATTAAGGTATTTTGACATTTTATAGTCAAACCATTAATGATTTAATGGTGTTGCATAAAATTTATATTTTTATTTTTTAAAATATTATTATTGAGAATATTATGAACCGATTGATCTCTCGGATCAAATATTTGCTTATTATTTAACTTCAGAGAGGGAGCGCTGAGCCCCCGACCCCAGCAGCTCATCCATCCAGGAGGCAGTGACAAATAAACCGATCATCCGCACTCGCCCACTCGACCGACATTTTTCCCCCGGGCCTCGCCTGTTCAAGTCTTCCTCTTTGTTATCAGGACCAGGCATCTGGGTCTTCAATCTTCTGTCCCGTCGTCTCCTAAATCTCTCGCATCTCATTTCTGACTGATGAACCTATTATGGTCTCGATGACAAGATATCTGAAAAAATATTAATCCTCTTGTAGGATCCTGGTGTGTTGAATACATGATTAGCCCAAGAAATAAATATATTTTAAGCTCTTTTCTCTTAATAGTGACGTATATTTTTTTAAACTATACTAAAATACAAATAAGAGAGTCATAAACTTTGCCTATTCAAGTACCGCACAGATTGAGATCCCCATTTTGGGTCCTTTCCGAACAACAACAACCCGTCGTGAAGAATAACGGAGCTTCTTTAAAATTCATTGTGCCATTATCATAGACTTGAGGGTTCGGCGGAGCTTTTATTTCAAAGTAGGAAGTCTATTATTTCATTTGAGCTATCTATTATTATATTTTGTTATAATTTATGGATCAGGGAATTAAATAATATATATTTTGTGATGTAAACAATATAAAATAAATTTCAATTCGTTTGTTTGTTCAATTTAACTTCACTTCACTTTATGCTGTGAAGGCTGATCGGACGATGCTACAGTAGGAGTGCTAAATCTTGCATACATAGTTACATTAGGATAGGGATCTTTAACGTAAGTATTTGACATTACACAGATGGGCCAGCCCAGTTACGAGCCTTTGGAAGGACGTCATTTTTCATTAGTCATCAAGGATGTGCTTACTCCCCTGAAAAAATCCCAAAGCCACCGGCCGTTGATTTGCCCGAGTCCATGCTTAATACTTGGATTTAGGAGAAAAATAATGGTCTTAGGGGCGTTTAAAGGTAACCACTTTATAAAGACTGGGTGAGCTCTCGGAGGGTCTCCAGATCCCGAAGGATCCCTGGCTGTTAATAGATTAAATAAATCAGGCCACACCCGGATTAAAACCAGGAATATTCATCACATCAACTCAGTGCTCTATCACTGACCCACTCCTCTGTCCTTGAAGTTTACCCAAAATTCCATCATGAAATAAAAACACTTTTTTGAATTGAAAACTTCTTTAGCGACATTAAGCGACTTTTGGTAGAAGAAAATGAGAGTTTGGATGATAGATCAATTAAATTATTGATTTAATTATTAATTATTAAAATAATTAAGCTTGTATTTTGCATGATACATACTTTTATAATAAATGAACTACTTATAAATTTATATAATTATTGTTCATAGTGTTAGTAGATGCGGAAATCAGACTTTTTTTTTTAAATTTATTTATTGATATTTACAACTGTATTATAATAATACAGGTAAATAGGATAAGTGATATATAATGACATGAGAATGACAAGTAGAGAAACTACCCACTGGTAGTGCTCAAATGTTAATAATTTTAAGTTTCCAAATTTGTACTTTAAATAATTCAGTACATATTTGATTTATAAGTTCAAAAAATAGGACAGTTATTCTGAAGTTATGTCGGCATTCCTCATGACTGTCTATTTCTTTTGTTTAATATTAATTAACAAAATTAATTAAAAAAACATTCATGGATATTACAATTTTTTTTTTTTGACAAGAAAGATATTCTACTTTGGATATTCCAACACCTCCCCTTTGTCAAAGAGATGGACTTGTAATATGGGAGAGAAAGAAGTGTTATTTAAAATAGTTAAGGAGAGTAGAAAAGATTAAAGCCTGGGCTCCGGAAGAAGGAATTGGAATGGTGTGGATACAGAAGAGAGATGCATTATTCCCCGGCAGATCGAGACAAAGGCAGACCCTCAAATTGCTTTCCATCCCTTCCTACTTTTTATGCCATCCTTCTGGCGTTTCCTATATTACAATATACGTTTAGCTCTATCAAATCTAATATTCTTTCATGAAAATATCATATGTAACATCAATTCCTTTCGTTATATATAACATTAAAACCAAAATGTATTCTTATATATTTATCTGGAAAGTAATATTAAGGAAGGTGTAGCACCTCAATAAAGTATCTCAAAGTGTACGTGTGTCTGTATATACATACATACATATATATATATATATATATATATATATATATATATATATATATATATATATAAATAGGAGTGATGACTGCCCGGCTTATCTATCGGGAATAGTGTTGAGGTTTTCTAGGATAATAATTGTCAACCACGGGTATGATCCAAGGACGCCTGTTTAGGAGATATAGGTCCTCGTGCGCCTGCTGACACCGAGCAGCCATAATCCTTAAATATAGAACTCGGGAGTACTTCGGTAGGATGGATACTTGAGGATTGTCTCAAAAGTAATTGGTCATGGAGCTATGATCAGCATGCCACTATACCATGGAAACCATGGTTCACAGCAATGTGAGGTTGAACGACCCCCTCCAAGCTGTTTATCCTCCCAAAAACAATATATAATTGCAAAATACCACATCGCTCGGCAAAGATCCTCATGGTCACACCAAAAAATTATAAATATTGAAAAATATTGAAACAAAATATTTCCTACAAAAGACTTTGTTTATTTCTTCTGGTTTAGACCGTGTAGATAAATTTCTCGCCAACGTTTCGTCAACCATGCTGACTTCCTCAGGGCTGAGATGAGAATGAGCTCATTCTCATCTCAGCCCCTGAGGAAGTCATCAGCATGGTTGACGAAACGTTGGCGAGAAATTTATCTACACGGTCTAAACCAGAAGAAATAGGCGAAGTCTTTTGTAATAACAGTGGTCGTGGAAGCCAAAAAAAAAATTTCCTATTTGAAATCGTATATACTTTGATAGCTGATTAATGGCAAACGAAGTTCAATTCGTGAAGACGACATCATGATTAATTTAGTGGAAAATTTGCTGAAATATTATCGTAAAAAAGCTCAGTGTTCTGAGTTGCTATACCGGAGGTCCCGAGTTCAAATCGAGCTGTGACGAAGAAATTATTTAATCTGTTATCAATCATATATGGATCCGGTGGAATCTGCAGCATCTTCTACGGCCCACTCAGCCTCTATAAATAGGTTACCTTTATTTGGGGGTAAAACCTGGGAGTTGAGAGTGATTTCGGGCGTCACATCTCTTTTCCGCCATTATTCTAGATACAGTATGGTCTGTACCATGTACTGAACCCAAAGACCATTCATGGGTTGGTATGGTACAGATATAATCCTACATATTCCTATAGTACAAACTTGTTGCAAGATTATAAAATTTCAAGTTGTACCATTAGAACCATTATTATCCACGCTTATTTCTAATTATAATTTATCACCCAGATCCAAAAACGGAACTGTATTCGATAAATTATAAAATGAAAGTTAATCTATGATTTTTTAAAATTTTAAATCTTGAGAGTAAGGTACTGCTAAACATTTCTGGATTTTAAATTGAAATAAAAACGTGTCATTATATCCATTTCATCAAAAAATAAATAAATATTTTTAGGTAAAATATCATAAATTACAACATTCTATCCTGCCATCCCCGAAACGTAGGATAAATGAGTTTTAAAAAAGATCCATGTTTTACAGGCCATTATTCAATTTGAAACTCCAATGGGAGTTAGTTCAAAGAGGATTATAAAAATAAATAACTGATATAAATCACCGCTTTTATTTTTTTTTTCTGTTTTAGTTGGAAAAGTATTTACATAAAATAATTGAAAAGCTCCTAATTGTATATTTTTTTTAATTTATGCTTTGTATAATAAATCAAATCCATCCTGATTTATGTTTTACGAAAATACTTTAAAGTATATTTTTCAATGACAGTGTGGTTAACCAATTAGTGGGAGAAAAGATATACATATTAGAATATAATAGGAAAAAAACTATTGAGGCAGAAACATACCTATTAAATTAAAGATAGAAAGTCACAAATAATGCATATTTAATAAAACATACAAAATAGAGGAAATAATTCTTGTAAACCGCATTATAAAGATAATGATAATAAATAAGCCTACATAGATACAGATCTCAAATTCAGATCACTAGGAATCATTCCCCAAAATGGAAAATAATCCGTCCAGGGAATCACCCAGCCTTTATAAAATGGGTACCCAAAATAAGGGGAGAATCTGCTGAACAAATCATCTCCCTGGACAATCGTTGTCCAAGAAACATTACAGTCTCTACCAAGTACTAGACCCCTAGTCGTTGGGACCTTACTCTATAATTGGCAAGATGGTGACCCTGGGAGACTCTTCCTGGCTATAATGGTAATTGGACACCTAGCCTTACTTAATTACTTAAGTAAATTGGAAACAGTTTCTCTTTGTTTGAGAGAGTCCAGTCACTGTCACTTTGTCAATTAGACGTCGCCCACGTTGGGGAGGTGGAGGAAGTAGCCGGCAAAATTAGGTTTTGTTACCTGATCAAAACTTCAAAGTATGTAATTAGACTTCGGGTATCGATTGATAGGAAGAAAGACACCCCCCTTTGGATCAGATATCCTGAACGTTTTGATAAGAATAATTTAAAAACCTGGGTCGTTGTAGGACTTGAGTCTCAGGGTCTTGAGTTCAGTACATGATAGAGACGGTACTGTTTCTAGGATAACTGTTGCACAGGAAGGTTTACCACATAAACCTTTGGAGAAGAGAAGGATTTGTTTTAAGTCATTAATGATACAGTATTACTGTACCTCAGTGGCAACGATCTCAGGGTCTGCCTCACTTTCTGTTCTCCAGTATCCTTTATTGCAATAATATCCCACTGACTCCTATAGAACAAATCCGATACTTCGGATTACATCACGGAAAACTTAGCCGTTTCAGGCTACTGCATCACTTACACGACAAACGCTCTAAGCTCCCAATTAATTACAAAGACTCATATAAACGACTATTATACGACCTATTTGTACTTACGGAGTAGAGCTTTGAGGCTCCACTAAGCCATCTAATCCCTCTCGTATCCAATCCTTACAATCCAAAAAAGTAAGTAATGCTCTTTACTTTGTTACGAATAAAGTCAACTCTAATGACCTCGATGTCCGATTATTTACTAATTTGGTCCGTACCCGATACCATCTTCTATCTATCTTTAGATGACATACATCATTCCCACTCATACCCACTCGATTTAAATCTGTCAACTCCTTTAATTCCTGAATATTCCTCAGAGGCATCTGAAAAGAAGATGGCCTCTTGACCTTCTTAGTTGAAATTTATTTCTGAGTACTACCAGTGTATAGTTTCTCCACTTGTCTTGATCCATGCCACCATGTATGATTCCTGTCATTTACTTGTTGTATTGTTGTAATACAGTTGTAAATTTCAATGAATAAATTAAAAAGAGGAACATATTATTGAGATCAAAGGATCTTAACTTTCCCTGAGATAATTGTTTAGGCAGTGAAGCCAACATAGCAATATAGATTAAATAAACGCGTGTTGAGATGTACCTGTTTTATATAATAATATTTTCGTAACTAGTGATAAAGAATTTAATTTTAAAAAGGATCGATCATTAATATGAAAAAAGTTCTCGATGATTAGTACCCCAAGCTGACAGTAATTTTCATTATTTTTCTTAATTCTTTTGTTTTTGTTTTCTTTTTCATTTATCTCTAAACAACATAAAGGAGCTTAATGAAAAACGGACCCTAGAGAATGAAAAGCTAAAAATGAAAAAACATGAAACAAATTAAGATAAGGATATAATTAACGAGGATACTCCTCCACCCCAAGGGTTCCCGACGCCCGGGAAAAAACAGACAAAAAATTCTTGGGAGAAATAGCCGTTATCAGTTAGGTCAAAATAAATAGAAGCGCTCGTTACAGATTTCATCTCGCCGAGGCAATTATATTTTAGAGAAAATTATAAACTGTTACTGGAAGAATTAAATATTATTTAGCAGTCATTAGCTTTTATTTTAACGCTAAAATAAAAATATGAACGCAAACGAAACTGTACCTCTAGTAGCCATGAAGGGTCTTGAGATCATATGGTTGGATCTGTTTTGTTTCTAGGAAACGTTCTAATATCTACTAACTGCAAGAAATCACACTCAACCGCCAGGTACCTCTACATTTAAAATTGCCAACTTTCTACAGACCGGGTGATCCTAGGTTAACTGATTAAATAATTTAGCAGCCACGGCCGGATTTAAATACAGAAACCTTAGGCATAGCACTCCTAACCACCTCAGGCCTAACATACTGGTCCCAAATTCAGACTTTCAGGAAAATCACATCCCTTCACAACCGCTGTTTTTTGGCCTGAAATGATCCTATTGATTTTAAAACTAATTAATTTTGTGAATTTAAAGGTTCCTTATTGGTTCAATTTAAATTTAGATCTCGAGTTTTTTTAAAGTTCAATGCATAAATGTTGTGTGAAATAGCTCAGTGGTAAAGTACTGATTCAAGGACAACGGTTGTGCCTAGTTGATTTGTCTAAGATCCTGCTCGACCGCCAGGTTTTTCGCCCACTTTACTGGGCTGGATGAACCTCAAGAGAGCAAAATGGTCAGAAGAGTGAGGGGAGATGGATATTGCGGAGAAGGACAAGGGACTTGTGGTCCCAAGAAGAATCTGACAAACAAAAATAGAAATTTTTATAGCGTATAACTAAATAAATAAACACTTGGTTATGCCTCCAACGGAAGGGACGTAAAATGGCTGTTCCGATCCTGTACGATTTCAGGTATTCGTTAAATATCCCTAATCCACTTATACCAGGATAGGCAAAATTTAGGACTTCCAGATTAGCACTGTCAGATTAGCCATGGCAACATAAAGCGAAGTTAAATGAGTAAGCAAACGTTATAATTAAATCATTATATTGGCTGGAAGTGTTAATTGGTTAATTGTTTATTTAGTAAATCTTCAAATCTTCCAATTAAAATAACAATGGAATAGGATTGCATTTTCAACAACGGGTTTGATAATAGGTAAATCTTAATTCTATAATTAAAGGTTTATGCGAACTCTGCTCTACGCCCCGTAGTGTTAAAAAATAAAAAATAAATTTATTATGTATTATGGGGAGAGGAGTGGCGCAATAATACAGCTCTGAGTTTCCGTGTCGAAGGTCGTGGGTCCAAATCCCGCTGCTGGGAGACTATTTAATCTATTAGTGGTCGGAGACGGATCCTATAGGATCTAGGATTCTCATTGGGCTTACCCAGCCTCTATAAAATGAGGGGGGGGGGTCTGAAGGTTTCAGTATGATCTCGGACAAGTGACTTTCCTGAACAGCCTATGTCCAAAAAGCAATACAGTCTCTCTGAAACCGAGACCCTTTATAGGTTGTAGTAGTATTTTTTTTTTTTAATATATAAAATGTCTTTTTTTATTCATGAAATTCTGAATATAATATAATAATAACAAAAAAAAATATTTGTAACAAATATTTCCAAATAGACAGAACATTTTAGGTTAACACCTATTCCCACTAGAATTCAAGCCCCCACAAGCTGATATCCCAACTCCGGTATTTTGACGATCCCCTGAGGAGTCTAAAAATACCCTGGCCTCTTGACCTCATCACATGCGTTATCGTGATATGTTGTTCCTCCAATATAATTAAATAAATAATTATAACAGTTGACAATAAATACAATATATAAATTAATATGTGAGAAATATTATTTATTAATATATAAATTGATCGGTTGTGTTTCCTGGAAACCTGTAAGACTGTCCTGTTTCTTAGAAAACTGTTGTGCAGGGAGGTGATTTGCCCTAGACCACGCTCAATCGCTAAATTTTAACTCTTCTATTATGTAACCACTTTACAGAGGCTGAGTGAGACCCTGGAGGATCCATAATTTCCTAGGATCCATCTCCAGCTGCTGAAAGATTAAATAGTAGTCTGCCAGCAGAGGGATTTGAACCAGAACCTTCGCCACGGCAACTCAGCGCTCTACTACTGAGCCTCACCTATTTATAATAATACACTATTAATTTATTTATAAAATTTATTTTTTATAACCCGCTTGAGTTGTGTGCTATCTATTTGCATATAAAAGATAAACGAGAAAAGCCCTCGACAGCCCTGAAGAAGGCCTGCAATGTGGGTCAAAACATTGGCTATTTAACAAACTTTTCTCCCTACTTAAGAAAAATTTATTGACCTCCACCCGTTTTCTACCACTAAATATAATAACTTTTTACTTCCTGGACTTTATCTATATAATCCATATCGTCACAGTTTTTTCGTAAATACATAATTTTTCGTTTCATCATACAAGGCTAAGAATACACAGGGGTAGGATACAGAGAAAAAAAAACTTTATGCCTGTTTAAAAAAGTTTTTATAGGAGGGCCGTTGTAAATTTACAAACTATGAAATGTAAGCACAGATTTGAATTATGACCGAGTCCAAAGGGTGTAGGGACAGAGAAATATCCTCCACAAGGCCCCACGACGCCATTGTTAAAGAAAACATTAGAAGGGATTGCCGCAAAGGGCCAAGTCAGTTCCCTAGCTACTCGTAAATATCCCAATCAAAGTCCTACCCCTAAAGCTGTGGCATTAGTTTTAATTTAGCCCCATCCTTGCCGTTATGAAAGGGTCAACTTTTAATCCCAGCCTAGGGTTCAATCCTGTCCCTTCGGCCGAGTAATCATCTCTCATTATATATTAAATAATTTTATATTAGTAGCTTTATATTAGTGAACCGTATGAAAGGAGGGCGGGAGGGAGGGAGAGAAAGAGAGTGAGAGAGAGAGAGAGAGAGAGAGAGAGAGAGAGAGAGAGAGAGAGAGAGAGAGTGAGTGAGTGAGTGAGAGAGAGTGAGTCGGGGAGTGAGAGTGAGAGAGGGAGATAGATAGATAGATAGATAGACAGAGAGAGAGAGAGAGAGTGAGAGAGAGAGTGAGTGAGTGAGTGAGAGAGAGTGAGTCGGGGAGTGAGAGTGAGAGAGAGAGAGAGAGAGAGAGGGAGAGAGAGAGAGAGAGAGGGAGATAGATAGATAGATAGATAGACAGAGAGAGAGAGAGAGAGAGAGAGAGAGAGAGAGAGAGAGAGAGAGAGAGAGAGAGAGAGAGAGAGAGAGAGAGAGGAGAGAGAGAGAGAGAGAGAGAGAGAGAGAGAGAGAGAGAGAGAGAGAGAGAGAGAGAGAGAGAGAGAGAGAGAGAGAGAGAGAGAGAGAGAGAGAGAGAGAGAGAGAGAGAGAGATGTTCCACCCATGAACGGATTGGCAGATAAATCATTTAATCTGTTAACACGGATAGACCAAGGGACATGTGTAGACCGTACAGGAGCTCCACCAGCCTTTTTATGGCGAATACCGTTTATTCGGGAGAAATCTGGAGGTTAGGCTACACCTTAGACCAATCATTTCTCTCCACAACCGTTTTTCTAAACGCAGTACGGTTTCTATCATGCAGCAAAAACCCGAAGCCCTTTATAGGATGTATTTTTAAAGCTTATTTTTTTTTATTATAATTTGCCTTAACATTACATTAACTGTACTCCTGTAAGTTTTGAAATCCTGCACCACTACAATCCATTAAGGGTCTTCGGCTTGGTACATGGTAACAACTTTACTGTTTATAAGCCAAAGTTTTTGCAGCGAGTCGATTAGATCGAGATCACACTCAATCGCCAGGTTTTTCCTCCTGCTTTGGTTTATCACGTTATAGAGGCTGGGTGAGAGCAGAGTGTGCCCTCAAAGCATCCATCCCCAGCTAGTAAAAATCTGCCACAGCCAGTTTGGAACAGAAAACCTTCGGCACGGAAACTCAGTGCTCTATCACTGAGCCACTCCGCTCCCTTCTAATAAGTAAAGTCATAATTACAGGAATTATTTTTTGACCTAGCCCAGTCATTTTCTTCTCCATATCCTTATATACATGGGAGAAGCGGGTTAACTTGGGTAAAAATTTGGTAAGAGCGGTTTCCTTTATTTCGTTAGCAAACACACACCATGCATTAAGACAGGAAAAAATCAATTCAAAGGACTCAAAACGGCTGAAAAAGTATGTCCGTATATAGGATAAACTAGTTCATCCGAACAGTGCCTGGGGAAGAACGAGGTAAGGTGACTTCTCCGAATTGGGCTTCGAGCTTCTCAATACATCTTCACTGCCACATTGGTAGGACCAGCAATCCGCATGGAATTTATTAAAATGATGATAATTACTGATTCCGTATATTATATTCTGTATATTCATATATCTGTGGCACCTGTGCATAGTGGGCTAAGCCGAATTTTGTGAATTTCAAGCTATCTACTTAGAATCGTAATTATTGTGAACTTATTTAAGTTCAAGATTAGAGTATCAGCCCACGATTCACAAAGGAATATCCTTCATTGCAATGGACGGAACACTTAGCGTGCTAGACACAAGGAAAGAGAAAAAAATTACGATTCTAAGTAGATAGCTTGAAATTCATAAAATTCTACTTAGCCCACTATGCACAGGTGCCACAGATATGATATTTTTTTAAGGAGTGCCTTTAATCAATATCCAACCTTCTCTGCAATTAAGAAACGTTGTTAAAAATATGGAATTAAGAAAATGTTATATAACATTAGACTACTAGGCCGATAGATTTTATAACAAAAAAAATATGAAGGGTAACTGACATACCGATAGATCAATAAGGGTTGCATGTTAGGGCAATAGGGACACCAAAATGAAATTAACGTTAGATAATTTAACCCTTAGTGTGATATAGATCAGATTATCTGGGGGGGGGGGGGGCGCTCTCTGTGATCAATATCGAATTATATTTTGTGTTCGTTTTATAAAATTCATTTTAAGATAATTTTTTCGATTAACCTGTTGCAGTTAATCATACACATCGATAAGTAGATTAATTAATTAAGTAGGTTATGTTAAATGTTAAATTATAAAGTAGAATACATCCACTTTAAAGAAGAAAATTTTGTTTTTACTTATTTTTTGACATTATAAAGCTGTACCATTACGATCAAGAGCGAATTAAATTAAATTAAATCAAGAAATAGACACGAGGACCATCTTCCATTTCCGTTTAATGCCAGTGACGCAGCTGGGAAACGGCGCAGTGGCCTCCCGAACTCCTGCTTTGCCCCCATTCCTGCGGAAGAAGTTTAGTCCGGAGACCCCCCAAATTGCAAATATTGTAATTATGGTATGAATGTATTTTTATTTTATTTTTTTATTATTATTACTGTTCTAACCCGGAAATACGTCAAGGGTTAGTCTAGAAAAATTAAGCAGTATCCGAGTAAGATTGCTTTCTTCATTTGATCCAGAATATTATAATTATGGTCTAATTATTTTATGCTGTTTAATGTCATTTCTGGAATCATTTCATTCCTGGATATAACCAACGGCAAAACTAGCTGTGTTTATAATCTACAGCCGGTTCGTTGGCCAATCAGTGCTGTACGCAATTTTTATTATTATTGAATGATTGTATCGCGATGATAGCGCTATTACTTATTTGCTTAAAAAGCGGCAGATTGTTATATTTCAATAAAGTGTATATATAATTGCAGACTTGAGGATTCTAGGGATTGAGAAACAAAGAATGTTGGTCGCAAACAGGAGGATTGTTGAGAATGCCACAGAATTATTGAGAATTTTATTAGACTATAAAAAAAAAAAACCTGTACCACTTCAACTCATAGAGAGTATGGTTTCCAGAACATGATAGAGACTGTTTATAAGACAACGGTTTCGCGGACAAAATGTGGACAAAATCACACATAATAACCAGGTTTTTCACCCATTTTACAGAACCTGGCTGACCCCAGGATAGTCTACAGGTCCACAGTTAACAGATTGAGTAATTTGTAAACCGGTTCGTCGGCCAATCAGTGCTGTACTGAAAAATCCTGTACCACTACAACCCGTGTACGGGCCTGAGATTCAGTACATCATAGAGAGGTTGTTCACGGTTGTACAGGGAGGTGATTTGTTCAAGATCACGCTCAACCAACAGAGTTATCCCCCTTATTTTGGGTACCCAATTTATAGAGACTGAATGAGCCTGACTTCTCTTGCCAGCAACGGGTTTGAATCAGGATTTTCGGCATAGCAACTCAGTGCTCTAACACTCCCTTATCACTCTAAACACATCTCACTAATTATTAATTTATGTCGTTCAAATCCATATCAATTAGACACTTCAATTCAATCAGGAAAACCCTTGGTGTTTTTTTCGTTACCTTTGTCTGTCTTTCTTTACGTTTTAATATTTTCTTCTCAGAAATCCGGAATTTAATTTCGTTCGAAGAATTCTGAAGACGTGAAGGTATAAATATAATTTCTTTTACTTCCGAGAATCGCTAAGGATACGATCAAAAGGGAATTTTTTGGGTTTTCTTCTTTCCCCGACTCGAAAAACGATAACAAAAATTATTAAAACGTTAATAAAAAAAAAATGAAAACGTCGTGGACGTAAAAAAAGATGGGGAGGGTTCAAGTCACGTCTTGTTTTGGAACACGTCTGAGTCCAATTTGTTAACAGCGACTTCTCTCGTTTTTACTGTTTTTCTTTGATGGTGTTCGCGTGCCCCAAAGTCTCTCTCTATTATTTAACGAGGCAGTCTAACATCAATTTTTCTAAAAATACTTCTCATATCAAGATGTAGTAAATTAGCCAGGACATGCCAGTATATTAGAAAAAACTAGATTTCAATAATATATTTTAATTATTATTTCGTATAGTAATAATCCAATTACTTCCACTCTAGAACTTCTCTAGAATAGCACTATCAGAAGCATTCCAAGAATTTGAAGAGGCTGCCGTTCAACTGTGCCTTAAAGTGAATGAAGAATATGTACTTGAAAAACTCAAGATTTTAAAAAGTGAGGAGTGGAAAAGTGAGTTTCAGAAAGTTTGGAGAATCGGACACGGTAGCATTGATAAAAAGAGCCAGAATTAGAAAATTCGGGCATTTAGAAAGAATGCCAGACCACAGGATAACAAAGAGAATGCTCTGTGAGAAACCAGATGGCAAAATGTAGAGGACCCACTCGGATAAGATGGCTGGACGATGTGAAGGAGGACTTAAACGGCTGGGTGTACAAGAATAGAGGAGAATAACGTAAGACCACAGAAATTGGTTAGCCGTGGTAGTGGAGGCCCGGGTCCTTGTAGGGCCCTAGACACAGTATAATAATAACAATATCTAAAACTTGAAGGAAGTTACTTTTTTTATAATTTTACTTCATTTTTCTTTGTTTCATCCAACTTAAATATATTCCTGATCAATCATTATTGCTTGTTCCGCGACATTCTCTCAGTCCTGTATCCCTTCATCTTATATGATCTACTCATTTCCTCATCTAAGATTTTTTATTATCAGTATATTTTTTGTTTTGTGTTTTTTTTTTTTTGGTAGATTGCTAATACGAAGATATATTTTGTGCCTATAACCAAACTCCAGTGAAATCAGTCAAATTCAAATTCTAGAAGAAATAGTAACTGACATTCCCTAGTTAAGAAGTATGAATCTCCATTCATTTGGATAGATCGATCATTGCATGATCATCGGTTCATCGATGTATAGATAACGTGTTCTAAATGATCAATGGCGTCTAATTGATTCAGAGGCCATGGATCATTGAGATTAGGAATGATCATTAATTAGCAAAGAATGATCTTAATTGCACAATTACATACGTAATGTCACCATATATTCATCCTGAATAGCTACATGAAGATTCATTTAGGTTATAAATAAAATGAGAAACTAACTATAAAAAATAAAAGTTTGTGTGAATAAGTGTATAGGTATATATAAAAATTAGCCTATAACTTTCTATTAATGCTAAAAGAAAAAGCTCAAAAAATGCATATTAAGACATTAATGGAAAAATTCAAAACATGAAGCCTTAAGTCCCTAAACTAAACTTAAGTCCATTCAGGCATCTTCAGGATAGTAATAAAATAATAGCGAAGGAAAAAACGAACACACATGCTTACCTCGAAATGAAGCAACAGATTAACAAGAGGCACTAATATCAAAATGACAACTGTAACTTTGTTTATTTGAAATAATTAAACTCATTTCCTTATTCATCATTTTATTCAGTAGTAACAACAAAGTGGTTAAATATAAACTAACGAAAAATTGCAAAAGGACTGAAGGATGAAATAGGAATCCAAATTCAAATTCATAATGAAAACCGCATTGCGCATACCCCGACAATTTAATAAGCATCAAAGGATACAATGTCAAAGTCATTAACTAATTATTTTAAATGAATTTAATTTATTATAATTTACGTATGGATATATAATATAACATTAAAGGCGGTAGTCGTATTAGTACGGCTGCGGGGGGGTAGGTCGCCGCGTTAGCTAGCATTCTTTCGCCAAGATCTCCCGCCTTTAATGTGTAAACAAGAAGTGTTGCTATAGTGAATTAAGGTGGATTATGCATGAAGAAGTTGGCCGTTCTGCTATGTCTTATATTATATCATAAAGTTACGTCATACAGTTGCAAATATATGTAAAGTTTTTAATTGACAAAAAGGTGTTGAATTTAATGTACTGTTATTAAAAAAAAAGTTACCAAAATATTTAACGGCTATTTCTTATGTTGGTACCAAAACAATATTCTATTTTAATGTTAAGTTAGAAAATTTTAAACTAAGTAAATGCACAGCGCTATAACAGGTATAAAATAAATGGATATGTAAAAGATAGTTTATTTTATTTTATTTTTTGGTTATTATCATTCATAATTAGGCATTATGAATATATAAGAGAAAATGGCCGCGGTCGAAATAATAAAATTAATTCCTTAAATAGTGAGCAACCAAATTAAAAAATATTTATAATTTTTTATAATTATTGGTCATTTTTTATGAGTTATAAATATTTTTATTTTTTAAAGAGAAAAGATAGGCCCTCGACCGGGATTTGAACCCGGAACCTTTGTCTCACCGTGACACCGTGTCTCAGGGTGAGACAAAGGTTCCGGGTTCAAATCCCGGTCGAGGGCCTATCTTTTCTCTTTAAAAAATAAAAAATATTTAGTTTAAATTCTATAATCAGACCAATAAAAAGTTTTTCACTATTTAAGGAATTATTTTTTTACCTCCACCTGAAACACTCTTTCAAATATTTTTCATGAAATTCAAAAATATCAAAGTGTGAATGATTTTTTTTCGTGTAGAAAGGAAAAAGTCTATAATTGTCATATAAATAAAAAAACGTGTTAATACTTAGTTTTTCTATTAATTAGTCACTTTTTTCAAAATTAAGAATTTAAAAAAAAATTTTGTTACGAATTTCAAATAAATTTATATAATTGCTTATGAAATTCTCTGAAAATTCGTCAGTCAGTCTCAATGACAACAAAGAATACCATGTACGATAGAATATTAACTTTCATATCACGTAATACAACATGTGTGTTAATCAGCTTTGAAAACGTTGCGTGATCTGAAAACGGAAGGTCTACAACATCCTACATAATTTTTCTCATTTGTCTCCATTTTTTATTACCATTTTTCTTTTTATTCAGATTCTAAAAATAAAAAATATTCCTAACAAACTGAAAGTTTCGTTTATCGAGTTTGCCGTATAAACAATTACTTCGTTTATCCGAAGTCGAAGTATTTCTTTGGAAGTAAGATAAGATCCTTTTCGAACATTTTATTATGTTAAAGATAGTCTAAAAAAAAAGGCCATTAAAATTGTCTTTTGTTTAATTTTCCTCGTATTGTGGAAAAGTTTCATTACGTTTGTTCCAAGTAAATTAACAATTCTTCGTAAATTGCCAAAAAAAAAAAAACTCCATTATTTCTTAAAAGCATTTCATACTACATAATAATAACAATAAGGCGAAAATCATTATTATAAAATTTAGCAGTACAGACAATAATTGCCCGTATTAGAAAAAAATTAATACATGATTTATAGTGCATATTTCGGTGTTTTTCCAAATATATTTTGCTTTCCAATACTTGTTTGAAGATATATATCAGCATAAGTCGTTAGATATTATCGTTGTTTTTTTTCTAATGTGTCATTAAAATAAATAATGCAGAGAAGAGGGTTCATTAACATAAATAGTTGATTTCTCCAATTATATTGTCTAAAAAATAATTATTCGTTTTAGAAAAAACATTTTTTTTTTATTTCGATTTTTCCTGAAAATAAATGAGCATTTGTAGTCAGATGTTTTTTTTTCTAAAATGTTTCATTAAAATGTATAATAAAGGAACAAGGTGTCGGTAATTGAATAAATTATAAACCATTGATTGAGATAACTTTTTCACATTTGCCGTATAAACAATAATTAATCATGGAGAATAAAGTGGCACGGGTGTAGGTAAAAAAAAATGATTCTTTAAAATATATTTTAAGTCCTTTAAAATTTAAATATATATAAAATAATTATTAGAAGTCAATAAAAAATAAATAAATAAATCTTTAAGTCTCTAAAATACTGGAAAATAACTTACGAGACAATGTTTCGCAAATTAAGGCATTATCAGGACTTGACCCAATAAATAAACCAAAATATGTAGCAATGAAGATCAAATGCTGTACATCTCTGGGGTACATGGTGTCAGTAATGTTTCAAGGAGAACGGTTCTGCAAGGAGGTGACTTGTACTAGATCACGCTCAACCTTATTTTGGGTACCCTATTTTTATAATATGTTAAAGAGGCTGGGTGAGCCCCAGGTGGGTCCTAGATCCTATATGATCCATCCCCGCCCGCAAACGGACTAAATAAAAGTCCTGCCTTGTAGCGGGATTTGAACCAGGATTTCCGGCATAGCAACTCAGTGCTCTACCACTGAGCCGCTCGGCTCCCTAACATCTCACATCAACTGTCAAAAAGACTCATCAATCAGGTACAGTAGCCTAAATCCAATAGGTTCCATACAAAAAAATTGTTCGAAATGTCGGTTAACAATAAATAGTTTCACTATTTAAGGAATTATTTCTTTACCTCCATCCGGGCCACTTTCTTCTCCTTAAATTTTAAACATATATATATATAAATTCAAAGAAGCGGGGTTGCTCAGTGATAGAGCGCTGAGTTGTCATGCAGAAAATTTAATCTGTTAGCGGCCGGACACAGATCATATGGGATCTAGGACCCTCTAGGGATTCACCCAGCCTCTATAAAGTAGGTATCGTAACGTAGGCGAGGGAAATCTGGCGGTTGAGCGTGATCTAGAACAGATCATCTCCCAGCACAACCGCTGTCCATGAAAGAGTCTCAACCATATCCTGAACCAGTTCGCGGGTTGTAGTGGTACAGGTTTTTTTTACAGGATATATAATTAAAATTTCTTTATAAAATTCTGAAAAATAACACACCAGCCAATGCCTCTCCAATTTAGGCATTATTACAGACAGCCCAATAAATAAATAAAAATTCACATCAATGAAGATCAAAAGCTGCCCATCCCACATCAGCAGTTTAAACAGACTCATTGATTAGATACAGCAGCCTAAATCCAAGACCTTGAATGAAAAATCGAAAGATATTTCGAAACAGCGCTTTCTCATAAATAATGATTTTATATAAGAAATATGTTTTTTTGTTCCATCCGGACCATTTTCATCTCCATATTTATAATATCAAGTAATAATTATTTATATTATAATTTTTTTAATTTGATTTTCTTTAACTTCGACTGCTGGCGACGTCTGCTCTTGTTATATTTCTTTTATTAAATCTTTATAGTGAGTTTTAAGTACACCAATGTCCTCTGTAGTTCATTATTATTTTCGAAGGGTTGGGTTTCAATGTCCAAATTTGTTCTTCTTACTTGATACTTCTTGCATTCAACGGTAATTTGTATATTACTACAGCTTTGGCTGGTTGGGTGGTACTGCCCTAAAAGTAGATGGAGATGTGTCAGCTTAGTATGGCCAATTCTCAATCTGCTTATTACACTGCACTCTTTTCGCTTTTGGCCTTTTGGAGGGATACAAGCAGTGTTTTTTCTTTTATTTGACGGAGGTGGTTTTGCGGAAGGCTCTCCCACTTTTCATCCTAATTTTTTTAAATTTTATTTCTTATCACTGCCAACAAAAAGGTAGATTCTGACAAAGGAACATCATTACTTTAGCCCCAGCATCAGCTAGTTCGTTGACGCTTATACCTACATGCGAAGGGACCCATAATAATGAAACGATTTTATTATTTTCTTTTATTATATTCATATACTCATGCTTTCAATTGTCAAAAAAACTGAGTTTCTTGTCCAAAGTCGTTCTAATGCATTTATCACTCATAGTGATTCAGTCACTACGACAGATTTCTCAATGCCATTATTTGTTATGTGTATTTTAAAGAATTATATATTGTCTAGTTTTGACGTATTCCATTTTTTATTTACTATACTTCACTAATGTAAAAACAAGGTAATGCCTTAATATTATCTTTTTTTTCTCTTTTAGGGTAAGAGAAATAAAAACCATTTTCCAGTCATTGTTTATTCTCAATTTTCACTCTATTCGAAACGTTTCGACACTATGGTGTCATTTTCAATATTTTTTTCTGCATATTTTAAAAAATTCCTTTAAACATTTTTTTTACATGGTCAATAAGTCTAAAAAAATGTTGTAAAAAAAAATTAACATTATTTAACATAATTTAACATAAAATGTCCCAAAATAACTCACTATAAGCATAGATACCTGGAAAGTCATATTTTTTTTTAAATCCTTTAAGGATCATCCTCCATGGTCAATAAAATAATATTACATTAAAAGACCAAATCTTGATCTTTTAACTATTAGATCCTTTTTCAGATCTATGAAACTTTAACTTTAATATAATATACCAAAATATGTTTAAACAGTAAAATAATATAAAGTAAAAAATATATTTTTTTTATATATATATATATATATAATTTACTGATTTCTCCTGCTTCTTTTCTATCATTTACAGTATTTTCTAATTTATCGTTTATGAATAAAGCTTCAAAATATTTTCTTTAGTGTTATTTTCTTTGTGCAAAACTTTAGGCTTATCAAAATCAAAAGTGTGCAATTCTTTTTTACAGTGTGCAGATAATGCGGTACTCGTTTTAGATTTTAGGTTTAAGGTTATGTCGACGGTGATAAATTCTGTTTTTTAAATGTGTACTTGTTTGTCCAATGTATATTCTATCACAATTATTACAAGTAATTTGATATTTTTTCTCTTAATTTAATTGCACTTGCCTAATAAAAGCCGAATAATACTTAAATTAAAACCCATTAGCTCATTAACGACCCGAAATTTCTGCGAAAAATTGTATATTTCGCTTTGTAGCTCAGGGACGAGGCAGCATGGGTCGAAGTGGTATTCCATGTTCCATTAGTGGAAATTAAGAAGCAGTCATTTAGATTGGAATTAGTAGGATTCCCACCCTCCCACAAAGCTATGGTCGTGGTATTAATGCCTTTACTAATGCTAACAATTCTAGGATCTTATCGGAGAAACCAGGTCATTGCAGGGTCTTCGAGTACCTTCTACCAGTCTGGGACTCCTAACTTAATCAATAGTCTACGACTATGGTCGCTATCAAACTGTTAATTTATATTATTTATAATTATTATAGTTTAATAAAACCTAAAGATCCGTCAAAATATCATCAACGAAACTTTTCATTATTTATTAAGTTAATTTTATAATACAATATATAGATTAATAGATAAAAACAAGTTTTAATTTTTCATTCTTTTACTTTTTAATATTCTCGAAAATAAAAATAGTCGTTAGTTTTAGAAAAAAAAAACTCTAGTTTTTTTGTGCAGATATGGGAAATGTATATGTATAGATATATGTAAAATAGTTTATGAGCATAGGAGTAATAATGTAAGCTTTTGTGTAACCTACACCTAATAGTTAAGTATAAGTTTTTTTTATAACAAATGTTTTATTTAGATTTAGTCTTTTATTTTTTATACAATTTTCACTTCATTTCATTCTGATATTCTAATAAAATTCAGTTTATTCAGGTATTATTATTTTTTTTAATTGATGTTTTGATGATTACACTTAATTAATATATATTAATTTAACCACATCCCAGGAATTGGTCTCCAGGGAAGTTAGACCATCACTCCCTAAGGGGAAGGCCTACATAAATTAACAAGTAAAAAAAAAAAATGTTCATAATATTATAAAAGCTATATTGTATCTATAGTAAAATTATTTTAATTTTATATATTTTTTTTGTAATAATAGGCTTTATTCATTCATTCATTGATATTAATTTGATATATTAAGAATTAAATTAAATTTTGCCTATCCAGGTTTAATTAGGATAGGGATTTTTAACGAGTACCTGACATCGTACAAGCTCGGGACCCCCGTTTAACGTCCGTTCCGAAGGACGGCGTAACTATGGATTTTTTACTACCTTCAAAAAATCCTAGGGCCACCTACCGGGCTACGAACCCGCGATCTTGGGTTAAGTAGTTTTCTCAACCTTCCTTATTTTATCTTAATACAATTTTATTCTCGAAAACCTAAATACATTTTTCATCCTTCAAAATTATCTTCCACATTTCACATCCGTATAAAGGAGTCGGAACAATGTTTATGAGGCAACAACCGCGAACTCCGGTTATAACGTCGAGACCTAATAGATAGAAACCAATATATTTGTGAAACACTGTAGGCAATGTTCCAGGTAGATTCGCGAACATTTTAAACACTTGTCGCAGATAAGATAAAGGGTTGTTTTTTTTTCTCTCAACATTGGGGTATACTCTTACACACACATGTGTGAGTATAATCTGTATTATACAGTTGATAGGACACCCGTGGGATGTCCCCTAACAATATAATATGATAGGAGAGGCGAGTTGGCCTAGCGGTATAAAACTCTTGCCAATAGCTAATCTAAGTTAAGCAACGGCAAGTGTGTTTAATAATTGGATGGATGACCACCCGAATTGGGAAATCGCCCACCGGGATGAACACGAAACATGATAGCTTTGCATAGGATTATCTTCTACCCATGCGGCCCGAAATCCTACAGGACGCAACTCACAAAGGCAGGTCTAGGAGAGATGATCCCATCCCTACCTGAACATCTATCGGGAATCGTAGGATTTTACCGGATGTAAATAGGCTGCTGTTTGGTCCAGAAATAGTCAGCTTTTAGAAAAAGAAATACAGATCTCGCTTTCTGGAAGTCAAATACCTTGGAACTAGACCGACTTTGTTACTATCCTTGAACCCAATATGGAAAGAGACTTGCGAATCTTCCCCAAAAGGACTGGTTGCGCCATAGGAACTACGGTTCTGTGTAACTTGAGATTGATACCTCTGTTCCATCTTAAAAGCAATATATATATATAAACAAAATGGCCTAATCGCTCAGCTATTTTATAGCTGATTTATATGTATACATACATTCAGAACCGCGACATACTGAAAAATGACTGAAAAATTGGAATTTTAGAATTAAGCCTATAGTGACAATTGTATTAGAAGAAGCTTTTCAATCCAAGAACGTCATATCTCTGTGTGTTAACGTATGTGTGTCAAAGAATCAACGTGTGTGTGTGTGTAATTTGTTATTCTTTTTTAGGTACAGTATAAAATACAGGTGTGTACATAAGGACTGTTATTCAATTGTAAATATTTTTCCCCTTATACACTTATGTAATACCAAACGAATGATTTGTAATTATTTATTTATTGTAAGTAATAGTATAAAGGTATAATAGTAAAAGACTGTTAATTAATTGTTTTGTTTATAGCAACCGATTAAACCTTATAAATAAAAATAATATATATATATGTGTGTGTGTGTGTGTGTGTGTGTGTGTGTGTGTGTGTGTGTGTGTGTGTGTGTGTGTGTGTGTGTGTGTGTGTGTGTGTGTGAAAAGAGAGCGGAGTGGCTCAGTGGTAGAGACCATGACTTTTATTTAGTCTATTTGCAGCTGGAGATGGGTCATATGGATCTAGGACCCTCCCGTGTTCCACCCAGCCTCTATAAAGTATTATAAAAATGGGGAACCCAAAATAAGGGGCAAAACCTGGCGGTTGAGCGTGGCCTAGGACAAGTCACCTCCTTACAGAACTGTTGTCCATGAAACAGTACAGTCTCTACCGTGTACTGAACCCCAGACCCTTCATGGGTTGTAGTGGTACAGGTTTTATATATATATATATATATATATATATATATATATATATATATATATTATTTTTTAAGACCGTGGAAAAATTCCAACGAAAAGCCTTAAGTCTCCAAACTAAAACAGAAATCGAAATTTCTATTTCTGTTTTAGTTTGGAGACTTAAGGATTTTCGTTGGAATTTTTACACGGTCTTAACATTTATGTAAGGTCTCTTTTTAGTTTTCAATATTTATATATATATATATATATATATCGATGCCTTAGTACAAATTTGTTAGGTGCAATTTTTTTAAAAATGGTTATATAAATAATATTGTAAAGTTGTGATCAGGAAAAGATAGATCAAATGCTGATTCAAAATTAGTAGAGAACCTGTGAAGATTACAAAAATATGTTGTGTGCTTAAACTTGAACTGTATTTCTTGTGTTAAATTATTATCAAATTTGAATCCTGTTAAATCTTGTTTTTGGCATTTAACACGAATGTGAACAAAGGTATCGATATATGTGTGTGTGTGTGTGTATGATTTTACATTTACGCTACATTGCTTAAAAAAATTTCACTATTGCTATAAAAAAGTCACTAGTACATCATTTCCAAAGTTATTATTTTTAGTTATTTTCTTTAATTCATTAATCAATTAAATTGCCTGAAGATATTTAGTTATAATCGTTAAGGGATGACAATACAATTTCTCTTTATAGTTAAAATATCTTAATATAACTTAATAATCAGTGAAGGGGTAGGTTACACACTACCCGCTACACCGAACGGCTGTGAGGGTTTACGAGAGGTCCAGACAAAATAAATTATCTTTTTTCCTTTTATTTATTTCTTATATTATATATTAATAATATGCTTTATGTAACTTCGACCATGTTTTGTACTACCGTAATTATATGTGTTATTAAAAATAAAGAAGTCTAAATTACATGAAAATTGTCATATTTATAAGTATTTGTTTTAAATTTATTTTACATTTGTAAAGGGAATACGATACTAAAAATTCAAAATACGATTTGATCGATCAGTGTTCTATAGATTTGATTATTTAAAAACGTATTCTTAAACATTGATTCAGAACGAAGTCAAATTATCTTATTTTATTATTTTTTAAGGTAGACAAATTTTTTTTTTTCGAAAACATGATAAATTCCGATAAAATATATTCAATTTCTTTTGATCTAAAAATAATATTTTTTTAAAATTTAATTTAAATAATTAATTTAGAAAGCTAATGATATATCTAAACATATATCTACGACCCTAGACCAAACTAAGTTTTCCTAAAAAATAAAAATATCTCAAAGACCTATTCATAAAACACCAATTCAATAGATAATATATCATGTATGCAGAATACATTCTAGACGGTTGCTTTTCCAAATAAAATTAAATCCTAATCTAATTACCAATAACTACTCAGCATAATGATACTAATCACTTTAAATTATTCCAAATTTAATTATGAATCGTCCTAATTATAAATCAATTAATTTGAGTTTTTCAATAGTGTGGATAATATATATATTACAAATATTTATGCTAAAAACCTTTTACAAAGAAGGAAAAATAACCTAAAAAAAAAAAGACGAATAAGGCCTAAATTGGTACATTTAGAAGATATAAAATATTTTTAAAATACTAAAATTTATGTATTTAATATATACGATTTGCCATTAAAATCTAAATTAATTACAAAATCAATCTACTACCAAGACAAAGTTATTACCAATGTTTAATGAACGTACAATTTCACATGTTTTATATACTTTTCTTAATGAATGAAGCAGGATATCTGAGTGGTAGAGCGCTGAGTTATTGTGGTGAAGGAATTGGGTTCGAATCCTTCTGTGAGAGATAAATTACATAACCTGTTAACATCCAAATCGCTCCTTCAACAGAAAGAGATAACCAAAAAATTGACATTCTTCGGTTAAGCCATCAGTAGCAATTGTATCGGTTGAAAATTTTTAATTAAGGAACGACATATCTGATATTCCATTTCCAATATATATATATTTTTTAATAATGTCATATTTTGAGTTTATCATATTTGAACTTGAAGTTTAATGAGAATAATTGCATTGCTTAAAATCAAAAAAGTTTCAAAGCTTTTAAAAATTCTCTAGTAGTTAATAAAAGAATTTCAATACCATAATTACAATATGAATGTTTTGCTTTACAAATACCCAAATTTTTATTTTTTTTTATCACAAGGAACTTTCAAATACCTTTATTAAAAAATAAGTTTTTTTAAGTTATGGCCCTGTTATTTTGAAGCAGCCATATGATGAGCTGCACAAGTTCAAAAGAAAATACGTGTACCAATGATTTAATTGAAATAATTTATGTTTAGTTTTTGATGTTAATTTTGAAGTTTTTGAATATGTCCTTTTGAAGGAACGATAAATCTATGGCATTTGCAGACCCTCTTAGGGCTTAGCCATCCTATATGAAGAGAGTAGATTAATTAGAGGGGAAAAGCTGGTTACCAAGAGCTCACCATCCACAACCGTTGTCCCTAAAAAATATACAGTCTCTTCTTCTCAGAAACATTGTTACTGCTCCTTGGTATATTTCGAATCACTCCATAAAAACGCCATGAGCATTCCCACTACAAAATCGTATATTCATAGCAAATACATAACATTTCAATCTTAACTGGACCTGATAGGAAAAGATTAAAAAAACAATGGCCAAGAGACCTGCTAAACTATTGATGTTTCCATTTCCAAAACTTCATGTTCCTATAGAAAATAGTTAATAGTTAATTAGTCGTCCCTTAGTTAATAGTCAATTATTCGCCTAATGATTATTACAGCGTACCTCGCCATCAATTAATTTAATACGAGGTAATGGTTTTCCCCGTTGCCGGGTTGAGCGAGATGGGGAGGTTTTAAATGAAACGTTGATACGTGGAAGCAATTATAAGGTAAACCATACAGTGCAATAAGCTAAAAGGGGGCCCAGAATCCGAAATAATTGAATCTTGCAGAACGCCTTTGCTTCAATTCCTCCGACTAATCTACCCCCCACAATTACTCCCCACAAACACACACACATAGTCAACCCCCCTCACACACACCCACACATACTCTTACAGATGACAAAACGTTTCAACTCATATGAGGGAAAATGGTTAACGTTTAGCCGGAATTATTCAAAGGCTTCGAAACGAAACAATTTCTACTCCTATAAAATCACTTAATAATAATTACTATATTCACTATCCAATTAATTATGTATATTACTAAACTACGAATAAGTTCGAACATGTCGAGAAGTTTAAGTACATAGGGTATATGGTAACTAGAAATAATGAAATTCAAGAGGAAATAAAGGCGCGATTAAACGCAGAAAATGCTTGTTACTATTCGATTTCAACATTACTGTACTCGTGTGTTTTGTCTTGTGTTTTGTGTTTGTGTTTTGTCCTGAAAATTAAAAATCAGAATTTATAAAACCATCATCCTTGAAACTCTTCTTTACGAATGTGAAACTCGGCTGCTAACGCTAAAGGTCTCTTTAGGTATTCGAAAATAAGGTACTACATAGAATATTCGGTCCAAAAAAAGGATGAGACCACTGGGGAATTAAGAAGGAGATTTCATATCTCGGCATTGTGAATCATACATGCATCCAATAAATATTATTCAAGGGATAGCGTCGCGATAAAGATTAAAATGGGATTATAAAGTTGTTGGACTTGGATGCTAATAAGCGCTGTATCGACTGGGAATCGTCTGAGGGATAGACCGAGACGTAGATGGGAGGATTGCGCTAAGAGTGACCTGGCGGATCTAGTTTTAGATAGTGGATAGTGGTCCGTTAACGGAGGTTTGTGGAATCGGCATCGAGCCTTTGGGTTCACTCAGCCTTATTATTACACTAAACTACCCTGTATGCCATCGTTAATTTCTAACAGGTTTAAGATTTGTTGATTTGAACATTGTTTTGTTGAAAGTCTCCAAGGCGACTGAAAAGAAGATGGCCTTCTCGTAAATTAAAAGAAAATTAAGTGTTATTTGAGATAAAAGTTGAATAAAATAGAATAGAAAACTGGGACTAAGTCCCTTTAGAATAACAAACAGGTATATATATATATATATATATATATATATATATATATATATATATATATATATATATATATATATGTATCCGGCCAGAAGGCTACAAACTACTAACCATATACCTAAAACCAGTACAGTCTCTCCCATGCATGAATGAACCCTAAGACTTTTGTATTGGTACCGGTAAATATTATTGACGTATTTTACTTGATTTAAAACAATAACTACCAACCGGTCAAATGGCCGGTTGCATGATTAATTTATAAAATTTACTCTTTGAGTCTTATCTAATATTTTACGATAATGTCATGATTTTTATTCAATTTGTTTATTCAATAATATTATAAATTATTTCGTTCTTACGCTTCTAATTTTCAGAGATATCTATCTATATGTTATACCTAAATATATGAACCAGTCATTTTGACCGGCCATGAAATTTCATGAATAAATGTTGTGTATTCCCGGAATTCAAAAATTCTACGTTTTCAATTTATTATACGTAAATTTGTGTATATGTAATATATAAAATTTCAATTTAATATTCTTGCTTGCCGTTTATAGTTGCACGTTGCAAATCGCATAAAAAAAAACAATGAGTATTTTTTTTTTTGTAAAAAATTGTGACGAATATATTTGCGAATATATTCAATGAAGTATATTTTATTTTCTTTAAAATTAAATTATCTTACGAACTTATAATTTTATTTCTTGAATTCTACTATTTTGTTTAATTAAATAAACAAGCCGGTCATTGTGGCCGATTGGCAAAAATTATAATTACTGTTTCTTTTATTGTGTGAAACAATAGTAATATATGTGAATTAAAGCTAGAAGTTTTAACCAATCAGGAATGTAAACAAAAGAAAAACAAAAGCTATAATACTTAAGCTATAATTTTCTTTATAGTCCTACTATATAATATTCATTAAAATCTGAGAGTATAATTTTATGATGCGTGCTCTAACTGCATAGTTATTATGGAGTGAAGAAAATTAAATTTAAACATTATATTTTTCAATTTACTGCAGTTTATTATCTCTGCAACACCAGCAAATAGTAACAAAAATAAAATACTTATAAAAATATTTTAAAATTTAGACATTTTTTTTTATTATTTTATTAATATATTACATATTTATTACAGTATTACAATCTGCCACTTGTAGGCAATAGCGCTTAGTAGCTATACAATGATACAATAAAAGATAAAAAACAACAATCATACAAAAAAAGTAATAATAATTAAAAAATAATAATAAGAAACAAATAATAGAAAAATAAATAAAATAAAATAAAAATATTTAATGTAGATAATAAAAACGATGATAATTAAAATATAATCTAAAAATAAAATAATTGATCACATTCATATTATAATTAAAATAAAAATTTAGAAAATTAGTTAAGATTGTTGGAAAGCACAAAAAGGAATGTATTTCTTTTTTCATATTGTATTTATAATTCATTTACCGATTTAATTACATTATATTAATTCTAACTTGGCTCGATGTGTTGATTTTTTTTATTGAAATTAATTTAACAATTCTTTATAAGCTCATCTTCTTATATGTGTCATTCGGGACGTACATCACAGCTAATTAATAACTCAGTATTTTATTGGTAACGAAATGAAAATTAAACATGTGAAACTACATAGGTTCCGGAAGTATTACTTTCTTCAGAAAATGTTGAAATTTTCCATAACTGCATTGTGTTGCTATATTTGTAATAATGAATTCAACGCCAAGCCCAGCATAGAAACAATAGAACATCGTTAGTTGAATGTAATAAAATTAAACCTCTAATTTTCACGTTTTCTCTTTAAAGTCCCGATTGAGAAAAGAAAAGCCTTTGACACTTCCAAGTTATTGGAAACTGTTTTTGTATTGTTTTATCGTCTATTTTTTCACAAGATTCATACAGACTTAAAAGGCTCATATCATGTATAACATATGTATACTAGATTTTTCCCACGTAAAATTCGAAAATGGCTCTAACAGGATTTTTAATTAGATTTTTTTACGTTAATAATTTTGTTATAACATATGAATTATTATGTTCAAACGTTTGAATACTTATAAAATATAACAATCTCTATTATAGTATAGGGAGGGATTTAAAGGTTAAATAAACATGAAAATAAAATAAAATTTTGTTATGACCACGAAGGCCTTCGATCTGGTGAAAGTTACACGGGGTTATTATCTTTTTACAACGAAATCGAAATACTACACCCCCTTAGTGGTAGAATTTCGGAAAATCTTCCTTATTGGATGCCTACGGCCTACAAAGAACACACCCTCTAAATTTCAGGTCTCTATGATCGGCGGTTTAGGCTGTGCGTAGATCCCACAAACTTTATCCCCCTTTTTCACCCCCTTAGGGGTAGAAATCCGGAAAATCCTTTCTAATCGGATGCCTACGTCATACAAAGAACACACCATCCAAGTTTCCGGTCTCCACGAGCGGTTTAGGCTGTGCGTTGATCCGTTAGTCAGTCAGGACTAACACTTTATATATATATATATATATATATATATATATATATATATATTTGTGAAAAAATATCCTTAAGGTATTAAGTCTAATAATATAATTATTATATAATAAAATATGTAAGTAATTTAAATAACCCTCATAGTATACAAAGATATGTCCCCAGACAGACACAGGGTTTCAGTGGCCTTTTTTCCGACCTCGTGGATTCATTTAAAAAGTGCAGACACATGTTGGAAGAGGCGTTCATGCTTTAAGCCATTGAATAATCATTATTAATTAATTAATCCTCATTATATTCGCTCTAATTTCTCAACGCTATTCAACAGACAGACGTTTCATGTAGATACAGCCAGATATTACCTGATGACTCCAATTATAAATAACGCAGAATCGCGTGTCATTCGCAGCCTAAGCCTATAATTGAAGTAGTGTCATCATAAAAAATGAGATGGAATTGTACACAATTCTGACGGTGCCATAAAATAATACCAGGAATTTAATCAAAGCTGAAAATTTTCCGTACTCTACTATACATCTCTACATGGAGTGGAGACATATGAAGTAGACACAGAACATAGCCGAAATTATTGATCGTTTCAGAAACAAATTAAACTGTTTTAGGGCATAAGTAAAATTAAAAAATATTTTCAGAGCATGAATAAATTTAAAAAAAATTATACAATACCTTGTTTAAGAAAAAAATTAAACAGTTTTGATCGAAGATGAAATTGAAGAAAAGAACCAATTGAACGTGGTGCATAGTGGCCAATATATAATCGGTATTAATGTAATAATGTAAATTTTTTAACAGCCACTATTTCTCCGTGCACTTTCTAAAATATTTTGCAAATTGCTGCTGGTGGTAATTTAATCTACATTGCTAAATGGTTGCTAAACATTCACTATATTTACACGATGCATCGATCTATACATGACCGAAATATTCAAACTAAAAACTAATGGATGTAATAAATAATAATATGAAAAATACTAACTCTAAAATTTCCATTCTTCCATATCATTATAATATACAGTCGTCGTCATAGAAATCGCATCACCTATGATTGTCAACTTTTGATGATTGATGATTGATATATTGGTATTTGTTTGGTTACTAGTATCTGAGTGAGATGGAATCAGTGGCTCATAGTTTAGTTGTGCCCAGAGTATCCAATATTAAGCACTTATTTCTTATTATTATGTCCAATAAACTGAGTTTCAAACAAATGTTTAATGACGAAAATGTTAAAATAGTGACGGTTGCTGAAGCTGGACTTTCATCGCGTGAGATTGCAAGGAGGGGGAGATGCAACCAACCCATTGTGGTAAGAATAATAAACAAAAAGCTTTCCCAGGGATCTACCGAGCGATGAAAAGAGAATGGGAGGAAAAGAAAAACAGACGAGTGTTTGGATCGCATGATGATGAGAATATCCTTAGAAAATCGCTTCAAAATTCCTAAATAAATATCTAGAGATCTAGCAGATAGCAATTTAGCACAAATAAGATGATAAGGCAGAATATTGAGAGAAAAAGGTTTACGGGCAAGAAAACCAGCCAAACAGCCATTTCTTAACAAGAAAAATTAAACAATATCCCCTAAATTGAGCGCAGAATTTTAAAAATTGGACATCTGATGACTGGTGGAAAGTTATGTTTTCAGATGTGTGTAAATTCAATATCTTCAGTTCTGACCGAGCTCCATACGTAAGACGTTAGCTAAATGAAAGATTTGACGAATCCTGTACCATAAAAAAAGTGAAACATCCGGCAAGCGTGATGGTCCGGGGATGTTTTTCCTACTTCGTTATTGGCAAAATAAACTTCATAGATGGGTTAATGCAGAAAAATATTTAAAAAATTCGGAAAAGAGTATGATCCCCTTAATGAATTCCCATCTTACACAGTGCGGAGACTTCATTTTTCAAGATGATTCTGCTCCATGCCACAAAGTCAAATCTGTAAGTTAATTATTTATTTTATTAAAAAATTGTATTAGCTTTAGCATTATTTTTTATTGCCTTTACCATTGTGTTTTTGGATAGGTAAAGCAGTTTCTAACAGAAAACTAGATCTCCATGCTCCATAAATGCCAGAACTGATTTAAATCCTATAGAAAACTTGTGGATGGTCATGAAAAATCAAATTAATATTGCAAAGCCTAAGAATAAAGATGAGCTAAAACAGGCAATCGAAAAGGTTGTGGAATGAGGAAATTAGTGACGAAATTTGACGAAGAATTTGATCGAATCGATGCCAAACAGGATCGGCTCAGTTATCAGGGCTAATGGCGGTTCGACCAAATACTAGTTTATATTAATAGTAAAATAAATATATTTTAATGTTTTTATACAATTTTTCCAAATAAATTCATATGAGTACGTAAAAAACAATTTTTTTCTTAAATTTCTCGTTAAAACTAAAAATTTTATTGATCATTTTATGAATATGATTTATTTTTTGTCTGGGTTTTGACCATTCTTCACGCCTGATAACATACTCTTTTCCTTAGCAAAACATTTTAAAATTATCAAAAGGTAAGAACAACATTGGTTTAAGGAGATTATTTCCATTATTTTTAAGTGAAGTAATTTCTATGACGACGACTGTATTTATTTACATAAATAAGTAAAATTTATTTAATTCGTGCCAATTTTTAGGCCATGATTAAGACTGAGGGATATAGGGTCTATGTGAGTTTACTGGTTTTTTTTTCTTTTTTCAGTTCTTAAGATTCAGATCTTTTTATGACGGATATATTGCTCTCATAATCATGATCTAGCAATGAAAAATAGAGTTTTTGTTAGTTATACTAAATAACACACTAGTCAAAATATAAAGATGGCACTTGTATGATGTTAATATATAAATGCTGGTTACAAATCGATGAAGAAATGATACACAATGAAAAAAATTATTACTATTGACAAATATAGAAATCGTGCTGTAAAAGAAAAATCGGATGTACAATAAAATAGTAGTTACAGAAAAAATAATATGTAACAGGAACCGCTTCAGGCTACTGAAAGACGCAACCTATGAAGAAGAAGAAAAGGCTAAGCCTCGACTGAAGAGAGTGTAAGGCTGGAGAAACGAAGAAGGGCTGGGAATAAAGCAAGAGAAGGAAACACCTTAAATCTTAAGTTATATGAGGTACATATATGGCCATACTCATAATCTTACTAATATTATAAATGTGAAAGTTTGTATGTTTGTCTCTCTTTCACGCAAAAACTACTGAACCGATTCGGAAGAAACTTTACAGTAATATAGGTTATACATCAGAATAACACATGGGCTATAGCGGATTTAGGAGGGCGCACGGGGGCAGGTGTGTCCCCCCCCCAACAGTTTTATAGGAACTGTGGAGAATCCATTATAGTACATAATTAAAGGCAAATCAGGAATTTAGCATCTTGAAATTTGCAGTTAGGTCCTTTGTATGATTTAAGAAAGAAATTTGGATAATTCCACCCTTAATATAATAAGGGTTCAAAGGTTGTATGGAATCCGTCAGTTTTGAAGTTAGACATCTGAAATTTTGTACGAGTAACCTATAGTGAAAAAAATTAAATTATTTATTATTTTAAATTATTGTTAAAAAGCACTGTCAAGAAACTTTATGTGGTAGTCCAAATTCTATGTAAGCGAAGCCGCGGGCAAAAGCTAATAACTAATATATGCATAAATAAACATATATTATTTATATCTTCTTGTTATAAAGAGGTATGCCTTCCAGACATCCCCTCGACAGAAATAGAAAGAAGTAAGATTCAGACCACGATGGAAGTATGATAGGTGAACGAAAACTGTTCCCTGACTCCAAGCAATCACCTGTCCCTCCTCCAAGAGACTATTGAATATAAATTCATCGCAAATACATTTCCTGTCCATAAATATATCAATACATTACCCCCTCCTTAGCCCTATCGTAAAGGAGTGGGGGAGTCGGGTCATATATCATCCGATACATTATTCAGTATAATAAATGTCTAGCAAGGAACTCTGTTACACAAGAGGCCTGATTTATCTCGAATCTACTAAATCACAGTTTCTATTGCCCTGCAATTTTCATCTATCGACAGATTACAAGTTTGAATTTGTGATAGGCGCAAGTATCTCATTCGGGCGATGTAAATCACCAAGCTTTACATCGCCCCTAACGTCGATCAATCTCTATCTGATAGATTTAATGATCCATTTTTTATTTTTAATAGGTCAACCGAAGCGATATCAGGATTCAATATGCTGTCTATTTACTTGTGACTCGAATACTTGAGGATTCAGATTTTCGATACAGTATAATTGACAACCTTATCGATTATGTTTATTTTTTCAGATCAAATACCCACAATTAACACATTATAAAAAATTTCTTAAGTGCCGAAAATGACAACTGGCGTTAATAACATAATTATCAATAACATATTTAAGTTTGGAGAAAGTTGCGCACAAGATCAAAAGAAACATGTCATTGAAAGCATGAAGGAATGTAACATGATTTGAAGTGGTCAATGTGACAAAAAATAAGTAACAAAAAGAAACATCAAAATAATAATTAATTTAGATGTTACTAACGAAAAATGTCTATTATAACAGGTAGAGTACTTCGGCACGACAAATCTGCTCTCTAACACTGAACTACCCAGCTCCCAAAAAAAAAAATTAACTCTATTTAAATATTTCTGATAATGTCAAACTTATAAAATATTTATCCTTCAATAAACCTTTTTTTTACAAAAAATAGTCTATTAAAAAGTAAATTCTGGTT
Organism: Arma custos; assembly: GCA_037127475.1. Lineage (NCBI taxonomy): Eukaryota > Metazoa > Arthropoda > Insecta > Hemiptera > Pentatomidae > Arma > Arma custos. Next base: position 56,502,796 of record CM073765.1, read on the forward strand.
AAGTAGAGGCCAATAAATTGGGGTCACCTGTGATGTTGTGGTGAGCATAACAAATTTCTATGCCTAAGGTTATGGGTTCGCAGCCCGGTAGCTGGTTTTAGGGATTTTTAATGGGAGTAAGAAATCCATTGTGATGCTTCGTCCTTAGGAGGGGATGTAAAATTTGTAGTAAAGTAAAATAACCTCGAAGAGATTAAATGCTGTAGTGATAGCTTTAGTTTAATTAATTAAATTGTAATTGTACTCTACTGTAAGATATAATAGTACATCATATTTTTGTACTACTATGCTAAAGTGGCTTGGGTCGACATGTGGTCTAGTGATTACCATAACAAAGTACTAAGCCCAAGATCAGGGGTTCGATGCCCGGCATGTTGCCTTAGGATTTTTAAAGGGAGTAAAAATCCTAGATGGGAGTCCCGAGACTGTAAGAAGCTAAGTACTCGTTAAAAATCAATATCCAAATTAAACCTGGATGGGAAAAAATTCTCGAGTTCTCATTGTAGCATCGTCCGATTAGCCATAGCTGCATTAAGTGATGCTAAATGAATAAAAAACAAAGTGGCTTGTCCCAGAATAAACACTTTATTATTATCATTACGGTCATTAAATTAAATGTTATCACAAAAAGCAAAAATGATAACACCCATAGAGCTTACAGTAACGCTCGGTAAATTTTTTTAACCTGAAATCGTTTCCTCTAAAGAATTAGCGAAGGTGGGGAGAAAAAGGGACCCGTGTAAACAAATCATCGCAAACTAAATTCCGTGTCACGGAATTCAAAATATACTTTTCCTCAGGGCAAACACAGGAGAGGAAGGGCGGAATATTTAGGGAGAGGGTGTGGGCAAAAATAACACCGGCAAGGACTCCGCTGGCAAACAGATCCATGATTTGTGCGGATACTCCCGAACATCCGGGTTGTCTCCAGTCGGTTTTACTTACGCCTTCGTGCCTGATTAATTAAGGGATATGTAGACTCGGAAAAGGTCGGATAAGCCCTAGGAGGGTCTCTCTAGGGAAATCCAGGATGTCCTTAACCGGATCAGCAATTACTGAGGCAACTAACAAAGCGTTATAACGCACTAGACACCTTCAGTGTATAACTTCATTTGTAACGTCCTATACTGTCCTCACCCGGAAGAAATTTAATTATTTTCATAACGTTTCCCTGTTTAATTAACAAAACTAGGAAAACTCCAATTAATCATTTATTTTCCTATTAGTGAAATGACATAAATAGGGAGCCTATTTTTTAAAAATATTATTAATACTTAATAATTATAATAAAAGTGAGAGAAAAAGAGAAGATGAGAATGTGTGTGTGGGGGGGGGGGGGTGTATGTGTGTTTGTGAGAGAGAGAGAGAGAGAGAGAGGGTTTAATGTAAAAACCTGTTGTAGATAAATTATTTACTATATTATTGCCTTGAAACAATCCTATGGCATCTGCAGAGCTTTCCGCGGCTCGTCCAGCCACTATTAAATTCTGTCTATTAATTAGGGGGGAGGAAACCTTGTGTACTTAACCCAAAACCATTCATAGGCTGTAGTAGTACAGGTTAAACCCTTCCTTAACTTTTCAAATGAAGTAAAAACAAAACAGGTACTTCTACTGGTTTTCAACTACATCCAAAATTTAAAAAATTCTTTGAATAATATAGTTAAAAATATTTACTATAACCTATGATGAGCCTAGGATTCGGTACATGGTAGAGACTATAATGTTTCTAAGAACAACGGTTGTGAAGAGAAGTGATACGCCCGAGATAACGTTCAAAATCCAGGTTTCTCCCCCCCCCCCAGCTTTATAGAGGCTGGGAGAGCTCCAGAAAGGTCTGTAGATCCCAACTGATCCATACATGGCTAACAGCCTAAATATGATAACTCCCATAGCCGGATATAAACCCGTTACCGCCAGCATATCAACTCAGCACTCTACGCACTGATCTACCCATCTCCCTAGATAAGATATTATTAATTTTAATTGGACTGTTCTGAACAAGTCACCTTACTCAGAGTTATGACCTAAGCCCGGTTCTGATACGCACTTTCGTGATGTCGTATCTCGACGTCGCTAATTCCTTGAATTAAACATGACACGTTAGAGAAACTGATTATGAGGTTTAGAGCTGAGCACTAAAGGAGTGTCACTTACGTTCTTTTTAATTCGTGGACTAAAGGGAAAAGTTTTTAAAATTAATCGGAGGTACAAAAAGAATAACTTGAAATCCCACGAGATTGATCTTATTCCGAAAATCCAAAAGGTCAATAATCTTCATTCGAAAACTGATTTGTTTCAACAGTATTGCCATATAAAATCTTATTCTGTAGACCTCAACAACGCCATATCTTTGGATAATTTTCGAAAAAATGGGGCATGGTGCGTATTATTACACAATTGATAATTATTTACGAATAGTTATATTTTTAAAATTATTTTGTGTACCCATTTACACAACTTTTCAAATAGCTTTGATTAAGAATACAGAAAAGTAAATTATCATAAAAAATATTGAATGAAATGCTCCGATTACATCAGGAACATAGATAGATTAGATCTCTCTATTATGTAAAAAGTTTTTAAAGATTTAATATTTTATCGGCGTTGACTAGTAACGGATCATTTTGTTCACTATGTTTAGTTTTTATAGTACTGGATCGGGTAAATATTTATTACAATCGGCAAAACTCTAAGCTCTAAGCTCCACGTTCCCAGAAAAGAAGATGTATTCTTGACTTTTAAATTGAATTTTGTAATTCAAAAAGAACTAGTGAGCCCCATCACTAGATCCCTCACACCTACCATCTAATTAATCTCAAGAAAATCTTATTCACATTCCTCTCATAAAATGCACCTGGTGACATAAAAGAGATTATTCCATGTATCCTTATTATGTTATTTTCAAGAAAATAATAAAAGCTAAGGGGCTAGGGGGAAAAAAAATACTATCACTGGGCAGTTTCTCTAAGTCCCTTTATCCTTTTATAATAATAATAAATTCTTTATTCATTCTGGGACAAGTCCCTTTAGAATAACAATACAGGTTTCTATACAGGCTATTATTATGTCTTAGAGTATATTAATGCAGGATATTATTATTTCTTATTAAATGAGAAAAAAAAAGTTGCGAATTACCTCTAGTGATATAATTTAAAAAAGAGAAAATAATAAGAAAACAGAGTACAAGAAATAAAAAATAACAGAAATAAGATTAAAATAATTATATACAGAGAAACAATAGATAATTACATATGTTTGCAAATTACAATGTCAAGTATAAACTAAGAAAGCAGAAAATTGAAACAAAAATATGAACAATATCAACTACAGTAAAACCTCTACTAACGGACACCCCTAAATAGCGGTCACTCCCCATTACCGGACGATTTTTTTTGCACCAACATTTTAATACAATTTTTAAGGCATTTTAACCTCTATTTAACGAAACCTCTCATTAACGGTCACGGACAGGCTGTGTTGGTTAGAAATCGATTAAAAAAACCTCTAAAAGACGGACAGTATGACTTTATCCCTTTCCCGTTTCTCGGAAACAATTAGTTTTTTCCGGTCTAAGGAAACAGGGACAGTTGTATTTACTTTTGAGTAAAGGTTTTCCACATAAATACTTTTTTTTTATTCTCGAACTTGCTTTATTAAAATTTAGTTCTGTTCTAACCCTCGTGGCAGGCGGCTGAAAATGTTTTCCTCACGTAAGAGACTCACTTTAGAACAAAAAATAAATGTAATCGACTTTTATGACCTTGAAAAGTTAAGGGTACGTGCGCTAGCGGAAAGACTCAATATCGGTAGGACACAAGTTTCGGGAACACTCAAAAACCGTGCGATGTTATTTTTTATTCTACTTACCTTTTAAACACATGGGAAATTGAATAAGAGAGAATTAATTTGTACAAATACATATTTATAAAAAAATAAAACCTCCCTTTAAAGGACACCTCTAAATAACGGACAAAAATATTTGCACCAGGGGTGTCCGTTAATTCGAGGTTTTACTGTAATATAACTTGTTTTTAAAAATATCTAACTGGATGAGTGAAGGGTCAATGATATATATATACATATATATATATATATATATATATATATATATATTGTATTTTAGTTCTTGAGTTTCAGTCTTTCTTGAACTTCTTAGGCGACGTTTCGAGACTAGGTTAGTCTCATACTCATGCCCTGACAATGAACAAATGAGCTTTTAGTAAAATCATTAAATAGCACAATAGTCTCGAAACGTCGCCTAAGAAGTTCAAGAAAGACTGAAACTCAAGAACTAAAATACAATATAATTTCCATAACAGTCAAGATAAGTAGAAACCAATATATATATATATATATATATATATATATATAATGATATAAATATATAAATAAAGATATATAAATAAAAGCTTAAAAAAAAATTTCGTATCTTTTTTTTTCTCCCTGTATTTTCTCATAATTTCTGCGTGCCTATCTATTTGTTATGCCTATTACACCTACCTTTAGGGACGGGAGTGGCTCACTGAGTTGCCATGCCAGAAGTCCTGGTTCCTGGAATCCCGCTGCGGGCAAGACTTTTATTCAGTCTGTTTGCAGCCGGAGATGGATCATATAGGATCTAGGACCTTCCTGGGGCTCACCCAGCCTCTATAAAATATTATAAAAATAGAGTACCCAAAATAAGGGGGAAGAAAGTAGCGGTTGAGCGTGACCTAGAACAAGTCAACCCCTTGCAGAACCGTTGTCCATGAAACACTACAGTCTCTACCAAGTACTGAACCCCAGAACCGTTTACGGGTTGTAATGGTACAGTTTTTTTTTTTTTTTTTATTATACCTATTTTCTGTGCCTATCTATCTTTATAGATATATATTACTCATATATTACTCATATATTACTCTTTCAGGAAGGAAAGGAAATATATACCAGCTAAGTAATTCCAGTGTAGAGACCGGGAGGGGCCAAGCTGAGAGCCCTGCTGGTTTTTCTCTCATTTCATTTCAGGGCTTGAAGAGAAAAAGAGAAGACTTGTTGAGAATGAGAAGACTGAAAAGGAGAAGAAGAGAGGAAGAGAGGAAGAAAGCAAACTCTCATTGCAACTTCACTAATGGTCAATGTGAAAAAGTTAGCCACTTCTAGGGCACTCAATCGCCCTCTTTATTACCTACCTAAAAGGTGTTAAAGGCACAGTATCAACTTATCAAACAACTTTTATTTATTTAATTTATCTAGTGATCCTTTCATTTATTTATATTAAATATTTCCATCTAAACATAATCCATATTTTCTATATTTTTTTTTAATTAAAAACTTCAGAAGCCGCATGTAGCGATTTTCGGTAGGGGATAAACTTTTGGGTTCGCGTCAACAACATGGTAAAGATCGGCTACACCTAGCGGCCTGTACGTGAATCATGCAATTTCTTTTAATCGACTTCAGTTTAAAGGTTAATATTCCATCGACATAAGAATAATTATAATTCTCTAAAATGTCGTTTAATAGCTGTGCAGTTAGTTAATTAATTAATATTTTTTTTAAAAATGTCAACTGGACTCAATCATATAATATATTCTTTAAATAGGAGAACGAAAACCTATTTCTAGTAAAAAAATTTTTTATTCTTTATTTTCGAGATACGTTTCGGCCTAGGCCATTCTCAATCTTCTATTCTAATTGTTTCATTTTTTTACTTATTATATGGTTAACAATTTGACCATAAGTCATTCATCTGTAAAGCATGTATAAATTCTATAATTGTATCAATATAAATAATTCACTAAATAAAACTGTATATAATTTTTTTTATTTATTGTCCAACAAATAACCAAAAATAAATTTTTTTTTACTGGAAATAGGTTTTTGTTCTCCTATTAAATTAATTAATATTTTTTTTTTAAATGTCAACTGGACTCAATCATATAATATATTCTTTAAATGGGAGAACGAAAACCCATTTCCAGTAAAAAAAAATTTTTATTCTTTATTTTCGAGATACGTTTCGGCCTAGGCCATTCTCAGTCTTCTATTCTAATTGTTTCATTTTTTTACTTATTATATGGTTAACAATTTGACTATAAGTCATTCATCTGTAAAGCATGTATAAATTCTATAATTGTAACAATATAAATAATTCAATAAATAAAACTGTATATAAATTTTTTTATTTATTGTCCAACAAATAACCAAAAATAATTTTTTTTTTTTACTGGAAATAGGTTTTTGTTCTCCTATTTAAAGAATATATTATATTAATTAATAATTTAAAAGATCAATAACTGGTTGAACTTATGGACTATATTAATAATATAACTGTACATTAATTATAATTTCATTTAAATTGTGGTGATATTACGTATTGAGCTTGTGAAGCCCATAATTAGTTTTGATTAATGAATAATGCTGGGCATGTAGCTCAAATTTCGGAGGGTGAGATCCCCTAGAAAATAATGAGTGAGGTCATTCATAGTATCTGGCGTGGAGGAAGACAACGCCTTAGGTGGATTGATGGTGTAACGGAGGATCCTGGGAGTCAAGGAATTATTGTCCAAAATTATTGGATAAGACCAGGGAGGAACAGTCCGTTGTGCCATTGGAACAAGAAGAACAAGTCAAAGTTTCTCTATCATCAGGACATACATAAAAAGAAAAAACAATGTGCAGCACATCAAACTTCAACATTCCAGACAGACTCCAAGTACGAACAGACACCTTGTTCCAAGATGTTCCACAAATAAACAAACAACTTTATCTAATTACTGTATATTTTTGAGAATAAAATGGTCTGGGAGGGGGTAAAAAAAGTTGAATCCCTAAATTTTGATTAACTATTTATTAGAACCCGACATTTTGAAATACATTCCAGGTTATCTTCGGGGCTTGATATCTTGGTCACAACTATGGAATTGAACTTAAATAATGAAATAATAATCATTACTTAGATATTAATAATTACTCAACGGTTAATTAAACTATTGTACTAGAATAGTTGTACTATTCTTCTCCATATTTATACGGCAAAAATTATTAATCAAGATTATATATTTTCTGTATCTTATTTATTCAGCCTTGATGAAGGCCTGCAATATGGGTCAAAACGTAGGTTTATGATTAACAGTTTCACACTATTTAAGAATTTATTTTTTACCTACATCCTGACAGTTAGCAAATAGCTCCTTTAAAATAAGAACGACATGACTCATTGATCGGCATTTTTGAGCTAAGTCTTTAGTAGCAATTTTATCGGTTGAAGCTTTTCGTTTCAGTTTCATGATTTTATAAAAAAAAAAAATCACTTTATAAAAAAAAAAAAGTCATATTTTGCGTTGTAACGCTTAAAGTATTACGAGAATAATGGCATAAGTTGAAATAAAAAAACTAATGGTTAATAAATGAATTTCAACAGAAATGCTTTGCTTTACGAATACCCGATTTTTTTTTAACACTCATGGAACTTTCATTTACCTCTATTGAAAAATTAGGTTTTTTGATCAATAAAATTGTTCTTTTGAAGGAGTTATCATTATATATCTGCATAAACTTGAGGCAATGGTCATCGTGAACCTTTATCGAAGGTACACGGCTGACCCTAAGGCAATGAGTCAACTTAAATTACGATATATTCGAAACTTTATTAGCGTCGAAACAGGTCGAGGTGTGTGTAGAACGTTTAACCAACTCAATCCATGTGTGGCTTCGGCAAATTGAGACCGTTTCACAACTTAGCTCCGCAACTTTCTGGATCAAATTGGACGGGTTTCTACAACGTAACAACATGCCTCTTTATTGAAAACAAGCCGTATTAATAATCAATAATTAAATTATTTCCCAACATAAAATAATTTTTTAAACTCTATTCGTTGGGGAAGTGATCAGGGGTGGTACTTCAAAGTCTTAATTAAATCTACCTAGAGGAGTATTTTGGGTATTGGGGACTGTTATTTCAAGAAATAAAAAAATGGGGTGTGGCTGCGTGTGGGACACATCCGTGTGTTTACGTGAATATGTTTATATAACGGGTAATATTTTTTATAAAAAATATTATATTTATTTAATCAGTAAAAATCAAGTAAACAAATAATATATTTGTTATAATAGTGTTACAATATAACTTTATTAATTACAGGTCTGTTTGACTCGGTCATGTAGTGTTGTATTGTTACCATTCGATTGCTTTTGAGAAGCTCTTTCCAACCATATACGATCTCTGTATTTGGATTTGGCTTTTCGGCGCGTATAGACTGACATAATAAACATTTGATAACACCTCATTATTATTCACTGTCCCTATTTTACACTAATGTTTTATTCACAATCGATATATTTTGAGGACAGCTGACGATTGAAACCCAAACGAATGCCGTAGCTTCTCCAGGTCAAAAGTTATACTGAATGGAAACCTCGATACATATCAAAATGACCTCAAAATGGCGGCGCTTACCCCTCCACCGCGCGCGATGCTTCACAATCCTCACTTGGGAAGTGTGTGTCAGGTGAAGGCACGACTGAACAGTCCTCACTCGTCGTAATGAATTCTTTAAACCCTTAGCCATCCGCTGTCGAATTAAATTTTGGGTGGAGATGATAGATATGCAGCTGCAACACTAAATTGTATCCCCCCCCCCCATTTTGTTATCATTGGTTGTTTTTTTTTTATTGTCTTCCACTATTAAAGCAATTGTAAAGATGTATTCCCGTTAAAAAAAAATATATAGTCCAAAGAGAACGACATCCCTTCAATAATCATTAATATTTTTCAATTTTAAATGAGATTTTTTTAGATTAATTTATTGATATTTACAACTGTAATAATATTACATCAAGTAAATTTACTGATATGAAAAAATGACATGAAACCAAAAAAAACACTTGTGGGGAAACTACCCATTGGTAGCACTCCAATATAATTCTCAATCAAGGTCTCGAGGCCATCTTCTTTTCAGACGCCTCGGAGGGTTATCAGGAATATTATGGGAAGCAAGTTGAGAGACTAGCAGATTCAAGTGTGTATGGAGCTTGTCATGGAAGGATAAGTATCTAGTTTGGGCCAAATCAGCGACACATTGGATATTACAATCATGATGGATGGGTTTGTTTGTGACACAATAAGGAGCATTGAGGATTTTAAGAAGGATTTTGGACTGTAAGGATTGGATACGAGATGAAATGGATGGTTTAGTAGAGCCCGACAACTCCGTATGTCCAAATAGGTCTGATAAATGTCATGTAAATGAGTCTTTTGTAATTAATTGGGATCTTAAGCCGACACCACCGATCTCTGCTTACAAACTTACAAATCCGTCAGATCATTCTTAACAAGTCTCTTGTTTAAGTATCTGAATAGTGTAATTCGTTTTCCGAAATTGACGTGGCCCTATATGCCATATAAATAATAGTTTTAAATATGCCTAATCATCTTTCGGGTTCAAATCATTGGTTTTAAATTCCTACAGATGTTATGTTACGTGAGTTACATAAATTAAATTAAATTTCATCAGAGAACAGGCGTTTTTCTAGAGTTTTCTGACTGTTAGATCAATAATACAACCATATAAGAATTAATGCATAGTTTTTTCTCACCCAGCCTTTATAAAGGGGGTACCCAATATAAGGGGGGGAAATCTGTCCACAGATCTAGGTGTTCTAGGACAAATCATCTCCTGCACAACCGTTGTCCATGAAACACTAGAGTCTCTAACAAGTGCTGATCCCCAGACCCGTTCACGGGTTGTAGTTGTATAGTTTTTTTTTAATTAGATTTTTAACTTATCGCTAATTAAATCAGACAACAAACAGATCAACAGGTCTTAAGGTAAGAATCAATAGAGATTTTCCTTGTAAATTGAAGAAAACGAATGAGAGAATAGGAAGAGAAGTTAATCGAAGCGAGGCTGGTGTGGAATGGCGAAGAACTAGAAGAAATAAAATGGGACTAATACAGGTGTAGTGACCTCCGCTTCCTCCTACGGTTGTTCAATTAAACTCTTATATCCCCGGCTTTGTTACCTCGCCTTGAAGCTTCTTATAATCAATTAACATAAAAATCTTCGATTTATTTATTTATTTATTTAATAATATCTGAATAAATAAAAATTCAGAATAGGTAAATAGTATAGTAGACAGGAACGATTGTAATTAAATATAATTAGCATAAATAAGGAAAATTACAACAAAAAAAAATCACCTGTGGTCTAGTGGTTAGCGTAACAAACTACTAAGCCCAAGATCGCGGGTTCGTAGCTCGGCAGGTGGCCCTAGGATTTTTTTAAGGGAGTAAAAAATCCTTAGTTACGCCGTCCTTCGGAAGGGACGTTAAACGGGGGTCCCGAGCCTGTACGATGTCAGATACTCGTTAAAAATCCCTATCCTAATTAAACCTGGATAGGCAAAATTTAGAGCTCCCACTGTAGTATCGTCCGATTAGCCATAGCAGCATAAAGTGACTTTAAATAAACAAACAAACAAACAAAACAAAAAAAGGTGAATGGGATAACTCTCTATGTAGAGCTCTGAGTTGCTGAGCTGAGTGATCCGGGTTCGATTCCGGTTGTCTCAGATAAATTGTTTACTGTGTTAAGGGCCATAAGTATTTGGACCTGCAAACATATATTCCACAAACTGGGTACCCTTGATTCCAGTTTTCTGCTCCTTGTTTATCTTATTTACCAACTTTATATATTATTTCCTCGTATGTTTCTATGTTCTTGAGCATATGGTTAGATAGATAATTAGATAAACATGTAATTAACATAGCTGCAGATAGGTAAATTAGATTCCTTACTGCCACGGGGTCAAGAGAATCGATACCGATACTGTTCACATTCCGACTCAATAAGCGCTGAGGATGATTATCTTTTGTAATTATAGTCGAAATTGTTTAATTAAAAGGTTTGAGTAGCTCAGAAGTAATCTATTTTAAATGATTTGCAAATTTATTCGTTTTGACCACGACCCACTTCATTATATGCTTCTTTTTTTTTTAACTAATTAAAATCAATAAAATCATATAATATTTAAAACCGAATTATTAAATAATTTCATTTCATTATATACGTATGTAAAATAGTTAAGGTATGTAGGGGTAATAATCTAACGTATACTTACTAGTGAAGTAATAGCTTTCTGTAACATATGTTTTATTGTCTTTGGTATCGTCTTTTCAATTGTCACATCATTCCAAGAGTCTAGAAAAATCATTTAGATGTTTAAACTGAGATTATTTCATATTTACTAGAATAATATATAGATTATTCTTCTTTAGACTCTTGGAATGTAATTATGTGACAATAGAAAATATAACACAAAAGACTGTAAAATATATGTTACAGGAAGTAGGTACTTCATTAGTAGGTGAAGGTTGCGTTATTATACTTACATAACATACTTATTCATAAACTACTTTACACATACATATACTTCTAATCTTTCTTTTTCGTTTTTTTGTAGTACTGAGATCAATTATTTCTTCGCACAAAGATACAAACATAGTTCTCTAAAATCATATATTCGATTTAGAAAAGTGGTTCCACAAATGCAAAATCAAAAGCCCCCAAATCGAGCCATGAAAGCTTCTCCCCACGGAAAGCTTTGTGTCCAGGAGTCAAAAGTACCTACTAAAAATTACATAAGTTATCTTACTAGAAGCATACATACAAAACTATAAAGACAAGAACTGACAAGAAGCTACAGACATCTATCACATCTTCTAAACGAAAAAGAGCCTGGCGATTGAGAGTGACCTTGGACAAACACCTCCCTGCACAACCGTTGTCCAAGACATAGTACAACATCTACGACGTTGCAGATCCTACATGGATTGTAATGGTACAAGTAAAGGACGTTGAAGAGCTTGAGGTCTCTCAGGATGGCATTGAAGAACGTTGGCGTGGGCGCAACTCTGACGCAGGAAAAAAAAGCAAAAACACAGGGAGAGGATATTAATGAATCTATGACATCTATCAGTACTACTATAATGAGGAAAATTTATATTATAAATATAAATAAATAAAAAGGCTTAGAAAACCCTAAGGCTCGATGCCGATGCCACCCACCTCTACTTACAGACCTCCGCCCACGGACCACTACCCAAACCCAAATCCTTCAGATCACTCTTAACGCAATCTTCCCATCTACGTCTCGCTCTACCCCTTCAGACGTATACCAATCTGCACGGTACTTATCAACTTTTTAGGAATTCGTCTGTTACTCAGTCCAACAATTTCACAAGCCCATTTTATCTTCGCGACGGTATTACTTGAGTAATATGGACCGGGTGCATGATTCGCAATTCCGCGTTGTTTAATCTCGTAAATCCCTCTGTCGTCACATCCTTTTTTGGACCGGATGTTCTGCGCAACACCTTTTTTCCGAATATCTTAAGGCCTTAACTCAGAACTCAGCGTTAGCGGCCACGTTTCACATCCGTAATTAAGTGTTGGAAGGAAAATTTATATTGGTACATAATATTAAAAAAAAAAAAATTGTGTGCCTTCAAGCTGTTTAGGGTCTCGGGCGATAATTAACAATGTAACAATAATACCTACAATACAATTTATTATAAATATTAGGATATTTTAGTTTATTTGAACTCTAGCTTATTATAACTTGAATATGATTTACTTTTATTTATCTTTCTAAAAACCTAATTGTTTCAAATCTGTCTTTCCTCGATGCAGCATCTAAAGTTATACGTAATATTTTAATCATAATTCCATGTAATTATTAAACCAAAAACCAAAGAAAATTATAAACGCATATATGCGCCCTTACTCCCTGAATGGTGACTTTCAAAGGGTAGTACCCACCGTCTGCTTTCGCTGGACACATATAGCAGTTTAAGGGTTAGGGGCTTATTTAGACAGGTGTCAACCCTGTGCTTCGGGCTTGCCAAATCGTATTAAATACGATTGTTTCCACGGTGTCCTACCTCTCCCCCACCACCCAAAACCCCGTTAAAACGTGATTATTTACATAATCCTTCTTAATGAAGAAAGAGGCAGAGCGAGAAAATGGAGGGGGATTGTGTGCCGTTTATCCTAATTGGTCTCTCCGCCAGTGTTGCCAACAAGGCTCGGGGCTTATATTAAGTCTCCTGACGAGAGAGGGGGTAGGGAAAGAGAGAAAAAGGAAAAAAAAAAAAAGAATCCATGTCCCACCCCCTCAGTGAAACCTGTCTCGTTTCGTGAAAATGAAGAAAACTTCTTTCGCTTATAATATCCACGACCTCTTGTTCCCGCCATTGTTAAAACGCCCCCAATCTTCGTACGCATGGAATATACGCTTATGCTCAAATTAAATTTCCCTTAGCCTTGTACCTTAAGGTTACTTCTCCACGTAGCTTTATTAATATATTCTTGTAAGGCACTTTAATAACGCGGCAATAATGTGAGATGTTAATTTATGAATAAATTTATTTTTGTCTTCATTGTATCCTTTTCCTTTTTTACCTCCAGTAATATTACTTTGTTATAACTAATGTACGTGAAGACCGAGTCAGTATTGGGTATTATTTTATTGTTATTAATATATCCTTGTAAGGCACTATATTAACGTGGCAATAACGTGAGATGTTAATTTATGAATACATTTATTTTGTCTTCATTGTATCCTTTCTCTTTTTTACCTCACACACACACACACACACACACACACACACACACACACACACATATATATATATATATATATATATATATATATATATATGAGGTCAACCAATTTTATTTAATACCTATATTTAAGACCATTGAAAAACACATACTTTAAGATCCCTTACACAACTTAATTTAATTCAATCTTTCATAGCTTCTTTAGTCACCATTTTTTTTGTCCTATTCTTCCAGAAATAGTCTAATATCTATTTTGTCAATCTATGCTTGTTCATTTTGTGTATATGTCTGAGAAATACCAGCCTCATCTTCCGCATAGTGTCCGAGAATTTTCCCACTCCCTGATAGGTTTCCCAATTGCTTCGTAGTTTCCATCCGCCTCCAGTCTGAACTGTAAGCATGATTATTCTTAGAATTCTTCTTTGTAGGTCCTCAGGTTGTTTAATACTTTTAAAATATATTATTAAATTGAATTAAAATTCGGTGTAAGCAAAGAATTAACATTTTATCAAAACGTTCCATGCAGTTTCTTTGAATTAATTAAACGAGTTTTAAGCATTTCACACCTGCAATAAAGCCTTAGTTTAAAAAAAAAAATCGCTGAATTGTGAAATTACTAAAACTCTAAGATTAAAATAGCGAGATTTTCTTAACCATCACAGAACTTCAGTCTCATAGATTCCCTAATGAAGATTCAGGAAGAGCTGTAGGCGACTATGAGTGGATACTGGAGAGATTCCATTAGGTTCTGGAGAGGATACCATGAACTCTAAACTTTACTGTGAGCAGTTTGACAGGAAACACGGGAAAGTGTTACCCGCAATGTTACTGTAAAAGTGCTCCAACTACTAGGAGAGTAACCGCCAGCAGGATAGAGGAGATTCTTCAGGGGATCCAACTTCTGCCACATCCGCGATACAAATCAACATATCACTTATTAAAAGTTTTGCAGAGGTTAAACTAAAAAGAGGACTATTATTGACTGTATAGAGTAACTATTTCTGACTATATATAGATTAAAGAACCAAGTTTTAAAAATTTCTGAGCCGGCCGAAAGGCGATAAACAACAATGGATTACAATGAATTAATTTTGTAGTTGTAAAAAAAAAAATATATGTATCAGTTCCGCAGGTTGTCGCTGCAAGTAACAACTTTTCGTTTGTTTCCTTTAAATTATTCTTGGAAATAAAAATAATTTTATCACTGATTATAATATATTATGATACAGTATAATAGTATAGTAACTATTATAACACTACAAGCCATGAAGGTCTGGAGTTTAGCGGCATGGAATATACTGTACTGTTTCTTGGACAACTGCTGTGCCAGATTTTCCCCTCTTATATTGGGTACCCACTTTATAGAGACTGGTTGAGCCACAGGAGGGTCCTAGATCCCATAGAATCCATCTCCGGCCGCTAACAGATGTAATAAAAGTCTGCCAGCGAGCAGGATTTGAACCCAAGACTTACGGCACAGCAACTCAGTGCTCTACCACTGAGCAACTACGCTCCCTATATAATAACTATTACTTACATGCATTTTGATTTAAAAACCGAGATATATCTACTGTGTAAGTTATCATCGTCTATTCTTCGGAATGTTTGTTGAAACGTTCATTTCTTAATGAAACGATTACCGACATATACACATTTCCCAAAATTATTCTCTTTTTTTCATAATAAAATTCACGATGATTTTCTATTTTTAGAGAAAATTGAAAATGAAACAAATTTATTTATCTATATTTACCCGCGATCTTGAGCAAAGAATGTTGTTATACTAATCAATTCATCACAATCAAAACACCTGGCACGAATATATTAATAATAATAAATAATGTCCATTAAGAATTAGTGAGTAACTAGTTATTTCATTTATAATTTAAGCAATATTACTGGAGGTAATGAAGAGGACGGAAATAATTGAGGCATAAATAAATCTATTCATAAATTTATTAAATTAGTTAAAACTTTTAACTAAGACCCAATTCGAAGTGACAACCTACGAAACTGAAACCAAAATATTCTTAAATATTATATTTAATACATATACAATTTATGATATCATTACTTAGTTTATACTTTTATGCGCTAGGTATCGAGTTATTTTCATTTTAGAGTTTAATTAGTTTTTTTATTATTTTATGTCAATTGAATTAGAAATGTTTTCAATATACCTAAATTAAACAATTCTATAATAATATATAATATTATTAAATAAATAAAGTTTTTTTTTAATTTAAATTAACTACACTGTTGTAGACAATTCATGTCAATATTTTTATTTTTTGGGGGGCTGAACTGAGTTCAGTCTCGTGTATGTAGAATTTTTTTTTTCGCATCCTCCAAGATTTATTTACTATATAATACCAAATTACAACAAATACCTGAAAATGCTTCTATATAAAAACCAAAAGCCTTCTGTTACCTTTCGGTATTTTAAGGCGTTACAATGGGCTGAGTCCGCTGAAGGCGGTTTTTACTCGAACCGGCTCAAAGCCGCTGACTTTATACAATACAAAACAGGGGGGAACAGTTAAGCGGGAGTGTGTAGAATTACTAATTAGTGGATATGTAATGTAAATGAGTTTTGGGAATTAATTGGGAATCTGGTTAGTAAGTATTGAAGTAACCTGAAACTGCGAGCAATTTCTTGCCTTTTCTTTCTACAATAGTATGAGGATTCCAAGTTAAACTTTTGTCAAGATGTAGTCCTAAATGATAATTAATAATAATTACTATTATCTTTTAACCGTCATACATAACTGTATAGATAAATAGCTCTTTCCCCTTTAAATGATCAAGTTAATAAAAAAAATAAAAATGCCTACTCATTGATATCCGCACCGCATGCTTATTAAATATCTGCCCCGATCGGGGATATGCCCTATAAAAATTCCCTACCAATACAAGACAAAAATTCCCTTTATGAAGTCATTAAGAGAGAGGGATATTGAGGCCAGCCGAGCATTAAGATATCCAAGTAGGGCATTAAGATGGGGCCCTAGTCCCCCATATATTAGGGCCACCAGCCGTCCTAGCCCTTGGGAGGTAGGACTTAGTCCTATCTCCCATCTAGAGCTCACTTAGTCAACTTGAATATTTGTCTCCTCTTAATAGACAATAAAACTGTTCTCGGTCTTAAATCATTTAAAGTGTATTATATCATGAGTATTCCTGGTTAGTAATTATAATATTTTATAGCGTTATTTTTGTTGTTATACTGATATAATATAGACAATTTCAGAGGACATATACTATCTTGTTATATATATATATATATATATATATATATATATAAGTTAAGACAACACGATGATCGCAAAGTCGCTAATCAAGCTGGCATTGTAAACAGCTGTTCTATAAATAGAGGTTCAAGATGGAATAAAGTCAGTGTTTAACCAGCCGTCAAGTGTGTTGTTTATCTTCCTACTTATTCTTTTGTTTATGTTTTGTGAGGTGAAGTGCTTAAGTGGTGCCGAAACCCGGGAAAACGTTTTAGCAGTTCAGTGAGAATATATTTTTTTTTCTCAAGGACTAAATACTACAGTGAGTTCATTATTGATCTATTTTATTGTCATTTAAATATTTATTTTTGCTCTCTCAATTTGAAAAATAACTAGTCTTGCCATAATGAATGAACAACGAGAAATCCTGAGGCCGGCAACATTAACGTTAGAGCCTTCACAGCCAGAACAGGCGAATCCCCAGTTTCCGCCATTACCATCAACAACTCTAGCAATGGCGCGGGCAGACTTAGCTGCCCAGGAAGCAAACAGAATTGCACAGGAAACGAACGAATTGGAGAAAATGAAGTTAAGAAAGGCCAATGCACAAGATTTAAGAAGGGAGATATCAGACTTGGAGAAATTTAACGGTGATGTTGGTGAACTAAATCATTTCCTCAAGGGCGGGGATGGTATTATGAGCAGCATTCAATCCCAGGTCGCAGCAGACTTTTTAGAGGAAGCGGATGCCAAAAGGCTACGGGTAGCCTTAGCACGACGGGTAAGAAGGAGCGTATTGAATCTAATCCAAGCTGATGAGGATACCTCGTGGCAGGTGATCAAAGAAAGACTAAAGAAAGCGTATGGAGGGGGGCGATGGGCCCCAGAAGAGGATATGCTGCAGATGTTTCGAGAGATGAAACGTTCGAATCAAACAAACGGTCAGTACGCTGCAGGCCTGCTCGTGAAGCTGAATAAGATTAACGAAAAATTACGTGAAGTAATGGATACCAGTGCGGTCGAAGCGTGGATGTTGTTTATGACAACAGTCCTGAAGGTACAACTAGCCAGGGATACTGGAAAGAAAGATGGATTACCCAGGGATAGGTCATTCATGGAATGCGCACAGGACATGGTAGATGCGAGTGCCCGCGACGAGGAAGAGAGAGAAGAGATCGAACCAGGGTGGAAAAGAGTGTCGTACCGGAGAAACGAGGCAGGAAGGAATAAAGTGAGACAGGATATGGGAAGAAGAAGAGATGGAGAGTTTGGAAGAAGAGAAAAAAGGCAAGAATTACCTAGAGAAAGAAGGCAAATTGTGGAGAGAAAGAATGGGAGAAGAGAGGAAAGGAGGTGCCACGAATGTGGCAAGATAGGGCACTTGGTGGCTCAGTGCCCACGTGCGCGGTGTTTCGAATGCCACAGTGAGGGACATATGGCCAGACAATGCCCATATATAAGGCGCCGGGAGCAAGATCGAGGCGAACCTATGGAGATCAATGCTCAAAGATTGTGGCGGAGAAACAGGATATCGTCGGAATCGACTAGATCTTCGGAGGCTTCAGGGTCCGAGACGGAAGGAAGCGAACCTAGCCGCAGAGGAACCCCCGGAGGAAGAAGCAAGCAACGGAGCACAAGGAGGCGTAGTGAGCAGATTAGAAAAGAATGAGGATTGTGTAAACGGAGGGGCAACCTATTTTTTGTGAATAGTGTGGTAAAGAAGTGTGACAGGTTGCCTATTATCGAGTTTTGCAAGGGGTGGAGGTGTCTTGTGGACACAGGGAGCTCGTGTACTCTAGTAGGTAGAGATAGTCTACACCCTTTATTTAAAGGAAAGTGTAACCCAGAAATTAGAAAGTGTTTATGTCAGCTAGTCACTTTGAGTGGTCCCTGTACGGTGGATGGGGAAGTGGAACTGGCATTAAGTAAATGGGGCAAAAAGGACGACGTAGCAACTCTGCATGTGGTAGAGACCATGCCGCGCGAGTATAGTGGGATTTTGGGGTGTGACGTGCTCGGAAAACTGGGGGCGAAACTCAGTAATGTAGAAGGTCAATGGGTGATTAGAATTGGGAGGAAGACATATAGAACGATGGAGAACGCGAAAAGGGATGTGAGGTGCGTCGGTGCAATTACCCAAGGCAAGGATTGGAGGATGGGCATAAGGGAAGAATACGGGGATATTTTTTTTCGCGAGGGGGATCCACTGAGCGTGACGGGAGAAACGGTTCATGAAATTCATCTGAAATCTGAGAAGAGTACTTACGTGAAGGAGCGGCGGTACCCACAGGCGTTGCGGGAACACATTAGGGAGGAGATCGCGGAGCTAAAACGGCAAGGTATTATCGTTGACAGCACATCACCCTTTAACAGTCCTCTATGGGCGGTCAAGAAGAAACCTGTTAACGGGGATCCAAGGGAGCGCTACAGGGTGGTGGTAGATTTCCGGCAACTCAACGAAAATACGTTGGATGAGAAATACCCTATTCCCAGATTAGAGGACATTTTGGACAGACTGGGTGGAGCAACCGTGTTCAGCACACTTGATTTGAAATCTGGATACCACCAAATTCGCATGCATCCTAGAGACCAATGTAAAACAGCCTTTACGTTTGAAAGGGGTCATTACGAGTTTACCCGTATGCCATTCGGTTTAAAAAATGCGCCGATAACGTTCCAGAGGCTGATGGACGAGTTCTTGAGGGGCTTAGACGAAAACATGTGCCAGGTCTATATGGATGATCTCCTCGTTTTTAGTAAGACGGAGTTGGACCATATAGAGGATTTGAAACGAGTCTTTGACAGAATACGTCAATTTGGTCTAAAATTGTCAGCGAAAAAATCAATATTGGGGCAAAAGCAAATCAACTTCCTCGGGCATTCGATATCGGCAGAAGGGGTGCGGCCTGACGGTAAGAAGGTGGAAGCCATAGGGAAAATGGCGATGCCAACCGATATCAAGGGAATCAGGAGATTGCTAGGAACCCTAAATTATTATCGTCGATTCGTCCCAGAGATGGCCGAACATCTGAGTCCTCTGAATGCACTGTTAAAGAAGGGACGCACAATTCGGATTACTCCAGAGATCGAGGGGAACATCAGGAAATGCATGTGTTGGCTACAATCGGAACCGGTCCTCGCATTCCCTAATTTTTCAAAACCATTTGCGATCACCACCGACGCTAGTGAATATGCACTGGGGGCGGTTTTGTCACAGGATTATGATAAGGGGGAACGGCCTGTGGCATACGCAAGCAGAAGGCTTACAGACGCGGAGACCCGATATAGCGCGCTCGAGAGAGAGTTATTAGGAATTGTATGGGCAGTCCAACACTTCCGGCCCTATATATTTGGAAAGCGGTTCAAAGTTCATACCGATCACAGGCCACTTCTGTGGGTGGGTAATTTGAAAGAATCGTCGGCTAGGGTGACGCGTTGGAAGGAGATCTTGAGCCAGTACAATATCGAAATAGCATACAAGCCGGGAAAGGATAATGTGGTGGCAGATTGGTTATCTCGTGCCCTGCAGGTCAACACTATCGAATCAGGTGAAGGGGGACCTTCCGGGGAGCTACAGAGGTTCGTACGGGAATGGACGCCAGATGTGGAAGGAGAAGGAGAAACAGACCGCCGGGACAACGGGGAATCTCCCGACCAGGAGGAATCACAAGACGAGAGATCGACTGAGATGGAGGAGGTGGATGACGTAATAAACGATAAGACTCGGCAGATAATATGGAAAACAAGGACCACGGGGTTACTAAAAACGGAATTTTCCAGATACGAGAGGCATAATATTGTTACTATTTGGTCCCAACCTGGAGTCCAGGAAGAGCAAATCTGCCGAGCGTTAAAGGACGCCTCTAAAGCAGGTGCGACCCACTATCTGTATGTTGGCAATGCGACGGTGTGGGACAAGATACGTAACTTGTGGAGATTAGAAAAAATAGGGATAGACAGGACGTTTATCCGATGCCGATCTATGGTAGAGACCATTCGCGATCGGGAACAGCAAAAGGATGTAACGATGGCGTACCATCAAGGGAAGACGAACCACCGAGGAATCAATGAGACGTTGGCGGCACTAAAAAGAAAGTATTACTGGGTATGGATGCGGAAGACGGTAGAGGAGATAATAAGGAACTGCCACATTTGTCATACGGCTAAGTATGACCGCCATCCTCCCGTAGGATTACAAACCGAGACGATGACGCCTACAATACCGTTGACAGATCTTCAAGTAGACACCTTTACGTGGAGGGGGTTTAAATGGGTAACAATAGTGGATACATTTAGTAAAACGGCCATAGCCCACCCGGTGAAGGAGAAATCGGCAGCGGCGGTGAATAGCGCCCTTCAAACATGGTTCCAATTCTATGGGGTACCAAATACGATCTCCTCGGATGGGGGCAGGGAATTCGATAACGCGTACTTGCGACAGGAGATGAAACGGCTAGGAATTACATGGCACTGGAATACACCCGGACATCCTAAAAGTAGGGGGGGAATCGAAAGGCTCCATAATACCTTGGGAGAACATCTCCGAGTATTCCACGCAGATAAAGGGTTGGAAGCAGATGAGGCGATGCCCCGAGCCATAGCAGCGTACAACCACTCCATACACATGGCCACCGGATTTTCCCCGTTCGAGGCCCTTTTTGGTTTACGAGCGCGAAGAAGAGACGAGAGTGATACGGTTGTAGATGAAAACATGGCAGAACAACTAGCCATAAATAGAGTAGATCTCGAGAAAATGTGGGGGAAAACACATGGCCGGATGGTAGCGGAAAAGAGTAGGAGAGTGGCGCGGGAAAACGAGGGCGTGAAGGACATTATGGGAGATATTAAAATCGGTACAATTGTGTACAAAAAAATTATATCAAATCGTGCAAAGGAGGTTCTGAGGTACGAGGGTCCATTCAGAGTGATTGCTATCAGAGAGCATAACCTAGTCACTATTCAGAATGTGGCTGAGCCAAGAAAACATAGGACTGTTCATATCGAACAGCTCAAGATTCCAGCTGGGGAAGCCAGCCCATAACAATGTACTTTATTTCGTACTTTTGGAGGTGTAGTGGAACAGGGGATTTTCATTTCTTTTATATATAGTTTTTGTAAAGTAACTTATTTGTATATAAATATTTTTTGTTAATTACGAATGATAGTAATGTAGATTAAGCTAGTAGTAAGGTATTTTATTTTTATTTTTATGTAAGTAGAATATGATTCATGTAATTGATAATTTCTTTTGTTTGTGTGCTCTTTCTCTGCAATTTTTGTTTTGAGTTTACGAGGATGTTCGTAAACTGGCAGGGGGGAGTTAAGACAACACGATGATCGCAAAGTCGCTAATCAAGCTGGCATTGTAAACAGCTGTTCTATAAATAGAGGTTCAAGATGGAATAAAGTCAGTGTTTAACCAGCCGTCAAGTGTGTTGTTTATCTTCCTACTTATTCTTTTGTTTATGTTTTGTGAGGTGAAGTGCTTAAGTTATATATATTAAGCATCTGGAGGTTAATTATTAAGCATCTGAAAAGATCGTGACTTTCTTGTTCTCCCTTTTAAATCAGCATGTAAAAAATTAATAAATATTCCTACGACATCTTAAAATGACTTTTCGTACTATTAACATTATTTCTGTATTCATTTAAATAATGGAATGAGAGTTTTAATAGATAATTTAATAAATATTTTTAATAGATAATCATAGAGTTTTAAAATGTTAATTATTAAGCATTAAACAAAATAGATTTAATTCCCTAAATGTATATATATTATGAAATTCCAAAGCTTTTATAATTTGTTTAAATGAAAAATTAATTTACCGTTTGTAAACTAGAAATTAATTTAATGAAGAAATTATAAAATTTATATAAGTTTTATATATATATATATATATATATATATATATATATATATATAAATATTTCGAAATTTTGCTATTGTCTTTTTGTTTCTTCTTTTTTTTCTCGAATAATTCCTCAAAAAAAAACTATAAAACAGTAATAGCAAATTGGTATAATCGAAAGCGTTATAGCGGAGTTGCTCAAAGTGTAGAGTTTTGGATTCGTTAGTAACCCACTGAAACCCAATAAAGCCTAGGCGCTTCTTCAATTCTCGATAATCCTCCGAAGCATCTGAAAAGATCGTGACTTTCTTGTTATCCCTTTTAAATCAGCATGTAAAAAATTAATAAATTTCAATAAGTATTCCTACGATATCTTAAAATGACTTTTCGTACTATTAACATTATTTCTGTATTCATTTAACTAATGGAATGAGAATTTTAATAGATAATACATATAGTTTTAAAATGTTAATTATTAAGCATTAAACAAAATAGATTTAATTCCCTAAATGTACCTATATTATGAAATTCCAAAGCTTTTTTAATTTGTTTAAATGAAAAATTAATTTACCATTTGTAAACTAGAAATTAATTTAATGAAGAAATCATAAAAAAAAAAAAATTAGCTTCACTAATTTTTCTACATTGTAAATAATCAAAATTAACAAGTATAGTTATTGAAATATGCTTTTAATACAGCTCATTACGATGACTGGATTTAAAAAAAAATATTATAAAATGCATTTATTTTTATATAGATAATTTTTTTATTCAAAGATATTTTTTATTTCTCTATTACCATTATTTTACTCAGTGAGTGGTTACATTAGAAGCATATTTCTTGTAAAAATATTAAATAACTCACCAATAATATAAAGTTCTACCCACTAAAGGACGCCATTCAAGCAACGGCACTATTAATCGGCACAATCACACAACGCACAGGTTAAAATCTTAACGAATTTTAATACTTGTAAAACAGTTATAACGCACAGGTTAGAATTTTATATTTCGCGAATTTATTTGTCATAATCAAATTACGCACATACTCCGACCGACCCGTGCTCTGAAAAAAAATAAAATAAAAAATAAACATTATAAATTTGTTTTTATACAAGGGAAATTCATTAGTACCATATTATCAAATAAATTTTATTATCTAAAGCTACATGCTCTAATATATTTACATACACTGTAATTACATATGCTGTAATATATATAAGCTACATGCCAAAACAAAATTTATAAACAAAAAACAACAATTAACCATAACAATAACAATAATAATAATAATATTTAAATTCCATTTACTTTTTAAAATTATGTTGTACAAGGAGATGATTCGGCTAAAATGTCATTCAGCTGCGTCGTGTGGCCAATGCAAAAAATCTTGGGGGTCAGTTTGGAAATGCATCATATATATAAATATGCGGCTGATATTATACACATAGATTTAAATCAATTACAGACATTTTTTTAGAGTAGAGAATTTAAACATGAGTTATTATTGCGTTTATTATAATTCTTACATTTAAACATTAACCCTGTACCACTAAAACCCTCATGAAGGGTGTAGGTTTCAGTACATGGTAGAGACTGTATTGTTTCTTGAACAACGGTTGTGCAGGAAGGTGATTAGATCCCGTAGGATCCATCGCCGATCGCTAACAGATTAAATAAAATTGTGCCAGCGAACGGAATTTGAACCCAATATCTTCAGCATGGCAACTCAGTGTTCTGCCACGGAGCCACTCCGGTCATGTTAAAAAATAAATTTTATAAAGAATTTTTAAATGATGTTTTCATTTAGAGGTGCGGGACTTATCAGCCGACCATCGTACTGATTTTATCTAAAAAATTTCGACAGTTAATTTTGTAAAATATAAAATCACAAATAACTTTTATTAACGTCGACAAACATACGATAAAAACGTGAAAAATACAGCAGTAAGTAAGATTATAAAGTCCAATTTTGGTAAATTTTTGTCTCTGACATTCCTGGCTCTTGGTGACGAACATTTATCGAGTTCGAGGCACTTACTAGTTAATTCCAATCAAGGTGTAATTTCATTTCTGTCCGTTAATGAGAAGATGGCAGGAGGGAGGGGGAAGGAAATTTATAATGGCGGCTAAGGTGGCAGGTTCCACCCCACGATCTCATGTATATTCAGGGAGATGATGGAGTTAATTGGTAAGCTGATGAAGCAACTGACGTCAGGCATATTGATGGCTGAAGAAAGTTAAGACGGCCTCTGAGGGGGAGAAGCGGTCAAAAGACTCCCCTTCTTGTCAACTCGTCCTTTTATAGGCTGTGATTTCATTAATCCTTCCTCGTGCCGGTTCTGTTAGCATTAACCAAAGCTGTCTCTGATGGAAAATAGATCCTTGATGGAATAATCTGGAAGTCGAGGACTGCGGAAGATCCAAAGGTAATGGTTTAGACGGAAAAAAAATCTTTACCACAAAAAACCACGCAGAGTCTCATGTTAAGTATGTGGTTGAGACTCTTATGAATCAAGGACAACGTTTGTATAGGGAAGTGATTTGTACTTGATCACGCTCAACCGACACCAATTAAGGATATCTTCTATACAGGCTGGGTAAGGATCTCAAGATCTCTCAGGATCCATTCCCAGTTGTCAATAGATTAAATAAATTGTATTACTTTAAAAACTAATTTTAACACATTGATTAAAATATTATATATCACGAATTAATGTATCGAAACCAAATTACACATTTAATCCGTCCAACCCACACTCCAAAGAAATAAAAGAAAAAATAAGCATTATAAGGTAGTTTTCTTTTGTACATGGTAAATTTCATAGTAGCATATTATTAAATAAAACTTATAATCTATTATAGCTACAAGCCGCCTATTAATAAAATTTATAAAAAGAAAAACAACAATTAAGCTTAATAATAATGGCATTTAAAATTTATTTATTTCTTATTAAAACATAAATGAGGATAAAATATTTTCATATTTATATTTATATTCATTAGTTAACATATATGAACATTTTAACATCGACGTTTTGATGTTTCATTATTAATTATCTATTATTGTTTTAATAATAAAGTATGGGTAATGGAAATTATGGAAAAATGCTATGATTATTTAAATGAGAAAATGCGACAAATATTTTCTAGCATATTGTTTTAATAATAAAATACGTATAAATATAAACTAAGAAAATTATTTTCACTTATTAAATGAGAAAGCATTTCAATGATCAACAAACTTATTAGAAAATGTTTATTTAAAAAAATAATTTCAGAGGATAAAAGTAATAATATGAATGTTTAATATATAAATGGAAAGCTAAAGATTTAAAAAATATTAATTGTAAAATTTAAAAATTGTAAATCCTTTGAAGGTAATAAATAACAATAAAATGAAATTGTCAGTCACTGTCACTGTGGATTTCGGCACCTTCAGCGTAGCAACTCAGCGCTCTACCACTGAGCTAGCCTGCTCCCCTTCATTAAGGAAGGGATGTGGTTACTACACCAAGGTCCTCCCCCTTCAGTACACTATGCACCCTCACCAGAATAGTACACTAAAACATCAGAATTCACGCAATCATCTTACAGACAAAGGTCACTAACAGTACACACTCAAGGGTCCGCTAGATAGCCATGGCGGATGGGAGAGCAGGCCTGCAGGCTCTGAGGTGGCAGTCCCATCAGTAGGCTAGGCTACGGAGGTAGGATTGATGACCTCTTCGCCTTAATAACAATCACCACGAGACCTGACACAAGCGATGAGCTGGTTGGAGAAGATTGGTGTTGGAGAGGGCCAGGACTCCCCTGCTGTTTGTAGCGCCAAAATAATAATAACACCCTTAAATACGTAAAAGATACACCTTCGCAGAAATTATATTTATTATTAAATTAAAGTTATAGGGTTGTTTCATATGTATGGTCATTTTTCATAGAAATAATATTTAATACAACATTTTCATGAAATCAAAACATTTTTTTCAAAATAATTACTCATTATTACATTTTTCCCAGCGTGTTTCAGTACATGGTAGAAACCTACTTTGTCCAAGATCACCCTCAACCCGGTTTTTCCCTAATTAAGGGTACAAACTTTGTAAAGGATTATTGAGCCATGGGAGGA
Organism: Arma custos; assembly: GCA_037127475.1. Classification (NCBI taxonomy): domain Eukaryota; kingdom Metazoa; phylum Arthropoda; class Insecta; order Hemiptera; family Pentatomidae; genus Arma; species Arma custos. The sequence continues at coordinate 56,529,610 of CM073765.1, forward strand.
TCTCCAGGTCCGCAAATTTAGTCAAGCAATTTTGTCCTATACGACACTTTTCCGCCTTATTCCACATTTTTATAATCATGTTATGTTATTGTCTTGCTCAAGCCATCGAATCATTCCGTGGGGGAACGAGGCAGCTTGTTTTTCCTTGCTAAACCGGGAGTAATATCCTCGACAAGAGAGTGTTTATACAGAACACAGCCGATGGATCATTATGTTCAGCCCGAACCGATCAGCGCGACATTATGCAAATCATGGAGATTGGTGATTAATAAATAGATCTGGGGGGGATAAACTGGGGGGGGGAAAGGGTTGTGGACGTCCATTTGTCAACCGGACGAGTATCGGGGTCATTAGTGGGCTAATCAGGATCAGCTACTTTTTCGGCTACTCCTTTTCCCTTTTTTTTTAATTGTATTTGCAATCAAGCGAGGGCGCATTTGCATAGAGGGATTTGTCAGGGATCTTGCCCGGGTTCGTTAAAAGCTATATTCTATTCAGACAGCAGCAGTAGCATTAATTCTATTCGCTAATACCTCCCAAAGCTCGGACTTAATTTATTTTCTCTCTGGAATAAAGTTTATTTCCCTAGGCCAATATAGAATTCATTACCGAAGTGTAATAGTGAGCAAGTATACGCTGTATGAGCTATAAGGAGTTCTTTCACAATGAAAACCTGATCTATATTGTTTTACTAAGGAGTAAAGTGAAAAAAATAACGTTGTTAACCGAGAAACTAATTTTTTTTTTTTTATTAATTGTTATAATTTTTAAAATGGAGGTGTATCCGTGAAGGTATGCAGCTATAGCTCTTAAAGATTAAATAATTTATCCGTCACAACGGAACTACTCCGGAAACTTCAGCATTTTAAGCACTCCCCAGGTAACTTTATTAACGAAACAAATGTCTATGCTTCACTTAGGTGAACCATAGTAAGCAGTAATAATTAAAATGTGAGAAAATGTATTTATTGTTAATTTAATAAGTACTTAATAAATTTTAAAAAAACTGTACCACTACAGCCTGTGAACTGGTCTGGGGTTCAGCACATGATACAGACTGTACTGTTTAATAGACAACGGTTATGCAAGGAACTGACTTGTCCTTGGTCACGCTCAACCGCCAGATTTTCCCCCCTTATTTTATAGATGCTGGGTGATCCATCTCCGGCTAGGTGAGCTCCAGAAGGGTCCTAATCACATAGGGACCATCTCCGGCTGCAAACAGACTAAATAAAAGTCTTTACTGCAGCGGGATTTGAACCAGGATTTCCGGCTTGGCAACTCAGTGCTCTACCACTGAGCCACTCCGCTCCTTTTATTTAATAGTATATCCGCTCCGTTAATAGTGAGTATTTAATAAATTTCCTTTCATAATTACGAACATCATTCTAGAAATTAATTATTTTTTTCAGAATATATGCATACATTTGAGCCTACAGAGGATTGAAAATATATTTTTTTAAAACATTATCATTGAATGAATGAAAAATAAACATATGGATAGTAAAAGTGCATTTTTTAGCTTGGGTTTAAATGGTATTGAGCGCGAATTTTATTTTCCCATACTTCCACTTTGATAAAGTGTTTCTTGAAAATAATAAATGTTTTATAAATAATAAATCACTTGAGGGCAGATAAAATTCAATAGATCCCCGTTTCAACTTAGAGGCGTGTAACCTCGAACTTTTCTCATATAAGATTCCTCGAGTTTTAAGGACTTGCGAGGTCCTCTTACGAAACTGGAGTGGTTATAAGCAATAGCAAGAACGAGGACTCAACATAAACTCTCTAAATTTTACAACAGTTATAAATTATAAACACTTATACATTTTTTTAAAATGGGCTAATGAAATCCATAGTACTAAAACTGAAATAAAAAAATCCTATATCGTCAGAGCACGAATTATCATAATCAAATCATAAATAAACTGGCTTCCGGCACGCTAATGTACTTAATTAACTATAATATAATTAGTTTAATTACACAGATGGTATTATTTATTATAAACTGAGGCCTAATGGGGCTTCGCACTTCATGCATTCTGGCAACTAGGTATTTATGTATTTTATGCAATTTATGAATACAGTTTATTCTAGGGACATCACTGACTATTAATACTGTAAATTTCTTCAAAACCGTATTATTGAGTTGAATCAACTTTCCGCAACTGCATTTTATATCATATTCATACAGTAAACCTTAATAATGTCTACTTCCTCAATGTGCGGGTGTTCCTCAAGGCAGTATTCTCGGGCCAATTCTCTACACAGTTTATACAGCTGATATACCAACTCATCATATCACTATCCTTACCACGTATGCGGATGACACATGTCTATCATCAGTCATAACTGAACCAGTTATAGCATCCCATACTCTTCAATCCCATATAACTGACCTTGAAGAACGGTGTCGAAACTGGAGGATTAAAATAAATTCCCACAAATCCCATAAAATCACTTTTACCCTCCGTCGTTAAGCAACGACTTCCTGTCCTCCTGTAACGTTTAAAAATATCCCACTGGTTCCTGTGGAACAAGTCCTGCACTTAGGATAAAGCCTTGACAAACGCTTAACTGGGAATCCTCATCCTACATTGAAATGACAAGAAACAGCTCGCCATTTCAGGCTATTTCAACATATACTAATTATGATAAATATTATGTTTCTGTTCATATTTGTTATTCTAAAAAGACTTAGTTCCAGAATAAAGTTACTTTTTCTATTCTACTAGACAAACGCTCTACGTCCAATTAATTACAAAAGACTCATCTACATGATAATCATTAGACCAATCTGGACTTACGGAATATAGCTTTGAGGCTCCACTAAGCCATCGAATTACTCTCATATTCAATCCTTATAATCCATAATCCTTCGTAAAATCCTCAATGCTCCTTACTTTGTCATGAACAAAGTAATCCATAATGACCTTAATGTACCTTATGTTGCTGATTTGGACCAAATAACTTGCCTTCTGCTTTTATATCGGGACATTATTTATCTTTGTTTATGTTTACTTGATGCTCAATTGATCAAATTCAATATAAAGTTGTAAATTTTAATAAATAAATTTTTTAAAATATCATGGGTACCCACTTTTTAGAGGCTGGGTCACCCCCCGAAGGACCCTAGATCACATCGGGTCCATCTCCGGCTAAAAACAAACTAAATAAAAGTCTTGCAGGCAGCGGAAAATGAACCAAGATTTTCGGCTTATTATTATTAAAAATTATTAATTTTGTTGTTATTTTTTCAACAAAATTAAACGTTATAATAAAATTAAACTTCGCCCAGTTATTTACGTGTTTTTAAATATAGTTGATCAATCTTTGATCACAGCCTTATCGATATATTTTTTTTTTTAAAACGGGACATTTTTACTTATACTGCTGATATAATGTTATAATTTTTTCCTCAAATACAAGGATGATTTTTTTCAATTATTATTAATATTCTGAGTTATTGGGTAATCTGTTAGACTAACTCTCAACAAAGTGGGTACCCAAAATAAGGGTGAAAAATTTGGCGTGATCTAGGACAAATCACCTCCCTGCACAACCGTTGTTAAAGAAACAGTAGTCTATACAATGTACTGAACCCCAGAACCTTTCAAGGGTTGTAGTGGTACATATTTTTTTTAATTTATTGACCTAAAATTGATTTGATACAACGTAAAAAAATGTAATTATTTAAATATTGAGTTAAATTATGTAATAATATATTAGATAGCAAAAATATAAATTCGCAACGGAAAAAGGTTTAGAATTTCAAATATTTTTTTAAATGTGAAAAATGTCACACAAAGGTAACTGATGAATCAAAGGGTAGAAATATTTTAATGTGATTCTGTAGGAGGGTGAATTCACCCCCTGGATCTAAACGATAAATCATTTGAAGCAATTTCCTCCAGGTTTAGGGCTTAAGGAAATAGACCCGGAGCGGTACAATCTGAGTAATGTTCCTTCGAAGGAACATAAACATTTATAAAAACACACCGATCTGGTTTGTGGGCGAGTAGGAAGATGTCTACGCCAGCTGCTTAAATGAATCCTCGATGCTTTATATAATGCTTCTATCCTATAAATAATAATGTTTCAGCCTATAAGTTGGTAGTATATGTTTAAGGACTTTAATGAACCGTGCCTATTCGGTTAATAGCCGTGAGTACACATTCTGGCCTCAGGAGAATATGATGTGGCACGTCCAGCCTCTTTAAAGTTGGTATGCTCAATTGAGGAATCTCGCGGTTTGCCGGTGATCTAGACCAAATCATATGCATGCACAACCGTTCGCTTAAAACCGGTAAGATACACTCTAGCAAGTGGTAGTGGTACTGTTTTTTGCTTATTCTATAAACAGCTGAATAAAATTTCTGGCATCAGGAGAATGTGATGTGGCTCGTCCAGCCTCTTTAAAGTAAGTATACTCAATTGAGGAATCTCGCGGTTTGCCGGTGAACTAAACCAAATCATATGCATGCACAACCGTTTGCTTAAAACCAGTAACATACACTCTCTAGCAAGTTGTAGTAGTACTGTACTTGCCTATTCTGTTAACAGCTGAATAGAATTTCTGGCATCAGGAGAATATGATGTGGCTCGTCCAGCCTCTTTAAAGTAAGTATACTCAATTGAGGAATCTCGCGGTTTGCCGGTGAACTAGACCAAATCATATGCATGCACAACCGTTTGCTTAAAACCAGTAACATACACTCTCTAGCAAGTTGTAGTGGTACTGTACTTGCCTATTCTGTTAACAGCTGAATAGAATTTCTGGCATCAGGAGAATATGATGTGGCTCGTCCAGCCTCTTTAAAGTAAGTATACTCAATTGAGGAATCTCGCGGTTTGCCGGTGAACTAGACCAAATCATATGCATGCACAACCGTTTGCTTAAAACCAGTAACATACACTCTCTAGCAAGTTGTAGTGGTACTGTTTTTTGCCTATTCTATTAACAGATGAATAGAAATTCTGGCATCAGGAGACTATCCTATATCTCATCCAGTATCTTTAAAGTAGGTATATTGAGGAATCTCGCGGTTGAGCTTGATCTAAACTAAATCATCTGCATGTGCGACCGTTTGCTTAAAACCAGTAACATACACTATCTAGCAAGACCCTACGTGGGTTGTATTGGTACTGTCTTTTTAATTGAAATCTTCTTTAATCGCGTTTGCCGCTTTTTGCTAGGGGATAAACTTGTTCGCGTCAGCAACAAGCTCGAAATTGGTGACACCTTAACATGAGTTATACAATTTCTTTGAATCAACTTTAGTTTAAAGCACAATATTCCTTTGATATAATAATAATTGTATGTAACTAAACTGTCATTTAATAGTTGTGAAATTTATCACAAAAAAGAACACAGTCATTCCAAAGTTTTGAGTTTTCACTTTTGTTGGCAGTCCTCATGACAGTATATATATATATATTAACTAATCCCTATTTAAATAATAACTTAAACATCAAAAACTGGTGGACATTTTCGTTTCCCCTTAAAGATTTGACACCTACTGGCCTGAGCATTAGTTATAAGATTTGTTTTAATCATCTTTACTTCAAAGATGTAACTTCATTGGAGTTTGTGTTTATACTTCGAAGAGTGAAGATCTACGTTCGGAGCTCCTGAGGATTAACTACAAGCCATAAGTCACATTTAGTTTATTTTTTCCGTTTTAAATTATTTTTCTTTCCTTAAAGTATTTGTTTTACCTCTAAATAGAAGGTTTTTTTTATTTTTTATTTTATTTCATTTTTTCTAACGAAATGGCGGAATCTCCGCCTGTAAAAAAGAAAAAAGTGAGATATAGAAATGTTATTTCTAATAATGAAGGAAACTCTTTAAAAACTAGTGTCAAATTCTTAATTATTAAAAGAAATGAAGCGGATGATGAGGGAAATTCTCTAGACTTCAAAAAAGTATCACCGTTTTTTATCAGTAAGAGCCTAAAATCTATAATCGGTGAAGCTAAAACAGTCAAAAAATTGAGAGATGGGACTCTTTTAGTCGAAACTATGTCAGCAATTCAAACGGAAAAACTTATAAAATCTAAAACCCTATTAAACCTCCCCGTTATTGTCGAGCCACATGCTAAATTGAACACCAGTAAAGGAATAATATGGTGTGCAGACCTTCACAATTGTTCGATCGACGAAATAAAAGACGAACTAAAAACTCAGAATGTAGTAGATGTTAAAAGATTGACGTTTTACAAAAATAATGAGCAACAAAAAAGTAATAACTACCTGTTAACCTTTAACAGCCCCACCATACCCAACGAAATTAAAGTAGGTTTCTATAACATAAATGTGAGACAATTCATTCCAAACCCCACCCGCTGTTATATTTGTTTGAAATTCGGTCATACTAAAAATGTATGCAAAAAAGAGCCGCTTTGTAGACTCTGTGGCCAAAATAAGCATGAAGGATCAGAATGTGTTAGCCCTATAAAGTGTGTTAATTGTAACGAGCAGCATGATTCTTTCTCCAAAAAATGTCCAGTGTTTCAAAAAGAAAAAGAAATTAAAGGGATTCAGGAGGCCGAAAAGATAACATACTTCCCAGCTAAAAATAAATTCGAATCGTTACATCCCTTGTCAACACGTATGACCTTTTCTAATATAGTTAAAAATACTAAAAGTGTTAGTGTTCAAACAGATAATATAAATGACAATGTTAACATCTTTAAGAAGCCGTTAGTGCCTGAATGCAATAAAACCTCTTTACCTATTGCCCGTTCGGAAACGATTAAACCGGACCGGGCCCCCACTCCCATTCCCTATCCCCACCACCTCCCTACGTCAGCTGGGACATCAGCTGGCTCCATTCCTCTTCCAACTCCTTTCATATCAACTTCTCCTCCAGCTGATCATAACCTTCCTTCCCTGCCCACCAAACCGACTCCTTCCCTGGCTCCGGAACCTGCCAAAATTACGGAAGCTGAGTCCACTATCCCTAAATATCCCGCGGAACTCCCAGTTTTATCTTCGGATAAAACTAGTTGTGACGGAACCACCTCATGTCGCAGGAACTTCGACGACATGCAAGGTGATTGAACACTAGTAAAAGACAGACGATCAAGAAGCAGATCGCGTAATAAGTCACAAAACCGAGCGCTTAGTAAGGAAAAAATGGAAACAAATTAAATAAAATAATTAGTATTGACCATATATTATTTGTTTATTTTTATATCTGTTTATTTATTTATTTTTTCTTTCTTTAGTATTTTTGTTTTCATATCTTAACCATTTTAACAACTTAATTTCATCTCTACCTGTTAGCTATTCTTATTTCATTATTTATTCCAATATATTTATTTACATTCATACTTAAAACATGCCACTCACAACAAATATCATTCAATGGAATTGCAATGGTATAACTGGTAAAAATGAAGAGTTGAAATTAATCATTAAAAAATACCAACCAGTAGCTGTATGCCTACAAGAAAGTAAGTTGCTTCCTCACAAAAAATTTAATCTCAAGGAATATAATATTTATAGAAGGGATTTTGAAAACAGTAATAGAGCTTGTGGTGGTGTACTGACCGCGGTCCACAAAAATGTTGTATCCGAGCTGGTCCAAGTAGAAACTTCCCTCCAGGCGGTAGTGGTTAAGGTCTTCCTCAAATTCCCTGTCTACTTGTGTAACATATACCTACCTCCAGATAATTTTTCAGAAGATAGTTTATTAAATCTTTTCAAACATTTACCATCTCCGTACATTTGTGTAAGCGACGTCAACGCCCACCACACTTCCTGGGGCTCCTCTCATTGCACAACTCGGGGAAATCACATTAGGAGAATCATCGATACCACCGACTCAGTCGTCCTAAATACGGGAGAGTCAACTTATTTAAGCCCGGCTTACAACACCTTTTCCTCCATCGATATAACCTGGTGCTCTTCAAGCATCTTTCCGCATTTATGTTGGCAGGTTGCACAAGACCAGTACTCTAGTGACCACTTTCCGATAGTAATCTCTCTCCCTAACGATAACCCCATAAAATCTAAACATCCTAGATGGATCATGGAAAAATCTGACTGGTTTGCGTTTCAAAAAAAACTAAACATAAATGAATCAGAACTACTATCAGCTAGCGGCAGCGACGAGAAAACCCATTTGATAACAACAGCGATTCTGGAAGCAGCAGGCCTTTCAATCCCAAAGACCTCCAACAAAACGAGATCACGCAAAAATGTACCGTAGTATGATGAAGAATGTAAGGCCGTTATTAAAAGAAGAAGAAAAGCCCTGAAAATATTTCAAAAGGAACCCACTTCTAACAACCTAATAGAATATAAGAAGAGCCGTTCACTCTCCAGAAGAATAATCAAGAGTAAAATGAAAGCATCCTGGGAAAAGTTTTTAGATAATATCACAACTAATACTCCCCCAAGCACATTCTGGAAAAAGATACAGGGTATTACAGGAATATATAAAGAAAATCAGGTGGCTCTCCTAATCGGTGAACAAGTAGAACAAAAGGAGGAATTGTTAGCTGAGCGTTTTGCGGAATTTTATTCAGGACTATACTCCCCGAAAACAGATCATCCACTCGATAACTCCGAACAAAATACAAACGCGAATCAAGCAGAAAAAGAGTATAACCTTCCTTTCACCAAAACCGAATTGCGAGCCTCCATAAAGGATCTAAAACCTTCCGCACCGGGAATATTGACATTCACAACGAGATGTTAAAACATTTACCAACACAGGTTCTGGATACTCTTCTGACCCTATATAACCACATATGGCACTCGGGGGACTTTCCGAACGTCTGGAGAAGATCTTTAATTATTCCAATCCCCAAAAATGGAAAAAATAAGCTATTTCCACCAAGTTACAGGCCTATTTCACTGATAAGTTGTATGTCGAAACTCCTTGAAAAAATGGTGTACAAACGGCTGATATGGATCTTGGAAGAAAATAAATTACTATCGAAGGAACAATGTGGGTTCAGAAAAGGACGCTCTACCTTAGACCATCATGTTACCATGGAATATGAAATAATGAAATGCTTCGTTGAAAAAAAAGAATGCATAGGCATTTTTTTCGACATTGAAAAAGCTTACGATAGATAAAAGAAAAAATTATAAGAAAGCTTACGATAATTTAAATCCGACGCTTGACCTGCGTCAGTTGAAGGAATGGGGATTCGAGGGTCGCATTCTCACCCTGATAGGAAACTTTCTACGTCACCGCACGTTCCAAGTCAGGATAGGGAATTATTTATCCTCCGTTAAAACAATGTCAAACGGAATACCTCAGGGTAGTGTATTAAGTTGCGCCTTATTTGCTATTGCCATCAACAAAATCACTAGTATTATTCCAAAACCCATAAAATCGTATTTATTCGTAGACGACCTAGCCTTACTACTTCCGTTCAGCAATCGAAATCAGGTCACGAAATCTTTACAGAAGTGTTTAACAAATTTAGAATCATGGTCAAGACAATCTGGATTATATTTCTCAGTTGATAAAACAAAATGCATGCTCTTCTCAAGACGGAGAACATCAACATCTCCCCCAGACTTAGTTTATAGAGGCGCAAACTTAAATTTCGAATCCAAAGTCAAGTTCCTAGGATTATTACTTAACTGCAAACTAGACTGGAAGGAACACATTAAATGGCTGAAGGAAGAATGTGGAAAACGGCTAAACGTGCTCAAAGTCCTGGCAGGAAGCTCATGGGGAGCAGACAGAAAAAGTATGCTGAGAGTATACACTTCTTTAGTCAGATCGAAACTGGATTACGGCAGTTTTATATATGCTTCAGCCAGTCCCAAATTGCTGACTGCTTTAGATTCAGTCCACCACGCGGGCATCCGTCTGGCTACTAGTGCCTTCAGAACTAGCCCAGTGAACAGTCTTTGTGTAGAAGCAGGAATAGCTCCGCTGGCTGTTAGGAGACATCAACTGGCCTGCGGATATATCGCTAAACTAAAATTTAATGAAGAAAATCCAGCATGGAAACCAGTTTTTCAACCTAGAAGTAGGAGATTTAACGATGTCCGAAGATTACCCACCCCACTCGGAATAAGAGTAGGAAGACACATAGAAGAAATCAGATCCTTGCAAGCCTCAGTCAATGAACATTATTACCCTCCATGGACCCTCAAACTACCTACAATAGATCTAACTCTTTCCAAATTTAAAAAATCTAGCACCCCAGATTATGCATATATATCAGAATATCTATGCATAAAAGACAAATACAGAAATAGCAAATATTTGTATACAGACGGTTCAAAAACACACTCCAATGTAGGATGTTCCTTTACCATAGACTCAAAGACAATTAAATATAAGCTCCCTTCCATATCGAGCAACTTTACAGCGGAATGCAGTGTAATGAAGAAAACTTTTTAATATTCACCGATTCACTTTCCGCAATATCAGAACTAAGCAACATACATACAGACAATCAAATACTTAAGAAAGCGCAGAGCTATTCAACAATGATAAAAAGTCAGGGCCAGAATGTAATAATAGCATGGATACCATCCCATGTTGGAATTGAAGGCAACGAGGCAGCAGATCTAGCAGCAAAGGAAGCAGCCATGTCAACTCTAGATGAAATAAGAGTCTACACTCCATCAGATCTCGGAAACAGCCTGAAATCCCTAGCAAAGAAGATCTGGGACCAGCTCTGGGAAAGTGTAGAGGACGGCAACAAATTAAAAGGCATCAAAAAAGAAACCTCATCCTGGGAAAGTTCTAACCGTACCAACAGAAGAGAGGAAGTTGTCCTAGCAAGATTGAGAATAGGTCACACCCGATTAACCCACGGATACCTCATAGATAAAGAAGCTCCACCTAAATGCACATCCTGCAAAGTACAGCTATCCATCGCTCACATTCTAGTAGATTGCCCGCGTTACTCAGCTTACTTTGATAACTGCAAAATAGAAAGAAGACTCCACTGGATGTTGCAAAATAATGTTTTGAGCGTAAACAAAGTAATTGACTTTCTAAAAAAATATAACCTATATAGCAAAATTTAAAATTAAAAAATAAGCCAAAACAAACATAACCTAAAGGACACGAATGACCTCTGTAGTTGAGTGTCCAAAAACCACAAAACCTAACCTGTAACTTCATTAATATGAGAATAATTATATTCAACTAAAAGATCGTTTAACAGTTGAAGAATTCATACTAATAATAATTTAAAACATCAGTAACTAGTTGAAATTTTCGTTTTCCCTAAAAGAATTTATTTGTAATAGTTGAATGTCTTGTTCAAAGAAATGATAAAAAGTTGAAATGATATATATATTGTTGAACTTAACGATGATAATGCTACTAAAAATGAAAATAAATTCTATATAAATACTAATACCATGCCTACATAATATAACTATATGCTTATCATTATAAATTTTAAATTCAACTAATTCAGACTATAATTTATTTTTATTAATAGTTATTTTAACGGTAATTATTTTTTTTTTTTATATATATTAACACTTTATTGAAATATTACAATCTGCCATTTGTGGGCAATAAGTAATAGTGCTGTGTAGCTTACAGTCATTCCATAACAAAACAATAATATAAACAAAATAAAATAAATAAATATAAACAGATATATATAAATAGGTAACAGAAAGAAATTAATGCGGAAATGATAATAAAATAAAGTAAAAAAAAAAAAATAAGAAAATAAATAATAATACTAATAATAAAAAAAAATAAAATGTACACATTCATACCCTATTTACAATTTGCCTGGGGTCCCCGAACTGAGCTTCTTCCCCAGGAATGAGGGCAAAGCAGGAGTCCGGGAGGCCCCAGCCCCTTTGCTATGTATACACGGGAAAGATTTACATCAATATATTCTTTATAATTCATTTTAATTAATAGTAATGTATTTTGATGGTAATTATTTTTAAATATTTTATTTTTGAAGAGAAACGGGGTTCGAATCCCGGCCAGAACAAATCTTTTCTCTTCAAAACAAAAATATTTAAAAATAATTCAGGCTGTAATTGATTTATAAATTCAAAAAAGAAAAGTCATTTCAAAGTTTTGAGCTTTCACTTCTGTCGCCCGTTATCATGACTGCTTATTTAATTTTTTTTTTTAAACTGATGTCTAAATAAATAAAAATAATAACTTTAAAATACATAAACTACCGCATACCAGTAAAAAGTTTTCCAAAATTTACACCATTTTCAAAAATACGGATTATTAAAATACTAAAAAAATATACCAGACTATTTACCTTTAAGAGATGAAAATGGTTGACTGGATGATCTTATGTAAAGGAGATGGTTGGGGGGTGCAGTCAATAAGAACACCGAATAAGTGAAGTACTTATATTATGTGCCGACGTTTCGACCTACAGTGTAGGTCATCTTCAGGGCTAACAGAGAAACAAACAGAACAAAAATGTAAAAACATCAAAGTTGTACAGTAACAATACTAGTGACAAATAATGTAGAAAAATACAAAGTGGCAGATATGAAAATAAAAGGGGTCAGATTATAATAAAATAAAGATATAGACAGATTTAAAAATTACTGATAATGAAAAGGCATTAAACTAGTGGTAGATATAATAAAGATCAGATAAAGACAAATATAACAAAAATATTGAAATAGTGACAGATATAATTATAGAAAATGTGATAGAATATAATAAAATTAAGATAAAGACAGATATAACAAGGATATTGATAATGGAAAGAAAATGAAAATAATGGCAGATATAATAAAGTAAGACAGATTTAATAAAATTAAAGAAAATGAGCAGAAATGATAAATAATAAATAAAAAATAGAGCATATAAAATAAAAAATAGAAAATAAATGTACAGAATGGATAGTACAGTACAATATAATAATATAAAGTAAAATCAAAAGGAGGAGTTAAACAAAAGAAACAAAATGAGGATATTTATATATAAAGAAAGGTTGGAATATGAAGAATACAGAAAAACTAGTAAAATAAAGGTGTAAAATGTATGATAACGATTTATTATTTATCATTTCTGCTCATTTTCTTTAATTTTATTAAATCTGTCTTACTTTATTATATCTGCAATTATTTTCATTTTCTTTCCATTATCAATATCTTTGTTATATCTGTCTTTATCTTAATTTTATTATATTCTATCACATTTTCTATAATTATATCTGTCACTATTTCAATATTTTTGTTATATTTGTCTTTATCTGATCTTTATTATATCTACCACTAGTTTAATGCCTTTTCATTATCAGTAATTTTTAAATCTGTCTATATCTTTATTTTATTATAATCTGACCCCTTTTATTTTCATATCTGCCACTTTGTATTTTTCTACATTATTTGTCACTAGTATTGTTACTGTACAACTTTGATGTTTTTACATTTTTGTTCTGTTTGTTTCTCTGTTAGCCCTGAAGATGACCTACACTGTAGGTCGAAACGTCGGCACATAATATAAGTACTTCACTTATTCGGTGTTCTTATTGACTGCACCCCCCAACCATCTCCTTTACATATTTACCTTTTAGGTTTGCAAATGTAACCAACACGTTCAAAAACCACCGGTCTCACTTCAACTCACCAGTTTGCAAACACTGACAGGAAAATCCACAGGCAATTAGGGATTATACCGCTGTCAAATGTACCCTGGCTTTCCATTATGTATGAATTATATATCATTGTACACATAAGGCTGTGTAAATATATTATAGACTTTATCAGGCGTCAAATAAACATTTTAAAATAATGATGTGTATGGATTCACGCTTCACGTGCCCGTCTCATATAAAATATAATAAACTCTCAAAGGTCAAATAAAAGTAATTATAATCCTGTCTTGGCAACACAGTAACTTTTTTTAAAATTTATTTATTAAAATTTAGAACAGTGCAACAATATTATATCATACAAGTACTGTACAAAAAATGAAATATACATACTACTCAATGTAGTATGTACAAGTTCAGCCTAAGTCACAAGACAATATTCGTTTCAGACGCCTTGAAGGATTATCGGGAATTAAAGAGGTTGCTAGGTTTGGAACTAGAGGAAATTAAAATTAAGTACTAGTTAAATCTTCAATTCTCGATAATTCTCTGAGGCGTCTGAAAAGAAGATGGCCTCGTGGCCTTCTAAGTTGAATTTGTTATTCGAGAACTACCCATGGGTAGGTTTTCTGCTTGCCTTCATCTCGTGGCATTAAGTATCGCTCAACCAACAAATAGTGTGAACAGAGGTGAGATTTCGAGCTCATATCGAAAAATCAAGGAATTCTGAAGGTAGAAAAAAAAAAGCTGTACCACTACAGCCCATTAAGTATTGGATTCAGTACATGATAGAGACTGTACTGTTTATAGAAAAACAGTTGTGCAGGGTGGTTATTTGTCTCAGATCAGGCTCAACCTGCATGATTTCCCCTAAGGAAGAGTAACTGCTTTATCTATAATCCTATGAGCTAAAAAATGATCTGTTAAAATTAGGATTTGAACCAGGGCCTCGTCACGGCAACTCAGCGCTCTATCACTGAGCCACCCAGCTTGCAAAGAGAAAATAAATAATTATTATTTTAGCTTAGCCTTTAGTTGCTTTGTATGGAATAGATAAAAAAAAAATCATGTAAAATGTGTCTTGATAATGCCTGAATACGCGAAACGTCGATTGGTAAGTGGGTGTATTATTGGATTTGAAACAGAAGGCTTTGCATTGTGGATTTTCCCAATTGCATTATAATAAATAATAGTGTTTCTTTTTGAGTTTTGGCTCTATTTTAGTGATCTATAATCTTTTTAGTGATAAAAAATCTATAATTTATTTTATAATTTTTTTATTAATTGTTAAAATTCTGGAGAGAACGGATTGCCTGACTGGGAGGTGACCCCAGGTAGCTCAGTAGGTTAGAACCTGCCATGTAGAGGCGGACAAACCGGGTTCAAATCCCGGCCAGGGCAAATCTTTTCTCTTAAAAATAAAAAATCGCAAGTATTTATTTATTTTGTTTTCATTACCAGCATGTATACTTTTTATTTTATTTATTTATTATTTTTATTATTTATTTTTTTATTATTATTCATTTATTATTATTTTAGTTTTTTTTATTTTATTGTTATTATTATTTTTTATTTAATGATTGTATAGCTATTTAGCGCTATTACCTATTGCCTCATAGTGGCAGATTGAAAGTGTTTATATACTAAAAAAAAATAAAATAATAAACATATTTTTAAAAATCTATAAAGTTAAGCATATTATGCTAAGCTTTAAGCATTAGCTCTTCTATTTTAATTTAAAATAAAGCTTCATCAGTATTATGTTCACGTATTCAGGAACTGGCATTACTGATATTTGATTGTTTGTAAGGCCTTCTTCATATCATAATTATGCGTAGCCGTTGATAACCAGGAAATTTCTATACAGCGATAAACAAACAGAGGCCGATTGAACGGAGATAGCCCGGGGTTAGATGGGTAAATAACGACGGGTAGATACAACTGTTTGGCAGAACAGTCTCGCTCAGAATGGTCGCCATTAGTAAATTACGAGGGATAAGTTAGCTTTCTATTAGTTGATAATGCGACCTGAGCAAGTTGGTCCTTAGTATATTGTAGTAGGGGCTTCTTAGTTGGGAACTTAGCCTCTAAGCAGCTAGGCAGTTAAGTGGCCCCAGGTTGTTAAGTACTTGTTAACTGGGGCTTGTCCTTTGAGCCAATGGCACTCCGGCTATAAACCGAAATCCACGTCAATGGTCAATATTGTCATAACTTCCCCCTTTCTAAAAATAAATTTACAAAATCACTGAAAAATTGAGTTATAAAACAAGTAACAATCTCGAAAGAGCATGTGGAATAACAAAAAATATTTACAATAAAAAGTGCATATCAAAGAATGCGAAAATAACACATTACACCACATAAGTGAAACCAGAGTTCCTCTACGCAAGTGAATGCCTAGCACTCAATTATAAAAGTCAGACAAACTAGAAATATTAGAACGAAGAATTATGAGGAAAATTTAAAATTTTATGACTTTAATCTAAGCTATAATCTACGGAACTGAAACCAAAAATATTAAACATAAATATGAGAAAAACATAAGTTAAATGAAAAAATTATTTTAGTAATATTCTACTGCTTGACTAACATGGTCTACTGGAGATGGTCCCCTATTAAAATCTGTGTTGTATTATTTCTTTTCTTTTTATAGCATTGCGGTAATGTAATGGTTGTTTTAAATTGTTTTATAACTGCTGTAGTTTCCTGGAAAGTACTATGTATAATAGATTAGGACGAAAAATAATTTCGTCACATTAGGATGTTTGTGTCACTAGGGAGAATCTTTTCTTTTCTAGTCACGTAATCATAGGTCTGGGGTAGCATCTGGTTTCCAACTAATTCTAACAGTTAAAAAAGTTGGATTTGGTTGTGTGTGTGTATGTGTATATATATATATATATATAGCATTTCCAAGTTTATTCAAATGCTACCCTTTCCAAGTCACAAGCAACCCTTTCCAATTCAAATGTAACCCTTTCTAAATCAAATATAACGCTTTACAACTCAATTGTCATCCTTTTTTTTTTCAATTCTAACCGTTTTAATTTCAATTGTCACCCTTGAAAATGTTTTGAAAATTTAACGTAATTTTAAACGAACAGTTATTTCTTCTTACGAATGAAAACTTTTTTTTAAATGTAATCATGTTCAGTTCAGTTTGCATTTTTTCATTTCTTTTATTTTTTTATTTACTTCTTGAGAAAAAAAAATTTAAACTTTTTGTTTCAATTTTTTTCCTTAATTTTTTGTAAACAACATTATTATGTTTATTATTTTATTATCAAAACTATGAAGAAACTGTTATTAAGTTCAGATTACATGTTTTTACTTTTTTAAAATAAACTTTCTCAGAAACTTCTCTAAACATATATATATAATTTGACGTTATTATTTTATATTATAATTATTTTATATTTGACAAAACATTAAAACATTTTTATTTTTATTGTTTGTTTATTTGTTCATTCAACGCCATTTTGTGCTGCTATGGCTAATCGGTCGATGCTACAGTGGGAGCTTTAAATTTTGTCTATCCAGGTTTATTGAGGATAGAGATTTCTAAAAAATAAGGTCAACGTTACGAGAGGAACAAGAATTTCCATTAAAAATTTGATGTAAAAAATAATAACTT
Organism: Arma custos; assembly: GCA_037127475.1. Taxonomy (NCBI): domain Eukaryota; kingdom Metazoa; phylum Arthropoda; class Insecta; order Hemiptera; family Pentatomidae; genus Arma; species Arma custos. Next base: position 56,546,773 of record CM073765.1, read on the forward strand.
TTTTCGCGATCAAGGATTATTTTTTGGTTAATTTATTTCTTAATTTTTGCTTATAAAATATAATTCTACACATTACTGTATTTTTCCCAACGAAATAAAATTTTTAGAATTTTATTTTAAAAGTAGGAAATTTTAGATTTGGTAACACGCTCGAAATCTACTGTCATCTTAACGTGGAACGCGCAATAGTGCGATCATCAAATATTGTGTGTTGTAACTTTTAATTGTAAATAAACATATTTTTATTATTATTAACAAATATATAAAACTAATTAAGAAAAAGAACTCTTCTTAGTCCCTGACATTTGCTTAGTCAAAAAATAACGAGAAGAATTGGTGTAACATAAACGGGGGAAAATCCTTTCTGTATGTATCAACAGCATTCAACGAAAAAAATCTGGAAATCTTTTGAATTTTTAAAACGTAGGATTTATAAAAAGACCAGTTAATAATGGATAAGTTTGGATAGTATTAGATTTATAAAAAGAAAAAAAAATTACAGAGTATTTTTTTAAATGATTCAATTCTCTTGAATTGACGCTTATATTTAAATGTCCTTTTTCTCTTCGAGACTTTTATATTTTTTTTTCAACAGAAGATACAGTTTGCACAGTAAACCTGTCCTATAACAGATTCTTTTGTTAGTTTATTTTTTAACAAGCTTTCTATATACTATAGAAAAAGGATTTCTCATTTGATTCTTTTTCCTCTGTTTTTAGGATTTTCTCTGTTATGGGCACCTAACCTTTTAATATATTTTTTTTACATTTCAAAAGTAAAAAAGCCCTTTACATTTTTAATAGTTATAGTACTTGTATATTGTGGTTTTTTTTATAAAAACAATTGTTTAGATATATAATAAACCTGTAACACTACAATCAATGGAGGGCGTTTGGTTCATCACGTGGTAGAGACTGTACTGTTGCTAAATCTAAACTAAAAAGTTGTGTAGGAAGATAATTTGCAATAAATGCCGGTTTTACCCCTTTCGAGGGTACCTAAATTATAGAGGCTGGGTGAGTCCCAGGATGTTCTGTAGATTCTATAATAACCATCTATACTGTTAAAATTTTTAATAATTAATCTATTACACCATTTTTTTTTATGCGAAAATCAATTTGACACAATTTTCACTTTGCATCATTGTATTGATCATTTTTACGTTTTCTCGAGAGCAATAAATGAAAAAATCCTGATTAAAGAATAATATAATACGATTTATATAATATAATATAAAGTGATTTACATTATAAAATATAATGTAAATTAATTTTAAGACATAAAGTCATGAAACTTAAGATGCGAATAAATTCTTATTTTAGTTGTTATTATTATAATCAATAATAAAGGATTCAATTTATACTGACAAACCAAAAATTTACAGTTCACCGAATTCTCTTACTGAAATAAACTGCGCAAAACTGGATAAATATTGATAATTTTATTGTATTTATTTTGCTTAGCATTTATATTGTAAACTGAAATAATATTTCTAAGAAATCGTCATGTTTTTCAACTGCAGGAAAATTTAGTAAGGATATTTTTAAAAATAACTAAATAAATGGTTTTAGTTGTATACATGTTTTTAACTTTTCTCCTATTTTCTATATTTTACAAATGGATTAAAATAGAGAAAAGAAGAACAATGTTTTTAAAAAATATGACTATAAGCTTTTTTTATTATATTTCAAAACCCTTTAGTTAAATATTCCTGCAGAAAAAAACATAGATCCTAATAAATAATAATGCATTTTGTAGTAAAAAATAATATAAAAATTCTAGGCACAGTAAATACCCCAAAATTAGTCATATTCATATAAATTTTTGTGAAGTTTAGTTTTAAAACTATTTCGTTGTAAGAGGAAATTAAAAAGGAACATGGAGATAATACTATATGTATGGGGAAGAAAGTAGTCCGGGTGGAGATCTTAAAAAAAATTCTTAAATAAGGTTGAATTATTTATTTGAAAGCCAACGAAGAAGAAGAATGTGTATAATGTCAACTAATATTATTCAAGATATTTTGTTTGTTTTTTTTGTTCTTTCAACGTCACTTTATGCGGCTATGGCTAATCGGCTACGGACGATGCTACAGTCAGAGCTCTAACTTTTGCCTATCCAGGTTCACTTAAGATAGGGATTTTTAGCGAGTGCCTAACATCGTACAGGATTGGAACCCCCGTTTAACGCTACTTCCGAAGTATGGCATAACCAAGGATTTTTAAATAACCACAGGATTTTGAATAACCAAAGCCGCCTGCCTGCCTTAGAACCTACGATCTTGGGCTTAGTAGTTTGTTATGCTAACCACTAGGCCCAGATATTTTTTTATTTTTTTTATGAAAATTAATTTTTTTAAATTATTCAAAACAAATTGATAATTCCATGCTTATGATTCAATTGCGTGATTTCCCTACCGAACCAGTGTTCTAAACAGACACAATAAGAATGCTAGAGAAAATTTTATAAGTAATTAAAACTTTCAATGCCCCTTTAGAATTATTTTAACAAGGAGACAAAACTGATAAAACAGCTTTGAATATTTTAACCAATCGAAAAACAAAAACCGTTTTTATAAGTTGTGATTCGAGTACTTTGAAATAAAAAGGAAGCAGAAAGGCGAAGTTAGCCTCAAGTTGGGATTATTATAAAGTTAAGCACCTTTTTATAAATTCATGAATCCGATTATTATTTTCCTTTATTAATTATTCGGAAAATTGATTTAATTGTGCGAATTATTTCGTCATGCGTAATTAAGGATATGAATTGTAAGTATTTTTAATCTTTAGAAAAAAGAGGAAGAGATTTTCGTGTATTTTATAAAAATGTCTTTCCTCCTGAAAGTTTTTTCCGATTCCTTTTTTCCTTTCGTCGGCCCCAATGTTTTCTCGGTCCCTTTTCTTTTTATGAAAGATTCGAAAAAATATTCATTAACTTTATTAATCAAATAAGTTCCTGCACCATTAAATAGATAAGTACGTAAATCCGTGGAGAGCGTAGAAAGAATATAAATAGATTTTTTTTCATTTATGGGTATTAATTTATTTTTATTTGTTCAACCAATCTTAACTGTGGTATATCATTGGATCGTTTCATATGTAATGTCCGCTTTTATTATTTATAATATTCAAATTAGATTAAGTAAAATTTTGTTGTTTACAATAATTATGTACAATTATTTACAATAAGAAAATGTACAAACTACTAAAAGAGTAAAGCGAACCAAGCTGCGATGACTGGATGGATCGAGTGAGGACTCCAGGAGTTAATGACATACTCGGAAGGCAGTCGCATTAAACGGAGAAGACTTTCGGACCGAGGATGCCAAGGGTCATGGATAAGCTGTAGAGACATGGAAGAAGAAAGAAGAAATACTAAGTATTTCTTTTAAGGAAAAATAATGAAGACAATATTTGTTTTATTAAATCAACTAAAAAGCAGCCGGTAGTAGCGAAAACCTTCTATTGCTCATCTAGCCTCTATAAAATTGGTAACCTTAGTTACAGAAAAAGGTGGCAGTTAAGTGTGATCTCGGACAAAACATCTTCTTGCACAATCGGTGTTTAGAAACAGTACCATCTAGTGAGCAAAAAAGTACTAGGTTTAGCATCCTTCGGACTAGCCTAAAATGGAAGCTCCAATCCTATGCGTTGTCGGGTATTCCGTTAAGATTGCCCATCCCAATCATAGCTCCATAAAAGCAAAATTTAGGACTCCAATTGTAGCATCGTCCGATTATCCTTAGTAGCATAAACAGACGTTAAATAACTATATCATCTGGGACTGCTGTACAAACCCCGTAAATTCTTACCTTCTACTTACTTCCTTATTATTAGTTCCTACCTCAGTAATAGAGCCTTTAAAGTAAACCATATTTTTTTCTACTCTTCCCTCTTTAACCAGTCTACCGGAGTTCCTCAAGGTAGTATCCTGGGTCCCTTCCTATACACGATATATACAGCTGACATCCCAACCCATCCAAGCACTGTCCTCACTACGTACGCTGATGACACATGCGTGTTATCAGTAAATAAGGATCCATTTGTTGCATCCCAATCTCTTCAATACCATATCTCAAACCTTCAAAAATGGTGTAAAAATTGGAGAATTAAAATAAATCCTACAAATTCCTGCCCTACTGTATCCTTTAATAATATTCCACTGAACCCTGTCGAACAGACACGTTACCTAGGACTCCGTCTAACGCCTCACTTGGAATCCTCATAAAAGACTGAAAAGATAAGAAACTGCTAGTCATTTTCGCCTGCTTCAACATTTACTGGGCAAACGCTCTAAGCTCCCAATTAATTACAAAAATCTCATTTACATGACAGTTATCAGACCTATTTGGACATACGGAGTTGAGCTTTGGGGCTCTACTAAACCATCCAATTCATCTCGTATCCAATCCTTACAATCCAAAATCCTTCCTGAAATCCTCAATGCTCCCTATTATGTCAGGAACAAACTCATCCATCATGATCATAATATCCCATATGATACTGATTTGGCCCTAACTAGATACCTATCCTTCCATGACAAGCTTCATACACACTTGAATCCGCTAGTCTCTCAACTTGCTATCCATACTATCGAGACCATCTACTATAGAAATTTATTGGAGTGCTACCGATGGGTAGTTTCTCCACAATTGTTTTCCATGTCATATTGTACATATAAGCAGATTGACTATGTAAATAAGTTATTTTAAATAACAATTATATCTAAGAACATTTTGTTAGAGAGGATATTTGAATTGCTGCCCCGAACGAGGACAAGTGGATAACAACGGTTTAGGAAATATTCAGGAGGAAAACTTTCCTCATTTAGTCTCAAGTGTGGAGCCTAAGTACTATTGCTGTCTGCGACCTGCAGAGCACTCCTAATTACTTGGCACAACATACACAGGCGGTTTCTTCTCAAGTTCTGACTTCAATGCGGTTAGCAAGTTTTTTTCTTTACTTTATTGGCTATTAAGTAGTAATTTAAACCTACATGGCTTTTCGTATAAGACAGTATACTAAAAATAACAAAAATTAAATTTCGGGACAAGAAGCACGACCTGAAAAATGTCGAGACCGAAGATGTAACAAGGATTTTCCACTTTTAAAAGCAATAAAACAAATTTATTTACTCCATAGTGCCTTAGTATTTCAGATACAGTTGTACATCCGATTTTCATGAACCGATTTTCCTGTATTTCATATAGTCGTTCTATCAAAAGCGTTATCCAGATATCGATAGGTCAAGAAACTTCTATATCTCTTCCTAAATTCGAAATCCCAATTGTATAAAAGAGGAAGCAGGGGAGCTCATCGGTAGAGCACTGAGTTGCTGTGCAGAGGATCCCTGGTTCAAAACTATCAGCTATAGATATATTGGATCTCTTGGGAACCTCCAGACTCTCCTGGGATTCAGCCAGCCTTTATAAAGTGGGGTAAAATCCTGGCCGTTGAGTGTAATCTCAGACATGTCACCTCCGTGCACATCCGTTGTCTTAGAAATTGTACATCCTCCATTTTAAAAAAGATTAACTGGACTTAAATTATATAATATATTCTTTAAACTCGGAGAAAAAAGAAAACCTGTATCCAGTAAATTTTTGTATTATTTATTTCTCAAGAAACATTTCGGCCTAACTGCCATTATCAATCATCTGTTTAGCATTGGTTTTATTATTCTTTTATATGGTTAACAGTTCAACCATAAGTCATTGATCTGTAAAAATTATGCACAAAATCTACTATTATAACAATATAAATGATTCATAAATTAAATAAATCTGTACATAAATTCTTTTATTGTCCAACAAATAACTAAATCAAGCATAGATACCTCACTTTAAGTAGTTTTACTCAATTTAAAAGTCATTTCAATTCAGAGGGAAACACGTCCTCTATAGTCAATTGCTAATAAGTTAAACTTTGATCATTGTTTATTATCTTTAATGTTTTTTCAATTTTTTTAAAGTAAAATGATTAACAACTTTTTAATAAATTCACCTTATTTAACCAGCAATAGTAATTTAATTTATTAAAACATTTTAAGTACAAAATAATATTAGAGTAATTTTTATCAATGTGATTATTTATTTATTTTTTAATTTATTAAAAAGTTGTTTATAATTTTACTTTAAAAATTTTGAAAAAAACATTAAACATAATACACAAAGATCAAAGTGTAACTTATTAGCAGTTGACTATAGAGGACATGTTTCCCTCTGAATTGAAATGACTTTTAAATTGAGTAAAACTACTTAAAGTGAGGTATCTATGCTTGATTTAGTTATTTGTTGGACAATAAAAGAATTTATGTACAGATTTATTTATTTTTATGAATTATTTATATTGTTATAATAGTAGAGTTTGTGCATAATTTTTACAGATCAATGACTTATGGATGAACTGTTAACCATATAAAAGAATAATGAAACAATGTTAAACGGAAGATTGATAATGGCAGTCAGGCCAAAACGTTTCTTGAGAAATAAATAATACAAAAATTTACTGGATAAAGGTTTTCTTTTTTCTCCGAGTTTGAAGAATATTTTGTACATTCTCTTCCATGTACTGAACTCAAGACACTTTAAGAGTTATAGTATTTGTTTATTATTATATAATAGGTTCATCAATTTTATATATCCTTTATTTATTTCGAATTATTTACCTTTCCCTCTTATAAAGTCTGTTATTCCTTTGCTGGTTACAATTTATAGTTTTATGGACTGCATTGCTGGAAATGTTTCCAGTAGTTCCAGTAGTAAAGCATCTTTTATTAGTGTTCCAACTTCTCAAAACAAAGTCGACGGAATTATGAATAAATGACATAGAGAACTCTATATAAGACGATGTTTCTTGTTAATTACCTCATCGCGACTAAGTCTGATTATGTTGTAACTAAACGCAGTAATAATTCTTAATAAAGGCGCATTTATAGCCGCATTAAGTTCATTAATAATAAGACGTGCTTCCTAACTCGATAAATGAAGTTCGTAATGTTTTTAGTCGAGTTAAGTTCTACCGAAATAATGGACTACTGCAAACCATCCAAGTGAAGTGCTTTAATTATCAGTATCGTAACCCCAGACTAAGACTGGGACGTCTTGTTAGTATACAGAAAAATGACATAAAATAGTAAAAAATATATACCCCCTACATAACCCATGAAGGGTCTTGAGTTCATTACCTTAGAGATGGTTTCCATTACCATCTCTAAGACAACGGTTGCGCAGGAGATAATTTGGCCGAGATTGCAATCAACCGCAAGGTCTTCCCCAATTAAGGGTAACCACTTTATAAAGGCTGGGAGCGTCTCCAGATCCCACAGGGTCCATCTAGGTCTGATAACAGATTAAATACAGAAGAGCCTTCATTATCCGAACTAGCTTTGCGGAAAAGAAACAAGGAAGGGTTTTCACTACCATGCCCAGAAAACAAGTCTGAACAGTATTTTCTCTAAAATGAAAATTCCTAATACTATTACTTATTACTACTTACTATTTAAATTATGTATTTATATTTTTAAGAACTAAAATAATAAAAGAGATTTTTAAACATAGAAAAGTGGAGACTATTTCTAATCTTCAGAGTCTCCTGGTTCACCCTCTATAAAGTGTATATCTACATACACATACACACACACACACACACACACACACACACACACACACACACACACACACACACACACACACACACATATATATATATATATATATATATGATACCTACATTTAATACATGGAGCGAAGTGGCTCAGTGGTAGAGCACTGAGTTGCCATGGCGGTAATCCTGGTTCAAATCCCGCTGCGGGCAAGACTTTTATTTAGTCTGTTTGCAGCCGAAGATGGATCATATAGAATCTAACACCCTTCTGGGGCTCACCCAGCCTCTATAAAATAATATAAAAATAGAGTACCAAATAAGGTGGAAAATCTAGCGGTTGAACGTGACCTAAGACAAGTCACATCCTTGCAGAACCGTGGTCAATGAAACTACAATCTCTACCAGGTACTGACCCCCAGACCCGATCATGTTGTCGTGGTACAGGCTTTTGATTTTAATTTAATACAACTAATTTGTTAATTTAGAAAGCAGGACTAAATAGAACTACTCAGTGTGTAGAGCACTGAGTAGTTCTACGGAACGTTCTGGGTACGAATCCGGTTGTGGCAAATGAATTATTTAATATGTTAACAGCCAATGGACCCTACAAGAGTCGCCCAGCCTCTATAAAATAATTCCCTTAAATAGTGGGGAAAACCTGGCTGTTGAGCTTTATCTTGGACAAAACCCGTCCCTGCACAACCGTTGTCTTAGAAACAGTATATTACCTACCATGTACTAAGACCCTTCATTGGTTGTAATGGTACAGGTTTTTTTTTCATGTGAGTGCTACTTATAAAATGAGCGCTTCAAAAATTTCTTCAGGTGTCTTACATGCTATTATAATATCATATACAACCCATGAAGGAGCTTGGGTTCGTTACATGGTAGAGACTTTACTATTTCTAGAACAACGTTTGTGCAGGAAGGTGATTAGTTCGAAATCAAGTGTTTCCCCTCAATTAAGGTTAACGTTATAAGATAGGTGAGGCTCAGGAGATTAGTCAGATACCACAGGGTCCAACCACGGCTGTTGACATATTAAACAATTTATCTGCCCCAGCCGTATGCGAACCCAACTAAATTGGCCAAGCAACTCAGCGCTATACCTGGCGAGCTACCCCACTCCAGTTAATGAATATTCTTATAAATTCCTATATATTATAATTAAAAGAGGCTATTTACGCAATTTAATTGATAACTGCGGTAATAAAATAAAATAAACTCGAATATACGATTGAATAGGGCGTTTCTAAATAATTTAGTGTGAATTTAGCGCTGTTTTGCGCGAGGCTACAGGAAACTGAACGGCCCCAATTACACTTGTGTCGCAATGCAAGGACATTATGCAAATTCACTATTTATTGGTGGACTTAACTCGATCGCTGCGTCTACCCATAGCCCACAAACCAGGCTCAACTTTTGCATATGGTTCAACCAAAACAGCTCCAAAAACAACAATATTTTCAGAGTAATAACTTGCATTTAACATAATTAAAATCTATACTATAAATAAAGATGTAATAGTTAATTAAATTTGTGCATATTGAATGTTCATAGTGGAATATTTCACAAAGTCTGTACTAACCACAACAACTAATGGAGGGTTCTGGGTACAGCACAAGGTAAAGATAAAGTCGAATCCCGGCCAGGGGCATATCATTTCTCTTTATAATAAAAATATTTAAAAATCAAAACAGCTGACCAATAACAATAAAGAATTATAAAGACAGTATTGTTTCTAGAAAAACGGTTGTGCGGGTAGATGATTTTTCCGAGATCACGCTCAGCCTTTGTAGAGGATGAGTGATCCCAGGATCTGCAGATCCCATAGTGGCCATTAACCTGTTAATATATTAAATAATTTATCTGCTACAACCTGATTGAAATCATTGACTTTAAGAGCAGCAACTCAGTGTTAAACACACTGAGCTACTCAGCTCCCCACATCACAAAGTACATTTTCGAAATATTCTAGTTCCGAAATATGAGTAGTACTAGAAAATTTTTTTTAGAGAAATAACATGAGTTAAATATTAATAAAAACTGCAATGAAAAAAAACATAACAGTTCATTAAAATTTTGCATATTGAATGTTTATACTATACTGTAATATTCCAGAAAGTAAATTTTCTAAATATTTTTTGCTAAGAAATATATGTAGTACTCGAAAAATAAATTGTATTGAATATACATAAAGAACTGTAATCAAAATGGTTCAACGTTTAAAAAGCATGTGCTTATTAATTATTAATACCGTGCTCAAATATTCGAAATAAATTTGGAAAAAAAATATGGATAGTCACCCCAATAATAGGAATCTATATATTATTTTTAATTGTAATTTTCTCCTCAAGATAGTATCCTTGGCCCAATCCTTTACACAGTTTATACAGCCGACATCCCGACTCATCCCAATACTATCCGTACCACGTGTGCTGATGATACATGTGTATTATCAGTCAACACCAATCCAACTATTGCATCCCAAAGCCTCCCCAAATCACAGACCTTGAAGAATGGTGTCAAAACTGGAGAATTGAAATAAATTCTCAAAAATTGCATCAAATCACTTTTACCTTAAGTCGTAAACCTACGATTTCCTGTCCTCCTGTATCGTTTAATAACATCTCACTGATTCCTGTAGTACAGGTTCGGTACTAAGGACTACACCTTGTCAAACGTTTAACTTGGATTTCTCATACAACACTGAAAAGACAAGAAACCGCTCGATGTTTCAGGCTACTTCAACACTTACTAGACAAGCGCTCTAAGCTACTAATTAACTAAAAAAGACTCATTTACATGACAGTTATCTGACCTATTCGGACATACGGAGTTGAGCTTTGGGGCTCCACTAAGCCATTGAATTCCTCTCGTATCCAATCCCTACAATCCAAAATCCTTGGTAAAATCCCCAATGCTCCTTATTTTGTTAAGAATAAAGTCATCCATAATGATCTTAATGTCCCATTAGTTGTTGATTTGGCCCGAACCCGGTATTTATCCTTTCATAACAAACTTCATTCCCACTCAAACCCTCTAGTTTTAAACCTAGCTTCCTCTTCAATTCCTGATAATCCTTCGAGGCGTCTGAAAAGAAGATGGCCACGTGACCTTCTTAGTTGAACTTGTAATTTGAGTACTACCAGTGGATAGTTTCTTTACTTGTCATTATCTCATGTCATTATGTATCACTTAGCCTATTTACTTGTTGTATTATTGTAATGCAGTTGTAAATATCAATAAATTAAAGTGGTTAGCGTAACAAACTACTAAACCCAAGATCGCGTGTTCGTAGCCCGGCAGGTGGCCCTAGGATTTTCTTAAGGGAGTAAAAAATCCTTAGTTACGCCGTCCTTCGAAAGGGACGTTAAACGGGGGTCCCGAGCCTGTACGATGTCAGGTACTCGTTAAAAATCCCTATCCTAATTAAATCTGGATAGGCAAAATTTAGAGCTCCCACTGTAGCATCGTCCGAGTAGCCATAGCAGCATAAAGTGACGTTAAATGAACAAATAAAATAAATAAATATTAAAAAAAATAAAAATTTAATTTTCAATAGATACGTAACAGTATATAGTATGTCATATGTGAGGAATTCATTATTCCCATAACACCTCCCCGACCCCAAAACAGGTCGTTTAATAAATTGTCAGGATATAGCTCATTGTGTAAAGCGCTGAGTAGCTGTACTGAAGGTTACAGGGTTCGAAACCGGCTGTGCAGATAAAGGATTCAATCTATTAACAGCCTAGTATGAAAACTGTTGAATCCTCTCCTAGCCTATATATAGGGGTATCCTCCGGAGAAAACCTAGGCGTTCAGAAAAATCATTATCATTGTCTTAGAAACAGTTCAGTCTCTAACACATACTGAACCTAAGACAGTTTATAGGTTGTTTTGATAATTGGTCTTTCATATAGGCATGATATATAGCCGAGTATCGGTATTATATGACGTTGTATTTATATGGAGGGTAGGGAAAATTTATCTGGAAATTTGCCGGCGGCGGCAGTAACCCTAGCTGTCCCACTTTTCCTACCTGCGCCTCCCCCATCCTTATTTAATATAGACGAATGGGATCGTACAGGTGGGGGAAGAGTTCATTTAAATTTCTAATTTTCATTAGTTGGCAAGTGAAAGGCTAATTTAGAGCGGTAATCCCTTCAGAGTAGTGATGGATCCCCGGCTCGCTCCTTCTACCTTTTATAGAAGAAGCGGAACTTTTCATTCGCCCTGTTAAAACATGCTCTACGTATTCGGATCCAGTTGTGAATATTCCGAACCCAAAGCAAAACTTGTAACTGATTTGCATATCAAAAATTCATCCATAATATGTACTTTAATTTGATATGCAAATTTAAACACTCACGAAAAGAGCGTAATCGATAAAAAATGTGAGTAAAAGATACATAAGTTTCAGTTCGGAAACTTAAGTAAACAAAAGTTAATAGTTTAAATAGGCATAATAAGCAGGCTAAGAATATGTCGTAATTAGCTGATCCACCTCCATCATCTCTTAAGGCTGTATCAACCAACATGCCAAAGTTGGCCATAGGATTTTTTAAAGGGAGTAAAAAAATCCTAATTACATCGCCCTTCGGAAGGGACCTTAAAGGGAGTCCCTAGCCTGTACGTCAGGTACTCGTTAAAGATCCCTATCCTAATTATATATGATAATAGGCAAAATTTAGGGCTCCCACTGTAGCATCGTCCGACTAGGCCTTAGCAGTATAAATGAACAAATAACATCCAACCTGCTAAAGTTGTTATGATACAAAAATTGCAGTGAAGCATCTGTTTCGCGAAGAACTTCAAAAAGGCTCCAACAATTTTAAAACCGTATGCTGAGGCGTATAGTAAGGCACACTTCTCTACAAAGGACGAAATCAGACATAATACACGAGACTCTCGGACTCCCGACGGTAACGGACTTGATCACATGGAGGCATATCAAATTCATCCAACACTGCACGAACCGACTATTCAACGCACTTACACCGACAGGCCGACCTCAATGCTGGAAAACACATGTACAGACACTCAACATGGACTTAGGTGTTAAGAAAGAAAAACAAAAAAAATTCCTACGTGTGCATCATTATTTTAAAATAATTGTTTTAATTACAATAACAACTTTTTTAATAACTAAGCCATATTATTGCAGTATTTTTCCGTTGGTATATTTATTTATATATTTTAAATAATATGTATAAACTTCAAAATTAAAATATATATATATATATATATATATATATATATATATATATATATATTCATATTTTTATTTCAGAGGGGAGAAATGGAATTGGTCGAATTTACTACTGAAATTTTGTTTGACCGCGAGAAATTTTAATAAATTACTACAATAAAAAAAACTAAATTTCCGAATTCCAAATTATACATATTTTTATTTTTTTTTCTGCTTGTACCACTACAGACAATAATATATGAATAATATTACAACACGGACAATTTCATATGAATAATTATTATGAATTATTCATATATTTATAATTTACTAGCGACCCACCCCAGCTTTTCTCGGGTAATAAGACATATTATGCCTACATAATTTGTCTGTGTAAGGTATTTTTTATCACGTACCAGCCACTAAGGATCACGTGAATATCATTGGTTAGGCTTCTTTGGGAGTCTTGATTTTCTTTCTTCCCATCTCAGCTAATGTACTTTATTATATAGAAATTATTAAAATAAAAACCAAACCAAATATTTCTTTAAGTACGAATTTATTATCTTGCACGTTACATAATTGCATGGAATTAGGCAGCGTCTTTGGTGAAGCCCGTCGATATTCCCCCATTGACTTGAAACCCATTTTCACAAAACCTCGAAAAATTATATACCTAAACCTTCCTGGTGAATCACTCTATTTATTGGTGAAAACCGCATGAAAATACGTGCAGTAGTTATTGAGTTAAACGCGAACAAACGAGGCCGATGACTTTGTTTTATAATATGTATAGATAGATAATAATGTTGCGAGATGAAATTATAAAGATCGATAAATTATAATTTAATCAATGCTTTTAGATCAATAAAATTCTTTATTGAAAAAACGATAGTAGGAAAAACTGGATACTCGTGTCAAAACTTCATAAATTTCACAAAGATCGGGCATATTTTCCGTAAATCCTACACCAATAATTTTGATTATTCTCAAGGCAGAAACGAGAACGTATTCTCTTAAACTTTGAAATATATTCACGAAGAATAAATAAATTTTATATATCATGACCTGCCAACTTGTCGTGGCATGACATGAAAGCGTATATTGTAAGCATTTCTTCAGAAAAAAGTAGCTTTTCAAGTAAGTGCACCTCATTTCGATAAAAATGAAAAATAATAATACATTTATATTCAAGGAGGTATATTCTTGTTTAAATAAAACTCACTGTTCTTGAAAGTGACACAATAATGAAACTAGTTTCTCACAAAATAGGTCAACCAATTTAAGTGATTTCAGGAATCCAAGGAATACGAATATATCAAGAAAAATATTAAAACTAATAATAGAAATATATAATGCCACTTTATAACATGGTGACATTTATAATTATAAATCTTTTTTTGAGTGGAAAATATAATTTAACTTAGTATACAATACGACTTATTTACTTCGGATCTATTATTTCAATTTATTTAAATTTCCCAAGAGGTATTGTACATTATTTAATTTTCTAATACTTAGAAAACTATACAACACACTGAGTACTAGTTGCTTCTTTATACTCTTAAAAAATATAATAAAGATTATAACATAAAACATTTTAAATGAAATTATAAACGGAGTAATCGATTTGTCCCAGAATAAATAAAGATTTGATCATTATTATTATTATTAAATATATACTTAAAAGTGAGTACCGAGAAGTGAAGAATGATTTCATTCAAAATGCATAAAAAACTTATTTTACTCAATAATACAGTTTGAGTGACGTTTATGAATTTAGAAAGGGGATAAACTTGAATCAGTAAAATCGGAAGTCCTTTAAGTGATACTTATAAAAATTAAATCAGTTTAATTACCGAATAATTTATTAGAAAAACTAATAATATGAATGATAAATTCTGTAATGTTGAATATTTAATTATCCATCAAAATATCCTTATCCATTATCCTCAAAAAGAAAAATTAAATAGGATTCTATGAATAGATAAACAGAATAATTTATAATTTTGTTCATGAGGCATCCAGGATTAAAAGCGATTAACTCCGAAATTCAAAAATTAATTTCGTCACATTTCAAAATGAGCATTACTTTTAAAACGCAAAAAATAAACAAAACGCTTAAACAACATAGATATTTTCATAGCATTTTTTTTTTATTTAGGAGAATAAGTTCATTTAGATTTCAAATTTTCGGCTATTTTTATATAAATCATATTTTTAAAATAAACTTTTTTCAGTAATAATTCCGCTGGTTGTCGCTTCGAGTTAAGACACAACGATTTTTAACTTTTCATTCGTTTCCATTTTAATATTTTCCAAAAATACAAGTTATCATTAGCTTTAGTATACTAAAGAGAATGTAATTTATGGGAAATGTGTATACTTCGATAATCTAAGTTTCAACAAACATTTATCATCTGTACTTCGAAATGTTAGAGGAAACTTTTATTTCTTGACGAAATCATAGCCAAAATTTACTCATTTGCCATAATTATATTATCTTTTCAACACTAAAGGTAATAATAAATTGTATTTTTTGAAAATATTATGAATAAATGAATTAACCGTTAAAACTTTCTCTGACGCAAATCGAAGCGACAACCATTGGAACCAATACTAATTTCCCTTTTACTATTTTTCAAAATTATAAGTTATCATAAGCTTTAGTATGGAAAATAGAATATAATTATGGGAAATTTGTATGCCTCGATAATAATTAGTTGAAACTTTTGTTGATGAAATGATTACCGAAATCTATACATTATCTATAATTAAATTCTCTTTTCCATATTATAGCTCAGAAAAACTCGTATTTTTTTAAAAATATTATAAATGAAAGGAATAAAGAATTCCTTGTAACTCAACTCAAGTGACAACCTGCGAAACAGATATAGATTTTTTTATTTATATTTTTTTTTATTATAACTGTACAAAAAATTAGCTAATTTACGTCATACCAGGCACAGTGTTCATAAAAAAATTAACGAAAAGAAAAACTCACTGGCACATTGGATTTTAATAAAACGTGATGAGCTAATGCAAAATTATTTCTATTAAAACCGATTAAATGCGAAGTAACAATTCGTGGAAATTTCGATAATTCTATTGAAACGCGTGTTTCCATTTCTCTTTTTGTGATTTACTAATTAGAGCGTAAATGACGTTGAGGTGAATAAAAGTGTATAAACTCGTTGATGTGACTACGCTTTAGGTTTTAATTATTAAAACGTTTGTTAATGTAAAATATAATATTTTTTAATATATTCAAGTATTAATATCGGATAAGTAGTCAATATTCTCAAGTAAAAACAGAAAAATAATTCAAACAAATTGGAAACAGTATACGAAAAATAACTCCAAAAATCACACTCATCCATATTCCAATTATTAACTATAATTTCTTCGACCGTTGCTACTTAAAATGTATTTCTAAAATACATGATAAACCTGCTATAATAAAAAAAATTATTTATCTTATGAATTAGATATTTGTATGCATAAATTAATAAAAAAATTAAAGCACTTGGGGAAATGATAGACTGTATCTATCTTAAACAATGTTGAATATGATCGGTGGGTCCAGTTAATGAATTTTATACAAATAAATTAAACTTATTTAGTCTCAACGTTTCGGCCTGATTTCCAAGCCATCTTCAGTGATGAAAAAATAACATAATAGAATAATTATATCAAGAGTGTAAAGCCTATGAAAATACAGCAGTTTTATCGACAGTATTGATAAAAATGAACAAAATGTTAAATCATGAAACGATTGGAGATAAAAACGGTCCGGGTAGAAATAAAAAAAATATTACTTAAATAGTGTTAAACTGTTATCAACACAAATAAATTACCAACAACTTATCCCTTAAGTAATACCATCAAATTGAAAATTAACAAATAGGTTACTAACAAAATATTTGTATTTAAAGAAGTACAATTTAAATTATCAATAACTATTTCTTATAATAAAGTAGTATAATAAAAATAAAAATTAGCAAGAGTTAAATTTTAAAAGAGATAGGTTACGAAAAAATTAAAATTAAATCGGGTGGAGGTAATAAAATTCCATATAGAGTAATAAAATATTTATTATAAGCCGATATTTTCACCTAAGTTGCAGGTCTTCTTAAGGCTGAATAAATAAGACACAAAAATATTTAAAATTAAAATAATTGTAATAAACAAGATTATATATAAGAATGGAAATATTGATATAAACAAGATACAATCACAGAAATAATTAAAAATAAAATTATAAAAGCTGAGAGAGAAAAGTTGTAACGATTTGGTCCTGAGTAGGCCAATACGAAAAATAATAAAAATAAATAATATAAAAGAATATTTAAATATAAAAGTATTTTTAAATATTGAACAAAAACAATGATGAATAGGAACAATATGTAAGTAAAAGAATGAGAACAATCTAATAATAAAAAATGAAAACAAACTAATAAATATTAGCTTTATTTTTATTTTTTTTATAATGTAATTATTATAATTTTTAAATATTTTTATTTTGAAGAGAAAATATAGTGTATTAAGTTGTCAATATTAAATTTTGATGAAACAATTCGTAGAAACTTCGACAATTCTTTTGAAACGCGTGTGTACCCAGGTTCGAATCCCGGTCCTGGACAATTTTTTTCTTTTCAAAATAAAAATATTTAATAAATAGTAGTTCCAGTAGGTTTAATGAGAGTTTCTATGCTTATTATTATTCATAGGTATCTATGCTTTGTTCGCTAATTGTTGGAACAAGTTTTTAGATTTAAATTGTAATAGTTTGTCTTTGCAGAAGAATTTGACTTATATTTTAGCTATTTATAATTACTAACATCGAAACGTTTAAATAATAAATAACTAAGTAGACTGGTATAGCTTTTTCTTGCTTGATTATGACAGTAATAGATACGATGAAACTTGGACATATATATATATAAACATATATATAATTTATGAGAAACTTTATTCATTTATTTTAACTTTATTTATTTAACTTAACGTCACTTTATGCGACTAAGGCTAATCGAACAAAGTGGGAGTTCTAAATTTTGCCTATCCAGGTATAATTAAGATTGGGATGTTTAACAAATATCAAGCTCAGGACTCACATTTTACGTCCCTTCTGAAGGACGACATAGCCAAAGATTATTTATTACCTTTTAAAAAATTCAAACGCCATCTGCCAGGTTATGATATTTTAAAAATTGACTAGATATGAAGTCTATGAAGATAATAAAACATAATAGAAGTACATAAGATATAATTGTGTAATGTGTAACGAATGACATGTTTGGTGAATGTGCAAATGCATTTGAAATTAATTGCAATAAAATATGATAGAGCTAAATAATAAATTAAAATAATATAGTTTGTTATTATCGTTTGTGGAGAAGAAAAGGATAGAAATATGAAAAATAAGGAGGAAAATATATATAACAAAAATAGAACATGAGAGATGTAGAGGTCTAGGGCTAACTAAACAAATATTAGACCAACCAGAAACTAATTGTAGACAGTAACTTTGTAATTGTAACTTAGTAATTATTGTATTAGTACATAATATTTAATAATTTTAATTAGAATTTTTCTAAGTAGTGTTTTATAATATTTTAAATATAATAATATTCTATTGCATAGTTTAGAAAATGTTAATATTTAACATCTAGATGGGGTTTTCTGTCAAAAATATTGATAAGTTTTAAATTTCGTTCTTCCCCTCTCAAAAAGATATTATAAAAAAGGCCTTTCCTGGAATATTTTAATACATAAAGGCTTTGAGGATCAGATATAACAATATATCAGATATAACATTAGACTTAAGATAAAAATAACTCTTTTGGGGAAAAGGAATAGAACCATTCCTTAACGATATCAAAATCAAAAGGAAAGTTTATTAATAAAACATAAATAGATGTATACATTGATAGGGAATACATAGTTATATATACACATATAGATAGATAGCCACATTAATTTGCGGATTGGCAAGAAAAATGAACATGTACCTCTACAAACCAAGAATAGTTTTGGGCTCAGTGTACAGTTAAGACTGTACTGTTTCTAAGACAACGGTTGTGCAAGACGATTTGTCCCAGCTCTCTCTCAATCGCCGGATTCCCCTTTTTATAGAGGCTAGATGAGCCCCGTGTAGGTCTGGAGATACCGAAGATTCCACAGTACATAACTTATATGTCATAGAACAGGTAATTTAAGAGAGAGTATATTATTGTTCGGGGTGTCAATATATGTAAAAACTAGACTAATGTTAATAATTTAAATTTACAGATTTGAAATTTAAATAATTAAGACTATAATTGATTGAGAAATTTAAAAAATAACACAATTATTCCAAAAATTTGAGTTTTCACTTCTCAGTCCTCGTGACTGCCTTTTTTTTTTTTTTTTTTTTATTGATATTTACAACAGTAATAACATTACATCAAGTAAATTGGCTGTATGAACAAAGGACATGAACAAAAAAATCACTTGTGGAGAAACTATCCATTGATAGCACTCCAATTACTGCCTATATAATTTTTTTTTTCATTGAAGAAGAATATTCGAAGCTGGCTCTTTTTTTGTTTAATAAAAAACACTTGGCGGTTTGAATACTTGAAATGGAGAAATAGTTTTTTAAGATAAAACAAGTAGGAGAGTCTCGCTCCTACCGAGAGAGCTTTCTTTTAAATTATTCTTTCTTGATGGTTCTTGGAGTCACATTTAAATCATGTGTTGTCATTGTAACGCTCCCTATACTTCAAGTCTAAAAAGTATGAGAACTCGAGGTATATTAGGATTTAAAAGTCTGAATTTTAAATATCCATATAAGATTCTAATGTTTTGGATTTTTTAAAAATGTATTTACTGAAATTGACAATGGTACTGTAACAATATGACAAGTAAATATAATGTTATGACTAAACGTAATCGACATGGATCGAGGCAAGTAGAAAAACTACTCAATGGTAGTAATCAAATAACAAATTCAACTTAGGTCACGAGGCCATCTTCTTTTCAGACGCCTCGGAGAATTAGCGGGGATAGATGAGGTTTGGTTTGAAGCTAGTGGGTTTGAATGGGAATAAATTCTATGATTATATTTGAAATTTAAATAATTAAGACTATAATTGAATTAGAAATTTAAAAAATAACAAATTTATTCCAAACATTTGAGTTTTCACTTCCGTCGGCAGTCCTCGTGACTAATTTTTTTTTCATTGAAGAATATTCGAAGCTTGCTCTTTTTTTTTTTGTTTAATAAAAACCACTATTCGTAAAAAAAGTAAAGAGCATTGTGGATTTTACGAAGGATTTTGGATTGGATACGAGAGGAATTCGATGGCTTAGTGGAGCCCCTAAGCAACTCAAAAAGTCCAAATAGGTCTTATAATAGTCATGTATATGAGTCTTTTATAATTAATTGGGGGCTTAGAGAGTTTGTCTAAGTGTTGAAGTAGCCTGAAGCGGCAAGGTTTTTTTTTTTCAGTCTAGTATGAGGATTCGGAGTTTGTCAAGATTGGTTTAGTTTTAAGGGCAAAAACAGTTAATGGTTATTACTGTTCCCATAACAAGGCAAACAGCGATTAATTATTCTGTTTTATGTTTAATTTATATTTATATTGTATTGTATTCTGTTTTACAGATTTACTGCTTTATTTGCATACTTTTTTTTTAAGTAAAAATTACAGTGCTCAAGAAGAGTCTTGGGTTTAATACATGGTAGAAGCTGTACTGTTCCTAGGAAAACCGTTGAGCACGTTTGCAATTATTTTCTTCGATCTTACAAACGCGAAATATATGTTTTTATCACATACATAATGCATAAGATGAATGTACAGTAAAATTAAATTAAGCATGCTCATATATTTGTTCATATTAGTTGTTAATTAATTTATTTAACTTAATCCGATAAACGATGCATGAAATAAAATAGTATTTAATATTAAATTTTATTAATCTGAAGATGTTTAAAAAAAATTGTATACTAACCAATTAACCTGTACGACAACGACCCATGGAGTGCCTTTTTCTAGGACAACCGTTGTGAAGAAAGGTGATTGTCCAGATCGCTCTCAACTGCCAGGTCCCCCATTCATAATATCTACTTTATAGAGGCTGTGTGTGCCCCAGGAGGGTCTCCAGAACCAACAGAACCCTCCTGTCTCTATTAAACGAATAAGTTATTTAATATTTTATTCCGCTACTTTTACCCGCATTTATTTATTATAAAATAAAATAATTAATTTTATGCTCAGATTTCTCTATATTCTAAATAGCACTCCAACACTGCTTTTTTTTAATCCGATTTCATAATCATTTAAAAATTATATCCTACTTAGTATTTATATGTATTTTATTCATTTGTAATTTGATATTTTTTAGGCAGCAATGAATCCAGGAACCGAAATTCTAATAACAGGGATTATTAAAGCAAAAATGGATTTACTGGATAAAAAATATTGCAGCAATAAAAATCAGAATACTATCGGTATTCCAGCTTAAGACGCTTTTGCCCTACACACAGCCTATGGTGAATAGCAGAGGGAAATAAATCAATTGGAATATTGACATTGGAATCCGGGCTGGAGCCCCAGCTCTCTGCTTGGAAATTACATTCCAGTCGCGTCTAATCAAGGCACTCCACTGTTACAGTATTCCTCTAAATGAAAATCTGATCTTTGTCACCTCTGGATTCAACCGATTATCGTGGGAGGAGGAAAATGTCCTCAGTTGCTTTAAATACTTTTTATTAATTAATTTCAACAAAATATATTAGTAATAAAAAAAATGAAGAGAACAATTATGAGGGAAATTTTGGGTCCTTTGGGAAATTACGGGGCAATGATGAGGTATATCAAAACAGAAAAAATAACAGAATCTATAAGAAAAAGAAGACTGTTTTTTTTTTTTGGACATTGATAGAGAATGAATGACAACAGGCTGTCAAAACCGATCTTTGAGTATCTCTGGGAAAAGAAATTAACTACAGGAAAAGAACACTAAGCAACATCGTGGTTACTACTGATCACGATGTAACCCTTGACAAAATTTCTAAGCTGGGCCCTATTGACTATATGGAGTAGAGCGTAGAAAAAATGAGCAACATTAATGGCCCCAGGCAATGCCATGCTTGCCAGGAATATGGCCATACCCAGAACTATTGCGGGCGCATTGTCAAATGCGTTCGTTGTGGTGAAAACCACGAGACTATAGACTGTCCCAAAAACAGCCCCCCCAAATGCGCAAATTGTGGAGGCCCACATGTGGCCTCATATCGCAGTTGCGAAAAAAGACTAGAACTCATTAAAACCAAAATTCTAAATAAAATAGTTGTCCAACAGGATGTACATCATGTACAGAAATTATTGTATACTAGCTCATACATTTAACAGTTGTTATTGATTTATCTACTCTGTTTAATTGCTTAATATCTTGACAGGATTCGTACTGTTTATTTTCTTAATGTTATTTTTTTTTTAAATTGTTTTCTGTCACTTTTATACGCTTTATGATTTGTATCATGTAGCCTTCTGGCCAGATACATATTATGTCTCTTTTTCTGTTGATATTTGTTATTGTAAAGTGACTTAATCCCAGAATAAAGTTACTTTTCTATTCTATGTTTGGTTAATTTAATGATATTATGACGAGGAGTTACAAGAGAAATAAACGATAGGGGTTTTGTACCCCTAGGAGCATACGAGTGATAGGCAATATTGTTTGCTTTTTCGAGTATTCCTACCACAGTTTTGTAGTCGTCCATGTTGCTGAGGAAAATTTTATTTTCGGTCTGATTTGACCTAATATAGAAGGATGCTATACCAGCATCAATTAGGTGACTTTGTAAAGCCACTGCTGACATTGCCGGTTTGATTATGATAGGAGCCGGTTTGAGTGTTTTGGTATTCGTTTATTGTGTCGGTGTATTGGTGGCGTTGTTTATTGTGTTATGTTGGTTAAGTGGTGAGAAAGAGTTTCTGGTTGTGATAGGTGTGTTAATTGGGGGGGTTTGGTCTTGGTACGTAAGCCATCGGTCTCTTTGGTTGTACTTATGTGTTTTGATGGGAAGCTATTTCACAGGAAATCACGGAATTTCCCCAAAAACCTGTTATTTTCTTAGGCCATTGAAAAAATCATTATCTGTTTTTCTTATAGTTGTATCCCCCCCCCCCAAAAAAAGAAAGGAATTATTAACTTTTCATCTACCTAAACCTAGAATAAATAATAATTTTCTTACTAACATAAATATACATGAAATAATTACACCAGTATTAACCAATACTTCACTAAATATATAAATAAAATAACAAGGTAGCTGTAATTTCAGTATCTCTTAGCAATTAATTTTAATTCAATTAACGTTTTATAGTTTTTAATATAAAACTTAAAATGGATGACTTGCTTTGTTAGCTGATGGCCTTTTTAATAATTAAAAAAAAAATCAAACATTTTAAGTTTGATGATAGTCATAAGTCTTTTGAATTCAAATTTCCTAGTTTTACAACTTTAAAAGAAAAAATCTTTTGATCTTTCGAAAGAAAGACAAGATGATGTTTTTAAAATATGCTTTCTTAGTCCACTTTTGAAGCGAGAATTTTGTATAAAGAAGGCAACCATGGCTCCATCACGATTTGCATTTTATATGAATCTTCTAAGCATCTTTGTTTTGCAGCATGTTGATAACATTAAAATTAGTTGCATGCTACATCCCACACCCTAATAATTTGGAAGCTTTACAAGCTCGTCTACGAAACATTTTTACTAATTTTGAGTATCGTCTTAAAACCAAGATAAGTCTATTTAAGTCCTTATAAGAAACTTTTAGAAGGCTTCTTTAATAAGCGCGTTTGTTACAGAATATATAATGCTTAGTTCAAAGGGACTTTATAAAACAAGCAAAGTAAGTAAAGTCAAGTAAAGCCCGAGACTGGTGACTGTATAACCACCTAGAATATAAAAGATTATATTTGAACTATTTGGATTGATAAACAATCTCTATGGCAGTTTGGTATTTTTTTAAATTGCTGAAGTGAGATGTGCTCGATATTGATAATACTCATGGATTTCATTGAAGTTTTATAATTGACTTGAGAGAAAATAAGTGGAAAAAAATCATATTAAAATTTAATTGAATATTATAAGAAAAGAGAAATTTCAATTTAATCGGAAGCATGAGGTCGATAATTTGTTTGTTTCTTTTTAATTAGAGCTATCAAAGTTGAAGGTTGATTTAAAATTCAATAAATTTCTAAGTACGGCCCCCCATTCATTGATTAGGCAATGCTGTTAATTAAAAAATTAGTCAATGAATGCTTTCACAACAATATTAATAAATAATAAGAAGGAGAGAGAAAAATAATTGATTCATATAAACAAATAAAGAAATAATGTAAAGGAGATAGTTGGGGGGTGCAGTCAATAAGTACACAGAATAAGTGATGAACTTATATTATGTGCCGACGTTTCGACCTACAGTGTAGGTCATCTTCAGGGCTAACAGAGAAACAAACAGAACAAAAAATATAAAAAATGTACAGTAACAATAATATGGTGACAAGTAATGTAGAAAAATAAAATAGTGGCAGATATGAAGATAGAAGATAATGAATATTAAAAAAAGCCAGATTATAATAAAATAAAGATATAGGCAGATTTTAAAAAATTAATGATAATGAAAAAATTGAAATAGTGAAAATAATGAATTAAAATAGTGACAGATATAATAAAATTAAGATAAAGCCAAATATAACAAAAATTATTGAAATAATGACAGATATAATTATTGAAATAGTGACAGATAATGTGTCAGATAATGTGATAATGTGTGTGTATAATAAATAGTGAAAATAATGAATTAAAATAGTGACAGATATAATAAAATTAAGATAAAGCCAAATATAACAAAATTATTGAAATAGTGACAGATATAATGAAATTAAGATAAAGACAGATATAACAAATTATTGATAATGAAAAGCAAATGAAAATAAAGACAGATATAATAAAGTAAGACAGATTTAATAAAATTAAAGAAAATTAAAGGATTAAATAATTAAAGGAAATGAGCAGAAATGATAAATTATAAATAACGCATATAAAATACAAAATAGAAAATAAATGTACAGAATGGATAGTACAGTACAAAATAATAATATAAAGGAAAATCAAAAGGAGGAGTTAAACAAAAGAAACCAAAATGAGGATATTTACATATACATAAAGGTTGGAATATGAAGAATAAAGAAAAACTAGTAAAATAAAGGTATAAAATGTATGAAAACGGACTTGATGATGTTACATGTTACAGAAAAGTATGGAACTATATGCACAATAACAGATGTGAATAATAGAAATACTATTGTACAGTAACTACCGTGTACAATGACGGTTTTGAAAAAAAGTTGATAGGATTAATGAATTTGAAAAGTTAAAACAAGTGAAAACTCTTGTACAATAACAATAGTGTACAATGTCTGTTTGAAAAAAAGTAGATAGGATAAATGAATTTGAAAGATTAAAATTGGTGCTTAAAAATATGAACTCTTGATTACCAACATATGATGGATGCCAAAATGATACGGGGGAAATAATAGGAAAATTAAAATTGGAGAAAGGATAAAGAGAAAAGTTTAAAATAAATAAAATAAAAGAAGAGACATACTGATTTTGGAGAGCGTGGCCGTTGGATTTAATGGCTAGCAGGTACTGAATACAGAACCGTTAAGAAAGGGGGAAGGGATAGGAGCGATCTCTAGTGGCCAAAAAGTTAACTATAGAAGGTAACCATACTGGAGTATAGGAAAAAATGGGGAAAGTGAATAAATGGATAAAATTAATATAAATAAAATAAATAAAATGAAACAATGAAAGAAATGTCAATAGAGTGATAACAAAATAAACATCAATGACGAAGTAACGGAATTTAAGGTCTTTTGAGTAAATTGAGTAAATCAATCCCAACATCATTACTGATTTATTATCTTCTTTCAATTCATACCATCCCCGCCTCCATTTCACCGTTGAAGTCGAATCCAATAAGTCACTTCCTTTTCTTGACCTCCTTATCATTCTGTCTCAATTTTAATTCATTATTTTCACTATTTATTACACACACACATTATCACATTATCTGTCACTATTTCAATAATTATATCTGTCACTATTTCAATAATTTTTGTTATATTTGGCTTTATCTTAATTTTATTATATCTGTCACTATTTTAATTCATTATTTTCACTATTTTAATTTTTTCATTATCATTAATTTTTTTAAATCTGCCTATATATTTATTTTATTATAATCTGGCTTTTTTTAATATTCATTTAAAAAAAAGTTTAGGAAGGTTTTGCATTTGAAAAATTAACATTGACAGATTGAAATTGACTTTCTTCGATGAATAATAACAATAAAAGTTGAATAATATTAGTTGAGCTTATATACATATATATATATATATATATATGTATATATATATATATATATGAGGAAGAAGATGGTCCGGGTTGAGGTAAAAAAATTATCTTATTTAGGGAGAACTGTTTATTTGGAAGCCGATGTTTCGACCCACATTGCAGGTTGTAACATCACACTTGACACTGCAGTGTCAATTCAGTTTCAAGTGTGATTCTACTATAATAGCCCTGAAGAAGACCTGCAACGTGGGTCGAAGCATCGGCTTCCAAATAAACAGTTCTCCCTAAATAAGAGAATTTTTTTACCTCCAACCGGACCATTTTCTTCCTCATAACTATGAAAGATTAGGGAGTTAATCATCTTCCTATACTCAAAAGAAACATTAAAGATAAAATTATGAATTTAATGCGTTTAGAATTTAGTGGCTGCTAAACATGAGAGTAAACATTAAAACATCAAAAACTGTAAAAATAAAAGGACCTCATATTATTTATATATATTTTTTAAATAGCTGTAATGAAAATAAAATAAATTTTAAAAAGTTAAGCATTTAAACAATGTAAAGATTTAATATTTTAGCAATTTACTTTATAAAATGTTATGAATATCAAAAATTATAAATTTGCTAATCACAGAATCTTTTAGTGAGAATTATATTATCAGGAATAGTTCTATAAAAAATAATGGTTCTTACACAAAAGTTCAGCGAAATCCACAGCAGAGAAGCACTGCACTGCATAAAATTGCATCCAAAGATGCATAAAATCCACAGCACTACATCAAATTTCCACAGATGCATAAAATCCACAACACTGCATAAAATTTCAGAGATGGAATTTCTCTCTAAAAATAACAATATAAATATAGAAAATAATAATCTTATTGTAAAAAAAAATTTAATGAATAATGGATACAATAATTAAAGAAAAATAATTTATTCTGGTAATCCTTAACAGTTAAGGATCAGCCATCAAAACCCACAGGATCCATTTCTGGATGTTAACAGAATTAATAATTTATCTGTCACATCCGGATTTGAATCCAGGACCATTAGCATAGCAACTCAGTGTTCTACCACCTAGCCTTCTCACTCCTCTTACAACAAGCTTATTAAAACAATCAAAAGTATTACAAATCATCAATTCTAAACATCGGATATAACACTGTTAAGTTCGTTGTTATAATTTTATATCAGGATGAAGACAAGTTTCTCCAGTACTAAATCTAAGATAAGAGATGTTTTTAACTTCCTGTGTAAGGGAGGTAATGAAAAATTAAGGTTCCTGTTTGGACACCTGAAGACCAATTAAACATAAACCTGAAATATTACAGTCAACTTAAATTCTGTCTTTTTTTTTCTACTATGTTTTATTTCAGGTCAATAATGCAGTGGCAGGAATGTAACTTTTTAATTAAATCTTACTCTTACAAGCTTATTATGATATTTAAAACATTTTATCCTACTTCGGTTTTGTTAAAATTCAGATAGGCTAACAAAAAAATCTTTTCAAATCCTATCATGTAGCCATTATTTACATCTTAGATCCACTCCCATTTATATTTTTAATAAATAAATATTTAATTACATTCAACATATTTGAGAAGTGGCTCAGGCTTTTTGTTATAAAAAAATAAAGTATATAAAAAGAATTGCTCATTAAACATTATTTATATATATATGAGGAGGTGAGTTGCAAAACTCGTTTGTTCCACAGTAACAGTTTTTCAGGAAACTCAAAAAACTTACCTCCTCTCGTAGAGTGGCCAGATAAAAAATTTTTTTTTTTGCTTTCTAAAGGTACAGGTACCTGTGGAAGTGAGCTTGGAATGAAAAAAATTACTGATTTAATGATAACAAAAAAAAAATAACAAAGTATGAAATGAGAAAGTTTTTTCAAAAAAATGGACCTAACGAGTTTTGCACCTCACCTACTCATATATATATATTAGTTACTATGAATACGGAATATCTTATACCCGGGAAAGGGTAGTGTACATATTAAAAATTTAATTTAAAATGGAATGTAAAACCTGAGTACTCATAATGTGTAATAATATCAATAAAATTTTATATCTGATTACAAAATTTGGGTATCTGTTCCACAGATTCTCACTTCGAGCTGAGTTACAAGTTTTAACTGTTTCAATTACAAGTATTGTTTCATTTTTAATATTTTCCAAAAATATAAATTATCGTGAGCTTTAGTAAGAAAAAAGAATATAATTAAGGGTGATGAATTGATTTAGGTAATCAGTTCATTAAGAAACATATGTTTCAACTTACATTTAAAAATATAGATAATATATGTTTGTTGAAACATTAATTTCTAAATGAAATGATAACTGAAGTTTACACATTCCCCATGATTACATTCTTTTTTCCATATTAAAGCTCGTGATTGCTTGTATTTTTGAAAAATATTAAAAGGGAAACAAGAAAAAAGTTAAAACTTGTGACTAAACTTGAAGCGAGAGCCTGCCGAATAGTTAACAAAACTTTTAATAAGATATAAAATTTTATTACATTTAATGTAGTTCTGATTATTTCTTCATAATAAATATAATGTTCCCAATATATTTAGTTTCTATTAATTTAAATTGATTCAAGCTAAAATAAATGTTTATTAAATTATTAGACAATAATTTAAACTAATTGTTTGAAGAATAAATTATATGATTATATCATATTGTGTTCACATTTGTTTAAAATCATCACCGATATATAAATTACCATATTTGAGAACTTATGAAACTTCAGCCTGTTAATTTATTTATGTATATGAGAATGCTTTGTCTTATTTGTTCACTTGGTAATGTCTCAGCGATACGATAGAAATGAGATTGAAAATGTAGATGTCTATATAACAAGAAACAGGCCAACGGCCTCAGAATAAATTGCTGTTTTAATTAATTAAGGAGCGGAGTGGCTCAGTGGTACAGCACTGAGTTGCCATGCCAGAAATCCTAGTTCAAATCACGCTGAAAGGCAGTACTTTTATTTATTTCGTTTGCAGCATGAGATGGATCATATGGATCTAGAACCCACCTATGGCTCACCCAGCCTCTATAAAATATTATAAAAATAGGGTATCAAAAATAAGGGAGAAAATCCGGCGGTTCAGCATGACCTAGGACGTCACCTCCTTGCAGAACCGTTGTCCATGAAACAGTACAGTTTCTACCTTGTACAGGTACATACAGACCTTTCACGGGTTGTAGTGGTACAAGTTTTTTAAAAATTAATTAATTAGTTGATGTTCAAGAACTAAGTTCAACAGCATCCATCACTCTCATCATAACTGACCAAGAGACTCTTACTAACATTAATGTTATTTTCTTTTTTTTTTTTTTATTTGAAACTAATATAAAACATGATTTCTTCGTTTTAATAATGAATTCCTAAAAATATTACTTTTTTTGATTTTTATAGTTTTTTTATGTACCATTAAGTACTATAATTTTTTATACTGCCTCAGAGATAAGTAGTCCAATATTTAAATGAATAAATTAGAGCTCAATGATCTACCGGAGTAATCATATTTAAAATTTACATGTGACCCTACAATTGATGTATCTATTTCTTTAATATTTTTATTTTATTATTTTTTTAATCAGTTTTAGTAATGTAGTATAACAAGTATAAATAGTAATACAAATCTATAAAATCCTTTAAAGTCAGAATAAACATAAAATCATTACTAAGAGCAAAAAGAACTTAAAAAAATCCAAAGAAAGAAATTAACAAGATTTAATTTCTTTCAAGATTTTTTTAAGATTTGAGAAATTAACAAGAAAGAAATTAATACTGTTAAGAATTTAAACATCTAGTTTCGAATTTAGAAGATCATGTTTATTCTGGACTTCAAAGAACTTTATAGATTTTTCCCCCTATTTATACTTGTTATTCTTTATTCCTTTTATGAATAATATAAATGAAAAAATTCAAGAAATATAGAAAAAAATTTGAAGGCTTTCAATTTCAATTTTTACTTCTTAAATTTGTTTTATTAATATTATTGATAAAAGTAATATAGGATAAGTATAAACAGTGAAAAAAAAACTCTATAAAGTTTTTTGATGTACAAAATAAACATGATCTAAATTCAAAACGAAACGTTCAAATTCTTAACAGTATTATTATCTTGTTAATTTCTTTCTTTGGATTTTTTTTTTAGTTCTCTTTGTTCTTAGTAATGATTTCATGTTTAGTCTGGACTTTAAAGGATTTTATAGGTTTGCTTTAATACATGTAATTGTTTTGTTACATCACTAATATGGAAAAAAAATTAAAATATTCAAGGATTAGAGACATAAATTTGAAGGCTCACACATAAATTTTAAACAATCGATTGTTGAACTCTAATTTATTCATTTTAATATTGTACCACATGCATCTGAGGCAATATAAAAGATTATGGTACTTAACGGTATATAAAAACAGCTAGAAAAGTTGAAAAAAGTTATATTTTAACAATTAATCATTAAAATGAATAAATCTTGTTTTTATATTGTTCTCAAATTAAAAAATAAAATAGTGAGTGAGTGATAATGTGAGTGAGTAACTCTCAGACAATTATAATGAAAGTGATAGATGCTGTTGAATACAGGCCTTGAGTATCAATTAAATGAACTAACTTTCCGGAAAACAGCGATTTATTCTAGTTATGTTCCTTAGAATCCATTTCTCGTGGTTTAACACTATAAACATTAGGATCTTTTATATGGATAATTACATTAACATGACATAGTGTCATTAATATAAATACTAATAAAATACGAAAGTAATTTAACAGTGCATAAACATAATCTAAATATGAATGCGTTCATGCTAGAAAAGAATCAGTGCATTTTTAAATACCTTTGGAAAGAGGGACCTTCACAGCATTGTATTTCAATTTTCATATGATTTTTTCGTTAGCAAGACCTGATTAAATGAGTACTTTAGAGAATGCGTAGATATGCTGGATCTCCTAGAATTTAAAACAAAATGAATTCTTGATTTTCATAAAAAAATAAAATAATAATAAATAAAATTTTAAAAAATAGTTTAGAATGAACTATTTCTCCTAAACGACTTGCTTTTAGAGCATTTAGTAAAAAAAAAGTTATAATAATAAAAGAATAGCTTGTGTCACTATTACACATATTACAAAAATAATTCTTCAACTAACTAATTAAATTTAATTGAGTATTTTTCATTCAGCCAGTTATTTTACTCAGTATGAACAATTATTTCTCCTAAAAAAAATTTATTCTCTTTTATCTTACACAAACATGATGAGACTGAATGTTAATCAGATGTTCATGACTGCAGCAAATCTAGACTTTCTGGAGCCAAGGAGTAAACTATATTGCAGACTACTTCATTTATAGCTATACATATATATATATATAGTACATAAGCTACATTTATATAGTATATAGCTATATTTATATAGTATATTATTTCCTATATTTATATGGTTATACAATTATAGCTTTAGTTATATATAGATGGATTCCCGAGGATTTGAGCAGTATGGAATAGAACCCCAAGGGAGAGCGATAGTCTCTAGGTCCGTAAAACTACCAATTTATCAATAATATAATAAATATTTATTAAATATATTTATTTAATGATTTAATATTGATTGTTTTAAAACAATTGCTTCATTATTTTACAATTACCCATATCCACCTAAGCATGGCTTTATTGTCCGCAAAATTCCATCAATGAATTACAAAGTTTAATCGATACATCTATATTAAAAACTGCTTTAATTGAACTTATGTAAGCTATATATGTATCAGTAACACAAGGAATTAATGGGTTAATAATTTAATCTTAAAAATGATCTTACGTTCACTTTTTCACAGATAATTTTTTTCACTCAAAATGGCGATTTCGATATACTGAATAATTAAGAATATATTAACTTTTTTTGGCACTAATTAGCAAACGATTAATTAAAACACTGACACAACAGACACTTTATGACACAAACACTATTTTATAACAGATTTTATGAAAAACACTTATAATTAAACCACATTTTTCCCGAATAATCGCGATTAAAATAGGCACCAGTTCGATTTTTAATATATAGTACTGAAAAGATGGCTTCAATCTCGACAGGAAGCGCCAAAATTAATTAGTTTAGGTGTCCTAATATGATTATTAGTCGATGTGTAGAAGATTTGTCACTTAAATTGGAATTATTAATAATTTTTATATTGAATAATAGTAATAGAGTTTGAGAATTAAATATTATAATTTAAAGAAAAATAGATATATATTATTTGAATTGAGCAATTGAAGACAGGACACTGACTGCAGCGTTCCTAGTGTTATCCTTTGTAAGCTCATAATTACTAAAGATTAGCCGCGGTGTTGGTTCAGTTGTCAAGTGGGAGGTTTTAGAACAGACTGTGGACAGGTTTCTGTTTGAGTGGAAGATACTCGTTATTTTGTAAATAGACTTTTATTTACTCGAGATTTCTTCATTATATCGGCCTAAATATATAAATTCCTGCATAATGACAGAACAAGTAGATTATTTTGATATCAGGAAGACTTATGAATGCTTCAATTCGTCCTTGTTGGAGGATGGTGACATTAATATTGGTTCTTATTTGGAGGCATATAAGGAATTGTGCAAGTATGTACTTTAAAAAAACATTTGTACCTTTTAATTTTCGAAAATAAATTGATCAATAAATTAATATTAATATCCATTTATAGCCTCAATATGGCAACAAAGAAGTCCTTTGTTCAATACTATTTTTTATAAACTTCTCTCTCTCTTTTTTAAATAACTTTTCATGCTCTAATAAGTATTTGGTTCAGGTTCTGTGGTTTCTTGGGACCAGTATTTTCATTTGTCAGAAATGAAATTGTTAGTAAATCGGAAGTCATGCATCAACTGAGAAATAATTGTCATGAAGACCATTTCGATTCTGTAAAAAAAATGATAGAGCATGAAATGGAATCGCAATTACTCCATAAGAAGAATTATGTTTCTGGTTGTCGAACCTTTTTGAGGTTACATCGAGGATTAGGTATATCAATCAGCTACATATACTTTATATATTTCATTTAACATACACTTTTTCATTGTAACTATAGATACAGATAAATGTGTACATATCTATATTTATAGATAATGAAATATTTTCCTCTAAAATCTGTGTAATTACTATTTTAAAAATAATTTATTTGTAGTAGACTCGTTGGAGATTAAATATTATTGATCCTCTTGAATATATTATGCCATTAAAATCATATCAAAGCTGTTATAATTTAATATATCTTAGACTGTTTCATAACAGTAAATCAATAAGTTGTATTATACTCAAAGTTCCTGTATTTTTACTCTTTATTACAATGTTTAAAAATTTGGCTTATTGATATTAATTATATCTTTCCTGATTTATTAAACATTTATAATAAGTATGTTTTAGTATAAAAGGTATAATTTTTAATATATAAGTTTAAAATTTTAAACTAGCTATGGTATTGTTAAAATCTTTATGCAGATATAAAAACTATTTATAGTTCAGGATATATTTTTAAAAAAATTATAATTTGATAACTTTTACTGAGAATGGTCTATTTCCGAATCAAGTTTTTCCAATTTTTCTAGATGGGAATTTGATAAAAGGCAGTCATTGTTCCTATGCTTCATAATTCTGTATAAGTCATTTTTTTTATTTGAATATTAGACCAACCAATTTCTAAAATCAATCTACAGTGTTAATAGATTTTATTTGATTGCCTCTCGTAAAAGTCAAATCGCTATCAATTTTTATTTGACCTTCACCTTTCTGATTTCATGACTAGAACTTTCTAAATCATTGATGAGACAGAAGAGAAAAAATATCCTTGATCTAATTAAAAAAAAAAATTTAAGAAGACATTATATTACAAAAAGCATTCTATATATTGTAAACTACCGCCTGTTACTCTGAAGTATTTGTTAAAAATGATCTTATTTTATTGGACTATTCCAATCGTTATGAATATTTATTGGATTTTTTTTTAACTGCCCAAGCTCAGCTGATCTTTTTTGTTTTGTAAGTAAAAAGATTATTTTTACAGTTAAATATTGATTAATTAGTATTCATGAACAACATACACTATTTTTACTTGAATTGAAAACAGTTTAATGTTTTATTTTTTAAGTTCTGTTATATTTAGAACATTTTTTTTATTTTAAAAGGCCTAATTTAAGGATTTAATAATGTTTTTCTCCTAATTATAGATTTTATAAGAACATTTTTAAGGAGAATAGGAGAGACTAATCTCGATAGCGAAACTAGTGCCATTGGTTACGATTCGTATTCTAATACTTTAGGAAAATACCACGGATGGTGCATACAACAAGCTGCATATGTCGGAATGAAGTTTCTTCCAAAGAAGAAAAATTTAGTAACAAAGGTATCAATTTTGTTATTTTTTAATGTTTATTTATTTAGCTATAATATTCACAATTTTATCTAATCTTATCTGTCAAGTATTGTGCTGTAAGCTAAATAAATGTAATCATCTTTGAAATGTATCGCAAACTGGTTATTATTCAAAGATTTAAAAAAAAATTATAAATAAAAATATGTAAAAAATAATTATTTAAATGTTTTTTGTCAAATTTGCCCCCTAACCTATTTGGGTTTTTTTACATTACATTTATTCAAATTTTTTAAAATTATAATTTCTCATTTAATTCCGAGTTAAATTTTATTAGGTCACTTAAATCATTTGTAAAATTTATTAATTGGGCAATTAGTATTAAAAGCTAAATTTTACTTATATTTAAACATCAATAATTTAATTTAATTAATAATGTATTTCATCAAAGTCAAAGTTCTTATGAATCTCTCTTCTCAAGATGGAATAATTATTAAAGAGAAATCTATTTAAACAAGAATTTATTTCCTTTTAGACTAGAAGATTTTATAACAGAATTAAAAAAGTTAAAACTTATGAACTCTAGAATCATTCTAAAACATTAAATTTATTAATTTTGATTTTGAACACATTTATAATTTAGTTCATTCATTCATAAACTATTAACTATTATTGGAAAATCTATGAATAAAATTATATCTATTGGAATGGTAGCATTAATATTTTGCTAGAAATCAATTGTATTATTAATTTAAAGAAAAACTAACCAGAGTTGTTATAGTTTATTTAAGTATAAAAATAATTAATTATGTTATGTTAGAATTCTTAATTATAATTAAAATACTTGATGATTATTACTGTATATTTTTAAGGATCTTTAGTTGCCTGTGTAAATATTTATATATTTACAAATAATAACTGCTATTTACAGATACCCTGAAGGTCATTTTCCAAATTGATAGAATTGTTTATTCAACTGTTTTTATCATGACGTTATATATTTTTTCTTCTGCATCTGCATTTTATTTGCTAGTTTTTGCATACAGTGAATTTATAATATTAAAATGTTAGATTCACATTTGATTGAAATTGATTAAGAAGGAAGTGAACCTTTCACGGCAAATTCATTATTAAAAAATTTAATAAATTATTTTTAAAAACCTGTACCACTTCAACCCATTAATGAGTGTGGGTTCAGTATATGGTAGAGACTATTGTTTCATGGAAAATTGTTGTGCAGGGAGTTGATTTTTTCTAGATCACGCTCAACAGCCAGCATTTCCTCCTTATTTTGGGTACCCACTTTATAGAGGCTGAGTGGGTGTGGGGGGCCCCAGGAGGGTCCTAGATCCCATATGATCCATCTCCGGCTGCTATTAGGCTAAATAAGTCTTGCCAGCGGGATTCAAACCAGAATTTTCGGCATGGCAACTCAGTGCTCTACCATTGAGGCACTCTGCTCCCTAAATTTATAATTATATTTATATGATTATTATAATCAATCATAATATAGTGATTAGGCAGGCAGTTGGAGCACAGTAATTACCAAACTGTCTCTCTTTAATTCCATGAGGCCAAGTATTAGGACTGTCTTCTTAATCATTTTTCCTAAGATTTTGCATTACTGATTTATTTGTTACAATTATTATTTATTTAGTTTTGAAAAGTTTTTTCCTTTTAAGGTCTGTGGAAGTAACTGGGAAGAAGTCGAAAATGTTCTTCCGCTTATGTTAAATGCTGCAGACGAAGTATACAACAGAACTGAACAATGCTACAAGGCACATAACTTGCTCGATCTCCCATGAATATCGTTCTTTCAACTTTAAACATTTTATCTGTGCCAGTTATATATTTATTTATACATATGTAATATTGTCTGTGATAAACAAAGACAAATAAGCATTTGTATTGTATTTTATACACGCAACTCATTTCTAAAGACGTTCCTTATAGATTTTTGTTTTTAAGATTTGTTTACTCGAATCATAGAGCTTTGGGCTAAATCTTGTGTAACATCAACATATTTAATGAGGTGGTCGATAATTTTATTTTGAATGGATTGATTATTAATAATTTTTAAAAAAATAATTGTTTTTAGCAATTTAGGGCTGGAGTTAATGTGCTTGTTAATGTTTTTATGATTTTATATCTCTCAATGAAAATATCACATTTATAAACAACTTATGTATTCGTTCACGGCTATTATAACTATAAATTTTCTTAAGATTATTTTCACTTTGACTGTGTGCCTGTTTTAGGTTGTAATATAAAATTTCACCAGAGTTTATATGTATTCAACTGCTTTTATAAATTGATATTTCAGAATTATTTAGGCATTATATATTATTTTATTAATTATTATATGAATTTTAAACAATATAAGTAACAGGAAACAACCTTTGAAGTACAATTAATTTAATATTATTGAAAATGTTCGCTTTCACTGTATGTTTAATTGATCTCACTACGTGCATTTGATCATAATATTTAAAATATATAAATGTATACGTAAGTTTATTTTTAAGATCAAAATGTTGATTATTACTATTTCAAGTTATGAATTAATTTTTGGAAGGGAAGTTTATATTTGAAAAAAATTTATAAAATTTCATAGTTCTTTTTTGATGGTTCAAAAGACACACTTATTTCAAAAAGTTAAATTATCCAAGTATTATTAAAGACCATTTCATTGTATTTTGATATTGTGAGTTTAATCAAAATTGTTTAGTTTTTTAATCAAATTGTTAACGAGGACATTGTAAAAAAAAAGTGCTATAAAATTGACGATTTACTGCAGTATTTCCAGCATCATCTCAAGCATATACTTACCTTAAATACGTAATTTAAATTACATAAAACATGACTTTTTTGAGCTAGGCTATCCACAGATGAATTCGCATTCACACATACACACCATTTTGCTAGACTTGGTTAGACTCGAAGGATCTTTACACGTGATCACTTTTGAAAACTTTGGTTTGATCATAAACTTAATAAGTGGAACTAATAAAAAATAATTAACCCACTTGTCTATTTGTATAAATAATCTAATTTGTGTGAAACAAATGAGAAATATAATTACTAATTGAAACTAAGAAAAGTAAATAAAAGCAGCAACATTGTAAACATATTTTTATCGGATTGTTCTTACTTTTGCTTTCATTAAGATTGATGTCTTTTTAAAATAACGATTTTTTTATAATTTGGGTTTAAATATTGACTACATGATAGTTATTCTAAGCATCGGATTGAAAATTTACTATTGTTTCTCAATGTAAAAATCATTATTTGGAAGAGTTCAGATAAACTTCAAGTGAAAAAGTTTTGTATAAAAATAATAAAAGTATTTTGTTATAAAAAAAAAACTTATTTACTTTGGACTTCAGCCTTCTATCAAACTGGCAATTGATAATTGAAAATTGTAATCGGAAATCTAAAATAATTAGGCTATTTTTGCAATATATTTTTGGCCTTTGGTTTATGTATTTAGGCACTTTTTAACTTAAATATCTTGTTAATGATTTTTTTATATAAATTTAATTTAATTGATAAATTAGCTAATAAATAAGACACCTTCCTTTAGGTTTTTTGTTTTTCTTTGCTTAAGGGACCCCACTCAATTGGATCAAACATTTGTAAAATATAGGTATTTCATTAACTTTCCAGAAGAGAAAAACCATTGTATTATATTATAACTGTATATATTATATATTAAATTTATATGCATTATTTTAATTTTTTTAATTAATTTGAATTTTGTCGAACTACCTATTATTTTTGGGAGATTCAATAGGAACTAAATAATAAAATATGGGTTCACCTGTGGTGAGATAGTTAGATAATAAACAACCTTCTATGTTCAATGTTGCGGGTTTGCAGCCATGCAGTTGGGCTTAATATCTTCAAACGGAGTAAAAAATCCTTGGCTATGCTATTCATCGAAAAGTATGAAGCCTGTATGGTTTCAGGTACTCGTTAAAGCTCTCTATCCTAATTATAAATTGATAGGCAAAATTTAGGACTCCCACTGTAGCTTCCAATCAGCCATAGTAGCATAAAGTGATATTAAATAAATATAAACAATAAAATGGTTTGTGTAGTTAAATTTCATTATAAATTAAAACATCAGGCTGCTTCTACTTTAATAATTTCTTAATATATTTCTTTTAAATAAATATCTTCCCTGTTATGTTATTTCTCTAACAACTTTCTGACATTTCAGTCTCAAGCTCAATTTAATTTTTAATTATACCTTTAGTATGTAAAATTAATGCAGTTATTAGGAAAAGAACATTTGATTTCTTCTAACTTTATTTTATTGTAATTATTTATTAAATTTAATTTATGTTGGTAGCTTATTTACTGTAC
The DNA here is from genome assembly GCA_037127475.1 of Arma custos. Taxonomy (NCBI): domain Eukaryota; kingdom Metazoa; phylum Arthropoda; class Insecta; order Hemiptera; family Pentatomidae; genus Arma; species Arma custos. The sequence goes on from CM073765.1 coordinate 56,585,745, forward strand.
GAGTTAAGGAGAATGGTGCTCAAGTTGTTTAGAAACATTTGAGTTGTTCTCACTGACATAGCAGTTTCTTTAAAATTATTTAAATCTTTTTAAACACCATGTTTGCCTCTGGCTATGATCAAATGAGTATTTTTTCCATTTTTTGTTTTTTGGATAGATTTTGAAAATTCCTAATTGTAAAATTAATGAAAAATTGCTCTCTAATATGAGTTGCTGTGGTCAAAACATTATTTCATTAGATACTGGAAATGATATCCATTTTTCTATTAAAGAAGTAACAATAAAAAGAAAAAACATGTTCTTGTGGCCATGGATTTTGCTTGACGACATATGAAAATAGAGTATAAGAATATTGCGACTATAACCTTATTGTAAATTAAATTATTACTTTGTTCTACTGCTGGCGGTAGATAAAATAGTCATAAAAAAATCCTAATGAGTAGTATTGTTCATTTTGGAAAAATAAGGATTAAAATAAATGGGTATATTTTAATTTTTTTTCTCTGTATATTACAGAATTATTAACATTAGTATTGGAGTATTTTTCTCCTATATTTATTAAATCTTATTCATTATTTCAAAAGTTTCAGGAAGACAGTTTGTCTCGAAAATAATCAAAATATAATTCTTTTTAAATGATTTCTATGACTTTATATCTGCAGCCCCAGTGAATGAGTGGTCAAGTTGGATATTGTTGAGGATGATTTAATTGTACTTAAGGAAGCAGAATTGTATCGCTATCGTTCTACATGGCTTGAAATAGTTATAATATTAGCAATAACTTAATTTCAAGCCAAGGTCTGACTTAGCCCTTTATACACTCCAAGAATAAGACGATTCAGCTTTCCACAGTACAGTTTACTCATTTTGTGCAAAGTTCGACATAACCACTCATTCACCAAGGCTGCAGATACATTCATTAAAATTCATTTGTAATTGGTTATAATACTAAATAGTATTACCTCATCTAGTTCTGTTTCGAAGGTGCTCTGTTTTTCTTTTTCTTTTTTTTAAGCTAAACATTCCATTAATTTTATTTGTGTTAGTGTATTACAAGTCTAATTATATTTATTATTGTTGTTATATTTTATCCTGTCATACAAATATTTTAAAGTTTTATTGTAAAAGAATTAGTCACTTCTTCATCAGGTATTCAATTGTGATTATAAATTCTAAAACTATTATCCTGTAGAGTTTATACTATGCTTTGTATATTTATAATCTAAATCAAATTAAAAAATAAATAGATGTTTTATTGTACCATCTTTGTATGATTTTTTAGAAAATTAATAAATCAATCAATGTCCCTCCTCACCTACTTATTTTTATTTATTTATATTTTTCAGTAATAAGACATAAAAGTGTCAAATATATTAATTTAAAATAATATTTCTCGATTAATGTTTATGTTGAATAATTATTGGTTAAACACAAATCATATGTAGAATATAATTTTTTATAATTATTGGTAAATTTTTTTATTTTTAAAGAGAAAAGATGGAAAAACTCGGAACCTCTGCAATTTTTGCGATGAATGCACTAGAACGAAAGTTCTTTGAACATTAATTTAATTTTAGGATCTTATTGACTTACGTCATATTACTACTTATAATTTTTGCTGAATAAACAAGTTCCAAAAAAATAAAACAGTTTTATACATACAAATATCAAAAGTAATTAAAAAAAAAAAAGCAAAAAATCCATTGCTTAGCCTCTGAAATAACTAAAAATAGTCAGCCAGTGAAGATTTAGTCAATTCTTTTATGACATAGGAATTATTTGGTCAAATAATTTGTCCAAGACAATACCGTATATCATGGTAAAATTATGATAATTTATCACAAGGATAAATTAGATGAAAAAATAAAATATTTAGATGCTGGTTTGTTTTATCACAACAAAAATTAAAAGTTATTTTCAATGTATTACAAACAAATACACCTCATTAAGAAAATTAAAAACTTATCAATTATAATATGACAAGCTTATCACAATCATTTAATAAAAAAACATCTTTATTTAAGTGGCATATGGCTCGTTCGTAAATCTTCAACTACTTAAAAACAAGGAAAAGTGCTTTATCATAAGACTTTTCCTTTATTGATCATGATACATTGTTAACATAATGTTACGGGCGTACAAAGGAAGGCGGAAGCGGGGGATTAGCGGCTTAACTCCGTCAGCGGGAGACGTTTAAACAGGATTAGGACTGTTCTAGACCGTCTTCTTTTGTCGGAAAAGGATTAAGAAGATTCCGGAATTGCCTGGCCCTTTCGTGTTCTGGAATGTTCGGCCTTGCCTCTTTAAATACTTCCCTCAACTGGAGGCAGTCAGTCTTAGTCTGAGAGTAGACCAGTGAAGATCTGTGATAAGTGTAATAAGTGAGTGACAGTGTGATAAACTAGTCAGTGTTGAACCGGCCAGTGTAGTAAGTGTATCAGTGAACTGTAACAGTCTCGCGAGTGTAATAAACTGTTTCTGTTTGTTACTGTGTGTCAGTTTGTGATACTTGAAGAATCTTACGGTCGGGGGACTAGTGAACTGTAAGTGTTAATTATTAGTTATAAATTGTAGTCATAGAAACTATTGTAACTAGTTAAGCTATCTAGAATTAGTAATATCTAATATTATTGTAATAATTAAATACGAGTTAGGCCTAGATTATAAATATCTAAAATATTGTTATTGTAAATTTATTTCAGTTAATAATCTATTTGTTAGTAATTTCCTTGTTTAGTTTCTTTGTTAGTAATTGTTAATAGTTTAATTGTATCCTTTTTATCATTTTGTTAATAAATATTAGTATTTTTAATTAAGGTATTGTTTAATTCATTGTTAATACCCAGTAGCCCGTAACAAATTGGTGTCAGAAGTGGGATAATTGTGTAATTGCTATTATTTTGCATTTGGTCTTGTATTTTGTAATTATTGGGCTACTGTATGAAGAATGGCTTCTAAAAGTGTTAAATTAATTGATTTAAAAAATGCGAATTTGAAACGTGAATTGGAGGAACGTGATCTTGATTGTTCCGGAACTAAAAGTGTACTGCAAGAGCGCTTGCGTCAATTTTTTGGGGAAAATCCAGATGACGTTCTATTTGAAACAGATTTAAGCAAGTTGTCTGCAACTTTTAAAAATGAATTATGTACTGTTAAAAATGAGTTAAGCAATGTTAAAAATGAGCTAGGTAATGAATTAGGTACTGTGAAAAGTGATTTATTGGATACATTAGAGTCTAAGTTAGGCATATTAGAGACTAAGTTAATGGAAAATGTTGAGAATAAGTTTGCTAATGTAGATAATAAGTTAGCCGATGTAAATAATGAAGTAGCTAATTTTGGTAATAAGTTAGCCGATGTAAATGATAAAGTAGCTAATGTAGAATCTAGGTTAGGAGAAAAATTGAATTCTATTGAAAACGAACTTAGGCTAAGAGTAGAAGCTCTCGAGGGACGTAAGAGCAACCCACCGACGAACGACACCGACCGTTCCTCCGACGGCAGCCTTCATAGCACCATTACGCCCGCCAATACTGGAACACCACCTACTCACAACACCATTCCAGTGTTCGACGGAAAGACGCCGTGGGAGGACTACATGACTCTCTTCGAGACTGCAGCTTCGATCCACGGGTGGTCGAAAGAGACCCAAGCTTCAGCTTTGTGCCTGGCCTTGCGTGGAGACGCATTGGGAGTACTACAGGGGATGCCACTGTCGGAGCGGTCTAACTACGGGGAGCTGGTTAGAAGACTGGAGATGCGTTTCGGCCACCGTCACATGGATCAGCTATATCGCTCACAGCTGAGAAGCAGGATCTAGAAGACCAACGAGACTCTACAGGAATTTGAAGCAGACATTGCACGGCTGGTGAGGAATGCTTACCCATCGGTCACCGATGATGTCTACGAGAGCCTGGCTGTCGACAAATTCCTGGATGGACTTCGGGACCCCGAGACGCAACAGGCAGTGAAGCTCGCCCGGCCAAAGACTTTGGGAGACGCATTATCTCAGGCCATGGAGTTCGAGGCTGTCAGGCAGTCAGTACGGGGCCATGCACAAGTTCGAGCAGCAGAAGCCGAGTCTAATAAGGTCCTTAGCGTCGAAGATATACTGACAAAGGTCTTGGAGGCTCTAAGGACCCGTAAGAAGGAGATACGCTGTTGGAGCTGCGGCCATCTTGGACACCCTAGAAGCAAGTGTCCATCCAAGAAGCAAGAAAAGCCACAGGAACGAAGTAGGGTTGATGGGGAGGAACAACTATCAGCCCGCTACGTCAGAGGCCCGAGGAAGACCAGTAGAGTTGCGTCTTTAGGGAGCAGAACGAACAGCTTCTACGTTGATGGGAAGGTGAACGGGCAGCTGCGAAGTCTGCTACTGGATACCGGCGCAACCAAGACAATCTTGAGCTCAAAGACAGTTCCTGCTGAGAAGATGTTGCCAACGATTTGGACATTACGGACTGCCACAGGAGAGCCAGCCAAGGTCTACGGGGAGACAGTTGCCTACTTCATCATCGTGGGTCAACATCTGAAGCATCGCGCTCTCGTGGCAGATATTGATGAAGATGTCATATTAGGCACGGACTTGATGATCACATGCGGGATCAAGCTGGATATGGCAAGAGGGGTGATGACGCTGGGAGACGAAGAAGTCATCCTGCGGCAGGGAAAGGATATCTACGCACGAGTGCGCTTACTAGAAGACACCACTTTACCTTCTCGGAGCCAAATCATAACACATGGGACGGTCGAAGGTCATCTACCTGAGGGTCAATGTGTGCTTCTTGAACCTGGAAAACAAGAAGAACAGGATATCGGACGCGGCGTACTGGTGGCTAGGTCTCTCATCAAGGTCGGACGTACCACTCCAATTCGGCTAATGAACCTGAACAGCTTCCCAGTAACGCTGAACAAAGGAACACCGGTCGGAGAATGTACAACCGCTACCTCAGTGGTTCGTCAGCTGCAACGTCATCCCACCGAGCTGCGAGGACTGCCGGAAGAATTAAAAGGATTTGTGGACGAATCATGTCGCGACCTTTCGCCAGAACAGAGTGAGGAAGTGAAGAAGATGATTATCCGATGGCAGGACGTTTTCGAGATCAGCCCAGGGCAACGAGGTAGAACGGATATCGTCCAGCATAGGATTGACACCGGGGATGCTAAGCCCATCCGACAGGTCCCGCGGAGGCTACCGTTAGCCAAACGGGAGGACGCCGAGAAGATCATCCAGGAGATGGCGACTGATGGTGTCATTGAGCCTTCGAGTAGCCCCTGGATGTCTCCTGTTGTATTGGTGAAGAAGAAGGACGGCACAACGAGATTCTGCGTAGACTACCGCCTTCTGAACAACGTCACCAAGAAAGACAGTTATCCGCTCCCCAGGATTGATGATACGTTGGACACCCTGGAGGGGTGTGAACTTTTCTCTACCTTGGATCTCCGCAGTGGATATTGGCAAGTTGGATTGAAACCTGAAGATAAAGAGAAGACAGCGTTCTCGATTGGGACTGGACTCTGGCAATTTACAGTAATGCCATTCGGACTTTGCAATGCTCCTGCAACATTTGAGAGGCTGATGGAAAGCGTGTTAAGAGGTCTCTTGGGAAATTTGCCTGGTATACCTAGATGACATCATTGTGCTGGGAAAGTCCTTCGCTCACCATCTGAACAATCTGGAGAAGATCTTCGAACGACTGCGTGCAGCGAACTTAAAATTGAACCCGAAGAAGTGTCATCTCTTCCGAAGGCAAGTCAACTACCTGGGGCATGTTGTGTCAGACAACGGAGTTGCCGTTGACCCAGAGAAGATTGCAGCGATCACCGACTGGCCAGTACCTCGAGATAAGCACCAAGTAAGAAGTTTTCTCGGCCTCTGCACCTACTACAGGAGGTACGTGAAAGGATTTGCTAACATTGCAAAACCTCTTACCAGGCTCACCGAGGAAAAACGGACTTTCCTTTGGGATCACGAATGTCAGGCATCCTTCGAGGAGTTGAAGAGCAAGTTGAGTAGTGCTCCTATTCTGAGCTATCCACGTCCCGAGGGCAAGTTTATACTTGACACAGACGCCAGCAACACCGCTATTGGAAGCGTCCTCTCTCAGCTCCAAGATGGAGAAGAAAGGGTTATTGGATATTTCAGTAAAGCGCTCTCAGCTCCGGAACGCAACTACTGTGTCACGAGGAAGGAGCTTCTGGCAGTGGTGAAATCTATAGAGCATTTTCACAAGTATCTATACGGCAGAAGATTCCTCCTGAGAACGGACCACGCGGCTCTAATGTGGCTGCTACGATTCAAGTCACCAGAAGGACAAGTGGCGAGGTGGATAGAGCGCCTTCAAGAATATGACTTTGAATCTGCTCATCGTGCTGGAACGAGTCACAGAAATGCGGATGCGCTCTCAAGGAGGCCTTGTGGCGAAGACTGCGGGCATTGTTCTCGACAAGAAGAGAAGCTGGCATCAGTGTTGAGGACAACGGTGGTCATGGACAGTTGGCAGGATGCAGAGGTGTCAAAGGAGCAGGACAAGGATGTTGCTCCAATGTCGAAGAATGTAAAGACTTACTGGGCCCAATGGGACTCCATTCTAGTGGACAACGGGCTGCTGAAACGGGCATTGGAGAACACGGAAGGAGATCAGCGCAGACTTCAGCTCATCGTTCCAAAGAGTAAAGTGCCCGAAGTACTCAGGGAACTTCATGACGGAGTATCTGGCGGCCACCTTGGAGTTCACCGTACATTGGAAAAGGTACGTGAACGCTTTTACTGGGCAAACCTTAAGGACGATGTGTTGGACTGGTGCAGGCGTTGTGCGACCTGTGCGGCTTCTAACGGACCCATAAGAAGAAAGAAGGCCCCAATGAGGAAGTACAACGTGGGAGCACCGTTTGAGAGGATAGCAATTGACATCGCTGGCCCTTTCCCTGTGACGGATGAAGGTAACCGGTATATTCTCGTGGCCATGGACTACTTTTCCAAGTGGGTGGAAGCTTACGCCCTTCCGAATCAGGAGGCAGTCACGGTTGCGGACGTACTGGTGAAGCAGCTCGTCAGTAGGTTTGGAGTACCCATGGAACTTCACTCTGACCAGGGACGAAACTTCGAGTCTGCAGTCTTCTCCGGGATGTGCGAAGCACTGGGAATACGGAAGACCAGGACGACACCTCTTCACCCTCAATCCGATGGCATGGTGGAGCGCATGAACAGGACTATGGGTCGATATTTGTCCAAAGTGGTCTCCGGCCATCAGCGAGACTGGGACCAGTATCTTCACCTGTTCCTGCTGGCCTACCGCAGTTCAGTCAGTGAGGCAACGGGGCAGACTCCCGCAAATGTGGTATTCGGCAGAGAACTTCGGTTGCCTTGTGATCTGAAATTCGGTTTCAAGCCTGACGAGGAAATTGCCGGAGAGGAGTACGTCACGGATCTACGGAAGCGAATGGATAATATCCACGAGAAGGTTCGCACAAACATCCAGGGGGCAAGTGACAGAATGAAGGAGCGCTACGACATCAGGGCTGAGAAAGGTGGCTACCAACCTGGAGACTTGGTCTGGCTGCATGATCCTCGAAGAAGGCGAGGCTACTCACCTAAACTGCAGAACTCCTGGGACGGCCCGTTTGAGATCGTCAAGAGGATCAACGACGTCGTATATAGGGTCAGGAAGCAGCCTAAAGGAAAACCCAAGGTAGTCCATTTCAATAGACTGGCCCCGTACAAAGGAGACCATGGCCCGGCAGAAGACCAGCAGGTTAGGTACCTAAACAATGTGGAGACAAATAATGACCCAGTTGCAAATACTAAGGTACCAGGGTTTCGTGGAGTAACTCAGGTAATCTACAGGGATATCTTCTCGTTACCAGTGGAGTATTCTCTGGCCCATTGCGTTGCCGAAGATCTGAGGACTTCTCGAGGGATTGCAACGGTCTTCAGGAAGAAGTTCGGCGGAACTGAGGAGCTGGAACGCCAAGAACCAAGTGTCGGGAAGGCACTCCACCTGCCGCACGAGGGACGACACCTGTTTTACTTGGTTACCAAGCGTGCCACTGATCAGAAGCCGACATATGACGCACTGCGGCGAAGCCTCGAAGACCTTCGGAGTAAGCTTCTGAGACTGCGTGTCACTAAGCTCGCTATTCCGAAGTTGGGCTGTGGATACGACGGCTTGGAGTGGAAGATTGTCAGGGACATGATCGAACAGGCATTCGCCACCTCTGGAGTTGCCATATTGGTGTGCACGTTCAACCCCTGGAAAGAAAGTGCGTCTCCATCAGCAGAAGCTCATAACTGCCCGATTTCTCCGGACTATGCTCTGGGGCAGAGCACTTTTAAGGAGGGGGCAGTGTTACGGGCGTACAAAGGAAGGCGGAAGCGGGGGATTAGCGGCTTAACTCCGTCAGCGGGAGACGTTTAAACAGGATTAGGACTGTTCTAGACCGTCTTCTTTTGTCGGAAAAGGATTAAGAAGATTCCGGAATTGCCTGGCCCTTTCGTGTTCTGGAATGTTCGGCCTTGCCTCTTTAAATACTTCCCTCAACTGGAGGCAGTCAGTCTTAGTCTGAGAGTAGACCAGTGAAGATCTGTGATAAGTGTAATAAGTGAGTGACAGTGTGATAAACTAGTCAGTGTTGAACCGGCCAGTGTAGTAAGTGTATCAGTGAACTGTAACAGTCTCGCGAGTGTAATAAACTGTTTCTGTTTGTTATTGTGTGTCAGTTTGTGATACTTGAAGAATCTTACGGTCGGGGGACTAGTGAACTGTAAGTGTTAATTATTAGTTATAAATTGTAGTCATAGAAACTATTGTAACTAGTTAAGCTATCTAGAATTAGTAATATCTAATATTATTGTAATAATTAAATACGAGTTAGGCCTAGATAATAAATATTTAGAATACTGTTATTATAAATTTATGTTAGTTCAATAATTTAATTGTTAATAGTTTAATTGTATCCTTTTTATCATTTTGTTAATAAATATTAGTATTTTTAATTAAGGTATTGTTTAATTCATTGTTAATACCCAGTAGCCCGTAACAATAAGTATAAATGATAACATTACATAATATTACAATAAACATATTTTCCTTTAAGATGCGTCATAAATCAGTGAGGGTTTAATTTAAATTCTGTTATACTAAAAATTATTTTATTTAGTTTAATGAAAATAGAAAAGTGACATATAAATTAAAAATATATAAAATAAATTAATTTTTTTGAATTGAAAAAAAAATCTTAACAATAACTTTCTCAAAAGTTTTATAATCAGTGTACAAAACTTATTAAAAAAAATTACAAGGAACTTACAATGAGAGGAAAGCTTAAGTTACCAATTAATTTATAAATTTTAATTCCTACATTTAAAATAATAACTATGTTTACATAAATATATATGTATTCAATCACTACATTATCCAGAGATGCATTATTTAATGTATTACTACATTCCAAAATATTTTATAAATAATAAATAAATTCTTGATACAATAAATACTAAAACTATCTCGTATTTCTAATTGATTTTGACTGTTGTAAAATAATTTTATCTGTATGTCTATGTCTTCTCATTTATAAGATGAAAGACAATGGTAATGATATTTCTCACTAATGTTATCTCTTGAAAAAAAAAAAAAATCAGTACTTCTTTGGTTTTTAACTGGCAGTATACTAACCAGTTAAGCTGGCCATTAGGTTTTTAGTTAGCCCATGTTTTCATTCAGAGATTTTGATGTTTTTTTAAAATTAATATAGCGATGCAAAATGAACATTAATTTAATATTAACTAGTTCATTTGGGAATAAAACCCATTCGAATTAAATACTCTCTTCTAAAGAGATATTACCCGCTTATGTGCATTCTAAATCAATATTGACTGCTTACATCATTAGTTCATCTCATTTTAATCATAAATTTTATCTTACACGCTTTAACTCGATCACTAAAATTTTTAAGTTGTTATCGACTTCTTTAGTTATGAAGCGTTCTTTTTTTTTTTTTTTTTTTTTTTCTATATACATTTAACTCCTTAATGGAGAATTTCAATAATTTTATATATCACAATAACATTTATACATATAAATAAATAATTTACGTTGGGTATTATTTACAGAATATGAACATATTTTCTTTTTCTTATTAGTTGCATTGCAATAAGATAAAGAAAAATGGTTATTTAAAAATACAAATTAATTACAATCTAATTTTGGTTTAACTTCATTCTGTCAGCAATCCTGAAAAAAATTAATACAGTAAAATTATAATTAATAACTAATAATGTTATTTAAAAATATACATAATTATCTAAGCAGTTATAAATAAAATGCCAACCATCGTAACAAAGCATCTAGTCCATATCTATTAAGTCATATATTTCAATTCAATGACACCTAAATTCAATTCCATAGCAAAAGAAACCTGTCATTTTTTGCACCTGTTACACTTCAAGCTAAAATTATAAATTTCTAATTAGTAATCCATATTCTGCTGTTTTTTTTTGTTTTTTTTGTTTTTTTTTAGACAATGCTATGAAAATAAAATCTCTAGTACTTACTATACGGTTGTCTGGCAAAATAATTAATAATTATTTTTGAAATTAATCTAAACTAAATATTACAACTTCTTTTGTTTTATTAAAGTCAATTCTTGATTTTCTAGGAAGTAATTAGTGATTTGGAAATTCAATACCTATCTATGAATAAATAATAAGTAAAAAACTTATTTATTTATTTAAAGGTCACCTGTGGTCTAGTGGTTAGCGTAACAAACTACTAAACCCAAGATCGCGGGTTCGTAGCCCGGCAGGTGGCCCAAGGATTTTTTTAAGGGAGTAAAAAATCCTTAGTTACGCCGTCCTTCGGAAGGGACGTTAAACGGGGGTCCCGAGCCCGTACGATGTCAGGTACTCCTTAAAAATCCCTATCCTAATTAAACCTGGATAGGCAAAATTTAGAGCTCCCACTGTAGCATCGTCCGATTAGCCATATCAGCATAAAGTGACGTTAAATGAACAAACAACTTATTTATTCATAAATTCTAACACATCATGGATACATAAATTCATATGCCTTACAATCTTAGCAGGGTAAATTCTACCACATCATTCTTTCTACAAAAAATTCTTTTTTTTTTTAATATAAAAGGTAGTAATTAATCATAACTAGTAAAGAAAGAGAAAAGAGTAAAAATTGGGAATGGTTCAGTTTCTATAAACTGTAGTAGTTACTATTTTGCACTTGAAACTTTTTTAGTTGCCTAAACAGTTTTTGCTCCATTAAAACTACTGTTCATCTTTCTTCTTTCTTTCTTTTCAATTCCTCTATTATTTTTTATAATAATAACTATAAAATAATTACAATTAATTCTTATGAAGTAGGAAAAATCAAAATTAATGCAGTAAAAATCTATCATTCATAGATATGTTGTGGATTTTAATTACCTGCTATACTCGCAGAAGTGAATGTTGTTATACAACCAGAAATGAAAGCTCTGAAAGCAACTTTATTTATTTTTTCACTCTGTCTTTTTTCTAAAGCCGTCAAAGTCGCAATGTTACTGCCTAAGGCACCAGGATTTGAAAAAGCGCAAAGTGCGAATGTAGCAATAGCTTCTGATCTTCCCTGTAAGAAAATAAATATAGAATCTTGTTTATGTAACTTAGAATATTTAGTAAATAATCTATATTGTTGTAAAACATACCGATAGCTTTCCGAGTTTTTTTAATTCTCCAAGTTTCTTGTAAGCAATGAATTCATTGGCCATAGTTTTGATACCGATGAGGCTCCCAACAGTTTGACATTCATCAGGATCGACCCCCATCAGCCAGGCTATTGGAACGAACAACATTCCAACAAGGTACTGTACAAAAAAAAAAGATATGTAGGCTTAAGATCAGGTACATTAACATTTTTAGGGTATGTAAATAATAGACTATTTTTTATAGCTATTAATTGAGTTGTTTTTTTAAATCGTTATAAGACCATTTTTTCATATATTAAGATATTTAAAGATTTTCATTATACTTAATTTAAAAATTTTGGCAAACAGTATGTTTTTAGGCACTTACCAAAGAGTGATGTTTTTTTGTACACTATAGACCTTTTAAATTTTATAGTAAAATAATAATTATTTTAAAATAATTTATGATTAGATCCGATAGACTATCATAGGAATGGAATTATATCACTTTCAAAAATAAAAGCTATTAATTAACATTAATTTTATTTTATATGACAACCACAAATTATATCCAATTAATAATCCTTATTTGTCATCCCAATCCATATTCCATCAATTACAATTTTATATTTTAAAGTTTCAGATTAATAATTACTAAGTAAATTTAAAGTAATTAATTACTAAGTAAACTTTTTTAAATTCAAACACTCTACCTCTAGAGTTATTCCTTCTAATCCAACTAATACTCCAAGCCATGAGCAAACAGCGTTAAGAAATGAAATTAAAGCAACGCAGGCGATTACGCTTGCGATTATTCCCTGGACCATTCCGATCGCTGATGTACACCCATAGCTGACAGCTTGTAGAAGGCTCGTATCTTCACTATAACAGAAAGAAATTATGGATACAAGTTTAAATAATTATTTTTATTATTAATATGGTAATTATTTATAAATTATTATAGTAATGATTATTTAAACTTGTTTTAAGCCTAACCTTTTTAGGAGTGTTATTTTTTTAGAGCTGGTCTTTGATTGTTTAGTTTCAGGGTAGAGAAGCTTCGCAAAGCAGAGAGACGCAGGTGCTGCCATTATCGAAGCCGTTACAACATATCTTGGATCGACACCCAAACTTGTATATGCAGCTAATAATGTTCCTAAAAAATGAAATGAATATTCCGCATAAACTGATAAACATGATTAAATTGACAATGGAAAATGCACAATGTAAAGTACATGTGAAAAATAACCTCTCAGCTGAATTTGGTGCCAACAAAGGTTTAAGACAAGGAGATGCCCTGTCATGCCAACTCTTTAATCTGATATTGGAGTATGTGGGCCGCAAAGCCGGCATTCAACAAACCGGCACAATTTTCCACAAGTCAACACAAATTTTGGACTATGCAGATGATGTCAACATCATAGGAAGGTCTTTTAATGAACTGGAAAACGCATTCCTTAATCTGGTCAGAGCTACTGAGGGCGTGGGGTTAGTAATTAATCAGACCAAAATTAAATACATGCACACAGGAGGACTGATGGAGCTGACTAGTTTTATTAAGATAGGAGACTTTGAAATTGAAAGAGTAAACTCCTGTACCTACTTGAGAACCACCATAAAGAGCGGCAATAATGTCTCAACAGAGGTCAAAAAGAGAGTGGCTCAGGCAAACAAATGCTTCTTTGGGATAAATCGAACTTTAAAAATCAAGCTCTTGTCCTGGAATACAAAGATAATTCTATATAAAATGCTCATTCGGCCTGTCCTTGTATATGGGTCAGAAGCCTGGATCAGATGAAAAAGAAAATTGAATAAAGAAATCAGATGAAAAATTGCTTTAGGCATTTGAAAGAAGGATTTTATGGCGAATTTATGGGCCTATTAAAGAGGGGAAGCATGGAGAAGATGTGGCCAGAATGTCAAGTGTTGAAGGGCCCAGAATGGTAATAGAAGAAAAGATTCAGAGCAGAAGAAGAGTAGGGCGACTCAAGCTGCGATGGCTGGATGGAATCAGTGAGGACTCCAGGAGCCTACTCATCATCTGGAACTGGAAGGCCGCTGCACTAGACAGGGAGGACTGGCTCAAACGTATTGAGGAGGCCAAGGTTCATTGATGGGCTGTAGTCATACAAGAGGAAGAAGAGGATTCAAGATAATTATTGCATTATTTTACATAACCTTGAATTTACTTCAAAAACATTAATATAAGACAAGTAACATGCAATTAAAATATGAATATTATAAAAATAGAGCAATAATTACAAAACTTTTTAACAATTCAAGTTTAAAATAAATTATCTTGAGATACTTCCAGTTTTTATGAGAAAGTACTAATATGTAATATTTTTATTTTATTTTAATACTAAATAAAATTAGCTGATCTTAATATTTATTAGAAATCAGCTAAACATTTTATTTTTTAGTTTAGACATTCTAATATATCCGTAATTCATTTATAGTTTAAGGCTAAATATTTAAAATTAGTTATTTTTAATGTATTGAATATAACAACCTGCAACTGTGGAAAACCCAGAAGTCATTACTGCATGCATTTCCGAAGATGAGAGATCTACTAAATAGACGGAATACAGAAGTGGTGCTTCCGACTGAAAAACATCACAAACTTTTGAGCAGCTTGAATATATAATGAAAGTTATATTAATTTCATTTCTTTTTAACTAAGTAGTGAAAGATAAATTATTTGTTTACATTCGATACTGTTTAGGGAGTTTTATAATAATAAAATAATGATCAGGTAAAAGTGTTAAAAATTATAGTTTCCTACCAGATTGTATGTGACAGTTTTACAATGAACATTTTCACATGGTTCAATCCAAATAAGCTAAGAGGAAATGTTTATAGTTAAGAAATTAATGTAATGGTAAGAATACAAATTTAATCAAATGTTATATATATATTTAATATATATATATATATATATATATATATATATATATATATATATATATATATATATATATTGAAAAAAAGCAAATGGTAAAATCAAAAACCATTACCGTGTAACTATAAGAATTTACTATTTTAAACGCCAATATACAATTTCATCTATGTTTATTTTATTTTTTTCATCTCCTATACAATAAAAATTGTTATTATCTTGAAGAAAATTAAATTTGACCATTTTGGAGCTGTAAATTAGTTTTAATTTGGCCAATATCACTTTTCTGTAATAAGGGCAGATGTATAAATACATTTAAATTTTTCTCTTTTTTTTCTTTACAAAATTAAACACATCATACAAATAAATGTACCATTGTTTAAATAAGTAAAAAATAAATAAATTAAATTATAGCATTTTTACATAGTGAAATTTAAACCTAATAATTCACTTACCATTCCCAAAAATATAATTGTTGCAGCATTGACGCTTTCGATGACAGTTGTCCCGAGAAACATTTCAATAAATCCACCAATCTTGAAGCAAAATATTTGCAGCCATCCAAAGTAGAATAAAATTCTAGCAAACATTGCTAAGAAGTACAGAGTCGATAATGCCTGTAAATAAGTTATTTACGAGTTAGCCTGCATAAAGGTGCAATGTAAACTTAACAATATTAAGAAATGAAATTAACATAAATTAAGGTATAATTTTAGTTATTATCTTTTGTTACCTGAAAAGCGAAAACCATTTCCTTGACTATTAATGTATCTCCATACACAAAAGTAGCTCCGTCCAAACCGAAATTCAAGAAATTTACGACATTGTCTCCAAAGCACTTTAGTATGTTTCTGCCAGGTTCCCAACGTATTGTACAGAGGCCAAATAATATCTGTAATGTAACACCCGACAGAACTGTGTCCCACCTGATCTAACAATAGTTAAATAAAAAAAATTAAAATTTTTAATATAGTGGTATAAATATTTCATAATTTATTAAAAAATATAACTCACATATTCAGGATGCTTCGAAAAAATAAAAGAGACAGATAAGAAAAATATGATTCCTGCTAATGAAATTAGGCGTCTCCTATTGTTAGAAGTATCATAGATAATAAAAACGAGAAATGAAATCACAAGTGCTGAACAAATAGCATATTTCAAATACCTAAAAAAAAATTATATAATTCACTAATTAACGTTTAAAAATATATATATAAACAAATTTAATTTATTATATTTAGTGACTGGAAGCTGTATTATTGTAGTTACTTGAAGCTGTATTACAATTACTTATTTTCAGGTCATTAATCCAAATCTTTTAATTTTGAAACTATTAAATTTTTTGGAACAAGCTTTTAACCATTTAAATATTTAAATGAGGATTGTTTAAAAACATTAAGTTTTGGGTCATTTTAAAACAATTGTCAATTTCACTGTCCTTCATCTAGTCACCTTCATTTCTCCGTTGATAGTTTTTATTTCCAAATACTAAACCTGCTCAATTAACTACATATCTGAAGCATAAATATCATACACTCAGAGTGCTTCCAGCTGATTGGTCAGAAAAGCTGCTTCAAGCTATTATCATAATTGTGTCCATTTAGATACTGTCCCAGAGCTACTTCCCATTTTTCAAACAGTAGTTAAGTGTTGAATAAATTTATTTTAAATTTTACCGGTTACAACTTCTCTTTTGGAATGCATAGAGCTACATAGTATTTGAAAGGTGCTACCCTACTTCAAGGTTAAAAATATAATTTCTAAGAAATATTTGTGTGCAGATTTGTCAAATCAGTTGTATCATATTAGTTATTGAACAGGTGGTAACACTGATTTAGTGAAACGGTGGGAATAGTGCTAAGCCTCACCGAGTTAGTGTAACTTTCCAACTCCATTATTTTGAAAAGAACTGATGTATGCAGTTTTTTCTTTGGACTATCCTTAAAAACATTATATATTTTATTATTCTCTGTCACATTTTTACCATAAAAATGTTCATTATCTTACAGGCTAATCAAGCTATCGTTTGGTGATTAGCTGCTGTGTGTACTTGTAGAATGAGAATTTTTTTAATTAAAAAAGAGTCGCATTAGATACCGTAGTCAGGAACGTAACTAGGTATGGCCAAGTCCTTAGCGGGACTTAAAATTTGTGCCCTCTCTCATTCCATTTTCCCCAAAAAATTAAGGTGAAAATTTTAGGTTTAAAGCTTTTAGAAATTTTTTAAGCAAATGCACTATTCTAAAAAAACAAATGAATTTTCATGGCCGGTTATGTGTCCCTTCAGTAGCTGTCCCCTTGGAGGGCGCCCATCTTGCCATCACTTAGTTACAGCCTTGATGTAACAGGTTTAAAATAACTTTTTTTTTAATGATTCTTTTTTAGCATAATAAATGCAGCTTATGATGTAATAATGTAAGCTCAAAATGTGATTGATATAAAACGAACGATTTATACTCACTTCATACATTTCATACGAAATGCATTCTTGGTGAACTCTTTAAACGTGGGATATAAAAAAGGTTTTAAGCCCTTGTAGTAAACGATACACCATAAAACAACAGCAATGAGAATAAATGCTTTGCCGTAGCCATAACACCAGTCTATATGGCTTCCTGAAAATAAAATTATTTTATAGGATCAAATCATATTATATTATTTAAAATTAGTCTATTTATTACATTACATATTAGTCAAGTGATTAACTTGAAAAATTTCAAACGACTATAGAAATTGGTTCTACAAAAAAAAAATTTCCATTTTGGTCCATTCAACTATAAGATGTAATGCCAAAAATAAAAAAATTAAAAACATCTATAAAACCAGTTTAAGGCATACTTGGCTTAATCTTTGAGACATGCTTTTTGCTCCTGGAAGCATAAACTGGGGAGTTTTGTATATTTTGAAACAAACAAAAATTATAGTTTGCAAAACTAAAATTTAAATTATGTATGTTAGTAAAAATTTAATATGGTTACTATACTATATTAATAATAATGATTTTTTATTATTTACCTGTATTTATAAAATTATTTATGAGAAAACCAATGTAGATTCCAATTAGAGATACAGCCAGTAATATTCGGAAACTGAAGTATAGATTCGAATGTGTTGTTAACCTATCTTTAACAGATTTTCTAATATCACTAAGGATTCGGCCCAATGGACCTCCACACTAAAAAACAAAATTTAGTACTTTTAGTAAATTAAAATTAATAAACATTAAAAGAATAAATTATATATAATGCAGTTGAATTTTCATATTTTAAAATTATTTATAATCTTATTCATTTTTCAGAACTTGATTAAAACAATACCAAATTTTAAAAGTTTTCCATAAGTATATAGAATAAAATTCAGCCAAAAATATCTGCAATTATAAACTTATATAGTTATGTATATTTTTAATTATGTAAGCAAAAAATGGCTGAAGGATTTAAAAATACTCTTTCATTCTTTTAACATATAATTAATGTTTCATTATTGTTAAATGAAAAATTTGCTGATCGTTTCATTTTTTAAAGCCATACATGTCTAAAATTGTAAAAAATTATGATGAAATAATATAAAATGTCATGAGATTCTAAGAAAAAAGAAAGAAAAGGAAACTCACGTGGAATATAATTGTAACAGGAAAAAACAGGAACAGGAAAATAAGTGAAAAAGGGAAATTTCTCATAAGTGTCATTAGACACTTAAGTTGTTTTTTACAAAAATCTATAGGGTCATGTTCTCAAACATAGGTTTAATGATAATTATATAATCAATTGTTCTTAAATAAATTAAGTATTCTACCAAGGCATCTGAAAAGAAGATGACATCCTGACCAAACGTAAATCTGTTATTTAAGCGCTACTAGTAGTTTCTTTACTTGCCTTGAGGCCATGTCAATATATATCGTTAATGATATTTTCTTGTTTTATTCTTATAATTTAGTTGAAAGTTTCAATAAACACAATAAATAAATTATTTGATATTTAAAAATTCAGTTATTGAAATTTACAACTATATGATAACAATACATGTAAATATAATGACATGGATGATACATAATGGTATGGATAAAGGCAAGTAGAGAAATTACCCAGTCATAGTACAAATAACAAATTCAACTTAAAAGGTCAAGAGGCTATCTTCTTTTCGGATTCCACAGAGGATTATCCGGAACTGAAGAAGTAGCTAGGTTTGAAACTAGTAGGTTTGCCATTAAACAAATAGATAAAGTATATTTTAAAAAATATTCTGGCTCAGTTACTTACTGGTTTAATTGATGATTTCTCTTTACTTGGATCTGGAAAGGTAATATCTATGGTCTCCAAACTGTTCAAGGGTACAATAGGGTTTACCTGGAATAAATCAAAATTAATTTTATTAAAAGTAATGGTACAGAAAAACATTATTTATAAATAAAAAAAATATTTATACGCGTGTTTTTGTTGTGTCATCAGTTAAAGTGATGCTTTAGCTAATAGGAACTACTTTTATGCCTATTTTAGGCAAAGTTCAACCCTGCAACTGGATTTCCGTAGAGTGAAACTTTAATTTTCCGTCCTTTTTTTCTTACATAGTCGTACGGCAGCTCAACTTATTATTATTTTTTTAAAGGAGTGAAAAGTCGTAGGTTAGCCGTCCTTCAGAAGAGACATAAAGTGGAAAGAGCTCGGGCCTGAGCGGTCAGGTACTCGCTAAAGATCCCTTAAAGGAAAAATCGAGGATTCCCACTGTAGCATTGTCCGTTTAGCAACAGCAATATAAAGTTACGATAAATAAATAAACAAACTATAAGTATCACCTCATAAAATAGACTGAATAATTACTGATGTCTGTAATAACTTGGGGAAAACCTGTAAGCCTGTAAGCAATGTAATGGAAATAAAAATTATCACCGAAAAGAATTATGTGGCAAGGAAGTGGTCAATCGCTCGGTGCAACTAAAGAATAACAATAAGGCTTCACGAACCCGAAGGTTCGATGCCGAAGGTACCTTTCTGCTAACAAACTTCCATCCACAAATTACTCCAACTACAACAAAACATAATCCTCCCATCTTAAGTCTCGGTCGTTTACCTGCCGGCTCAGCGGTTATTAACTTTTTAGAAATTAGTACGTTACTCAGCAGAACGATTGAACTTCAATAATATTAACCGGATGGATGCTCCGTAATTTCGCGTCGTGTAATCATACCTTATGTTTGAATCCCTTAAGAGGTTTGTTTGATTAACGTCACTTTTATGGCACTATAGCTAGTCGGACGATGCAACAATAGCTCTAAATTTCGCCTACCCTGGTTTAATTAGGAAAGGGATTTTTAATGAGTACATGACATCGTACAAGCTCGGAAACCCCGTTAAATGTCCCTTCCGAAGGACTGCCTAACCAAGGTTTTTTTATTACGTTCACACTTTAGTGTTAACGGCCGGGTGTCACATCCGTAAAGAAGAGCTGGAAGGATGATAGATTTATAAATTCCCATTTTTATATTTCGGGACAAAAGACGCGAGCTAAGTTACATAACTTACATAAACGTCGAAAATAAAAAGAGTTTCCTGCCTTTAATTGGCGTAACAAAAAGTTTTACGAATAAAATAAGTCTTTCTTATTTTGTGCAATTTATTGACTGCACTCCCTGACTGTTATACATTCTTTGAAGAACTATCCAGTCAATCATTTCCGCTTGGGTACAAATATTTGAGTGTTTTTCCGTCAAATTTCCCGGATTGTCGCTATTCGAATCATATATATTTTCAAAATTTTTCTTGGCTACAGTTTGAAAGATTATTTGATAGTGATAAAATTCTTTTTTTTTGGGACCAAGTCAATATTCTAGTATGAATATTCAACAACCTAGAAGAATAGGAGGTCCTCATCTTTCAGAAAAACTTGTACCACTGCAACTACTGAACAGATTCAGTACATGGTACAGACTGTACTGTTTCATGGATAATTCTGCAAGGAGGTGATTTGTCTTAGATCATTCTCAACCACCCAATTTATAGAGGCTGGGTGAGCCCCAGGAGGGTCCTATACCCCATATGATCCATATCCAACTGCTAACAGACTAAATAAGTCTTGACAGCAGTGGAATTTGAACCAGGATTTTCGACATGGTTCCTCTGTGCTCTACCATTGAGCCACTCCGCTCCCCTAAGAAGTATTGTCTTAACAATCAATATAGAACACAGTACGTTTACACTTCCATCAAGAGAATAATCCTCTCTGTATCCTAGCGATTAAATGTAATACCTTCAGTCTCAATTATTAGTATTTGTATTATTTTTAGTCTTAGGTATTAGCTCAACATTACTACATCCATGGACTGAGCTGTCATTCAGTAAATATGCAGCAATCTTGATTCCATATCTTGTATCTTATCTTCCAGTATATTTCTTGATTCCTTGAGAGTTTTTGACAGAAAATTCATGGTTCAGTACTCTTCTAAAAGGGAAACTTTAACTAAATTTTTGAGGAATGAAGTAGGCAGAAAGAGAGAAGACTAAACTTAATTTAAGAAAGATACTGAAAAAGTTGCTTCCCTTCCATAGTAACCTTTAATGTTGAATTAACCAACATATAAATAATTTATGTTTTTTTTTAAAGCCAATTGTTATTGTTAACAAGTATAGGTCAAATAGACTCTCTGATAGTGTTTGAGAGAATCCATTTCTTAGACAAAAAAAGAAGTATTATTCTTGCCTCAGAGATGAGCATATTAAAAGAAGTGTAATGTAAACAAGAAAAGCTGTTTTGTGCATTATATTAGTGGAAAAATATTAGACAAAAAATAACTTACATCTCCAGTTGCTAATTCTTTTTTCTCCGTCATTGCCATATTCAGTATTTATTTCGGTAGTCCTAAAAAAAAAAAGATTAGTAGTGCATTTTATATTCCAACATGCAGTAATTATTTTCAATTGTGTTAACACAAATTTATAACTAATGTAAAAAAAAAGAGACTAATTAGCAAAATTGGAATTCCTAAATTTATTTAATTATAACTGTTCAATAATGGTTAGATTATTTAAAAAATTTGGGGCTGATACTAATTAATTAGAAACCTCCTGACTGTTACTAATTATGTAAATACTTTTTGTTATAATTTTTATTTTCAGACAATGAATCGATATTTTCAAAAACACAAATGAATTTTGCAAGGAAGTTTAATAAAAATCATTTCAAAATTTTATTATAATATATATTATCTAATTAACATATTATGTAGGAGCAGAGTAGCTCAATGTGTAAAGTTCTGAGTTGCTATTCTTAAGGTTTTGGGTTAAAATCCGCCAATGGCTGATAAATTAACAGCCACAGATGGATCTTGTGGGTTCCTCCTCCTAGTTCCAGCATTTATAAGGTGAGTACCCTTAATCGGGGAAAAAACTGGCGATAGAGCCTGTTCTCATATTAATCACCTCTCAGCATAACCTGTGTCTTAAGAACAGTACAGTCTCTACTAATTACTGACCCCAAGATCCTTCATAGGCTATATTATTACGTTTTTTTTTTTATTGTATACATATATACAATAATTATTTAAGCATAAAATTAAATAAGTATAAGTCTGGCAATTTTAATATACATATTTAATTTTAATATAAATATATGATACATATCTAATATTTAAAAAACAATATTTTATTTTACAGGAAAATGTAAAAGATTATCTGAAAGTTTTTCCTTATAGCAATTCAGCATTCCAGGAAGAAATTGATGTATATGCATTATCAATGGACAGAATTTCAATTGGATATAATTGTTTTGTTTTTTCATTGCCTAATTGAAATCTCAATCAATTATTAGTATTTTACTGGATGTAAATAAAAGCAAATCAAACAAAAGCTGTCAAATAAAGACTTATTTGATAATATCATCAATTATATCATTGGCTATCATATAAAAAAAAGGAAAGAAAAAACACTAAGTTTATATACTCACAAAATACTATTTAAATGACTTTTTAATATTCAGTCAAATTAATCAAAAGTAATTGAACTATTGAAGCCTTTTGTTAACCACCGAAAATCATATTAACACTACTACTTTTTTATTTACTTTTTACTTATAATTTTACAAATAAATACAATTTAAAAAAAGGGTAATGATCTTTTAATAACTAAAAAGTGGTTAAGAAACTAATTAACTTCTACTTTTATTTGAGTAATAAATAAAGTTATTGTTTTTTCCCAAACCTTTAATTAGTTGCAAGCAGCAATTACTATTTCAGTTCCAGTGAAAAACTTCTTAATTTTGGCAATATTTGTATAATCTATACATATTATAAAGCAAAGTCCTCGGCCCCGTTTGTTCACGGTAAACTCAATAACTACTGTATGAATTTTCATGCTGTTTTCACCAGTTGATAGAGTGATTCACCAAGAAGGTTTAGGTATATAATTTGTTGAGGTTTTGTGTAACTGGGTTGGCCCAATCCCGTGCAATTATCTAACATGAAAGATAATAAATTCGTATATAAAGAAATATTTGGTTTTATTTTTATTTTTATAATTTCTATATAATAAAGTACATTAGCTGAGATGGGAAGAAAGAAAATCAAGACTCTCAAAGAAGCCTAACCAATGATATACTTTTGGTCCTTAGTGGTCGCTACGTGATAAAAAAAAATACATTACACAGACAAATTATGTAGGCATATTATGCCTTATTACCCGAGCAAAGCTGTGGTGGATCCCTAGTATATGTATATTTGTTATATTCTTATGAGTTTATTTCTTATAAAATATTTCTATTTAACATTTCTATATCATTTAAATGTAATAATAAGTTAAATGAAAACATTTTGGTTTTATAGATTAAGTTTTTATGCTCTTCTGAGCAATTTAATCTCTGTTTTTTTTTATTATAAAAATGATCTCCAATTTTGAAAGAAACCCCTCTAATTAGTAATAATTATGAATGAAAATTTATTTTTCTAAACAATATTAAAATTGTGAATTCTAAATAGGATTCACCTGAATTTTTATTAACAGTGGATTTTTTTTTTTTTTACTTATACAGGCCAATATTTTATGAGTAAGAAAACCATCGGCTCTCATATATCAATATTAGAGTTATGATAATAAATATAAAAAATAAAATATCTTCAAATAACCCCAATGGTTCAACGAAAATCCAGACTTTTGTTGCTATTAAAAAAATGTATTTTCAAAATTAGTATTGAAATAGCATTTATGCAGTAATAAATACCTTAGTTTTTTTTTTTATTAATTTGACTTGATCATAAACTTAGTATCTTCCTAAATAAAAATTATTCTCCATATCAACTGTTACAATTGTACTTACTTAAAATACAGACCAATATTTTATGAGCTGATATCTGATGTTAATGGCAGTTAAATACATAGGGAAAAAGAAATGCAATCAAATAAACCCAATGGTTCAACAGAAATCTAGGACTTTTATTACAACTAAAAAAACTATTTTTTTTTAAGTTCACAGTTAATTTAATGTGTATGAAATTCTGTGAAACAATGGTTATGCAGTAATAAATACCGTTAGATTTTTTTTATTAATTTATTTTGATCATAAAGTTAGTATCTTCCTATATAAAAATTGTTCTCTATATCAACTGTTGTTACAATTATATTTACAAGAAATAATATAATTAATAAATAAGATTAGTATATAAATATTAAAAATAAGATATGTATTTACCTGTACTCTAACTGCTTACTGCCTCATTGTTAATATGAAAAATAAACCTTGAAGAGAACGAATACATGAGGCTGTATTGATTACGGGTATTAAATTTTATTAGTCATCAGAGGTAGTGTTACAGCTCAACTGAAGGATGAATACAGAAGTTATCAAGGTTTATAACACGAGAGGAGAAGGGATGAAGTTGAAACCTGAAGATAATAACAGGAAAATGATCTATTAAGTCACACTTAAGGTTACCTCAATATTAATTAAAAACAGTTTTTTTTTTCTACAAATATCAGATTTCATTAAAAATATTCCATACTTAAAATTAGATAATTTGTTTAATTAACAGTTTTCCTAGTTAGATAAACATATTGTTATACCACCAAGTTAAAATATCATTTAAAATTTCTTTTTCAGCTATTTAAAAGTAATAGTTCTAATTAGTTTATAATGATAAATTCACTGGACAGATAATGCACTTAAAAAGCAATATTTTTAATTTTCAATTAAAGGCTAGATATATATTAATATTGAAGATCCTGTAAACTGTAAACTTAGAAGTTTTCAAAAACATAAATCTCAGCGTTAGAATAGAATAATATCCAAAAATTAAAATTATAAAATAGTAATAATTATAAAATATTTATTAATTATAAAATAGTAATAATTAATTGTAGACAGTTAAAACTGAAGCATTTTGAATTTAATAAACAAAAGGAAAAATGCAATGAATATGTTATAAGATGAGATGAGAAGCCATGTATACAAATGCCGAATTTAATAATTTTAAATTATTATAATATTAAAGTAATTATACGTATAAATAATTGTTAATTAATAGCATTTTAATTGTAACTACATCCTGGCTCTAATGTACATTATTAACTATCGTTACCTACATTAAATTCTATTTTAAAAAGAAAAAAACAGCGGTAACCCTTGTATTCTCACTCATTCGCGTAGTTATTATTATTTTGTAATGATCAAGGAATATTGCTTACAATTTTAAATTATTTAAATCTGCAAAATATATTTTCTTTTTATTATTTTAAAAGGAAATCTAAAATAAACATGTAAACATGTAAATGTAGAAAAATAATTTTATTCTGGGACCAGGTCCCTTAAGAATAATAGAAATGAACAAAATTTAATAAAAATGATATAAACTGTATTTGAAGCATAATTAGCAATCATAATAATGCTACAAATACTAATAAATTATATCATAAGATTTTTCTTGATCTGTTTTCACGTAGTTTTCAAAATAGTGTGATGGTTAACGTGAGGCCAATCATATAAATGTTTAAGTTACCTTACATCAGATTAGTCATAACAAATTCCATATACTGTTGTCCTATTGCAAATATTTTTTTTAACAATAAAAAAAAAGATTTTAGTGGGATGTGTATTGTAAAAATAATTAAATATATCACCAAAATAAAGTAATCAA
Organism: Arma custos; assembly: GCA_037127475.1. Taxonomy (NCBI): domain Eukaryota; kingdom Metazoa; phylum Arthropoda; class Insecta; order Hemiptera; family Pentatomidae; genus Arma; species Arma custos. Next base: position 56,611,436 of record CM073765.1, read on the forward strand.
TGTATAACTGTATGCCTTTTAAATATGTAATTTGGTATTTTCTAATATTTGTTTCCTTTTTTGAAATTCTTATTATTTATAATTGATCATTGCAATTTTATTTTTTGGATGTTTATTAATTACTGTGCAGTATTTATTTTAAAGAAGATTAACAACATGAAATTGGGCCTAAAAACATTGTAACAAATATAATAAACATTGTAATAAAAGAAACAAATAAATTTAAATGGGTTTAATTCAAATTTATTTTTATTACTATCCATGGTATCTTTTATATAATAATGGTTAAATAATAACAAGCTTGTTTAATGTGTTTGTTTAATAATTAAGATATAAAACCAAGTTTGTTAGGTTTACTAAAAACAGCAAAAAGGAACTTACTTGTTCTGCAGTACAATATGAACAAAGCTTTGTGAAATTATTATCTCACTATCTGTAAACTTTATCTAAATAGAAGATGGATTAACCACTGATTGATAATCTTAGGAATGATTATCCTTAGGTAGTGAAGATTAGGTAACAGTATTGATTTTAATGATAAACTACTTAAATATTGTTGATGAAATTATCTTTATACTTTAATTATTGCTATTGATTTGAGTAATACAATATTGTTTGACATTTTTATCGATTTAATGTTTTTTCTAACTTCTTCAAGCCATACACTATTTTAAACAACCTTTATTATACCTGATCAGAATCAGAATACATTCTTTTTTTTAAGTATATGGTGGAACCATGCCCAACTAACATAATTTATATCAGAGTTTTACCCATATTAGGGAATCAATTTTTACAAATTTCAAAAAATTAATTTTGAACATGGTGTAATAAATAATGGCATAACAATTGCTTTGAATGTAGCACTGAGGAGGATAGTTTGACTAAAAAAACAATCGAATGACGTGAAGATGCACTTTTCCTCTCTTAAAGATATATAATCTTTAAGGGGTCAATTTTTTTTCAATTATAATAAGAGGTACTTGTTAAATTTGTACAGTATATTAACAGCTGTTAACAAATGCAAATATAAATTTCAGCTTAGATTACAAGAAGATATAAGCTTATGTTAATACAGAATTAAATAATAATTCAACTGCCTCATTTAATACGTCTTACTTTATCTCAGAATGCAATGAATTGGAAAAATTGGAATGAATTTTGAAGTGGAACATCTATTATTCTTATCTTACAATGGTACATACCAAGGCATCACTTATACATAGCACTCAAAAATAACAAATACCATCATCAGAATAACACATGCCCTTACTACAGTACTTAAAACTGTAATGTTCCTCTAATTTTCGGGTAGTTATTTTCTTTTAAAAGCACTGACATCCCAGATGTGTTTCAAAAACATACAAGAGGAAGGGAGATGGTGGAGTGAATTTAAAGGAAAATAAATATCTTCAAATGATTAGTTTTTCCTTTTGAAAAATTTCAATTAATATATTTTAAATTAATTTAAGTTGGAGGGCACCTATATGTTTTTAGTTATAAAATTCAGTCCTCTAGATCTTTCTAAACTATACTATGAAATTATTAAATTTAATTTACAAACTACATACAGAAAAAAAACTAAAGACTCGATACAAGAGCATAAAAACTATATGACAAACCAGGAAGAAGCTTATATGAAAAGAAAATAATTTGAAAAAATATATGTAAATAAAAAAAATAAAATGCAAGTAAACAAAATCTATAAATTACCCTATTATTTACCAACTAATTTGTCAAAATATATGCCTCATAAATTAGACTGATGTAAGTTTTAATATTAAAGAATAAATTTTGCCTCTGCCCATTTTCAATGTTTAATAAGCATAATTTTTATATTATAGAATATTTTTCTATTAAACAACCTACATTACTGTAATTACTTTTCATTATTTAATAAATATACTTCTAATATAATTAAATATTTTTAAATTGAATAACCTATGTTACAGCAATTATTTTTCATCATTATGTTCCTTCATCATTTTTATCTGCGGAATGTTGAAACATCTTAAGGACTATTTAGTATTACAGTGTTCTATAAGTAGTTGCAACAGACTGTAAACAGTACTGTACATTTATCTGCAACAAGTTTGTAGCTAGTAAATCTGCTCCCATTTTTAAAATATGAGTCTTAAATTATTATAAAATATTGAGCCTTTAATTACTATGTTTAAAGTAGGATGGGCTAGTTTTGTGATATCGTCCCTGCCATTTCCAACTATCGATTGTGAACAATCGGTACTTTTGAGGAGAATTAAAAAAAAAGCAGTTTGAAGTTTGAATAAAAATTAGTGCCTATAGTCAAACCAATGACATTCATTTTACATTGGTTTTGAGACTGATGGATGCCTCTTTATGAATTTTATATCGATTATTGATCCTAAAGCAACTGCTATAAGTCAAAAACGAAAACTGTGTTTTTTCACATTCGATACTTTGCGATGGCAGGGACGATGTGAGGGAAACATATTTTAGAACTATGAGGGTATACAATATCATGTAACTATTAATCATTCAAATATTTAATAAATTAGATTAAAAAAAAATAATTTGAATGAATTACATTATTTAGAAGAAACTTTTTTAAAAATTTTGTATTTTAATTTTAGTAATTTGCATTGTTTCTATTTATACATAACCATACATAATATTTATACATGTAAAGCATTTATACATAATTACTTATATTTATTATTCACTCTCTATTTTAATCCCATAAAAGTATTCTTGATGCAGAAATATTAATAAATACAAACACGATCCTTATCCTTATCATAATATCGATCCTTATTAACGGTATAAACGGTTAGAAGGACTACAATATCTCATCATTTTTATTTCAAATTTGTATTTTTTTAAATGTTATAAAAAAATTCTATTTTTTTGGAGGGGCGTCAAAAGGCCTTAAAGAACACGCCAATATCATGCTTATGTTTTCCTTGTCAATCTCCTCTTTCTCCATACTTCCCTCATGAGCTCTGCGTGTCTGCGCTTCCTTTCCTCTGACCACCCACAATCCCTTTTTGGGCGTTTTTTTTCCATGAAGACCTTTATGTCGAAAATTCTATATTATTTATAAGAAAATATTTTTTTTTTAAATTTCTTATTCTTGTAATTTGCGTTACTCATATTGCTATACATATTGTCTGTATGTATAACATAAATTTTGATAAATTCTATCATACATTTACATAATATTTATTCGTATAATTTATTTATTTATAAACTGTAATTGTATTTAATTCTAAGACATTCTAGCTCATATTTTATTTTTTTTATTATTATTCTACAATAACTTGTCCCCAGAATAAATAAAGACTTTATTATTATTATTTTTTATTATATATTATAATTAATAATTATTCATTAATTAATTTATTATATATCAGTTACTTACTCTAGCTGTATTTTCCAATTCATCTGCCTTAGTTGTGTATATCACCACTAGAGTGCATTTATATCAAGTATAAAGAAGAGATTAATTTATGCGTAGATAAAACTCAAAAACATTAAAATACACAAACCTATAATAGTTTTATAACACTTTTTTGAATTTGAATTGCTTGTATAGTAAACACTCAACAGAAAAATAAAATAAAATTATAGTCACTTTTCCTGCCCCCACCCTCTCGTCAAATACCATAATTAAACAAAACCTTGAAATTAGTACACTAAAATTACTCGTGTAGTTCGTGGTTCATTAAATTTCTCGGTTGTTAAAAACTATTAAACAAAGAAGAAGAATGGTTACAACTTTATTAAATGTTTTATATATCCGTATAAATATATGATCTATAAAAATTACTGTAGTAACATGAAAAAATCGGCGAAATTTATTAGCAGAAAATTCTATAAGGGATAGAAGAGGTTAAAAAATTCATATTTCTCAAATTTATTGTCTTTTTTTTTAATCGTAATTATAAATCACGCATTTATAATTTTTTAAATAAAATTTGAAGATATCTTTTCATATATTTTTCATTCATTTTAGAATGAATCTATCTGGAATATTTAGAGACATAAACATTAAAAATTATTTTCGAATAAATATGCAACAGAGCGTCGATTATCCGAACATTCAATTATCCGAAATTGCCATTCTGAGAGAATAAATTTGAAGAGTATTTTCTTTATAATTTGGTTTTCTGGAACTATTATTTAAGACTTAGTACTACACTTTAAACAAATAGACATAGATGCCATGAAGGGGAAGTCAATATTGAAGGAAACATTAATTACAATTTTCTTTGTGTCACAACCTTGATAAACCTTACTATGCACTTTCAAATTTTTATTCACGTTTATTTGCTTAATACACAATACAATAAAGATTGATTTATATAAAAGTGATGATTGTTTGGTATTATTAGTTTTTCAAATGAACTTCGATTATCCGAACTTAGACGACATTAGTTGGGATATTCGACGCTCTACATTACAATTTTTTTCACTTCATACACTTCGCAACTCACGTCGATTAAAAATTAATTTAATAATAATATATATGATTTTAATAATATATACTACTAATATATATATATATATATATATATATATATATATATATATACTGCGCGAAAATGAATAGGTATATTGCTAATTTTGTAGTATATACTTTATCTAGCGTTTATATTACTATATATTTAATAACTAAATTAATATTTAATGTAGTATAATGTCTAATAAATATTAATGTTTTTTATAATAAAAATACTAGGCAAAGTAAATAGAACAAAATTAGTGGTATCCCTATTCATTTTTTCGCAGTTTATATTTATTTAAAAAATAAAATAAAATTGTAATGATGATTTTTTTTTTTATATTAACTTATATTTCACTATTAAGTATAGTTACAACCATATATTTTTACTTGATGAAAAAAAATGGAAGCATTAAAAGCGTGAGAAATAATACACTAAATAACAATTTTTAAAAACTGGTATTATAACCATAATAACACAATTTATCACTTGGATTTTATGCAGCTTATAAATATATAACCTGCACAATAAATTTCGAAATTTACTAGTTAGTAATATTGCTTCCAATAAATTCCTGGCATTATTTCAAAATGTCTGAAAAGAAGCTGATCTACCATAGATAATCGATCGTTTAAAATTGTTTGATAGTTAGAACTGATATAACATGTTTAGGATACATATCACATTTATATTACAGAACATTTCTTTTATTCTAAATGAATTTCGTATAGCGCCAGCGATCTTAACATTGCAGTATAAATTTTACAGAGTAAACGCTCGTTTAAAAAACAAAACAAACAATATTGCGATTTAACAAAAACTGTGATAAGATAATTTTTTCGCAAAACAGAAGCATTCAAATAATGACATTGTAATATCGTAGCATGAGTTGACATTTTTTTTTTAATTTGTAAACATCTAAGTTTTTATTTTAATACTGGCAATCTACTATATAAAAAAATAAGTCGGGTTTTCCTTCCTGACGCTATAACTCCAGAACGCACAAACCGATTTCCACGGTTTTGCATTCGTTGGAAAGGTCTCGGGCTCCGTGAGGTTTATAGCAAAAAAAATTGCAAATTCAGGAAAGATTTCAACAGAAAAGCGGGAAAATCTTTTTTCACATACAGCGCCATCTCTGATACATAGCATGTACTACAAACCAATATTTTAAGTAGATGGCGCCGGTGCGTGATACATTGTTTGACATCTACTCATTGTTCTCTGCTCAATTAATTTCATGTGACAAACCGGTATTGTGTTCAGTGTGAAATTGTGAAAAAAAAAGTAAAAAAAATAAGTTATTCGTTTCTTAACATTTCAATTGGAAACCATCAAATCAATCACGTGTATTGTGCAAATTTTTATTCAATTTCAACAGCAGGCATTTGTCTTTAAGGTGGTAAGTTGAACTGTGCAAATTATGTGGATCGTGCATTTGAGGTTAAATTCACCACTCTGTCCATAGTCCAAAATGCCTAGAGGACGACGTGCGAACATCGGCCGCCGCACAAGACATGCAAGCCAGCAACAAGTGTATTCACAGAACTTAAGCAAAGAAAGACAAAATATAATAAGAGAAAATGCCCGATTGAGACAACGCGTGAGCACACGAAGATCATTGGCATCATACAATCGCTTGGCATTCCAATATGATCCCACTGCAAACTACAGTGATGATGAAAATTTAGATATTGGACCAATGAAGACTATATGCCGATATTGCAATGCGTTAAAGTTCAAAAGAGAAGCGGCTGGATTGTGCTGCGCAAGTGGAAAAGTCAAACTGGATCCATTACTTACACCACCACAGCCACTGAAACCATTGTTCGATGGAAGTGATCCCGATTCTAGCCATTTTCTTCAACACATCCTTGAATACAATAACTGCTTTCGCATGACTTCCTTTGAAGCTAATATCATTCGAGAAGGCGGCTTCATGCCGACTTGCAAGGTAAAAGATACAACACACATAGCCAATCACTCACACCAACACAATGAATTGCAACACATAATAACTACATATACACCACACACTACACCATCACACGATCAGAAGTTACACCCTATCCTTCAACAAATGATTGTTTGCAATTACAGATACAAGGACAAATATATCATTTGCATGGTTCAATGGTGCCAACACCAGATGAACCGCATCAATTTCTGCAAATATATTTCATTTCGTCGATGGTGGATCAGCTGAATGTGCGGTGAAATATACAGGGAACACAACAGTTAAAGAGACGAATTATTGTTGCAAGCATTTTTTCACGCTAATAATGCTGTGGTTAATATGTTCAAAACAGCATTGGAACGAATGCCATCGGATACGCACAAATTTGTCATAAGAGCGGATTGTACCCCAACAGGTGAACATTTGCGAAGATTCAATGCACCCACCGTTAATGATGTTGCTGCAATTATTGTTGGCGATCCAACTAAATCGCGAGACATTGTCGTTCAGCGAAGAAGCAATATCATGCATCGTGTAAACGAGACACATCGTTTGTACGATGCGTTACAATATCCAATCATTTATTGGCAAGGGCAAGACGGATACGACATCACGTTGAAGATGGTCGATCCAATTACAGGTACAATATTCACACACTAATTATTGCTATTATTGGTTTCCTTTAACAATGCATTCAGTTTTGCATTTTCAGGCGTATTAACGAATAAAAATCTAAGCGCAATAAATTACTATGCGTATCGTATGATGTTTCGTACACATGAGGAGAATGTGATTCTGAAGTGCCGTCGGCTCTTCCAGCAATTCGCTGTCGACATGTATGTTAAAGTCGAGACCGAACGTTTAGCGTTCATCCGATTCAATCAGGCAAAGCTACTATCTGAGTACTATATACACTTGCGTGATGCTATTCATTCAGATGGTGATGTTCAGAATATTGGAAGTCTGACGATTCTCCCATCATCTTATATCGGAAGCCCACGCCACATGCACGAATACGCTCAAGACGCTATGACGTACGTGCGAAATTATGGAACTCCGGATACGTTCACATGCAATCCGAAGTGGACGGAAATTGAACGTGAGTTGGAACCGGGCCAAAAACCGCAAGATCGCCATGACATAATCGTCAGAGTATTTCAGCAAAAACAAGGTTATGATGGATGTGCTTACTAAGTATCGAGTTTTTGGTGACACACGTTGTTATATGTACTCGGTGGAATGGCAGAAGCGTGGACTACCGCATGCTCATATCCTAATTTGGTTGCTGAACAAATTACATTCAAATGAAGTGGATGACATCATATCAGCTGAAATTCCTGATCCAGTCACTGATCCCCATCTACACGACATTGTGACGACACAGATGGACCGTGCGGTGCATTAAATCCGTTATCGCCTTGCATGGCTGATGAAAAGTGCACAAAACGATATCCGCGACCGTTAGTTGCTGAAACAGTCACAGGGAACGATGGATATCCAGTTTATCGTCGGCGTTCAAAAGAAGATAATGGTCGAACTATCAAAGTTAAAGTTCAAAATCAAGAGATTGAGATCGGAAATGAATTCATTGTACCATATTGCCCGCTGCTATCACGAATTTTCGAAACACATGCAAACGTTGAGAATTGTCATTCGGCCAAATCAATCAAATATTTGTGCAAGTACGTCACAAAAGGCAGCGACATGGCTGTGTTTGGTATTGCGTCGGAAAATGTGAATGACGAAATCAGCAACTTCCAAATGGGCACTGTGGCGATTATTGTCATTTCAAATTCATGAAAGATATCCCATAGTTATACATTTAGCAGTGCATTTGGAAAATGGCCAGAGAGTTTACTTCACTGAGTCTAATGCGGCACAACGAGCTGAGAGACCACCATCGACAACATTGACTAGCTTCTTTGCAATGTGTGAAGCAGATCCATTCGCAGCGACGCTGATGTACGTTGAAATGCCCAAGTATTACACTTGGAATCAATCAACAAAGAAATTCCAACGTCGCAAACAAGGAACCCCAGTTCCAGATTGGCCACAGGTGTTTTCCACTGATGCACTAGGTCGCATGTATACTGTTCATCCTAGAAATGATGAACGTTTTTATTTGCGACTGCTGTTGGTAAATGTACGTGGACCAAAATCATTTGCGCACTTGAAAACTGTGAATGGCCACCAATGCCAAACATATCGAGAAGCATGTTTGCATGCACAACTATTGGGTTTGCTGGAGAACGATTCTCATTGGAATTTAACACTTGCGGATTCAGTTGTTTCATCAAATGCGTACCAAATACGAACGCTGTTCGCAATTATCATCACCACATGTTTTCCTTCACAACCAATTCAGTTATGGAACAAATACAAAGACGACATATGTGAAGATATCTTGCATCGCTTGCGCATTCAAACGAATAATCCTGACATACAAATAACCGATGAAATCTACAATGAAGGATTGATTCTGATTGAGGATCAATGCTTGACTATTGCAAACAAGCTACTGATTGAAGTAGGAATGATTGCGCCAAATCGATCGATGCACGATGCATTCAACCAAGAATTAAATCGAGAGCTGCAATACAATGTTGATACATTGCAGGAATTCGTTCGAAATAATGTGCCGTTGCTGAATGAACAGCAAAAACAAGTATACAAAACATTAATGCAAGCGGTGGACAATAATACTGGTGGTCTATTCTTCCTGGACGCACCTGGAGGAACAGGGGAAAACATTTGTCATTTCATTGATTTTGGCCATTATTCGATCAAGATGTGACATAGCTTTGGCGTTAGCATCGTCTGGAATTGCGGCGACTCTTCTAGATGGCGGTCGTACTGCACATTCTGCGCTTAAGTTGCCACTCAATTTAAACACAATTGATACTCCAACATGCAATATTTCCCGGTCCAGTGCAATGGGAAAATTGTTGATGCAATGCAAGCTCATTGTTTGGGATGAGTGCACAATGGCACATAAGAAATCACTTGAAGCACTTAACTTCACACTGAAGGATCTTCGGCGAAATAACAACATCTTTGGCGGCTTGATGATATTGTTGGCGGGCGATTTTAGGCAGACGTTGCCAGTAATTCCCCGTGGAACGCCTGCAGATGAATTGAATGCTTGCCTGAAGGCATCGCCTTTATTGAATAACGTAAAAACATTATCGCTAACCACTAATATGAGAGTTCAACTTTAAAATGATCAAAGTGCTGCACAATTTTCCAAACAATTGTTAGCTGTTGGAAATGGAAAAGTCCCAGTTGATGCGACATCTGGATTAATTACTCTTACCAACGACTTTTGCCGATTTGTAGACTCTCAATTAGCTCTTATTGAAAATGTTTTCCCAAACATTAGTGAGAATTATCAGAATTATGGTTGGTTAAGTCAACGAGCAATTCTTGCCGCAAAGAATAATGATGTACACGCACTGAATTTCACCATTCAATCAAAAATTGCTGGCGATTTGGTGACATACAAATTCGTTGATTCCATAACAAATCCCGATGATGTAGTAAATTATTCAACGGAGTTTCTGAACTCTCTGGAGTTACCAGGATTTCCACCACATAACTTGCAACTCAAAGTTGGTACAGTTATTATGATATTGTGTAATTTGAATTCACCGCGACTTTGCAACGGTACTCGACTTTCGGTAAAAAGACTTATGCCGAATTTGATTGAGGCAACCATTATTAACGGCAAGTACGCAGGTGAAAATGTATGTATTCCTCGAATACCAATGATTCCGACTGGTCTTCCGTTTGACTTCAAACGATTGCAATTTCCAGTTCGCCTTGCGTTCGCAATGACAATTAGCAAGTCGCAAGGCCAATCGCTTAGTGTTTGCGGGATAAATTTAGAAAATCATTGTTTTTTCACATGGGCAGTTATACGTTGCGTGTTCACGAGTTGGGAAACCATCCACTTTGTTTGTGTTAACGTCAGACTAAAATACAAAAATGTGGTTTACCAAAGAGCACTTCAATGAAACGGATAATTTGCGGACACGTATAACGCTTCGATTCAGTATTTACTTTGGATTCACTTTCATTTACTTAGAGAAGTTCAACTAAATAACACTTCATTTTTCTAATCGAAATGAATTCATTACTGTTGTGAAATGAAATAAAATTTTTCCTTTTCAAAAAAAAATTTTCTTCATCTTTTAATCACCAAACGAAATGTTACATAAAACGAAGCCATCTGGTGGCGAAACGGAGTTCGCTGGGTTTGCTAGTTTCTTATAAAAAAGTTAATTAATTATTTCTATTCAATAAATAGTTTTATTTACCTTTTTTTTATTTATTAAAGATTATATTTTAGTCTTCATACAAGACTGAAAAGACAAGAAACCGCTCGACTTTTCAAGCTACTTCGACTTTTCAGGCTACTTCAACACTTACTAGACAAACGCTCTAAGCTCCCAATTAATTACAAACGGCTCATCTACATGACCATCACGACTTATTCGGACTTACGGAGTAGAGCTTTGGGGCTCCACTAAGCTATCGAATTCCTCTCGTATCCAAACCCTACAATCGAAAATCATTCGTAAAATCCTCAATGCTCCTTATTTTGTTAAGAATAAAGTCATCCATAATGGCCTTAATGTCTCATTTGTTGCTGATTTGTCCCGAATCCGCTATCTATCCTTTCATAACCAACTTTATTTCCAGTCAAACCCCTAGTTTCAAACCTAGCAACCTCGTCAACTCCTGATAATCCTCCGAGGCGTTGAAAATATGATGGCCTCGTGGCCCATCTAAGTTGACCTTGCGATTTGAATACTACCTGTGGGCAGTTTTCTGCTTGTCATCATCTCATGTCATTATGTATCACTTAGCTTATTTACTGTCTAGATCATCCTGGGGCTTATCCATCCACTCTATTCTCGCAGCCTGGAAATTCAGCGTAAACCGTCATCAAGTAAAACTTTGTATTTTGTATACAATTTGTCGTTATTAAGTGTATATTGCAAATATGGGGGATTACGCTGAATTTACAGGCTTCGGCAATAGAGTGGATGGATAAGCCGCAGGAAGATCTGGAAATCCCACAGGGTCGGTGCCCTGCTGATAACATTGTGAATAATCGTCTGCCATAGCCATATACAGGGTTTCCCGAATTTAAATGGCAATACTTCAGGAACTTATAGAGGACCGAAAAACTAAGACAAAAAGTCCTTTAGTGATTTGCTCGTTTTTGCTTAGTTTTAGAGAAACTCGCAAAAAAAGAAACAAAACAAGTTTTCATTTTTATACTAATTTATTTACATTTATATTTATGTTATGTTCTTTTTAATGTAAATATTGCTCAAAATGTTGTCCTCTTGCACCAATGCAAGCATTACATTTAGCACTCACTTGATAAATTGCAGCTAAACATTGTTCTGATGATATTTGGTGCACTGCATCTATGATTCGGTCTCTTAATTGCTCTCTTGAGTTGATTGACACCGAATAAACTTTCTGCTTCAAGGTTCCCCATACGAAGAAATCCATGGGTGTCATATCAGGTGATCTGGGTGGCCAAGGTACTACTCCTCCACATCCAATCCATCGTTGTGGATAATTTATTTCCAGCCAAGCTCGAGAACTCTGCTATAATGAGCTGGACATCCATCGAGTTGGAACCACATTTAAATCAGCTGTTGTAAGGGAATGTCATCTAAATAATTAGAAAAGTCGTTCTCCAAAAAATGTGTAAATGTGATACCATTCAATCTTCCAGGTAAAAAATATGGTCCCACCAGTAATCCGTTCCAAATTCCAAGCCAAACTTTAATAGCAAATTCATGCTGAAACCTATTCTCTCTAATAGCTCTGGGATTTTCAAGAGCCCATGCATGATAATTTCTTTGATTAACAATTCCTCCTCTTGTAAACGTAGCTTCATCGGTCCATATAATTTTTAAAGGAAATAAATTATCATCGCGAATTTTTTCAAGAAACCAGTTACTAAAATTCAATCTCTTGACATAATCTCGAGGTAATAAATTCTGAATTTTTGAAGATGGTATGGGTAGCGATTATCGCCTTTCAAAGTTCACCATATTGCTTGCCGCGATATTGCTAATGCAGCAGATGCTCTTCGGATGCTAGTCTCATGATTGTTATCGAAGTGGCGTTGGACACAATTTCTTCTCCGATAATCTGCTCTTACTGCTGCCTGGAATTGGTCGCCTTCATTACGTATTAAGAATGACCCAGACTCTCGTAGTCTATTAAAAGTTAACGAAAAGACTCGTCGATTAGGCACTCTTCTATTTGGAAGTCGGCGCGCATACTCCCGCACCGCTTCTAACGCATTACCGTTACAGAAACCATATACAAAAATCATATCAGCGTATTCAACATTAGAATATGTATGCGGCATTGTGGCTGATGCTATTCACACAAAAATATCTGAGTAACTGAGTGAAGACTGATTTAGGAATTATAATCCTAGAAGGAAGCCAAAATGTAAACAAATAAAAGAATGTAAAGGATAACATTAAGTGTTTTCATATCTCTCTGCCTAGCCTGACGAACTTTGAAAGGTGATAATCGCTACCTGTAACATTTTTGTTTTGTTTCTTTTTTAGCGATTTTCTCTAAAACTAAGCAAAAACGAGCGAATCTCTAAAGGACTCTTTGTCTTAGTTTTTCGGTCCCCTATAGGTTCCTGAAGTTTTGCCATTTAAATTCGGGACTCCCTGCATATAGCCGCAGTCTTGAACCCGAGCCTTAAAATGGTCGCTACATTTTATACATCAATAATATTTCCAAAATTAAAAAAAAAAATTATAGAAATTTACAACTGTTTATAACAATACAACAAGTAAAGCGATAAAGACCAAACTAGCCAGTGGTCGTACTCGATTTAAAAATCCAACTTATAAGAGGCAAACTTCTTTTCTGACGTCTCGAAGGATTATCAGAAATTAAGAAGGTTGCTTGCTAGGTTTGAAACTAATGGGTTTGAGTGTAAATTAAGTTTGTCATGAAAGGGCTGGTATGGGAAGGGTGGGGGATCTAAACAGTTCCTACAGGGTCGTGATATATGTTTTTATTATACAATTCAATCCGAAAATAATTGGAGATTTGTTTGTTGTTTTTTTTGAACGTCTAACCTCAATACATTTCAGAAATATTCCTGCTAGACCATTATCCAGGACCTGTTTCTACTTAAAAGACACCGGAAAGGTTGAATGCAAATGATATTGGAAGGAAATGAAGATAAGTACTAAGAGCCTCGATACATAATAGAAAAATGATACGCATCAGAAAATTGGATTTATGTCGAAGAAAATATAAAACGGATAATTTTAAATTAAAATGATTTTTTCAAGGAATATCGGGTGCAGCTACAAATCCAGAAGATTTATTAAGGTTCAGAAACGAGATATAGCAAACTAAACTCTGAAATCTAATTATAGCACTTGCCAATGAAAGGAACCGATTCGCTATCAATTTTTAAGGCATTTAATGTCTTGTATATTTTCCTTTCATTTTCAATTCGCTCTCTCATTGATCTGTCAGACATAGATTTTATAAATGCATTTTTTCCTCAGGATTCTATACAACCTTTGAATTCCTATAACATTAAAGGGGAAACCCTTGGAGTGGAATTATCCAAATTTCTTTCTTAAACTATACAAAGAACCTATCTACAACTTTCAAGATGCTAAGTTCCTGATTTGCCATTAATTATGTACTATGACGGGGGGAGCCACATGCACCCCGTGCCACCACTTAAATCTTCCCTTGCTGTAAGCTATGAAGTACAAAACCGACAAGGATCAAAGAAAGTTAAATGAACATTTCCACTGCATATCTGACAGATACGCGCACCTATCGTAATGTTAAATAAATTAAGTCCGGCCATTTTAATTAAATTACAATTAACCTAATTGAATAGTTATTATAAACTTAATTATACACATGATAGTTTCGATCTATAATTACAACTGAAATGTATAATCGCAACTTATAATGAAAATAATAATGTTGAATACTGTTCAGGTTTGGCCGTGTCTCTTCCCGCTTGTCTAAGGTCGAGTTTGGTCTGAGCAACGAGGATCAGTCCCAGGAGTGGCTACGCAACCGCCAAGGTTTGACTTTGGTGAAAGGTTTCGACCAGCTAGACCACGTCTCTGAGATCGCCACCAGATGGCTTCGTTTTATGTAATATTTCGTTTGGTGATTAAAAGATGAAGAAAATTTTTTTTTTTGTTTTATATTTGAAAAGGAAAAATTTTATTTCATTTCACAACAGTAATGAATTCATTTCGATTACAAAAATGAAGTGCTATTTAGTTGAACTTCTCTAAGTAAATGAAAGTGAATCCAAAGTAAATACTGAATCGAAGCGTTATACGTGTCCGCAAATTATCCGTTTCATTGAAGTGCTCTTTGGTAAACCACATTTTTTGTTTTTTGGTCTGACGGTAACACAAACAAAGTGGATGGTTTCCCAACTCGTGAACACGCAACGTATAACTGCCCATGTGAAAAACAATGATTTTCTAAATTTATCCCGCAAACACTAAGCGATTGGCCTTGCGACATGTTAATTGTCATTGCGAACGCAAGGCGAACTGGAAATTGCAATCGTTTGAAGTCAAACGGAAGACCAGTCGGAATCATTGGTATTCGAGGAATACATACATTTTCACCTTCGTACTTGCCGTTAATAATGGTTGCCTCAATCAAATTCGGCATAAGTCTTTTTACCGAAAGTCGAGTACCGTTGCAAAGTCGCGGTGGATTCAAATTACGCAATATCATAATAACTGTACCAACTTTGAGTTGCAAGTTATGTGGTGGAAATCCTGGTAACTCCAGAGAGTTCAAACACTCCGTTGGATAATTTACTACATCATCGGGATTTGTTATGGAATCAACGAATTTGTATGTCACCAAATCGCCAGCAATTTTTGATTGAATGGTGAAATTCAGTGCGTGTACATCATTATTCTTTGCGGCAAGAATTGCTCGTTGACTTAACCAAGCATAATTCTGATAATTCTCACTAATGTTTGGGAAAACATTTTCAATAAGAGCTAATTGAGAGTCTACAAATCGGCAAAAGTTGTTGGTAAGAGTAATTAATCCAGATGTCGCATCAACTGGGACATTTCCATTTCCAACAGCTAACAATTGTTTGGAAAATTGTGCAGCACTTTGATCATTTTGAAGTTGAACTCTCATATTAGTGGTTAGCGATAATGTTTTTACGTTATTCCATAAAGGCGATGCCTTCAGGCAAGCATTCAATTCATCTGCAGGCGTTCCACGGGGAATTACTGGCAACGTCTGCCTAAAATCGCCCGCCAACAATATCATCAAGCCGCCAAAGATGTTATTATTTCGCCGAAGATCCTTCAGTGTGAAGTTAAGTGCTTCAAGTGATTTCTTATGTGCCATTGTGCACTCATCCCAAACAATGAGCTTGCATTGCATCAACAATTTTCCCATTGCACTGGATCGGGAAATATTACATGTTGGAGTATCAATTGTGTTTAAATTGAGTGGCAACTTAAGCGCAGAATGTGCAGTACGACCGCCATCTAGAAGAGTCGCCGCAATTCCAGACGATGTTAACGCCAAAGCTATGTCACATCTTGATCGAATAATGGCCAAAATCAATGAAATGGCAAATGTTTTCCCCTGTTCCTCCAGGTGCGTCCAGGAAGAATAGACCACCAGTATTATTGTCCACCGCTTGCATTAATGTTTTGTATACTTGTTTTTGCTGTTCATTCAGCAACGGCACATTATTTCGAACGAATTCCTGCAATGTATCAACATTGTATTGCAGCTCTCGATTTAATTCTTGGTTGAATGCATCGTGCATCGATCGATTTGGCGCAATCATTCCTACTTCAATCAGTAGCTTGTTTGCAATAGTCAAGCATTGATCCTCAATCAGAATCAATCCTTCATTGTAGATTTCATCGGTTATTTGTATGTCAGGATTATTCGTTTGAATGCGCAAGCGATGCAAGATATCTTCACATATGTCGTCTTTGTATTTGTTCCATAACTGAATTGGTTGTGAAGGAAAACATGTGGTGATGATAATTGCGAACAGCGTTCGTAATTGATACGCATTTGATGAAACAACTGAATCCGCAAGTGTTAAATCCCAATGAGAATCGTTCTCCAGCAAACCCAATAGTTGTGCATGCAAACATGCTTCTCGATATGTTTGGCATTGGTGGCCATTCACAGTTTTCAAATGCGCAAATGATTTTGGTCCACGTACATTTACCAACAGCAGTCACAAATAAAAACATTCATCATTTCTACGATGGACAGTATACATGCGACCTAGTGCATCAGTGGAAAACACCTGAGGCCAATCTGGAACTGGTGTAATAAGTGTAATACTTGGGCATTACAACGTACATCAGCGTCGCTGCGAATGGATCTGCTTCACACATTGCAAAGAAGCTAGTCAATGTTATCGATGGTGGTCTCTCAGCTCGTTGTGCCGCATTAGACTCAGTGAAGTAAACTCTCTGGCCATTTTCCAAATGCACTGCTAAATGTATAACTGTGGGATATCTTTCATGAATTTGAAATGACAATAATCGCCACAGTGCTTCATTAGTACTGACGTATCTGCCCATTTGGAAGTTGCTGATTTCGTCATTCACATTTTCCGACGCAATACCAAACACAGCCATGTCGCTGCCTTTTGTGACGTACTTGCACAAATATTTGATTGATTTGGCCGAATGACAATTCTCAACGATTGCATGTGTTTCGAAAATTCGTGATAGCAGCGGGCAATATGGTACAATGAATTCATTTCCGATCTCAATCTCTTGATTTTAAACTTTAACTTTGATAGTTCGACCATTATCTTCTTTTGAACGCCGACGATAAACTGGATATCCATCGTTCCCTGTGACTGTTTCAGCAACTAACGGTCGCGGATATCGTTTTGTGCACTTTTCATCAGCCATGCAAGGCGATAATGGATTTAATGCACCGCACGGTCCATGCACCATCTGTGTCGTCACAATGTCGTGTAGATGGGGATCAGTGACTGGATCAGGAATTTCAGCTGATATGATGTCATCCACTTCATTTGAATGTAATTTGTTCAGCAACCAAATTAGGATATGAGCATGCGGTAGTCCACGCTTCTGCCATTCCACCGAGTACATATAACAACGTGTGTAACCAAAAACTCGATACTTAGTAAGCACATCCATCATAACCTTGAGTTTTTGCTGAAATACTCTGGCGATTATGTCATGGCGATCTGCGGTTTTTGGCCCGGTTCCAACTCACGTTCAATTTCCGTCCACTTCGGATTGCATGTGAACGTATCCGGAGTTCCATAATTTCGCGCGTACGTCATAGCGTCTTGAGCGTATTCGTGCATGTGGCGTGGGCTTCCGATATAAGATGATGGGAGAATCGTCAGACGTCCAATATTCTGAACATCACCATCTGAATGAATAGCATCACGCAAGTGTATATAGTCCTCAGATAGTAGCTTTGCCTGATTGAATCGGATGAACGCTAAACGTTCGGTCTCGACTTTAACATACATGTCGACAGCGAATTGCTGGAATAGCCGACGGAACTTCAGAATGACATTCTCCTCATGTGTACGAATCATCATACGATACGCATAGTAATTCATTGCGCTTAGATTTTTATTCGTTGATACGACTAAAAATGCAAAATTGAATGCATTGTTAATGGAAACCAATAATAGCAATAATTAGTGTATGAATATTGTACCTGTAATTGGATCGACCATCTTCAACGTGATGTCGTATCCGTCTTGCCCTTGCCAATAAATGATTGGATATTGTAACGCATCGTACAAACGATGTGTCTCGTTTACACGATGCATGATATTGCTTCTTCGCTGAACGACAATGTCTCGCGATTTAGTTGGATCGCCAACAATAATTGCAGCAACATCATTAACGGTGGGTGCATTGAATCTTCGCACATGTTCACCTGTTGGGGTACAATCCGCTCTTATGACAAATTTGTGCGTATCCGATGGCATTCGTTCCAATGCTGTTTTGAACATATTAACCACAGCATTATTAGCGTGAAAAAATGCTTGCAACTGTTCAATAATTCGTCTCTTTAACTGTTGTGTTTCCTGTATATTGCACCACACATTCAGCTGATCCATCATTGACGAAATGAAATATATTTGCAGAAATTGATGCGGTTCATCTGGTGTTGGCACCATTGAACCATGCAAATGATATATTTGTGCTTGTATCTGTAATTTCAAACAATCATTTGTTGAAGAATAGGGTGTAACTTCTGATCGTGTGATGGTGTAGTGTGTGGTGTATATGTAGTTGTTATGTGTTGCAATTCATTGAGTTGGTGTGAGTGATTGGTTATGTGTGTTGTATCTTTTACCTTGCAAGTCGGCATGAAGCCGCCTTCTTGAATGATGTTAGCTCCAAAGGAAGTCATGCGAAAGCAGTTATTGTATTCAAGGATGTGTTGATGAAAATGGCTAGAATCGGGATCACTTCCATCGAACAATGGTTTCAGTGGCTGTGGTGGTGTAAGTAATGGATCCAGTTTGACTTTTCCACTTGCGCAGCACAATCCAGCCGTTTCTCTTTTGAACTTTAACGCATTGCAATATCGGCATATAGTCTTCATTGGTCCAATATCTAAATTTTCATCATCACTGTAGTTCGCAGTGGGATCATATTGGAATGCCAAGCGATTGTATGATGCCAATCATCTTCGTGTGCTCACGCGTTGTCTCAATCGGGCATTTTCTCTTATTATATTTTACTTATTACTTCTCAATGTTATATTTAATAAGGAGAAAAATAATTTTAAAAAATTGGTAATATCTAGTGTAAAATAACGTTCTTTTCGTTAAATCAGATATTTAAAGTTTTATATTTAGTAACAGGGATTGTAGTTGTAGTAGAAACATGTTTAGAAATTAAATTAAATATAAAAAATTAGTAATAACTACGTGATAAACACGAAAATATACAAAAAAAACATTTCTCAAAAACCAAGACCTAAATTTTTCTTATAGCAAATTTTGGAGATTTTAAAATTCCCTATGTTCTTCTCAATGTTATATGTACTTAGGAGGAAAATAGTATGTACAGATTGTATTTGTTCTAAACAAAACAAATATCTAGCGACTTAGTGTAAAATACCGTTTTTATACGTTAAATAACATATTTAAACTTTTATATTTAGTTACGGGTATTGTAATTGTAGTAGGAACATGTTTAGAAATTAAATAAATATTAAAAATAATGCAAAATTAGTAATAACCGCGATAAACACGATCATATAAAAAAAAAAAGAGGTTAGCAAAAAAACCAAGATCTCAATTTTTCTTAAAGCAAATTTAAAAATTTCTATCAGTTCGCTTATTTATTAATTATTATTTATATATTGGTATTTATTTTATTATTATTATTAATAATAAAATTAGGCAGTCTTGCTGTGTCAAGTCACTATTAAAACCGTGATTTAAATACTACAACAACTTATTGTCATCTAATTAAATATTAACTTGACTATTTCAAACAATAAATCTAGTAATATTCATTAAATAATAAAAACACCATTTTAAAGGTGTCAAATCAATTATTATGCATATAAGATGATGTACTACTCTCTTACAAGAATTATACATTAAGTTGGTTCAGCAAAAATCTTATATACATATATATATATATATATATATATATATATATATATATATATATATATAACTTAAGTACTTCACTTCACAAAATATAAAAAAAAAGAATAAGTAGGGAGATAAACAACACACTTGACGGCTGGTTAAACACTGACTTTATTGCCATCTTGAACCTCTATTTATAGATTCCAACAGCTGTTTACAATGCCAGTTTGATTAGCGACTTTGTAATCATCGTCTTGTCTTAACTCCCCCCTGCCAGTTTACGAACATCCTCGTAAACTCAAAACAAAAATTTCAGAGAAAGAGCACACAAACAAAAGAAATTATCAATTACATGAATCATATTCTACTTACATAAAAATAAAAACAAAATACCTTACTACTAGCTTAATCTACATTACTATCATTCATAATTAACAAAAAATATTTATGTACAAATAAGTTACTTTACAAAAATTATATATAAAAGAAATGAAAATCCCCTGTTCCACTACACCTCTTAAATAACGTCCAAAAGTACGAAATAAAGTACACGGTTATGGGCTGGCTTCCCCAGCTGGAATCTTGAGCTGTTCGATATAAACTGTCTTATGTTTTCTTGGCTCAGCCACATGCTGAATAGTGACTAGGTTATGCTCTCTGATAGCAATCACTCTGAATGGACCCTCGTACATCAGAACCTCATTTGCACGATTCGATATATTTTTTTTGTACACGATTGTACCGATTTTAATATCTCCCATAATGTCCTTCACGCCCTCGTTTTCCCGCGCCACTCTCCTACTCTTTTCCGCTACCATCCGGCCATGTGCTTTCCCCCACAGTTTCTCGAGATCTACTCTATTTATGGCTAGTTGTTCTGTCATGTTTTCGTCTACAACCGTATCACCCTCGTCTCTTCTTCGCGCTCGTAAACCAAAAAGGGCCTAGAACGGGGAAAATCCGGTGGCCATGTGTATGGAGTGGTTGTACGCTGCTATGGCTCGGGGCATCGCCTCATCTGCTTCCAACCCTTTATCTGCGTGGAATACTCGGAGATGTTCTCCCAAGGTATTATGGAGCCTTTCGATTCCTCCCCTTCTTTTAGGATGTCCGGGCGTATTCCAGTGCCATGTAATTCCTAGCCGATTCATCTCCTGTCGCAAGTACGCGTTATCGAATTCCCTGCCCCCATCCGAGGAGATCGTATTTGGCACTCCATAGAACTGGAACCATGTTTGAAGGGCGCTATTCACCGCCGCTGCCGATATCTCCTTCACCCGGTGGGCTATAGCCGTTTTGCTAAATGTATCCAGTATTGTTACCCATTTAAACCCCCTCCACGTAAAGGTGTCTACTTGAAGATCTGTCAATGGTATCGTAGGCGTCATCGTCTCGGTTTGTAATCCTACGGGAGGATGGCGGTCATACTTAGCCGTATGACAAATGCGGCAGTTCCTTATTATCTCCTCTACCGTCTTCCGCATCCATACCCAATAATACTTTCTTTTTAGTGCCACCAACGTCTCATTGATTCCCCGGTGGTTCGTCTTCCCTTGATGGTATGCCATCGTTACATCCTTTTGCTGTTCCTGATCGCGAATGGTCTCTACCATAGATCGGCATCGGATAAACTTCCTGTGTATCCCTATTTTTTCGAACCGCCACAAGTTACGTATCTTGTCCCGCACCGTCGCATTGCCATACAACATACATACAACATACAGATAGTGGGTCGCACCTGCTTTAGAGGCGTCCTTTAACGCTCGGCAGATTTGCTCTTCCTGGACTCCAGGTTGGGACCAAATAGTAACAATATTGTGCCTCTCGTATCTGGAAAATTTCGTTTTCAGTAACCCCGTGGTCCTTGTTTTCCATATTATCTGCCGAGTCTTGTCGTTTATTACCTCATCCACCTCCTCCATCTCAGTCGATCTCTCGTCTTGTGATTCCTCCTGGTCGGGAGATTCCCGACGGTTGTCCGGCGGTCTGTTTCTCCTTCTCCTTCCACATCAGGCGTCCATTCCCGTACGAACCTCTGGAGCTCCCCGGAAGGTCCCGCTTCACCTGATTCGATAGCGTTGACCTGCAGGGCACGAGATAACGAGGGGGCCGTTCCCCCTTATCATAATCCTGTGACAAAACCGCCCCCAGTGCATATTCACTAGCGTCGGTGGTGATCGCGAATGGTTTTGAAAAATTAGGGAATGCGAGAACCGGTTCCATTTGTAGCCAACACATGCATTTCCTGATGTTCCCCTCGATCTCTGGAGTAATCCGAATTGTGCGTCCCTTCCTTAACAGTGTATTCAGAGGACTCAGATGCTCGGCCATCTCTGGGACGAATCGACGATAATAATTTAGGGTTCCTAGCAATCTCCTGATTCCCTTGATATCGGTTGGCATCGCCATTTTCCCTATGGCTTCCACCTTCTTACCGTCAGGCCGCACCCCTTCTGCCGATATCGAATGCCCGAGAAAGTTGATTTGCTTTTGCCCCAATATTGATTTTTCCGCTGATAATTTTAAACCAAATTGACGTATTCTGGCAAAGACTCGTTTCAAATCCTCTGTATGGCCCAACTCCGTCTTACTAAAAACCAGGAGATCATCCATATAGACCTGGCACATGTTTTCGTCTAAGGCCCTCAAGAACTCGTCCATCAGCCTCTGGAACGTCATCGGCGCATTTTTTAAACCGAATGGCATACGGGTAAACTCGTAATGGCCCCTTTCAAACGTAAACGCTGTTTTACTTTGATCTCTGGGATGCATGCGAATTTGGTGGTATCCAGATTTCAAATCTAGTGTGCTGAACACGGTTGCTCCGCCCAGTCTGTCCAAAATGTCCTCTAATCTGGGAATAGGATATTTCTCATCAAACGTATTTTCGTTGAGTTGCCGGAAATCTACCACCACCCTGTAGCGCTCTCTTGGATCCCCGTTAACAGGATTCTTCTTGACCGCCCATAGAGGGCTGTTAAAGGGTGATGTGCTGTCAACGATAATACCTTGCCGTTTTAGCTCCGCGATCTCCTACCTAATATGTTCCCGCAACGCCTATGGGTACCGCCGCTCCTTCATGTAAGTACTAATCTCAGATTTCAAATGAATTTCATGAACCGTTTCTCCCGTCACGCTCAGTGGAACCCCCTCGCGAAAAAAAATATCCGCGTATTCTTCCCGTGTGCCCATCCTCCAATCCTTGCCTTGGGTAATTGCACCGACGCACCTCACATCCCTTTTCGCGTTCTCCATCGTTCTATATGTCTTCCTCCCAATTCTAATCACCCATTGACCTTCTACATTACTGAGTTTCGCCCCTAGTTTCCCGAGCACGTCACACCCCAAAATCCCACCATACTCGCGCGGCATGGTCTCTACCACATGCAGAGTTGCTATGTCGCCCTTTTTGCCCCATTTACTTAACGCCAGTTCCACTTCCCCCTCCACCGTACAGGGACCACTCAAAGTGACTAGCTGACATAAACACTTTCTAATTTCTGGGTCACACTCTCCTTTAAATATAGGGTTTAGACTAACTCTACCTACTAGAGTACACGAGCTCCCTGTGTCCACAAGACACCTCCACCCCTTGCAAAACTAGATAATAGGCAACCTGTCACACTTCTTTACCACACTATTCACAAAAAATAGGTTGCCCCTCCGTTCACACAATCCTCATTCTTTTCTTATCTGCTCACTTCGCCTCCTTGTGCTCCGTTGCTTGCTTCTTCCTCCGGGGGTTCCTCTGCGGCTAGGTTCGCTTCCCTCCGTCTCGGACCCTGAAGCCTCCGAAGATCTTGCCGATTTCGACGATATCCTGTTTCTCCGCCACATTCTTTGAGCATTGATCTCCATAGGTTCGCCTCGATCGTGCTCCCGACGCCGTATATATGGGCATTGTCTGGCCATATGTCCCTCACTGTGGCATTCGAAACACGTGGGCACTGAGCCACCAAGTGCCCTATCTTGCCACATTCGTGGCACCTCCTTTCCTCTCTTCTCCCATTCTTCCTCTCCACTATTTGCCTTCTTTCTCTTGGTATTTTTCTCTTCTCCCAAACTCTCCATCTCTTCTTCTTCCCATGTCCTGTCTCACTCTATTCCTTCCTGCCTCATTCCTCCGGTACGACACTCTTTTCCACCCTGGTTCGATCTCTTCTCTCTCTTCCTCGTCTCGGGCACTCGCATCTACCATGTCCTGTGCGCATTCCATGAATGGCCTATCCCTGGGTAATCCGTCTTTCTTTCCAGTATCCCTGGCTAATTGTACCTTCAGGACTGTGGTCATAAACAACATCCACGCTTCGACCGCACTGGTATCCATTACTTCTCGTAATTTTTCGTTAATCTTATTCAGCTTTACGAGCAGGCTTGCAGCGTACTGACCGTTTGTTTGATTTGAACGTTTCATCTCTCGAAACATCTGCAGCCTCTTCTGGGGCCCATCGCCCCCCTCCATACGCTTTTTTTAGTCTTTCCTTGATCACCTGCCACGAGGTATCCTCATCTGCTTGGATCAGATTTAATACACTCCTTCTGACCCGTCGTGCTAAGGCTACCCGTAGCCTTTTGGCATCCGCTTCCTCTAAAAAGTCTGCTGCGACCTGGGATTGAATGCTGCTCATAATACCATCCCCGCCCTTGAGGAAATGATTTAATTCGCCCACATCACCGTTAAATTTCTCCAAGTCTGATATCTCTCTTCTTAAATCTTGTGCATCGGCCTTCCTTTTTTATTTTCTCCAATTCATTCGTTTCCTGTGCAATTCTGTTTGCTTCCTGGGCAGCTAAGTCTGCCCGCGCCATTGCTAGAGTTGTTGATGGTAATGGCGGAAACTGGGGATTCGCCTGTTCTGGCTGTGAAGGTTCTAACGTTAACGTTGCCGGCCTCAGGATTTCACTTTGTTCGTCCATAATGGCAAGACTAGTTATTTTTCAAATTGAGAGAGCAAAAATAAAAATAACAATCAAAGTAAAATAGATCAATAATGAACTCGCTGTAGTCTTTAGTGTCCTTGAAAAAAAAAATATTCTCACTGAACTGCTAAAACGTTTTCCCGGGTTTCGGCACCACTTAAGTACTTCACTTCACAAAATATAAAAAAAAGAATAAGTAGGAAGATAAACAACACACTTGACGGCTGGTTAAACACTGACTTTATTGCCATCTTGAACCTCTATTTATAGATTCCAACAGCTGTTTACAATGCCAGTTTGATTAGCGACTTTGCGATCATCGTCTTGTCTTAACTTATATATATATATCTATATATATATATATATATATATATATATATATATATATATATATATATATATATATATATATATATATGATAATGAATCGGAAAAGAAAAATCGTTTAAAAAAAAACCAACTAAAGAATCCCTTTCCATTCATTGAAATATTTTTATACATACATACATATATACATTTAATGTTTAGTTATTTCATGAGAATATTTTCGAATTCTCATAATTAACAAGTCAATGGTAATTTTCACAGGAAAGTTTTCACAGCGACCATCGTTTAAGTATTCTTAAAATAAATAAACGATAACATTCATTGAATTCACCATACAAATAATATCTAACACGTTATTATATGTTAATTTATTTTACTACAACAGAGTAAACTCACATAAAAAAATAAGTAAATAAACAATAGCGTGATTCAACAAAACCTATAATAATATATTCGTAAACTATAACTCCGCCGTAAAACAATGGAATTAAATATGCCAATAATTAATTAATTAATACTAAAGTAAGCTATATAAAAAGGGTTTTACCATGAATTTAAACTTAAAATAAAACAATAAATTGATCAATGCATTAGTATCCATTTTACATAAATTTGTAAGTACCACTTATGTATTAACATTAACGTGTCAATTTATATTTAGACCAGTGAGTTATTTAATTTATTCACTAAAAGCTCATTTTTTCACTGTTAGGACATCAATATCAGACCAACTTAGTCTCGAAACGTCCCAAAAAGAAAAAAAAAATGCGTGTGTCAGCTCCGACGCACGACTGGAGTTCACTCCTTAAAAACTATTATTGTGTAGATTGTGTAAAAAGAGGGTTAATGAAAGCATCTTAAAAAATAATCAAAGCATATATAACTATTTATTCATATTATTTACAATATTCCAATGAAATATATAAGATCAACTATTTCACATAATAATAATTGATAATAGTTATATATGCTTAAATCATTTTTAAAAAGATTCGTTGGTTCTACCATGAACATATGACATTTAACATGGATTTGAATAGTATTTAGTCCGTGCATTGTATTATCATCATTATTAAATTCTGTGACAATAGGTTCGTGCTAACTAAAATACGATACGTGTATGTCAGAAGTTACATGGTTTATGAATCGTGAAAACATTAAATCGAGAGTTGTACCATATCTAGTCGTCCCGAGTAATCTGCCAGGAATAAAGTTCAAATTAAGTTAATTTTTCAAGAATTGTACTAAGTCTGACCTTTCATCTTTACTTAGTGAAAATTAAACTTACTTTTCACTGTTAAAATTTTACTTAGTGACTTTAAGTGAATAAACAAATATCCACTGAGTCTTTATCTTTGAAAGAACCAACGATAAATGATTTCATACTAAAACTGATTTCGCTGTAAGTACTTTTCAATCAAGAATAAATCTTGATGAAGCTTAGAAAGAAGTTCAACCTGTGATAAAGCTATTTGACTTGTTTTGAAAAATTTCAATCTGAAGATTTTGAAGTTACAATATAAAACCTATATCGGGGCAATATATTTTGCAGTCAATATATTTATATTTTACTGTAAAGACTATTGACTAAACCTCCTCCCTGTCACAATACAATTATTATATATTAATGCAATGGTACTCACATATAGATTGATGTTGGTCGGGCAAGAAGCGAAAACTGATTCAGTTTGTTTGAATAGCTTCCTGTTTTCAGGGTTACATTCATTTATTAGTCGGGTTTTGTTTTCTAGATAAGATTGCTATGAATATTTTATGTATGTCTGTTGTTTTTTTTTAACTGTATTTCTATAACTCAAATAGGATTCACACCATTTTATAATTTTATATTTTATAATTTCATTGTTGTTATAATATTCTTATAAGTTCATTTGCTACAATTGACAAAATAAAAATGCTACACCAATAGAGCAGTCTCAAATTAAAAACAATTGTACAAATTTAAATATATCTGTGGAGAATTATAATTTACAATGAAAGAAAAAATGTGTAAAAAACTTCCAACAGAGAAAAAAAATTAATAATAATAAAATAAACAAAATTGTAACTATACATTCCTAGTAACTATATATATAACAATACATTACTAGCATATATATATAACAATATCGATGAAATGAAAGACATTGGTATCCTACAATAATAAATGTTTTGTTCGTTTATGTACATACCACTTTGTACTATTTTTTGTATAGTTTATAACTTCATAATACTTTAGTCCCCTCGTATTATAAGAATGAAATCGCATATTTTTTTACTGAAAAAAATTGCAAAAAACAAGTATTAGTATTTCTGAAATGATTTTTCCACAACTGAGGTAGGCGCCTAGATTCAAAATGTTTATTAATTTAACAATAGAAACATTTTCTCACATTTACATTCAGTGATTATAACACCTAAATTTTCAGATTTTTTAAATCGTTTACTCCGCAACGTTTTCCTCAATCGTGTTTTTTTTTGGGCATTATATAAAATTAATATTACAAAAACATTTTAATATTTTTAATTATATAATCATCTCAATGCTCCTTACTTTGTTACGAACGAAGTAATCCATCATGACTTCAATGTCCCATCCGTTGCTAATTTAGCTCGAACCTGATACCAGTCTTTAGATGAAAAATTGTATTCCCACTCAAACTCACTAGTTTCAAACCTAGCTACTTCTCTGAGACCTTTGAAAAAAAGATGGCCACGTGATCTCTTCAAGTTGAACTTGTTATTTGAGTACTACCTCTGTGTAGTTTCTCTTCTTTTCTATATCCATGTCATTATGAATCATTCCTGCCATTTACTTATAGTGGTTATCGGTATAGGTTGTGTTGTAATACTAAACTAAAAAAAAAGTTATATACTCAATTAATTTCTTAACGGCAATCGACCTTGTGTGATGTGGAAAACCTCCTAGGGTTTACTTAATCTCCATAAAGTGGATACCCTCAATTGGAGGAAAATGCATGATTGTGAGCTTGCCCAAATAACCTCCCTTGCACTACAGTTGTCTTGGAAACAGTGCACTTACTTAACTTATTATAACGTTGTATTGCATTAAATTAGAAAGTTAATAAGAAAGTAATTAATTATGATTATAATTAATTATTTTTATTATAGAAAGTTTAATTAGAGGAAGTAACACTAACGGGTTTCGGCATTAATTTCAAACTCAATTTTTTTTTTTTAGTTCATGTGAAAGATTAAGTTACATATTTTTAATTTGCATGAAATAAATAGAGGTTTCACGTAATCTGCATCTTTTTTTACTTATTTATATAATTTATGGATGTGTTTTTAAGCAATAGTTGAAGATAAAATCAATCTCAAATTATTTTTTTAGGCCTTATTTATTATAATTTATAAAAATATTTAAATAAGGTCAGTTATTTTTTATAGCGCGGGGAATAAGGGAACTGGCGTTTAATTTATTGAAAAGAGATAAAAGTTTCTTGGATTATATTGGTAAAGGATTTTTTTTTAATTATAAAAAATAATTTAATATTTTTAATGAAATATATAATCATAGAACCTCTTAATAGACATCGGAAGAGTGGGACGTCGAGACCCTCCTGGGGATTACCCGGACTTTATAACGTCATTACTCTTTTTTGATGGAAAAACCTGGCGGTTGTAAGCCCAAATGATTTCCCTTGCATAACCTCTGACTAAGAATTAGTAGTCTCTACCATGTACAAAAATCAAGACTCCCCATGACTCATTTTAATATTCTTAACACCAATTTATTAGCTTCACCAGTATGTACGCTAGTATGTAACTGTATCTTTGAACACAATTTTTGGCAACTTCAAAACAAAAACTTATTTTTTTTTAGCTTTTTACTACTTCATAAAAACATTACATTCTGTCCTTCATTATTGAAAGTAAAATAACGATTTTATCTTATCTAACTAATTTTTAACAATGAATGTTTATAAATTTTTTAATGATGTATTTTCATTTTACCTTACATTGCACACCGGGAGTTTAATCCTCTCCTCGCAATAAAAATTTTCCGAGGAGCGATCTGCATACCCGGTGTTCAATGATCTTATTTATGTGAATTCACTTACGAATTTGGTGAATTCCATAGTTTTTAGGTTTTTTAATTAAAAATGAACAATATAAAGAAAAAAAATTTCGCTCCTGGGGACCCAGTTCGAAAAAAATCGTCGTCTCGAATGCGTTATAGAGCATCCCACGCTAATTTACGATAAAATGATTTTTTTTTTCTCATCTTATCAAGAATTTTTCTTTACTTTTCAGTTTAGTTTCCTATCAAAGCGTGTTTGTTTTTTTTTTAGTTTTTAAGGCTAATTTTTATATGTAATCATATAAAATATTAATTATACGGAGTGTCCCGAATTTAAATGGCAAAACTTCAGGAACTTATAGGGGGGACCGAAAAACTAAGACAAAAAGTACTATATAGATTTGCTCGTTTCTTCTCAGTTTTAGAGAAAATCGCAAAAAAAAAGAAACAAAACAAGTTTTCATTTTTATACTTATTTATTTATATTTATATTTATGTTATGTTCTTTTTAATGTAAATATTGCTCAAAATGTTGTCCTCTTGCACCGATGCAAGCATTACATCTAGCACTCACTTGATAAATTGCAGCTAAACATTGTTCTGATGATATTTGGTGCACTGCATCTATGATTCGGTCTCTTAATTGCTCTCTTGAGTTGATTGACACTATCTGCTTCAAGGTTCCTCATACGAAGAAATCCATGGGTGTCATATCAGGTGATCTGGGTGGCCAAAGTACTACTCCTCCAAGTCCAATGCATCGTTGTGGATAATTTATATCCAGCCAAGCTCGAGCAACTCTGCTATAATGAGCTGGACATCCATCGAGTTGGAACCATATTTCAATCCGCTGTTGTAAGGGAATGTCATCTAAATAATTAGAAAAGTCGTTCTCCAAAAAATGTGTAAATGTGATATCATTCAATCTTCCAGGTAAAAAATATGATCCCACCAGTAATCCGTTCCAAATTCCAAGCCAAACCTTAATAGCAAATTCATGCTGAAACCTATTCTCTCTAATAACTCTGGGATTTTCAAGAGCCCATACATGATAATTTCTTTGATTAACAATTCCTCCTCTTATAAAGGTAGCTTCATCGGTCCTATATAATTTTTAATGGAAATAAATTATCATCGCGAATTTTTTTCAAGAAACCAGTTACTAAAATTCAATCTCTTGACATAATCTTGAGGTAATAAATTCTGAACTTTTTGAAGATAGTATGGGTAGCGATTATCACCTTTCAAAGTTCGCCATATTGCTTGCCGCGATATTGCTAATGCAGCAGATGCTCTTCGGATGCTAGTCTCAGGATTGTTATCGAAGTGGCGTTGGACACAATTTCTTCTCCGATAATATGCTCTTACTGCTGCCTGGAATTGTTCGCCTTCATTACGTGTTAAGAATGACTCAGTCTCTCGTAGTCTATTAAAAGTTAACGAAAAGATTCGTCTATTAGGCACTCTTCTATTTGGAAATCGGCGCGCATACTCCCGCACCGCTTCTAAAGCATTACCGTTACAGAAACCATACACCAAAATCATATCGGCGGATTCAACATTAGAATATGTATGCGGCATTGTGTGATGCTATTCACACAAAAATATCTGAGTAACTGACTGAAGACTGATTTAGGAATTATAATCCTAGAAGGAAGCCAAAATGTAAACAAATAAAAGAATGTAAAGGATAACATTAAGTATTTACATATCTCACTGCCTAGCCTGACGAACTTTGAAAGGTGATAATCGCTACCTGTAATATTTTTGTTTTGTTTCTTTTTTTTTGCGATTTTCTCTAAAACTAAGCAAAAACGAGCAAATCTCTAAAAGGACTTTTTGTCTTAGTTTTTCGGTCCCCTATAAGTTCCTGAAGTTTTGCCATTTAAATTCGGGACACCCTGTATAATAGTATAATAAATAATCGCCTGCCCCTACTAAAATTATTTTTATTTTCGAGAATATTATTAATATCTAATAATTGTTGACTTAACTCGAAACGACAATCTGCGGAACTTATCCAAAAAAAAAAAAATGTGTGGTACTTTATACTAATTGTAAATATTTTATTCAGTGATACTGGTAAAAGTAGAGTCTTTATGAAAATATATTAAAAAGTAGTCCACTTTTATTTCGATAAAAAGATTTTTTTTTATTCATCACATTGTTCTTATTTTTAAAACTTATTTAGAATTATTTTCTACTTTTTAGTTTAGTTTTCTATTAATTATAGAAAATATTAATTATGTAATAGTGTAATAAATAACCGCCTATCGCTACTAAGAGAAAGGACTGCAATCGAATGACGTCATCAGAGGGTGGGACTTGCTTTGTTGTCGACCGGCCGGCATTCTCGCTCCGGCAGTCGTCCAAGGAACATCTCTTTACAACAAGTAAGTTATTATTAATCATAAAACTAACATTATTATTATTAATATAACGATAAAATAAATAATTATTTATATATTTAAACATGCACACAAAAAAAATGATACAAAACACCGCAATAAAATCATGTTCGTACCTAGTATTTAATTTTCCGTATATAATGCTTGTTCATTGTACGAAATTAAAACAAATATAATAAAACATTTTTTATCTCTGTTGATTAGATAAGGAAGTTAAATATAATTCATAAACATTCGTAGGACAGGATTTAAAAATGCTGATAATTGCATAGTGAACCTTATTATTATTTATAAACCGTTACTTCTATGCAGTGTATTTATAAATGTATAAATATGCATTGAATAATATAATGAATAATTAAACAAGCATAATAAAATTAATTAATTAATTAGCATAATGAATAATAAAATTGGCATTCTACTTCCTTAAAGTTTTTTTTTTTTTAATATTACTTTATTGGATGCCATAAAAACAAACAACTCGTAAGTCATAATACAAGATACAAGAAAAAATAAGATGAAACAGACATTATCTTAATTTATTGTTGGAAGATCCATAAAAATAAACGTAAAAACATATATATATATATATATATATATATATATATATATATATATATACACACACACACACACGTAGAAAAATTATTAATCATTTTTTATATAACGCATAATAAAATAAAAAATGCAACTTAATCCTTCACATAAACAAGAGAAAAACAACTTTGTGGTTGAAACAAATACCGAGTGTGTGTTACTTCGCGTAATTAATCAGTTTTGTTGGCAATTTTCTATTCAATCAGAATAAAATGTTATAATATAATACACTAATGTATTATGAAATAAAAATTATTAGTTATATTAAAATATCTCCAGCCTTTATTTGAAACCATGTTTAAATCATATCTCAACAACAATTTTAGCGTTTATCAAAAAGAAATGTTTAAGAATGAATTTTATATTCAAGTTTAATATTGAGTTAAATGAGAAAAGTCTAATTTTT
Organism: Arma custos; assembly: GCA_037127475.1. Classification (NCBI taxonomy): domain Eukaryota; kingdom Metazoa; phylum Arthropoda; class Insecta; order Hemiptera; family Pentatomidae; genus Arma; species Arma custos. Next base: position 56,644,249 of record CM073765.1, read on the forward strand.
TTAAATCTTTAACGGTTAGAGCTAATAAGCGAGCAATTAATTTTGTGGATATTCATAAAAATTATAAAACAATAATTTAATATATTAATGCATGGTAAAATAATAGTGAATACATTACATCATGTCTCAACTTTATACTTGAGTAAAAAAAAACAAAAAACAATTAAATTTCCGTGATCTTGTGATAGTTATAAATTAATTGGGATGTTTTATGTAAACGTATTAAATGTATAATTTATTAAACCTTAATGTTAAGGGGAGTCATTTTAAACTATTTACCGCATATAATAAACTATTGTTAATCACTTAATAACTGTGTTTAGATTTTCTCTCATAAATCGGCCTATTTATTATAGTGTCCTTTTAAACGTGGTAATAAAAGCACACAATATTATTATGATTTATTTATTTTTTACGAAGTGTCAGTAATTAATACATAAAGCAACTATTTTATTTTTTATTTTAAGAAAGCACCAGTAATTCATATACAATGGAACTATAAAATCGGAAAAAACAATACTATTCGTTATTTTACTTAAAAGGAAACAATAAGATAAAAAAACTACCATTATTCCGTACTTCTACAGTTTTACAATGATGGCGACGATATATTATAATTAATAAAAAAGCTTCGTATTAAATTAAATTGCAAAGAAACTATTCCATATTTAAAGAAATGAAATTGTGTAATAATTCATTAAACAACAGCAGAATTGGGTTCCATTATCAGTTAGTGGCACCGCACTAGCGCTTTAGATAAGTACAGCGGAATTCAGGGCAACTAAATGAAATATGTGACTCCAATATCATAATTTAAGTTTTTTATTTTTAATTATTCCGTCTCATACAAGACTGAAAAGACAAGAAACTGCTTGACGTTTTTGCCTACTTCAAAATTTACTGGACAAACGTTCTAAGCTCCCAATTAATTACAAAAGACTCATTTACATGACAGCTATCAGACCTGTTTGGACATACGGAGTTGAGCTTTGGGGCTCTACTAAACCATCCAATTAATCTCGTATCCAATCCTTACAATCAAAAATCCTCCGTAAAATCCTCAATGCTCCTTATTGAGTTCGTGATCTTAATATCCCCTATGTTGCTGATTTGGCCCAAACTAGATACCTATCCTTCCATGAAAAGCTCCATACACACTTGAATCCGCTAGTCTCTCAACTTCCTTCCCATACTATTCCTGATAACCCTCTTAGGCGTCAGGAAAGAAGATGGCCTCGAGACATTCTACTACAGAACTTTATTGGAGTGCTACCGATGGGTAGTTTTTCCACAAGTGTTTTTTGTTTTCATGTCATTTGTTCATATTAGCAAATTTACTTATTGTAAGATTATTACAGTTGTAAATATCAATAAATTAATCTAAAAAAAAAATTATTCCGTAGGTTGTCATTCGAGTTGAGTCACAATAAGTTTAAACTTTTAATTCGTTTCCCTTTTAATATTTTCCAAAGGTACAAGTTATAATGAGCTTTAGTATGGAAAAGATAATGTAATTATGGGAAATGTGTATATTTCGGTAATCATTTCAACTAGAAATAAACGTTTAACTTGGAAAGTTTATAATTTTTTATAATTATTGGTCATTTTTTTTTTAGTTATAAATATTTTTATTTTTTAAAGAGAAAAGATAGGCCCTCGACCGGGATTTAAACCCGGAACCTTTGTCTCACCGTGACATCCCTCTGCCAATTGAGCTATCCAAGGCCCCTACCGGTCGAGGACAAACCTTTTCTCTCATAGATCCTAAAGCCCCAGTGCTCCTGCCATTTTTGCGATGAATACACTAGAACGAAGTTCTTTGAACATTAACTTTAATTTAGGATCTTATTGATTTACGTCATATTATTATTTATAATTTTTTATAATTATTGGTCATTTTTTTTAGTTATAAATATTTTTATTTTTTAAAGAGAAATAGGCCCTACAGCGGGATTTGAACCCGGAACCTTTGTCTCACCGTGACATCGCTCTGCCAATTGAGCTATCCAAGGCCCATCCATCCAACATCCAAGGCCCCTTGGAAATTTTAGTTGAAAATTTTGTATCTTTATGAAATGATGACCGAAATCTACCCATTGCCTATAATTACATTCTCTTTTACATAATTAAGAAACTTGACACTCAACAGCTATAACCTTCTGAACACACATCTTTTCGTTTTTTATATAAATCAATAAATCCAGATATTTTTTTCATCTGGATATTTCTTTAGATAGATTCTCAATGGATAATTCTTTAATTCGGTCATTTGGAGAGATATTTGTTAATTGAATAAATGAGAAAAAAACTCATGATCTCACAGTCAGGTAAAATAAAAAAATTAACGTAATTTCAATGAATAAATAAATAAAAAGTGCTATTTTTTTCATTTATATTTATAGGTCTTGTAATTGTCCTGGGAAATCGTTTTGATGACATGAATTATTTCTTTTTAAATTGTGGCTTTTAGTAATACATATTTTTAAATAAATATTTAATATAGATAATAATTATAGCACTATATCCTCTTTTAAAGGCGACATAGGCTCTATTGCTCTCAATTAGACTTGATAGCCCTCAGATCATTCCTCACCCTGGGATGGAAATATTTTAACTGTTCATAAAAAAGCCGGTTGTAGCTATGTATTCGGAATGGCCTAGTCCCTTCAGAAATATAAATAAGTATTCCTCAGCGATATAAATCTTTTAACAATTAAAAAATATAAATTACTGAATGAATTAAAATTAAAATAAATCTATAATAACAATACAATATGTCAGTGTATGCAGGTGAATTATTTATTCTAATAACAGCTGTGAATTCACTACGTGGGATCTAGAGATCCATTTGGTGCTCATCCAGTCCCTATAAAGTTGATATTCTTTATTAGGAGAAAACCAGGGCATTATGTTCATTATAATGAGTATAATAAAGTATATCTTAACCATAAATAACAATTAAATAATGTTTTTTAATTTTTATTTTCAGGAAGGATTTATTTTATATTCATGTTATATTGACATTTATTCTGGTTTCTTGTAATAATACATTTCTTAACATGTTTCCATTTGCCTATCTATACATAAAAAGACATCCTTAATATATTTCCGTTTATTCCTGGCGAAAGAGAAATCGGTATCTGTTCCTTAGGTTCGAGTCGAGTTACAATCAAATGTTAACTCTATAAATTCTATAGGAACAACCGTAAGATCCATTACCAATTTAAGATCCAGTAGCTACTGTGCGGTTAAGGTAATGGAATTTGATGTTTTGGACAACTAATTCTCAATGGCAAAGCATTAAAAAATGTAGGTAATTATTCCGCAGGTTAAGCGACAACCTGCGGAATAATTACCATAATGTAAAATTAACAGTAAGTCAGAAAAATTCGCTATGATATTTTTCATCGCAGAAATAGCCACTACTTGGACCTTCTTTCCCTATTATGTAAAAACTTGTACCAGTACAACTCGTGAACGGGTCTGGGGTTCAGTACATGGTAGAGACTGTACTGTTTCATGGGCAATGGTTCCGCAAGGAGGTAACGTCTTAGGCCACGCTCAACCGCCAGATCCCTCCCCTATTTTGGGTACTCTATTTTTATAATACTTTGTAGAGGCTGCCTTAGCCTCAGGAGGGTCCTAGATCCTATATGACCATCTCCGACTGCAAACTGACTAAATAAAAGTTTTCACCACAGCGGGATTTGAACCAGGATTTCCGGCATGGCAACTCAGTGCTCTACCACTGAGCCACTCCACGATTATGTAAGCCCTGTCAAAATCAAGTCAGTTACGAAACCATTCTATAAATAAGTATAAACTGTTTCCTGCGATAGACAGGACAGTCTGGAGATGTTGTGACGGGGCGTGTCCAAGCCAAAAAGCCGAGTAATTAGGTTTAATAGACCGTAACGTTTCTAGTTCAACGGTTGTGCAGGTAGGTGATTTGGACGAGATAACGCAGTACCATTTTCTCCTAATTAAGGGTTCTCACTATATGCGCTGGGTGAGCGCATGGGATGAGGGACTTGGTGTCCCACAAGGTCGATAATTAGCGGATAAACAATAAATAATTTATCCTACCATGGTCAATCTTCAACCCTGGAATTATTTCGGAATTATATATATAAAGCGCTATTCAGTACAACCATGAGACTGGTACGGTGCCACTGTATTGACCGGCCGGTTGTTAAGAAGATCCATTGATCGTGGATTCATATAAGAAACGCCATCTATTGTTTTTTACAAGTAATAAAGGTGACTAAACAACAACTCATTAAGGTCTATTATTGCTGAAGAATGATGAAATGGCAAAAGAATTGTGACGGATAAAAAACGCGATACTGCGTGACTTACACGCCATCAAAATAATTGGACTAATAACTTAGCGACGAATGTATTTAATAGGATTCGGGAGCTCCGAAAATAATGAAAAAAACAAGACAGAAACTATAAATATTATAAACAATTTACAAAAACAATTTTAGGCTATTAAAAAAAAATTACTACTACAACCCATGATTTGTCCAATTAGATGACGTTCAAATGCCAGGCTTTTCCACCCAATGTACGGTACCCACTTAACAGAGGTGGGGTGAGCACAAGAAGATTATGTAGACCCAATAGGGTCTATCTGTGAATGTTAACAGATTAGTTATTGTTAACTGTTTATCAGCATATTTAACGATCTTGTATAATTAAGATTTAGTTGTTTTTTTACGTAACTTTAAATTATGTATATGTGAGGTATTCGAAACATTTTCTAAATGTAATTTTTAAACAATAATAGCACCTCTTCCACAAATGACACAGAACAAAACCTGGCATAATTGAACAGAGAGAATGTTTTCATGGTGATTTCTGTATAAGATTTGGGCAAACGAAACAATTCTGAGAGCCGCGGAAGCTGTCTACTAAAAAATATAAGGGGTATTGGGTTCAGTACACGGTAAGTTAGCTTACTGTTTCTTAGCTAACTGTTGTGCAGAGAGGTGATTTGGCCGAGGTTAAACTCAACCACCAGGTTTTCCTCCAATTGAGAGAAGCCTTAATTATACACCTTTGGTTATTTATTATTTAATTTAAGGTCCCATAATAATAATAATAATTTATTTATTCTGGGACGAGTCCCTATAGAATAACAATACAGGCATTGTAAGCTATTATGTCTTATAGTGTAAAATAATTACATTTAATTAATTATTACAATTAATTTAAAAGTGAGAACGAATAAAAAAATGAACAAATAAAAAATGTGAATTACCTACAATAACAGTATTTTAAAAACATATTAGAAGAAAAGAAAGAAAAAAAATTAAAATAAGTTTACAACAATTATATAAGAGAAACAAATTTATGGTCACATATATACCAAATTTATGCCAAGAAAAAACAAAAAAGAAAAAAGTGAAGAAAAATCAAACAATATTATCCCAGATTTACATTTCATCCCTTTTTGTCCTTTTTAATATCTATCTATATGACATTAATAATAATACATATGTACGTGGTTTAAATTCCACACACTCATATATATGAATACAAAATAACACACACAAATGTACGTCAAAAAACATCATTCATTCATCGAATAAAGAGAACATTAAGTCAAAATTGATTCCCTACTATTTTCTATTTTTTTGGAATTGTAGGGATAATAGGTGCTGGAATATACGGGATTTGAAGGTTGGAAGATTATTGGAACGACAAATGGAAGAAGGTATAGGGTTTCAAAGGGAGGAGGATCGGATAAGGAAAGATCTTTCAAAAGCTGCTGTTCGGTGGGATGCTATGAACGGGTGTTTTTTCGGGAGAGCGGGTGTTTAAGCAGGAGAGGACTGTGGTTTTGAATTGAAGGAGATCGAAAATGTAAGATACGTTTAGTTTGAATATTTATAACTGCTTGATGTGCGAAAACATAAGAGTTGTCTAGAAGCATGAAATAATTTATCATTAACATAGTTTTAAAGTGTCCAATAATAGTCATTCTGAACTAAAACGCTATGCACCACAATTTTTCCTTAAATTTTTTAAGACAGATCAATAGCATTTCCTTAATACAATAGTACAATCATAAAACAATCAACAGATATTAGAAGGGGAGAAATTCCAAAGGATATGTGAGCGGTCGAGCAAGGCTGAATGATCTAGTTCTGTGAAAGGTGTCTAGAGCTCAGAAAGTAGAATGTGGGTAGAGGGCAGGCGCCATCTTGTTTCTAACTTGTTCCAACTGTTTAGGCGATGTTGTATAAATTATACTTTTTTCTAATTCAGGAAGCAGATAGTTTTTATACATTCCACATTAAATTAATTGTAGCAAGCAATATTCCCTTTTACTGGATTCCGCCAAGCAAATTCAATCTTATAAAGAGTAATACTTTGGAACTCTTCTATTCGCAACAACTGCAGGGAGGAAATTCTCGGGACCACTAATTTAAACCTCCTTCGAAGGACGACACAAGTAAGAATTTTTTACTCCCTTTTCATTCCTAAGGCCACTTGGATATAATTGGTTGTTAGACTAACCACTACACCAAAGGTCGTAGTCGCCCTGAATCATATTTGGACTTGTGGGTAATCAAAGAAATGTTCCAAAGTCCTCCTGTTGATTCATGTTATTTATTTATCATATATTGGAATGACGTCAATGAGTAGTTCTCTCGTACTTAAAGCGCATGGCTTAGTAATCATACAATTGCAATACCATGCATTTGTCTGTCAAGAATGTGAAAACTGCTTCAGAACAGTGTTTTAAGGCAAATGTGCATTCCGTTCTTTCGGGAAACCAGTGAACTTGAATATAGTTAAGCCCGTGGATAAGGTTGGAAACCAACTTAATGGACACAGGTATCATAACATGTTGATATTTGAAAATATGAAATGATCTATATAATAGCATTGTAGGCATTCACTCTTCTGTTGGTGGTAGGCCTCTTTTAAAACCACCGAAATCCTCACATCAACTAGATGAAAATATTTACAAGGAATGGAAGGATATGTAAACTTTGGAACTCTTTGTCTGGACTTTAGAACGGAATCAGACAATAAAGATTGACTCACTTAAAACTAATTAGTTAAGAAATGCCACCAAGTTATCAATATTACAGCAGTATCCTAACTATACTCTAGATTTGTTAACAGTGTCAGTTTTAAATTAAATTGAACGATTTTTGAACCTCAAAACCTCTCGATCCTCTTAAAGGACAATTGTTGGGATCGTTAAAAAACAAAAAAAAACTATACAAGAGTCTTGGGTTCAGTAGATGACAGAGACTATACTGTTTTTAGTACCTAGATCCCCAATTTAGAGTACCCACTTCATAGAGACTGGGTGGGCCACTGGAGGCTCTGCAGATTCCACAGGCTTCAACAATTAAATAATTTATCTGTCTCAGCCGGATTTGAACCCGTGACCTTCAGTACAGCAATCAGTGCTCTACCCCTGCTACCCTGCTCCCTAGGGTCATATAATAAATTATAAAATACATTATAAACATATTATGTTACTATTTTTTTAAATAATAGCAATGCTATACAAGTACCACAAACGACCTTCACGTATAGCTCCTTAAACATCGAAACAATTAATTAAACAAATATTACATAAATAGAACAGTAATTACTAAAAGATAAGTGTTATCTAAATATCAATAATAATATTAAATTTAATGCAGGTGTTTTTTTCATAAAAAACATAATCGTCATGACTGAGGACATTTTAGCTAGAACAAAAATCTCACTTTACTTTACATTAAAAAATCTCATGAGTAGATAAAAAAAGGTAAAGACAAACATTCGTGTAATGTTTTCTTTAAATTGGTTGAGATAGTAGTTGATACCAGAGTCTATTGACCATGGTACTTGTGTGTAGGCGTGGTTACTGTAAATGTGTGCTGGTGTTAGTTATACTCGAGTATTGGTTGTTAAATAAAACACTATATATTTATAATAATCTATTAAAAATTATGAAATAATATTCTACAAGTACATTCCCTACACCAGTATTTATGTTTAAAATGTATTGTCAAGGAACTTCGGATAGAATTATAATCTTATTTTAAATAAAGAAATATCGCTTGTAAGCTCATCAAAATACGCTTAATGATTCATCAATGAGTTATTTATACTGTTTAAATTAACCTTGTTTAAAATAAATTCTTAATATATAAAAAACGCGTAAAAAAATTGTATCGAAATTAAAATTAACCTTTTTTTACATTTAATATAAATTAAACAAATAAATATTTAGAACATACAAAAATTACTATGAGGTTCTCCAGTAACTTTAAGATAACAAATATGTAAAAAAAACATCAACAACAGAACATGCATCTTGTGTTTATATAAATATGTGTAGTTCATAAATAGCTACACCCAATTATGTTTCAATATATATATATATATATATATATATATATATATATATATATATATATATATATATATATATATATTGAATGGATATATGGAAGGATATGTGGAATAATAAAATATAAATAAATAAATATATTAATTTATTCTTATGTTTTAAAAACATACATTTGAAAATCGTTGAATAAGAAATAGGGAGGGGAGTAGCTCAGTTTGTAGAGCGCTGAGTTACTGAGGTGAAGGTGCCAGGTTCTAATCCAGCGGTGACACCTGCAGTCTCTCCTGGGGCTCATCCATCCTCTATAAAGTGGGTGGAAAAACTTGGTGGTTGAGGGCGATCTCGGTCAAATCACCTGCCTGCATAACCGTTATACTAAGAACAGTACAGCCTCTACCATTTACTGAGCCCAAAATCCTTCATGGGTTGTAGTGGTACAGGCATCATTAATGGATCTAGAATCCTCTAAAGCTATTGTCAGAGATACAATGTTTTGTAGACTTGATCTAGAGGTTTATAAATATTAATTTATACATTTTTAATTAGACCAATTATATATATGTTAAGTTTGCTCCAACATCTTTACGAGAGGAAATGAAACTTGTGTAAACGTTTATTATACCTCAAGGAAAAACAAAGCGGCCTAGAACGATCTAGTCAAGAACGCTATATTGCACAACCAGTGCCTCATGAATCATAGATCGGTTCGTATTGCGTAACATAACTTGAATAAACATCCATTAAAACATTTCAGATGGCAGTATTGATATCTCTCTATTATGTAAACAAGTTTTTTGTAAACAATGTGTAATATTTTACTTTACATATAAAGTGGCGCCGTTTCAGACTACTTCAACAATTTAGTAGAGGGTATCTGCTCCGCTGGTTATCGCTTCGAGTTGAGTTACAAATCCATTCTCTTCACCGATCCTACATCCTCGTGTTCTCGTAATTTTTGCAATGTTTGCAAGGGAAAGAATGTTCATTAAACATTACTTTAATTGGGGTCTCGAATAGTACTAATATCAGCTCGAATAGTACTAATTGTTAATGACTAAACATTAAAAACTTACTATCAGATTCGGTTCGGCAAGTTTAGAATATAATACAAATGTTTCGAATAATCCTAGTCCTAGTGAGCTCGATTTTTGTGTATTGTGGCTGAGAACCTGAGATTATCTGGAGTTTCATCAATTCAATTTTTTATTTTTTTTATTAGAGCTTTCGCTGATGGATTTATAATATTTTATAAACTATAATTTCGGGCAAAAACCCTAAGTTGAAATACAATTTGAAATGCTGGGATGAAGACTGAAAATTTAACTATTTTTCCTGCTTTAAATAACAATTATTTCAGCTATTGAGATTAATATATTTTAATTAGTGTAATTATTATTATATAATTATTATTTTTAAAAACGTAGCACAAGAGGCTATGATGTAAGTCGAGCCAGAAATAGTCTGCGGTCCATTGGCACTCTATAATTTTAAACCTGGCAGAGCTTCTCTGTATACTAAGGTGAAGGATTATTTTACTTTTCATAATATTTTTTTTTTAATTTCTTGTTTACATTAATGTATATGTTTATAATTTATACATTAATTGTATTTTATTTTTTCCTGTCAGCATACATAGCTATTAGCTCCGAATGTGACACTGGTTTAACGTTAAACGCTGCCAAGACAGCAAAATAGTTTGAATCAAGCTGTTTGCGATGGGAATTTTAATGAAAGAACAGGTTTTTATTTCCAAGTTCAGGAGAATTAATTACTATATAAAATAAGTCTCGTAGAGAGCCACTAGCAAAAATCGAGTATCTAAGATTTCGTAATAAAAAATTATGAGTAATAGGTTTATGGGAACAGAGAAGCAAAGTGTGATAAAAACACAAAAAGTGCGTTCAAATAGGTTTAATCAACTATTACACAAGGGAACAAATTTTTATTAATTTTTTGTTGCATGGAGTTTTAGGCCTGTTGTTTACTAATTAGAGGTTGGTGATTACAAATCTAGCCTCAGTTTTTCTCCAGCACCTTTTGTTTTTGGCAAACAGCTGATAGACATATATTTGTACTAGTCACATTCAAACTTCAATTCAACTGAGTTGTTTAGTGAAAAAGTTTGTGCTCTTGTGTTAAATAACAATGTCCAAGTTAAGAAATATCTGTAGAAACGATCCAAACTATTTCTGTAACATTTGTGGTGAATATACATTCAAAAATTGTAGGCTAAGTGTGTCAGAGTTTATAACACAGGTATATTTTGATTACTTTGGATTCGCTTTGGACATCCGTGACAAGTACTGGATCCCTCATATGGTATGTAAAACATGTGTTGAGTCTTTGAGATTATGGGCAAATAAGAAAAGACCCCATTTTAAGTATCAAACACCAATGATTTGGCGGGAACCTAATAATCATCAAGATGATTGTTATTTTTGTGTGATTGATATTAATGGAATTAATAAAAATAACCGGTCGAAATGGTCTTATCCAAACTTGTTATCTGTTACTCGACCAGTCTTGTTCTCTGGCGATGCACCAGTACCCCAAGCTTCTTCATCTGTACAAAATGATCATGATATAGAAAAACAAAACTATTCTTCAAGTGATGAAAGTCGGACAAGTGATTCTTACCCTGATTTTACTTCTGAGCCCCAGCTCTTTAATCAGGAAGACCTCAATGCATTAATCAGAGATCTTGGTCCTTCTAAAAAGACATCGGAGATTCTAGCTTCTCGATTAAAGCAAAGAAATCTTTTAACCCCAGAAACAAGAATTTCATACTATCGTAACCGAGAGGCAGAATTGCTGTCATTCTTTTCTAAAGATGACGACTTTGCTTTTTGTTCAGATGTTCCTGGTTTATTGAAAGCAAAGGGAGTACAGAAGTATGATCCAAATGAATGGCGTTTATTTATTGACTCCTCTAAACGTAGCCTGAAATGTGTACTTATGCATAACGGCAATAAGCTGGGTTCGATACCGATTGCACATTCAACTACAGTCAAAGAAGAATATGCTACTGTAGCTTCTGTAATGGATAGAATCAAATACAACGAACAAAAGTGGTTGATAAGTGTTGATCTAAAAATGGTGAATTTTCTTCTTGGACAACAAGGTGGATATACAAAATATCCATGTTTTATTTGTTTATGGGACAGCAGAGCTAGGTCTGAGCACTGGATTAGAAAAGATTGGCCTTCCAGGCAATCTATGGTTCCGGGACAACTGAATGTAATAAATGAGCCCCTTGTGCCCACGGATCGAATAATACTGCCACCTTTGCATATCAAACTAGGGCTCATGAAACAATTTGTCAAAGCTTTGAACAAGGGTGGTGATTGCTATAAATACATCTCTAAGAAGTTCTTTAATTTGAGCCAAAGAAAATTAAAAATGGAATTTTTGATGGTCCCCAAATAAGAAGGTTGATAAAGGATGAAAACTTTATTAGTTACATGACTGATATTGAAAAAAATGCCTGGAATGAATTCGTTTGGACTGCTCAAAATTTTCTGGGAAACAAAAAGGAAGAAAGCTATGCGGAGCATATTGAACTAATGTTGTTACACTTCCAGCAGCTTGGTTGTAATATGAGCATCAAAGTACACTTCCTCCACAGCCATTTGGACCGTTTCCCTGAAAATCTTGGTGATCTGAGTGAAGAACAAGGGGAACGGTTCCATCAGGACATTCGAACTATGGAGGAACGTTACCAAGGTCACTGGAATGCTCACATGATGGCGGACTATTGTTGGAGCATTAAAAACAGCCCCCGTGAACCGAATCAAGCCAGAAAATCTTACAAAAGAAAATTTTTTGATATGTAGTGGTAATTTTTTTAATAGTTTTCTTAATAAAAAATATTTTCATCTTAAAAAACAGTTTATAATTATAACCCCAAAAGTAAAGCTGATACAAACAAACTGACTTCAGATCTTAAATCAGCACCTCGAGGAAGTAGAATATTAGTCAAAATATTTCATGCAACAAAAATGTTGTTCCCTTGTGTTATTAATTAACAATTATTTTATATTTTAAATGCCTGAGAGGGACCCTGTTGGATTCGCATACCTCCTGGGGTTATCCAGGCTCTATAAGATTTCCTCTTAATTGGGGGAAAACCCCTATCGGTTAAACGGGAACTCGAATAAATAAATAACCTCCCTACACAAACGTTGGCTTAGAAACAGTACAGTCTCTACCACGTGAAGCCAAAACCTTCATTATATATCGCTAGAGAAGAAGAAAGGGCTAAAAGTGTTTTAAAAAATGAATTTGCATTGATATTTTCAATCTAATTTTCACTACAAGCAGTGTAAAACGACATTTCTCATTAATGTTTTTTAGTTCTTAGAGAAGAAAACGTGGTGAAAGGTTGGTCTCAGAAAAAACTCCATGGTCTGTTACTCACCAAGGTTCAATAATAACCACCTTTACCAATGTCTTCCGGAAAAGAATTTCACTTGAGGTCATGGTGATATGCCATTTTGAAAATCGAATACGTGTTCGTTTATATTCCGCTGGCGTGGTTCACCTAATTTCATTCTAATAATTTTCGTATTCGAATTAAATATGTAATTCGAATACATACTTATGGAATGGCTTACCCCAAAACAACTATTTCTCCTCCATGTTAGTCACCAATCTATTGTGTAATATTCACCACTTTATTTCAAATATTTAAAAATAATGATAAATACCTAACATCTATAATTTCAATGCATTAATTTATTTTACATGATATTACTTTTAAAAATTGTATATTTTAATTATTATTTAGAAATATAATAAATCATACAAATACCTATTTTACCCTTTACTTTTATCATTCTTAGAAAATTTTTAGTTAAGAATAAAAAACATTTTTCATCTCATTTAAAACACATTTACGAAAAATGCTGCTTATAAATCTTAAATTTATTCCCAAAGTAATAATATGGCATCAAATAATGCTTAACAAGTTCCAAAATATAAAATATCGTGTTAATATTTTACGTTACAATATTGAATTATTAATCAAACCAACATTGCATTAACCACGTCTATTGCACAACCAAGGGTGTGGTTGAATATTTCTGATCTATTGGGAATGGCTACATTAAGAGCGACCTTAACGCAAACGGACACAATAACTGCACTAATGTCGTTTTTTTCTATTAATAAACAATTGAATACATTCAATTTAAAACTTGGTTTAATTAGGTATAGTAATAATCGTTTAGGAATAGTTATATTTTGGATTTAAGTTCTTAAGCAAACTCGAAGGAAGGTCTGGATTTGTTTGGCCTTGTTACGAGCCTGGTAGCTTAGTTGTTAGAGTACCACGCTAGAGATGCGGAACACCCGGGTTCGAATCCCGGCATGGACAAATATTTTCTCTTCAAAATAAAAACATTTAAATAATCGCAATAATATAAAAAAATTAGAAGGAAAGATTCTTATTAAATATATATTTCAACATAACAAATATTAATATTAAAATCAAACAAATAAATATATTTTAACTAATGTATACAATATAGAAATCAGTATGTATTTATGTCGGTATAAATTTAAAAAAAATAAGTTCTTGTCATAAAAAAAAATCAAAAGTAACCCAAAAAAAAATATATATATATATAAGACACTAAAAATAATAATATAGAAATATTGCGACTTAATAATAAAAAGTATTGCTTCGAATCATAATATACAAATACAAATTCTTTCTTTCTATCTTTCATTTTTTTTTTTATCATTAATTAGTAAATACAATTTAGATTTTTACATTGATGGTCAAAGATTAACATAAAAAAAAATTTGCTGATACTGCGCAAGCATTAACATAATATAAAATAATAATAATAATAATAATAATACTTTTATTAAATGTTATTTTGATGGTGATAAGTTTTAAATATTTTTGTTTTGAAGAGAAAATATTTACCCTGGCCGGATTCGAACCCGGGTCGTCTGCATCTCCGGTGCAGTGCTCTAAACCACTGAGCTACCAGGGCTCGTATTCAAGTCAGATAAATCCGTTCTCTTCACCGATCATATATTTAGTTTCTAGAATTTTTTTGGTTCCTTTTTACGCGTTTAGTTAAATTTTTAATATAATGCCTTTCTATGTACGGTAAGGGGAGTGCAGCTCAGTTGTAGAGTGCTGAGGGTCCGTGACGAAGTTCCTGGCTTCAAATCCGGCTGTGACAGATTTTTTTTTTATCTTTTAAGAGCCGGATATGGATCCTTTAGGATCTGGAGCACTCCTGGGGCTCACCCAGTCCCTATAAACCCAAAAAGAGAGAAAACCCTAGTGGTTGAGCGTGGTCTAAGATAAATAACATCCCTGCACATCCATTGTCCAAGAAACAATATAGTCTCCACCACGAACTGAACGCAAGACTTCATGTGTTGTAGTGGATTTTTTTTTATGAACTATATAATACACGAATATACTTATATGTATTATTATATCAAAGCTTTCTTTACGATATACTAAGTACTCTGATGCTTCGGTTCTCACAGGCATTCGTACGTAGAGCCATCACTGCCCGAAAATTATTCTCTTCCGGTTGTAGTATAGTAGCTTCGTTGCGATAGCAATTTCCGGCGGAAAAATGAGTACAAAGGCCAGCTATCAGGCAAAATGTCTATTTCGACACGCTTGTGTATATATTATGACAGTCGATGAATCTAAAACAAGATTTACATCTGTAGAATTAGGGTCAATCGTACAACACTTGTAAATTATTATAGCATTTCAGTGTCCATACAAAGTTATTAATTCACAACATGGCTATTACATTTATTTCATAGTTAATAAAAAATAGAATATTAATAATATCACAAAGAGTGCATGACATTGGTGTGCGGAGTGGCTCAGTGGTAGAGCACTGAGTTGCCATGCCGAAAATCCTGGTTCAAATCCCGCAGCAGTCAAGACTTATTTAGTCCGTTAACAGCGGGAGATGGATCAAACAGGATTTAGGACTCTCCTGAGGCTCACCCAGCCTCTATAAAGTGGGTACCCAAAATAAGGGGAAAAATCTGGTGGTTGAGCGTGATCTAGGACAAACCAACTCCCTGCACAACCGTTGTCCTTGAAACAGTACAGTCTCTACCATGAAGACAGTTCACCACAGTCAGTTGATGCCTACCACTGAATTATATGTTAGACAAACTAGAAGTATTTAAGAGAACAATTATGAGAACAATGTTAGGTCCTACAAGAAACCTGGAGTTTACGAAGCGATGATGAGGTATACCAAAACAGAAAAATAACAACGATAAGGAAAAGAGGACTAATGTTTTGGACATTTATACAGAATGGATAACAACAGGCTGTCAAAACTGATCTTAAGGATATCAGGGGGAAAAAAATTAACTACAGGCATCCGAGTAATTAAAAAAGATCTAAAAACACTAAACATTAAAGCAGAAGCTGCCGCACAGAGAGATGCCTTCAGAAAGATAGGGTTTGTATAAGGATTCCAGGGTACAAGCAATAAGAGAACAGCCATGAAGTGGTCGGAAGAATGAATGAAGAGACATGATGAAGGTATGAGAGAGTTTTGGAGGGAAAGAAAACAAGGGATGAGAAGGAATTGAAATTGGCCAAAATGAAGGGGGTAGTGATGTTTACAATTAGTTTTTTTGTAATTATTATTGCTATTATTACTGTTGTAATTAATTTTATTGTAATATTTTTTACAAGTTTATAGGCTGTTGTTTTGAGTTAGGTCACAACAAGTTTTAACTTATTCGTTTCCTGTTAAATATTCGTTATAGAGACTCGGTGAACCCGGAAACGATCTGCATTGATCCCACACGCATACTTGTGATTATTAATCCCTGATGACCTGGAATTTTGGGTCCAAACGTTGGTTTATTTTGCTTACAATTTAAGATTTTGTTTTTGACCTCCACTCGAACTATTTATCAAAAGATCTCCTCCATGATATTATATACGGTCGACCAATTAGGAATGGTCTCGAGGATTGATTGGAAGGAACCCAACAGCGAAGGATATTAAGACCGACGAACACTAGATCCTGGTCATCCGGGTACCAATCTCTTGAATTCTTCCTTCCCAAGATGGGAACGGAAGATGCTGAGCCGTTATACAACCACAGGCAATCGTGCGGCCGCTCGGCAGACTAATGAGGGAATGTACAGTCGGATCTCCCAGCAACTGGTTCTGTCTCTTGCACTTGTTAATGTCCTGCACCGGACTGTACCGTCATCACTAGTACAATGTGAATGTTAAAAACGTTGTACTTCCTTTTGACGACGTTTCGAGTCTATATTGTTCTCCTAATCAGGCTCTATCGATGAAAGAAATAGGTTTATAGCGAATTATTTTTAATAAAACACTATTATAAATATAAAATGGACTTTCTTGCGTTGTTAATACATAAATGCTAAACTTACCAGTTGATAACGAAATGATATTACCACATCAATCAAGCAACATGTTTGGTGAATATACAAATACTTTGATAGCAGCGTATCACCTACGTATTGCACATATTGCGAAAGATTTTATTTGTAAGAGATTTCAATTTAAATAATTTGTTTTTCTTTTGGAGTGAAAATCGGTCCGAACGAAGATCAAAATAAAAAAAATGATCAAACATTCAGAAACTAAGAACGAAATAGAAATCACGACTAACTCATTGGAAAAAATCTATTATAAAATATTGGAATGAACAGGAAAGACGAATGGAGTGAAATCGCGACTAATTGTGCACAAATAGAGATTATACATCAATAAAATTTATTGATAATATATAATACAATAATAGTGATATTATTGAAGTAGGTAGTTATAGAGATAGAGACCGGGGTGATGTGGTGAAAATCCCGGGTTCAAATCATGCTTTGGCCGATAAATTATTTACCCTGTGAATCTGCACATCACCTGGGCTCACCCAGCCTCAATAAGTTGGATAACCTTAAATGGGGAAAAAACTGGCGGTTGAGCGT
Organism: Arma custos; assembly: GCA_037127475.1. Taxonomy (NCBI): domain Eukaryota; kingdom Metazoa; phylum Arthropoda; class Insecta; order Hemiptera; family Pentatomidae; genus Arma; species Arma custos. The sequence goes on from CM073765.1 coordinate 56,661,593, forward strand.
GATCTGGGGTAAATCACCGCCAAGCTCAACTGATGTATTAGAAATGATTCAGTCTTTATCAAGTATTGAACGCAAGACCCTTCTTTGGTTGCAGTGGTACAGGTTCAATTTATGAACATATTTCAGGGAAATAAAGCAAATAATGCTATATCCTTCATATCATGGTTGGCCTGTTCTTATCAAACATTTCAAATCATGAAAGAAGATTAACTATAAATAGCTACAAATTTTAGGACGTTTTAGAACGTTTGGAACAACTGACAGAAAATGGACAAAGTATTCTATTATTCAAGAATTTCAACTTGTAATCTACCCGTCATTAGATAGTACTTTAGAAGGAATTGACAACATTGACATGTTGAAGATACACAGGTGGAGCAAACAATATTTTTTTATTCCTTGACAGGAATTCGATTCTGAATCTGATGAAAGGGGGAGGGTGCTTCAGGGAAATCAGGTTGCTAACAACAAATGGAATCGTTAATGCTATGAATCAATAATAATACCTTCAGATCTAAACAATAAGATAGCAAATATTGAATAAGTTAACACTCCAACCACTGTGCATTGATTGATCGAAACGATAGATGGATAGATATAGAAATCGAAATATATCGATAGGCATTAATATATTTATATAGTCTATTTGCAGCCGGAGATGGATCATACAAGATCTAGGACCCTACCGGGGCTCACCCAGCCTCTATAAAATATTATAAAAATAGGGTACCCAAAATAAGGGGGAACCAATCTGGCGGTTGAGCGTGACCTATGACAAGTCACCTTGCAGAACCGTTTTCCATGAAACAGTACAGTGTCTACCATGTATTGAACCCCAGACCCGTACACGGGTTATAGTGGTACAGCTTTTTTTTTTATAAATATATTTATTTGCTTCTTTTTTGTTAAGTCAAAACTTCTTTAGCCGTGTGTTAGCCACTTTTGGCAGGGAAAAACTTGTGGCTTCGGGTCAGCAAGATGCTCGTGACGTATTACGCGAGACTGCCAACACCTAGTGGCCTGTGGCATGTGTTATACAGTATCTTTTCATCAACTTTAGTTTAAAAGTTGAATTCCATTGATCCATAAGAATAACTTAAAATATCAATAACTAATTAAACTTTTCGTTTCCCGTAAAATTATTAGTCATAATTAAATGCATTAATGAAATGATGCATTAAAGAAACTTATCAAAGTATTGTTGAACTTAACAATGGTAATAATTCTAAAAAAGACAATAAAGTTCACTAGAATCAATGTTAATACAAATGCGATATATAATTAATATAACTATATTCTAATTATTATTTTATTTTTTATTAAATTATTGATATGTTGAATTGACCTTTTGCAGCCCAACATATGTTTCGATTAATAAATAAACTGCTTGAAAAAGTATATAATTACTTTGTGGAGTGTCTGTATATGTGAAAACCAGATTAATGTTAATAATTTAAATTTACCAATTTGAAATTTAAATAATTCTGACTCTTAATTCATTTAGAAATTCAAAAAAGAACACAGTTATTCCATAGTTTTGAGTTTTCACTTCTGTCAGCAGTTCTCATGACTACCTATTTTATTACTGATTATTTATTTTATTTTTTTCTTTCTTGTATTCATAATTTGTGAATTAGTTTTTCTAATATGGAGCGTTTTTTTTTATTTATCAATACTTGATTCGCTCCTTGTTATCAGTAATACTTTAGATAACTGATAACCTTCAAATAATTTTTTTTTTACAAGTTTACAGTAACATTAAATATAAATTCGATCAATCATTTTTCGGGTTATACTTTTTTGAAATATAGACTTAATTTTCTCAGAACTGACTAAACATATGGAAGTCGAAATATCGAGAAAACTTACGCACATGTTCCATTTAGGTTAACTCTATACGTTTTGGGCTTAAATAGGACTGTTTAATAAAATTAGGCGGGCAAGATGGCACAGAAAGGGACTCCGAATGAACCACACAGTTTCGAATATTGGCTCATCGGCCTCCCGGGGAAAGACGATCTGGATGAAAGTTGGTTAAAGGTATTGGAATAACCATGCGTTTATACAATGTGTGAACCAGTGTTTAGGGAAAAAAATCGAGCTCATTGAAATCCGAACAAATTGTACTATTTTATATTCTGAACTTAACGTGTATTTTGCTGACACATACCTAATTTGTATATTGTGTTAGTTATTTTTACATATTAAAAATTTTACACATGTATACGTTCACTCGATAGCATTTTTACTGTTCTTATATACTTGATTATTGACAGAATAGATTTATAACTAAATTTGAAGTACATCACTTTGTATTAATAATGTTTAAAAAGTTACCCCATGCTTTGCCCTTACTTATGACAAAGTTAATTGAAAAACTATATTTATAGTGAGTACTATCGTACTATAGGCCCCGTGATTTGATATCTGATAACAGTAATTATACAATACTACTTTTAATAATCATATGATTCAATTTTTAAATTAAATAACCTTATTTCTTATACATTGTTTATTCAAATAACATCCCCTTTTGCTGCAATGGCTAATCGTACGTTGCTACCGTGGTAGTCCTAAATTTTGCCTATCCAAGTTTAATTAGGATAGGGATTTCTAACGAGTACCTGACATCGTACAGGCTAGGGATCTCCGTTTAACGTTCCTTCTGAAGGACGGCACTCGTTTTTACTCCCTTTAAATAAGTCCTAGTGGCACCTGCCGGGCTACGAACCCGCGATCTTTGGCATAGCAGGTTGTTATGCTTACAACTACTCCACACCATTTCCTATATACAAACACAATAAAGATTATTACTATATTTTAATAAGAACGACAAAGGGACAGAAGCTTATCAATTATTTTAAATTTAATTATTAATACATATATATTTTAAAGGTTAAAGAAATTTCCAAGAAATATTGCGAGAGTTTTCTCTTCCCAATGCCAGATTTGAGAGTCGGTACATTAGATCATCTACTTACTGCTTCGGTCGAATTGGAAAGGTAAAGAAGATATTGGCTAAAAAATAATAAATTCTAGAGATCGGTTATCTATTAGTTGCAATCTTATTGTAAAAATTATGGGTGATTTATAACCATAAACACATGGGAAAATTATTTTATGATACTGTAAACCGACTGGTTAACTTAAGAACTGTCAGATTAAAAATAGAAATATTTAATGAATTCAAATAAACTTAATTATGTATCAAGTTTTATTAATAGAAAGATCTACTGTTTAGAGCTGTATATTGATTTAAAATTTTCAATTTTCAATTAATTTATTTAAATTTACAACGGTATTGCAAAAAATACAAGTAAAGAAACTGTCCACTAGTAATATACTAATAATAGACTTAAGTTAGTAGGTCTCGAGATCATCTTTTCAAATGACTTAGAGGATCGTTAAAAATTAAAATAAAGAATTATAAAGACTTTATCAAGATTATTATTAACACTACCAATATAAACCAGAAAATAATATTTTAACATAGAAAAATAAATTAATAAACATATATTTATCAAATATTGGTTAGGGATGGTAATCTGATTTTGGTTTTCTCACTAGTTAACCATAATTAATTTATTTTTGCTAAACGAACTAAACTTATACAAATACATTATTTACTAAAAATCAGCAAAAACTAAAAGGATAGGCATAAAATAGTTTTCAAAATTCAATCGGAAATTTTCCAAAACAGTCTTAAGTCTCTAAAATACTGTTTTGTATAAAACACTCTAATATTAAAAAAAAATAGTCGTTTAAAAGTAATTTAGAGACTTAACTCTTTTATTCGTGAGATTACATTACATTATAACATCTACATCATTTACTTTTATTTTTTTTTAACAAAAACAGTCTGTGTTTGATACTCTAATTTAATATCGAAGTTACGATAATTGGATCAATCAATTAATAATTTGTTATCAATATCCACATTTCAGATATTATTAGCATTTAAGAGCGACTTGACAACGATTTGTTACAAATATATTTATAATATACATTTTACGCGCGTTCTTGAATAAGAGAAACATAAACAAGAAAGAGAACATCTATTTGATACTGATATAAAAAAATATATGAGATAATAAAAAATAGATGTTTTTAATAAAATAAATAAAACAATTGGGCCGCATTGCATTTCCAAAATGCTCACCAACGACTGTTTTTATTAACTTTATTTAATTAACGATTAGGGCATTTTAGTTAATTTTATAATTACTAGTGATTGCTTCTCCGTCTCTATGTTGCGACAACTGATTAACAATGTTATATAGATTAGAAGCTACAGTAGAATCCGTCGCATCCAAGATCATCCAAGCACTAATCGACGTGCTAGAACTGAAGAAAGACCAGACGGAAGAATATTTCGCAGTGAACGGCGTCCTTCCTCCGGAATACTTGCTCAAGTTCAGATGGGACCTGTCCAAGTACTCGACCAGTCAGACGCTCAAAGGAATCGAAGATCATATAGAGAAGCAGATGGCGAGTCTCGAATTAGAGACGAAAATCATCCACACCGAATACATCGCTGCCAGGACGGAACTCGCGTCGATAGAACGTCACGAAAAAGGCCCGCTTCAAACGAGGAACATTTCGGAGTTCGTCAAGAAGGAGGACTTCGTCCTCAAATCGGAACACCTGATAACAGTCCTGGTAGTCGTGCCGAAAGTCAGCTACAACGACTGGTACAGCAGCTACGAGAGATTGGACAACGAAGTGGTACCTAGATCGACCAACCTCCTCTTCGAGGACTGCGAGTATGGGCTATTCAACGTCACTCTGTTCAAGAGGCACTTGGACAACTTCAAGGAGAAGGCGCACGAAATGAAGTTCCACGTCAAGGACTTCGTTTTCGACGAAGAACGGATCGAGGAGGAGCGTGTTCGACTTTCCAATCTTCGGCAGAAGAAGATTGCTCTTGTAGGTCCTCTTCTGCGTGCCCTCAGGATCAACTTCAGCGAGACCTACATAGCCTACGTCCACGTGAAGACGATGCGCGTTTTCGTCGAGTGCGTCCTCCGCTACGGGCTTCCCGTCAACTTCCTCGGCGTCATCATGGTCATGCCCAAGAAGAACATAAAGAAGATCCGGGAAATAATGTTCAAGGAGTTCGCCTACCTGGACGGCTCGCTGCCGAAGCAGGAGATGAAGGATGAAATAAGCGTGCAGCAGGAACAAGTCGTGACAACCTCAGACTACTTTCCTTATGTGTGTGTCAAGGTCAACGTTGAGCCGCATGAGTTTAAGTAAATCCGTTTACAATTAATACACACTCAAACAAATAACTGTAAATAAAATATGGGAATATTAAAAATAAATAAAATCGGTTAAAATTTATTGTATTCTTAAGATTGATATTTAAAAAAAGACATTGAACTCATACAGTAACATAGCCAACATTTTTTTTCACTTTATATTTGTATCCAAACTTGTCAAGTAAAAACAAAAACAATTGACAATCAGCAGATAAGCTATAAGAAAAATAAAACCAAATGACATAAAAGGTATGAAGAAAAACACTGCCCAATGGTACTTCTCCCGTAGCTTGATTTAAGAACCAACATTAAAGTCAATTTTTATTCTTAATCAACTATCGGTTTAATATATAAATTATCAAATGGTCCTCTAGTAATTACAGTAAAATAAATAAATATAAGTATAATAAAAAAAGTATTTAGTAACGAAAACTAACGTTTCAGCTAACTTTATAGGTCTCATGGCTAAATAGACAAGATAAAAACACATGAAAATAAAATAATTGAATATACATCAATAACAGTAACGATAAAACAACAATATTTAACAAATGATTTTTGTGAGAAATTTAATAAAATAATAATAATCCATCTATTTTTTATTATCAAGTTAATATTTTTACCTAAATACTGTTTTTAATATGAGGCTTTCAAGATCTAATTTCAAACATCCCCAAATTTCAAAAACTGATTTTTTCACATTTGCTACTTTAGTGGAGTGATACATTATGCTACCGAAACAGCAGGTTCAGAACCGGACTAAAACCATAAGAAATAAAGTGGTACAATGTAGTGTTAGACAAAATTACTTGACTAAACTAGCGAAAAATGTGAAATAGTCAATTTTTCGGATTTTTGAGTCATCCGCTTTTGATACTGAACGCCTTTTCTAATTTATTTATTACTGTCATTAGTCTACATTATCTATTTTATTTTAATATTTTTAGTATCTTGTTTATTCAGTTGTATAGTGAGTGTCTAGTAGCATCTGTTAACCAGTTTCCGATTTGTCACTTTCTAATTTAACCTTTGAATAAAAAATAACTTGAACAGGTTATTATTTATCCTTTTATTTTATTATGATTTAATTATTTTTTATTCCATATAATTATAATCACCTTTATTCTTGTTCCATTTATTCCATTTCTTCGGGATATACTAAAAAATATACTTCTACAATAGAACAATTATTTTATTTTATATATTTTTTTAATTAAAAAGAATCTATAATAGGCTACAGTCGTGAGAACAATGAATAAATAATCAGAAATTTAATGAAATTTTTAGGATCAACATGTATATTTTTTTTTAGTTTATCAATAAGAATAAGTTGATGTATTTTTTAAAAATATTTATATGTTATTAATTGAACCATTTATATAATATATTCAAAATTTGTTAGAATTGGAAAATGTATTTTCTCTCAAATTTTCTGTTGCAGGCGAGTTCTAGCTTACCCATACTTAAACATGCTAATGGTTGAAATAAAATATTGGAATAATTATAAAAACTAATAAATATTCAGATGGGTGTAAATATACACAATACTTAAATTGATAGTTTGGGCTTTGTTTTTTATTCAATAAAATCGAAAATATTTCTGAAATACTTATGCCATTGGATTTAAACTATTTAAATTGTTATAACTACTGAGAATTAATGTGATATAAATAGGGCATTCAGTGAATATATTAGTCAATTCAAATAGTAACGGACGATGAATCCATTCATAAACCGGTGGACCCAATTCATTAATAATTAACTCAAAGAAAATCTCAAGGTGACCGACTACTAAATTACAGCAAATTCATTCAGCAGTTATCTAAATTTTATATTATATCCATGGCCTTTCGTTATAGTAAATAAACTGTTTTGTTTTGTATAGTTAATATTAATTAATAAATATTGGTGACAGCTAAATAACAATTAATTAAAATTGATTAAGAAGAAAAAGAAATTTATTGTAACAGAGAATAATAATATTAATAAATATTTACGTCATTTCACATAATATTTAAGCATATTGCTTATACTTAAACAATAGATACCCATTAAATTTTAAATTATGTTTTACGTTGATACCTTACCCGGTATTATATAACATCACAACTAATAGCATGCAAAAATGTTAATATAAATATAAATAATTATTTTGTATTTCCGTATAGGTGACTTCACCTTTATCTTTGTCTTAAAATAAACTATAGCATTTATTAAAAAAATCTATACACTGTTCTAGAAGCATCAAATATATTTGGAATTATCTAAATTTATTTTTTTTTACGTTTAAAGATACGTAATGTAGAATAAAAAAAAAATTGATTCCGTCTATCCACCGTTGACGTGTTTTGTATAGAACAACTGGAATGATAGAAAAAAAAAATGAAAAATATTATGGAGATATATTTTAAACAATTAATTTTTTATCTAACATTTTTTAAATATATTCAATTCTCTCAAAGGGAGTTATTTTTATCTCAGTAATACATCTATTGATGTAGTTAAAAAATCAAACAGATGTCAGACACAGAAGAAAACCATTCCTACACCCATATGAATGATAAATTTACCCGCTTTCAAAATCAAATACACCCTTCTACAATCATACCGAAAACCATACAAAACTTCTTTTTCTTAACATCTTTTCAATTAAATATTTATTAAAATTAATTAATTTTAATATAAATCCAATATAAATTAATATAAATCCAATTAAATAATCGGACAGTTCAAGGTGAACCCATTAAAAATAAATAAACGTATTGATTCCTAAGAAGCGGGGTAGCTCACTTGCTTGTAGAGCGCTCAATTGCTGTGCTGAATGTTTCGGATTCCAACAGACTACCTGATAAATTTATCTGATAACAGCAATAGATAGACCATGTGGGACCTGCAGACCCACCAGTGGCTTACTCAGGCTCTATTAAGTGGGTATCCTTAATTGGCAGAAAACGCTGGGGTTAAGTATGATCTTGGACAAATAACTTCTCTGCACAACCGTTTACCTAGAAACAGTAAGGCCTCTACCAACAACTAAAGCCCAGACCCTTCAAAGATTGTAGTAGTACAGGGTTATTTTTCCTATTTGGAAATTTCAACAACAATTCATTACAGTATGCCTTCTTCACATTGAATACAAATTTTAAATGTTACAATTATGTTTCAGATTTTTATCTTAATTGTAAAAATTATTTTGGAATATGTTTTTCTAGAAAACTACTACACTTACAGCATACTTTTATCACACAATTAATTGATCAATAAAAACTTAACTGTAACATTAACATTAACTATAAAAATTATTTAATAAAATTAGTTACCTTTGTTTGGAATATGGGACACAGCCTGGCTAAAACTGAAGGTCGTACTAAGAGAGTGGGGATAGTTTAGATATTATATTTCTTATTATGCTTCAAGGAAAGTAATCCGTTCTTATAGAAACCTGTTTCAAAGGACATTTTTATGTACAACAAATTATATTAATAAATGGACATGATATAAAATTTATGTAAATTAATATACAGTTACTAACTGGGAGCAGCCTTACATTTTAATCGTCTCCTAAAATACAACACCCGGTATCTTATAAATACAATATGCAAGATTTCCATTTCATCTAGAAATTACTGTTTCAACAAACATATATCATCTATAAATTCAAAAGGTTAGTAGAAACGTTCATTTATTGATGAAACAATTACCGAAGTACACACATTTCCTATTAGTACATTCCTAATTCCATACTAAAGCACATGATTACAGTGGAACGTCGATTATCGGAACTAATGTTGTCAGGGGTAGTCCGAATAATCGAAATTCACTAAAGAAATAAATACCAACCAAATGAATAGGAAGGGAATCAGAGAAACAAATGAAATTACCTAATTAGGTTTACAGTTCTTAGTAAACAAATAGGTATTGAAGTCTAAGTTAATTTTTTTGCTGTTTAATGAAACTTCAGTTTTGCTGTTTACAAATAATGCTGATTTCAGAGGTAAGAAGCGTGTTAATTTTTCGATAAAAATAATTCCATGAGACAGACAATCAAACATTTTGTAACTAGAAACTGGTTTGTGGCTGATTATGTGATCTCTATATTGCACAATAAAATATTTCTTTATATACGAACATAATGATCGTATGGCAATTTTTTTTTTTTTTTAAGTGAATTTGGATTATATGAACCAAATCTGAAAACATTAGTTGGGATAATAAACACTCAATTGTATTATGCAATTAAAGCCTATACAGCTCTAGTGCTATCTGGTGGACTTTGTTCTAACTAAATATTTCTTATTCCTCCATATTTGAATTAATAAAATTATACTCTTTAATTTATGATTGATCCAATATTAAGTAATTATAGAATATTCTTATATTACTGAACTTCATGGAAGATTATAAAAAAAGAAAATTTTATGATGCTCTGGAGTGCTAAAGCATTATCAATTTACAGCACCATGCTAGTGCTGTCTAGCGAAATTTGTAGTAACTAACCGTTATTAAAAACCTTATTTATTGAAAAGTTGAAAATTATAAGTTCTCCAATTTTATATCATTTAAAAATATCGTTGCTGGTGTAGGAAAGTTATATCTAAAGCAATAATAATTAAAATTACAGCGGTGAAACCACCTCAACTTTATTTACATTTTAAAGTTTTTATTTTTCATCATAATGTTATGATTTATGTTGAATATAAGCCTGTCTATGTTGACAACCTAACTATTCCATTATGTACAAAAATGGCAAAAGTTAATTATAAAAAAAAAAGGACCACTAAAGGCCACGAAGGTACATGGTACACGTGTATGTTAGAGGCTCTACTGTTTCTAACCCAACAGTTGTGCAGGAAATGATTTGGTCGAAATCATGCCCAATCACCAGTTTTTTCCCCTCAATATAAAATTACCCCTTTTATAGAAGCTTGATGAGTCCCAGAATGGTCTGTAGGTCCCACAGGGTTCTGCTAAGGCTGTTAATGATTAAATAATTTTTTACCACAGCCGGTTAACACTGGACCTTCAGAAACTCAACACTATGCTCTATGCACTGAGCTATCCCACTCTTTATTTGAAGTTAATTATAATTCAATTAATGGCAATCAGCATACTAAACTGCCATTAACCTGATATAAATACATCAAACGTAATTTTGTATTTTCCTTTTATTTCCGTTTATTATATAAATAAACGAAAACGTATATATTTCATAGTCTTTTCATTTATTTTAAGCATAAATAAAAAAAATAATAATATGAAAGTAAGTTCTCCGGGCCTCAGGTTCTGACACGTCCTAGTAAAAGAGCTCGTGCCCGCTATATGCTGCGTAATTAAAAAGGGAATTCCCCGGTTAACAGGTTAAAATGCCTGAATTTTTATGAAATATTTAACTTCTTTTTTTTTTTTTTTTACAGACTAAATCAAAATGACCATCGATTTCTACTACGTTCCGGGATCTTCCCCATGCAGGAATGTTCTCTTAGCCGCAAGGGCTGTAGGTGTTGACCTAAACCTCAAACTAACAGACCTTATGAAAGGAGAACACATGACCCCAGAATTCTTGAAGGTAAAAAATATTTTCATATATTTTTTGGTTAACTATCAATTTGCCACATTAAAGACACAAAATCTAAGACCTAATTAAAAATTGAAGTTTTTGAAATACCTGTGGTATGTAAGACTATTTTTCATCTTATCTTTTAGGGTCACAAGATCTAATATCCAGATTGCCTGTTTATAAGTTTTTTGTAATCACTCATAAATCACTAATTCATTCAAATAAGAAAAACGAAAATTTTGTAGATACATTTTTGTGTCACTAAGGCAAAGAATTATATATTGATTTATTAATATGAAATGTAGTATTTTGCATACCTTGATTTTTTCATTGATGTTTCCAGATGAATCCCCAGCACAATGTTCCAACCTTGGACGACAATGGTTTTGTTCTCAATGAAAGGTAAAGTCATATTTCTTGCTATCGCCTTTTCCTTATTCACTGTAAAAAAAAAAAAAATGATTAGTGTAAAATAAAGAATTAAATCAAAAGTAAATAATAAATTTAACATTATTGTTATGATTTTACTCTTGCATTAGCCAAGAAAAGTAATTTATAAAAAGAATATATTTGTTTTTCACTTTTATTTATCTATAACATATCTGGTCTGTATATTTCAATTTCTGTCAGTTGAACATTTGTAATTTTTTTCATATTCAAAATTATAAAAATACAAAATATTTTTAATAAAACAAGAAATAAGTAAAACCAGTACAAGCAAAATGTAGAAAGCATTATTTTTTTATAAACAAAAATGTTTTTAAATCGATCTGCAATTATTTAAAAGTGCTCAGTATTTATGAACATTAATTGAACTAATTAAATTAAATTTACTAATGCCTTCAATTTAAAACATAATATTCAATTTATTTTATATATTTTTTTAAATATGATTTTTTATATTACCATTTCAACAAAAGTAACTTCACATGATAGCCACCACTGTTACGTCTCGATCAAGCAGTAGTTTAGTTATCTAAATGAGGACGGGGGGATATTTAATAATTCGGAAAAAATAATCAGAGGTTTTGAAAATTAAATCCATCTATCCATGGAGTAGATGGAACTAATAAATAATGTGCTTTTTAAAATTAAGGAAAATATAAAAACCAACAACTCATTCCAAGTGTATAGCTTTTTAATCAATCTACTGTGGCTTTACAAGTGAAATACACTAACTCAAAATTATAATTTTTCAGATTTTATTTCAGGTTTAATTGACTACAAAAATAAGATGTTTCTTTTGGTGAAACATTAGCCTTATCATCAGCTTTTTCTCAAAATCGTGTTTTTGACTTGGTGTATTCCACTTTTAACCCCACAATATCATATATAAAGAAATTTTCGAGTTATTTTTATTTTATCTTTTTTATTAAATTTTATTCTTATAAGTTGAAAATACAAAAAATATTAATCGTATAATTAATTTGCAGCCGAGCTATAATGTGCTACCTTGCTGAACAATATGGCAAAGATGACTCCCTCTACCCAAAAGACCCAAAGAAGAGGGCCCTCGTTAACCAGAGGCTTTACTTTGACATGGGAACTCTTTACTTAAGATTTGGAGAACTTTATGTAAGCAGAGATTTTATGAAAATTTAAAAATCTTAATGACAATTATACATTAAATTATTAATATTTATTGATATTGATTGATAAGAACATCATTTTTTTTTCTTTCAGTATCCAATTATGTTCGGTGGTGCACCTTACGATGAAGAGAAAGCAAAGAAATTGGATGAAGCTTTTGGATTTTTGAATTCATTCCTTAGCAAGTCTACTTATGCTGCTGGAGAAAACCTGACTTTGGCTGATCTTGCTCTTGCAGCATCAGTTTCTACTGCTGAGGTATACTCATGTAAAAATCTTAAAATTATTAGTAATATTTTGGGTATCAGTTCCACAGGTTGTTGATTCGAGTTGAGTTACAAGTTTCAACTGTTAGTCATTTCCTTTTAAATATTTTACAAAAACACAAATACAGTGGATTGTCGATTATCAAAAACGTCAGTTATCTGAATTTTCAATTAACGGAACTGTTTTTTTGTTTTTTTTTTCAAATTTAACTTTAATGAATATTTTATTTGAAAAGAAAAGATATGGCCAGGACCAGGACTCGAACCCGGGTTTGTCACCTCTCCGTGGTGACGCCTCAACCATCTCGGCCATTCTTTTCACTGATCCTATATCTCCGTGTTCTCTCAATTCGCGATGTATACACGGGGAGAATGTTAATTGAACATTACTTTATTTTTGGATCTTGTTGACTTCAAGTCATTAATATTATTATAATTTATTTAATTGTTATATGATCTAATTTTTTTAAAAATATTTTATTTGAAAAGAAAAGATATGGCCAGGACCGGGACTCGAACCATCCATTTTACTATTTATTTAATACAGTTGACATTAATTTATTTATTCATACAATTTTTATTAGAAGAAGAGTTATTCCATGAAACCGACTTAGTGTAAGAATATAAAACTAGGTAAATGGCTCAAAGCAAGAAGGTTATGGAAATATTAATATGTGGGATAAATTAATATTGTCAAAATCTTTGTTGCCAGAATTTTTTGTGAATTATTTATAAAAGTTTTTCTTATTATTTAAATAATTACGTGTTCTTATTATTGAAAAAAATAAATCAGTAATACAGTTATGTTCAATTTTTAACTTAATTAAAAAAATTAAAAAGTTTTACAAAAATTATACAAAATGTGTAAGACTGAATATAATTTTTAGTAAAAATCCACCGAGTGAAATTCAGAAAAAAAAATTAATTAATTCAAACTCATTAACTCAAACATATGGATTTAAAAGATTATATTTAAAGATACAGTTAAAAGATTTATATTTATAATTTTTTTATTTCATTTTATCATTATTCTTATTATTTTGGTTTTGTGCAGGCTGTAGGCTACGACTTTTCAAATCACAAGAACGTCACAAAATGGTTCAACAAATGCAAAGAGACCATTCCAGACTATGAAAAATCCAACAACGAAGGCGCTCAAGCATTCAAAGCTATGTACCAATCTATGACAAAGAAGTAAAATGGACAACCTTCATTCGATCCTACAATGTATTATTGCAATTTAATTGCAAGCTATTCTTACTTGTGTGTCATGAATTTCAGATAGTTTGCACTTCATTGAATGCAGATGTTTTTCAATAAATTATCTCTAAATCGACTAGTTTTGTTAATTGATACCTTTTCATAATATTATAAAATAATTATATAAGCAAAACATATATATAATATGGTCATGTTTTCTCCTAACTTTCAGATTGTTGACAAAATTTAATTTAATTTTTCAGCACTCATGACCACCTAAAAGTTACTAATTATAGTTTTTTCAGTTGTAATATAAATTGTTTTTGAGCAATATTAAACAATATTGAACAAAATCCAAGATTAAAGTTTTTATTTTATTTTTTTGGTGGGGGAGTTGTACCGGGGATCTGGAGACAGAGAGTATATATACTTTGCACTGTATGAGAAATAAAACTTTAGGCCTGTATTAAAAAAGTTATTTTTATTATGCATTACATTAACAAATTATTTGCCTCAGATTCTTAATAGGGGAACAGAGTAACTCTTTGAGTAGAGTGCTGAGTTCTTAAGCTGAAGATTCCAAGTTCAAATCTGGCTGTAGCAGATAAACTATTCAATCTGTTAACAGCCTCGGATGGACCCTACAGAATCTTCAGACCCTCCCGGTGCTCACCCAACCTGTATAAAGTTTGTGGCTTTAATAGGAGGAAAACCAAGTGGTTGAGCATGATCTCGGACAGATCACCTCTTTGTACAACTGTTCTCCTAGAAACAGTACAGACTCCATGTACCAAATCCAAAGACCCTTCATGGGTTCCATACTAAACTTGGTATTGGGTTGTAACATATGAAATGTCAGTGAAAGTGTAAATTTAAATTATTAAACAATACTTTTATTAATCAAAATAGGATCCTTCACTTTCAATACACTTCTCCCAACATGAAACAAGCATTTCTATCCCCGCTCTGTAGAAATTAAGTATCAAGGAAGAAGCGAAGTCTTGGAAGGTCAATTTCAGGGCATTTTCGTTGTCAAATTCTTTATTTCTTAAAAAATTATCCAAACAATGGAAAAGGTAAAAATCAATTGGAGAATATGGTGGGTGAGGAAGGACCCATTGTATTGAAAGTGAAGGATCCTATTTTGATTAAAAAAAGTAATGTTTAATAATTTGTTTGCTAATAATTTAAATTTACACCTTCACTTATATTTCATTTATTACAACCCAATAAAATAAAAATTAAAAATTTAGAGCTCCCGTAGCATCATCTGATTAGCCATAGCAGCATTAAGTGACATTAAAAATACATTTCAATCACATTTTTTAAACTACCATAACACATTATGATCGGCCTATTTTAATTTATATCTTTTTTAAAAAAAATTTATAACTACTTCATACATAACAAAGTATATAATTTCTTCAGTCGGTTTATTGAGAAGGTGTGGTTTTCCAACATCATGTTTGTTCCCAACATGGAAGCATCGATTTATTTTAAAGTAGTTACACATCATCTCACCCAAAGATATACGATCTGTTCCAGAATGTTAAATATTCTGATATTAACCTTCATAATTCATAAATATTAGTTCATTACAAAATTGAAATTTGAAAATTTTACATGTAAATCCAATATCATTCTGAACATCAAGTTAAAAGTCCTATGAATAAATATTAATAAGAATTCAACATTTGTGTGATAGTGAATCAGAAAAAGTTCTGTTATGATGGTCCTCGTAATGCAAATTCTTGATTCATCCCTTAAAAATTTTCAACATATTTTTACTGATTGGAAATGATAATAAATACCTCAAAACTTAAAAAAATAAATCTATACAAATTTAAATAGTTCTGATCAACTTATCATTAATACTGAAATTAGAATGTATATATTTAAACAATTCCTAATGATAACAACATAGTAACAGTAGCAATACCATATTTTAAAGCAAGTAAGTACAAAAATTAAATAATTTAAAATCTGTTTTATTTATTATTTTTAAAAGCAATTTTTTAGACTATTTTTAAACTTTTAATTTTTAATTTAAGGTGCTATATTGGCTTCACTGCCCAAGCAATGAACTCAAAGAAAAATCAGATCCTTTGATCTGAATAATATTTAAATAATGATATATCCTTATATAAGACTGAAAAGACAAGAAACTGCTCGACGTTTTCGATTACTTCAACATTTACTGGACAAACGCTCTAAGCTCCCAATTAGTTACAAAAGACTCATTTACATGACAGTTATCAAATCTATTTGGACATACGGAGATGAGCTTTGTGGCTCTACTAAACCATCCAATTCATCTCGAATCCAAACCTTACAATCCAAAATCCTTAATGCTCCTTATTATGTCACAAATAAACTCATCCATCATGATCTTAATATCCCATATGTTGCTGATTTGGCCCAAACTAGATACCTATCCTTCCATGACAAGCTCCATACACACTTGAATCCGCTAGTCTCTCAACTTGCTTCCCCTACTATTCCTGATAACCCTCCGAGGTGTCTGAAAAGAAGAAGGCCTCGAGACCTTCTACTATAGAACTTTATTGGAGTGCTATCAATGGGTTGTTTCTCCACAAGTGTTTTTTTTTTCATGTCCTTTGTTCATACAGCAGATTTACTTATAATATTATTACGGTTGTAAACATGAATAAAAAATAATGAAATGGTATGCCACCCTGAGATTATTATATTTGAAATATAGTAATTCTCTTCTCTGAAAGTTGACAAGGAGTTATTCATTAAATAAAGATCCCTTTCATTTAATTGAATAACTTTCTATTTCTTGTGTGCTGATCATAGCTACAAGATAAATTATTAATTTACATACAAAAGAGAAGAGGGAGGCCGTCCTTTTGCAAGATGTGATGGTCAACATTTCATGTAAGATTTCAGAAACTGAGACCATGTATAATTCTTTAATATAACTATAGAAACAAAATAAATTAAATTAAACATTATTTACTTTTGTGATTGTTGTACAATGTAGATCGTTCGTGAATATTTATTACTATCACATGTACTTGATCCGTTCTTAGTAGCTCCGAATGTAAAATTTCTAAATCCGTACAGCCTGATAAAGAAAGGGAAAGGAAGAGATATGTAATGAACTAAGGAAAGAGAAATATGTATTTAATTAATTAGCAATTAAGTCATGCGGTACAGGCCAATATATTAATACTCACAGCAATAAGTAAGAATTTAGCATTTTTTGTGGCTGAATCATAATTTCATTCTTTCCCCCAAGTGGGAGCCTCTACAGTGCAGTTAATATTTCAAATTAAACAATTAAAAGTGAACTGATGTGCTATTACTAAATAAGCAAAAAGTAAAACAATTGAATGATACCTGAGAAGCTATATAATATACAATAGCTGGAACAACTAACAAACCAAAACCAACTAAAATAAAATTATACTCCATTAGTGGTAAAAAGTGGGCCAAATTGAAAATCATGATAGGCTAGCCACGATTTTATGAAGGATAAAAAGATTAAATTAATAACGTAAAACCGTTTCAAAAAAGTACAAAATATTCAATAAAATAATTTATATTTACGACATTATTCAAATTATTTTATATACATTTTTTTTATTTAATCATGGTATTCAACGAAATACCGCCGATTCTTCGTGGGATATAGCGCTAAAATAAAAATTAATAATTTAAAAAATTCGTTCCTTAACGGTAGTCTAATAAATTATAGATATATGATAAATTATTTTCGTTTTTTTTATGATAATAGTTAATGAATAAAGAGGAAGTAAATGGCCGGTAATTGTAATTAATAATAATTAGTTTAAAAGTAATGAAAATATTAAAATTGAGGTATATTTTTATATTAATAAGTTATTTTATATTACCAATATTTTATTATTAATGATTTTATAATTAAAAAGAAATGCCACTAATTCCTTTAGCTACATGGCGCCAAAATCAAAACTACTGAATCAACAACTCAATCCTGAATGGTTGTCTAATACCAATAACTACATTTAATCAGTTTTTAGTCATTTTGAAACAAATTTCTGTGTATTTTTATTATTTTAAAACTTCAAAGTAACTTATTGGATCGACCATTACAGCGAAATGGGTTAGTAGCGTATGAAAATAATTACTTTATTGTGCGATAAAAAAGTTGATGTTTTTTATTAAGGCTGCCACTATCTGGATTGAGATAATGGTTTAAACAAAATAATTTAGCGCTATTAGTCGTCTTAAATACAAGTGGTAAACAGAATCAAAGTGAGTATGAAATATTTTTACAATAATTGAACGAATAAATTACCAATATTTATCTGTTTAAAGTAACATTTATGAATTATGTATGTGTAAAACTATAAATAATTGAACCTTAATTTCAACCTTCTTGGAAATCCTTGGACACTTCACACATTTTTAATAATTTGTAGTTTGGGGGGCGTCTATTTACAATCTTATACCCTTTTGAGTTTTTCCGTCTTCAGAAAAAATTAATCGTCATTTGTGATGGTAATTACCTAATAATAAATAGTTAAAAATTGCTAATGAAATGAAAAAAAAATTAAAAGCTATTTAACGGAATAATCCATTGCAATTCCTTTTTTGAAAAGTCTTATTGGGAGATAATTTTCTTCTTCTAATAGCCTTGGAGATTATACCCCTTAATTGGAAAAGCTTACTTAAGGGCTGTTTTATCAAGAAAACTAGGTCAAAATAAAAATGCGTCTTTATAAAAATCTATAAGATATTAAACAACTGCATAAACTAGCTTTACCCCCCCCCCCTCCATAAAAAAATTAACTAATTTAATTTATGCTAATATTTAAAAAAAAACCTGTACCACTACAACCCGTGAAGGGTTTAGGGTTCAGAACAAGGTAGAGACTGTACTGTTTCATGGACAACGGTTCTGCAAGGAGGTGTCTTGTCCTAGGTCACGTTCAACCGCCAGATTTTTCCTCCTTATTTTGGGTACCCTATTTTTATAATATTTTATAGAGGCTGGGTGAGCCCCAGGAGGGTCCTGGATCCTATATGATCCATCTCCAGCTGC
This sequence comes from Arma custos, assembly GCA_037127475.1. NCBI lineage: Eukaryota > Metazoa > Arthropoda > Insecta > Hemiptera > Pentatomidae > Arma > Arma custos. The sequence goes on from CM073765.1 coordinate 56,680,520, forward strand.
AAACAGAATAAATAAAAGTACTGCCTTGCAGCGGGATTTGAACCGCTTATGCTTATATAATAAATTATATGTCACTATCGTTATATTGTTATGGTTTTGAATCAACTCCGATGTTTAAATACTGTGAGAAAAATGAAAAGACCTTGAGATAAAGATTAATTTATGGTAATTGCTTTTATGTAATGCTCAATTGAGCTCTCACGAGGGAATATAATTTTTTACTCTGTCAATATGATGTATAAGCAATTCTACATGAAATAATACAGGGAAAGTGCATATATATCGCTTAATATCACCAAAATATGGGATTTAAAAATATTAAAGAATCGTTTATTGGTTCTAATACATCAAAAAATTAAGTAGCCCTGTCTCTTTATAGTTAAAAAAACAACTTAAAATCTTATTGAAACTTTAGCCAAATTCTAAACACATAAACATCATCTCACATTTTTTAAAAATTATTTATGTAAGTTAAAACATATTCTGAATAGTTATTTACATGGAATTCAGAAGTTTATGATACAAATAAAATTGAGTTTAAAGAGCCCATTTAATTTTTTTCTATCTCACTAAAATTGTAATATAAGTACAGTATTTTTTTTTGGGTACATTCGTTAAAATGGAGTAACTTGCCAATTGTTAGTATAAAAGGTACTCATTAAAATGCTTAATCAGCGATTTTTAAAATAAGTAAATACAGTAATTAGCAACTGAAATTAATTGAATATGTTATCATTTCAGGAGCGACATTTAAGTATCGATGGTCTAAATTTATTTTTTAAAAACGTAATATTTTACGAAAAGTAAGCGTAATAGTTGTAAGAAATAGTAATTATTGTATATTTTAATAATGCTGAAAAAAATATCAGATATTATGTTATCTTTTATATATTTTAATTAGTCAATTCATTAAATATCGATTATATTTAATCGATTAATTGTGTAGATCGATAGAGAAACTGCTTTGTTGACAGATCTTGAAAGTAGTGTGGTGATTGCAAACAGTATGTTTCATGCAGATTTGAATTGATATTTTTTTTAGTTTAGAATACGTTTTAATTACGTTTATATTTATTTAATTAAGCTTGCGGAATGTATGAGGCTACTATACATACCAAGAATCTAGCTTTATTTTTTGAAATTATACACAAAATAATATATATCGACAACTACTTATATGATGTTCCACATATAATATCAATTTAATTGTTCTACATATCATTGAATATCGTCGGTGTTTAAGTGACCGGTAAGTAGGAGGTAATAACTTATATTTATAGACAGTTTTGATTGTATCCCATCAAGAGCCATAGGAAATTTTGGTGGTTTCTTTACTTATGTTATCAGCATCAAATTAAATTTACTCTGAAGCTTCATCACAAATTACAAACAAATTTTCCAGTGATGCATTTAGTCATAGTGGTACTTACTTTCTGATGAATATCTTTTCATAACGTATAATTATATTGCTTGTGTTTCATACTTTGAAATATTTGAGCTCTTGAGTTGTTTCATATTCGCAGTACATCAACTTGGCTATTAACTAGATCAAGAGTTTGTTGCTAAGCACCAGATTCTGTTTTGATCTTAATAGTTTCTCTTTTCCGCTGGTTATATTGTTTTCATATTCGAATCTCTTATCTTATCCTGATATTATATTCTAGGAAGTTCACTTGTGTTAATTTAGTTTTAATTTTCTTTATTACTTTTGTTTTCATTTGTAGTGAAGATTGTTATTTGCAATTCCTTCTTGTTAAAGTAAATGTCAGATTGATATAATTAATTTCTTATTTTTATACAAGCCGAGTAAGTTTATTATGTAAATTCATTATTAGTTAAGAGTTTTGTATCTATAAATTATAGGTACACTGTAGTAAGTCAGCTTCTAACATAAGTTATAGCATACTATGTATTAATTGTTTGGATATTGATAAATTAATATATTTGAGATGTTACATCTTTTATTGATTACGGTACTCATAATACAGAATAATATAAATACTTAAATGAAATCAAATTGTGGAATATTAGACATGCGACATTTTACATCTCAATAAACTAAATTAAAGCCAATTTAGATAAAGAGCAATTGAAGCTTTATGTATCAAACTTTAAATTTTAATTTTCATTACAACCTTTTTCATATTGTACTTAATTTCAAAAATACTGATTTGTATAGTATTTTTTTATTTATTTTTAGTAGTGTCCTTTATTTAATAAAATCATATTTTATTTGTTTTTGTAAATGATCAAATTCATATTAATTAAAATTTAATGTAATTTTAAATTTTTATTAAATCTTCTAAAAATAATGTATAAGAAGATAATGATACAAATAGTATTGCAATTTTGAACAATGTTTTTAAAGAAAAGTGAGTTATGAAATGAATGAGTCATTCCTTGAAATAGTCCATTCAAATTGTTTATTGCAAAATACAATAGAAGTTTTTCTTACTTTAACTTATTAATGTGGATGTAAAAATTAAACGAAAGAAATTTTTTCTCGCTAAATAAACAGATCTTCTAATAGTCTGTTAATTAAAAATTTTACTATCTTCATTATTCTGTTGAAAAATATACCAGTAGTTTTATCCTGATCTGTTATGTAATTTATCTTCTTTTATTCGTTATCGTGGACAGGGTTTTTATTGTTAGAAATTAATTGAACATAACTTTTATTTGGGTAGAATCCATAGTGAACTGTCTGCTGATCCCACAAAAATAACCGAAATTAGGAAAAAAGCTAAGTACAGTTTTTGCTAATTTCAATAATGAATGTATTACCCATATTTTGTGGGTTTTAGGGGGGTACATTTTAAAAAATAATTATTAATATAATTTTAATCATCCATAAAATCATATTATTGCTCTGTATTGAACCATAGCTCTAACTCTAATAGCACCTACTAATTTATGTTCTGTTCTCAGATGATCTTTTAAAAATGGGTACAAATGGACGAAGAACCGAAAGCCGTAATAGGGAATGGTTGATGAATGGTTTCAGTCAAGAAAGTACTCCGGACACAATAATAGAAAATGGTAACTTTGGATTCATCGGGCACCAACCTGCTGGGCCAAACGAGCTGTTTGCTGGAGAACAAGTAATAAATTCTCTTTTAAGTTTCTATGGCCACTATTTATAAAACTCAGTGGTTTCTTCTGGTTTCGACCATGTCACTAAATTTCTCGCCGTTTTCCTGACACGATCGAAACCAGAAGAAACCAGTGAAGCCTGTTGTATAAGTAATAAATTGTTTTACATGTTATATAATAAATTTAATAAATAAATTATATATCAGCTAACTTTAAAAACATTTTAAGCCTATCTTTAACAATTATGGGGTTTTTTATGTAGGGTTTATTATTTATTCAATTTTTTATCTTTTTGAATAATGATATTGAAGTTGTTTTCCCAGGACATACTGTAGGTGAAGAAACAAATATAAATCATGAAATAAAATAAATAGAAAATTTAGACTAAGGCTTTTTTTAGTAAGCCAATGATATATTTATTTAGATTTTGAAATGAAAATTTATATGTTATTGCTGATAATTCACCTGCAGTGAAGTTTTAAAAAAAAATTAAATCAGGCTTTCCAACTCTAAATAAATACATTTTTTATAACTAGATTACTAATCTATTTATTTCTTTTTTTTCAGAATGACACACCCTGGTGGAAATCACAGTTCTTTATTTCCGAACCTGTTTTATTCGGGACGTTAGATGGCGTTTTTACATCTTGTTTGATAAATGTGTTCGGTGTCATAGTTTTCCTTAGGTCTGGATGGATCGTCGGACAAGCTGGAGTATTAAATGCTATTTTAATGATATTGGCAACAGGTTAATTAATTTAATGCTTTTTGTTAGGATAATAGTTGTAATAATAGTAATATAATTGGTAGATTTGATTTAAGTTTGAATCATTCCTTCATAACTCTTGGTAAAGGAAGTAGTGATCAGATAAGAAAAAAAAATGTAATTGTTTTGAAAACTGTAATAATAGATATTGTCGATAATGAAGTGTAATTATGGTTTATACACTTGTGTGAATCAACTAGCCTTATTTTTGCAAAAATTTCAGGCTATCATTTTTATTTCCAAACTAGCAATATGATTAATATTAAACTCTTTATCATTGAAAAATTAATACTGAATTATTATTTAATTTAACTCATTAGGTTTTTTCTCAATTTTTTAGTTGGTGTTGCTTTGATTACCGTTTTATCTGCAGTGGGGATCTGCGAGCGTTGTAGAATGGAAAGCGGAGGTGTATATTTTTTGTTAGCCCACGTTCTCGGGCCTCGGTTAGGAACTGCTTTTGGTCTTCTTTACGTTTTTGGTCAGGTATAGCGATCAAATTCTACCATTGTTGTATTGCTTGATTAAGTATAATGAGCATTCTTTAGTAATGATATTTATCTTAAAATTGTATTCTATAATTAAGTTTTAAGTTTTTTCGAGATCATATTCCTGAATTATTCATAAGCTCATATATTTTAATGTCGATCAATATGTAAAAAGATGAAAATGCATCATTCTATTGCTTTTTTATTTAGGTATCAGTTCCGGAGGTTGTCACTTCGTGTTAAGTCACAAGTTTTAACTTTTCATTCTTTTCCTTTTTAGTGTTATCGAAAATAAAAATAATCACGAGTTACAGTATGGAAATAAGAGTGTAGTTTTGGGAAATGTGCATATTTCGGTAATCATTTCATCAAGAAATGAACATTTCAAAATAAAGATGATGGTATAACCTAACATGTATGTGTTCTTCGGTTCTTTAATCAATATACAATCAGCAGTCGTTGCAATAAACTGTCAGTAATATAATTATTTTTATTTTCTAGAATATTAAAAAGGGCATTTAAATTTACTACATGTAATTAATTCAAAGTGACAACCTGCAGAACTGATACCTTTTTATAATTTATCAATTAATTTTTCTTCCTCTCGTAATTAAATAATAATTTGTAGATAGTAACATAATTTTGTTTAATATTAAGGAAATGAGTATAACATGCGTTTGGTTGTATCTACTAATTTGGCTTTTCCACTATGTAAATTAATATTATTTTTTAAAAATTATGAATGAAAATTTGATTAAATGGTAATTTTTGTGTGGCTATTACTGATTAATATTAATGTTTTTGCAGGCTGTAGGATGTTCATTATTTGTTCTTGGTTTTGGGGAATCTCTTGCTGGTCTCGTCGGTCTCGAAGGTGGTAAGTGGGCCCAACGAGGATTCGCTAGTGCTGCTGTCCTTCTATTGGCGGTTATCAATTTAGCTGGGGTCAAATGGGTCGTAAAATTGCAATTTATGCTTCTGGTGGTGCTCCTTTTCGCTGCACTAGATCTTCTCGTCGGTAGTTTTGTACATACTGATATAAGTAAGAATTATTAATCATTTTTGTTGTTTTCTATTTAAAATAGAACCAAGTTTATCCATTATTATTGAAATTAAGACTCCACCAAAAAAAAAAACTACCAAATAGCAATTAAACTTATTATTAAAATATTTAATTTCATTTCCAAAATTTACTCATAGATCAGATGTTGTCAATGCAAATGCAAAGTATCAAATGTGAACAAAATCACACTTTTCTTTTTGATCTATAGGGATAATCTATTCTAAAAGCAGATTATTGATGTAAAATTCATATAGGCCATCTATAAGACACAAGAATTTTATAATTACAATGGTAAATATGATGCTATGCACTGATTTTGATTGGATCCTGAACCAGCCAGTTTTTTCACTCTCTGTAAAAGTGGTGTTTTTCGTGTTTGATATTAAGCATTTGTACTGGCAATTTATATTAATTTACCACTGTTTTAATTTTAAATGGAAAATTTATGTTAAGTGTAAATAATTTTTGTTAGATTTAAATTAACCGTTGAAATGTTAATTCATTTTTTAAAGATTGGTACCAAGTTTGTTTTTCATATTTTGAGTGAACTTGAAGTTAACTCAGCAAGTGACTAGGGTGTGTACTGTATATGACCTTAGTCTGTAGGTGAGGGGGTGTATGTAGTATGCTGAATAAAAATACTGTGTGATTGTTAACTTTTATTGTTCCCCCAACCTGGAGGACCAGTGGCTGACTGCAGCCAGACGGCTGGGCGATGGGGGTGCCACTTTCCTACTCCTGATTTATTTCTATGAAGAATTGAAGTAGTAATGATATTTTAGTAGCTTACATAATTATCAAGTCCAATTATTCTTTTTAAAGGAGTAAAAAAATCCTTGGTTTTAGTGTCCTTCCGAAGGGACGTTAAACTTGGGTCCTGAGCCTGTACGATGTCAGGTACTCGTTAAAAATCCCTATCCTAATTAAACCTGGGTAGGCAGAATTTAGAGTGCCCAATATATATCAGTGACGTTAAATGAACAAACCAACAAGGTCAATTATATTTTTATAATATAATAGTTTAAATAGTTTATTATGAAGAAATGTTTATTCAACTTTTAGTACAGCAGAGAAAATTCAGGCTACACTTAACTAATTCAATAAAAGCTGTTATAGTCCAAATCTTATTCATAGAAATGGGAATCACCCTTAAACAAATAGCAATGTGGATATGTCATTAAATATTTATTATTTTTGTAAACCACTTTATTGGCAAAATAATATTTTTTTATTTGATTTCAGAAAGTGGTTTTACCGGATGGTGGACTGGCCAGCTGAGCGCAAACTTATTCCCTGAATACTTCGATGGTTACAATTGGTTCACCGTTTTTGGCGTATTTTTTCCAACCATTACCGGAATTTTGGCTGGAATTAATATGAGCGGTGACTTGAGAAATCCTGCTAAAGATATCCCAAATGGCACATTGGGAGCTATTATAACAGTGTATGTTATTTTGTTTATAATCTTGAAATGCCACATATAGTTGTTGAAATATATAACAAAATGAAACTGTTTCCATTAAATCCTATGATTTAAGCTTAACAAGACCAATAAAAAATAAGAATACGATCTTTAATTATAACGTAAGAAGAGAAAATATTCCCATATATTTTCAAATTTATTTTTGGGATCGAGAGTTACTGTAGAAGATGCCGCTTTTCTCATATAGTTAGCCAAATTATTGAGATTTCAGTTGCAAATGAAATATAATAAACAATTGTTCCTGAAATGAATAATCAATTTTATTGAAGCTTTTGTTTTTACAATTAGGTGGATGCTTACAACTACCTGATGGATGTATTTTTAACATCCTTAATCAAGCTTTTAGATTCAATATATATTTTACTTCTTTCTCTTCAAAATTTTTAGATTTCCTTTTAGGCACACATTTTTTAAACCTTTTTATATAAATACTGTTTATTAAGGGTCACTTGTAGTATAGTGGTTAACATTGTGGGTAAAAGATCGTGGGTTCTCTGCCCAGCAGTTGGCCATATGATTTTTAAGGGGACTAAAAAATGCTTAGTTATAATATTTTTAGGAAGGATCTAAAATGGGCTGTGTGATGCCCGGTACTCATTACAGATTTCTATCCTAAATAAAGCTGGATAGGCAAAATTTATGACTCCCATTTTAGCATCGTCCAATTAGCCATAACACATAAAGCATAAAGTGTCATTAAATGAATAAACAAACTAATTCTGTGTCTGAATCCACCACAAATAAGAATACTCGATAATAACCAAGAAAATCAAGTTCAGAGCAAACGAAACACTGGCAAAATAAAGTATTATTTGTATAAGATGAAAATAGTTGACTGGATGATCTAATGTAAAGGAGATAGTTGGGGGGTGCAGTCAAAAAAACACTGAATAAGTAATAAACTTATAATTATGTGCCGACGTTTCGACCTACAGTGTCACCTACTGTGTGACCTACAGTGTCTATCTTCAGGGCGACTTCGCTCTCCAAATTGCCCTGAAGATAACCTACACTGTAGGTCGAAACGTCGGCACATAATTATAAGTTTATTACTTATTCAGTGTTTTTTGACTGCACTTCCCAACTATCTCCTTTACATATTATTTGTATACATCTGTATTGTTTTGTATAGTATTGTTTGAGACTTGCAGGAGTTCATAAACAAAAATTGATGAATCGAATAGAGCCATTGAAAAAAATGGCACATAAGCCTAAAGGTTCTCTTTTTTTTTTTAAATACCTCAATTAATACTACTAATTTTTTTGTTTAAATAATATTGATTTTACACATTGTAAGATTAAATTCTTCTAATTTCTTTTCAGTACCGGGCTTTACCTAACCTTTGTACTGGTATTGGGATCAACGTGTACTCGTGAAGCATTAAAGACTGATTTTATGATATCTGCTAAAGTTTCTGCTGTTCGTGAGTAATAACTTTTGTTTTTAATATTATAAAATTTATCACTCTATAGTAACTGAATTTTTTTCTTGACATTTTAGAAGTCCTTCTTCTCTCCGGCCTATATGTTTCTTCGATGTCTAGTTGCCTCGGAGCTATGTATGGAACCCCAAGAGTTTTGCAGTCAATCGCTAATGAGAACGTTATTCCTCATATTCAATTTCTTGGAAAAGGAGTAAGATCTACTTGATATAATTTCAATTTTTTAATTTTCATTTGTGATATGCTTCTACCTAACCTTTCAGTATACAATAATTTTTCTTTTGTTTGTTATTTTATAATATATTACAAAGTTATTTATGTATTTTTCTAGCGAGGACCAAATAAAGTTCCTGTATATGCTTTAATCGTTGTTGCCGTCGTGACAATCAGTTTTATTCTTGATGGTGACATTAACTCTTTAGCGCCAATCGTAACTATGCCATTTTTGATGATGTATTCCATCGTTGACTATGCTTACTTCGCTCTCGCCCAAACGTTTGACATACAATCGCAGAGAGAACAGAGATTCAAGTAAATAACTTTATGTGAATTTATTATTCAAAGCATTTTATTAATTGTTATGTATTAGTTATTCGATAAATGTACTTGTCTACAGAGCGAAAGAAAGGCAACTTTCTGAATCTTCGCCATCACTACAGCAAAGTGATATTAGCAACGATTTAGATACGTTGTTTCCTGAAAGAAGTCAGCATAGGATGTACTCAGCTGTAGGTTTTGTCGAAACATTGTATTATTGCAAAAATATTTTTTTATTTTCTAAATTGTATTTTGTATTTAGGTTTCGAATACACCGAGTCCAGAGCATGTGGCAACAGCACCTCCAAGTTATACAGTTCACAGAAAAACTACGAACTGGTACTCAAAATGGTGTAATAGATGGCTTTCATTATTTGGGGTAAATATTTATTTACTATTTACTACATTACATGGAGTTATATCATTAAATTAAAACCTTGGTTATAAAATAAATAATTACCTTGCAAATGGACATATAATTATAATTTTACTGTATATTTCTATTTTGATCCTAAAGTATTAAATCTTAATTTTTAGTCATGTCCTTTTTGCATGCTCTTAAAAAATTATAGACATTTTTTGTTTTTTTGAAAGATTTTAAAGTTCAAGTAGCTAATACCCAAAACGCAATCATTTTCTTAAAATAAATTAGGCTGATTTTGACCCCATTGAATTGCTGCTAAGCTACAACCATTAGATTTTATATGTTCATGATTAAACCAATATTACTGCAATAGAAGTGATTTTCAATTTTTATTATTATTAATAGCCTGACTTGTTGCAGATTCAGTATAACATCTGTAAGAGCTGTAAAATTTCATAAAAGTTTCATCTCCTTTTTAGTTTAATTTTTTAACTTGATGCATGCAGCCTTTGATGTAATACCTCTCTAGTCAGATTCAGTCTGAATCTGACTGTAATACCTCTCTAGTCAGATTCAGTCTGAATCGCAAAGAAAAATTGTAATAGAAGACAATTTGTTAGTTAATCAAGATTTATTTAATTCATACATAATAATTTAATTTACACATATTTATTTAATTCATAAATCATGATTTAATTAATTAATCAATATTAATTTATATAAACAGTATAGAATATTTATAATTATAATATTTATCTATTCTTTTAATTGCTTAATATCTTGTCAGGATTCATACTGTTCTGTTTATTTACTTATTATTATATTTAAGTGAAACTTTTATTCTATCACCCCCAAAAAAAAAAAAATTTTGTTCATCACATGTCGCATTACACCTGGAGAAGGGGTAAAGTGAAAGGCGCACGACAGAGCAGCCAGGGCCAATATGGTGGCACCCAGTCAGCTAACCGTGTAGCATTTATGTTAGACTTATTCGTGCAAGTGTTCCGCGGTATTCTGTAGAATAATATTTGGGTGTTTTGATCTGCGTATTAATGTAAATGCATTTTTTTTACTTTATCGTAAATGTTTTAATGTTTATTAACTTTAAATAACATTAAAAAAAATTAAATCAATGAAACAATTTGTTTACTATTAACAAATCTCTTCAAAGACTATCAAATCCTTTTATCAGTGTGTATTAATTTTAATTTTTAGATATAATAATATATTTAATTTTTTTTATAATCTAAGGCATAATAGCTTACAACACCTGTATTGTTATTCTTAAGGGACTTGTCCCAGAATAAATAAAGACATTATTATTATTATCAATATCTTGTTCTTTTTCTCGGTTTCTACCGGAGAATGGACCTATGGACGATGAAATACATCAATATATAATCATAAACAAACACTTTATTGTGAATATCCCTGTTAGATAGTATTGCTCTTACTTTTTAATATGCGTTTATCATCTAAATGATCATATTAATTAAGTATTCCGTACTGTAATACGCAAATTGAAATTAAATTTTATAATTAAATATTTTGTCTACTATTGATTTTCCATTATCATTCCCATTTTTCAATTATTAAGTTAAGATTAAAAACCGCAATTTTAAGACCCTAAATCGAATAATTTTTCCAAAATTTTTTAATTAAATGCCTACAAACCGAAAAAAGTTTCACTTACATCGTGGTTTCATAAAACCACATAACTTTTTGCCTCTGTCTCTTTTTATACGCTTATGATATATGTTATATTTCTTTTTCTGTTCATGTTTGTTATTCTAAAGGGACTTGGTCTCAGAATAAGTTATAAAGTTACTTTTGTATTCTGTTCTATTCTATTCTAAAAAAATAGGATTATCTATATTCACTTCATTTACATTTTTTTTTTACCACATTACTTTAAATAATTAATTTAAAAATATAAATTATCTGTTATCAGGCCTTTTTAAAGTTGGGTATGATGCTCCTTGTCCACTGGGGATATGCCCTGGCCAATATTGGAGTAGTATACATTATCTGGTTGTACGTTGGGCTGACCAATCCTGCTGTGAAACCTGGAATCGCTTCGGAATTCAAATTCTTCGCTTGGTTGCACCGAGCATTCCTAAGGCTATGTGGGTTAGTATTCATTTGTGTTACTCTTTAATAAATCTTCAGAGGTCAGTAATTTTTCCCTATTTTTCTTATATTTAAATAGATTTTTTGTCTTTGTTATATGTGAAAGTGTTATTTTCTTATATACTAGACTAAAAATACACAAAACTGCCTACTATTTCAGGCTGCTTCAATACTTACTTGACTATTATAAGACCTATTAGGACTTACAGAGCTTTGGGGCTCTTCTAAGCCATTGAGTTCCTCTCATATCGAATTCTTCATAAAATCCTCACTACTCGATAAGTTTATTACAAATTTAATGATTCGTAATAACCTTAATGTTCCTGTCATTGCCTAAACATTAATCCTTATCAAATATTAATACTTTATGACTATTTTTATTTCTATTGAAGCCCGATAGTTTCAAACCTAGCATCCTTTTCGATTTTTGATAATCCTCTGAAGCATCTGAAAAGTGTATGGTATATTACTATCTCTAAATGTTTTTTTATTTTTATGCATTTGTTAATTTCATCAAATGAATTTATTTAAAAGTATTCACTTATATAATTTTAAACTTCTGTTTTAATATATTTGAATATGAATGGTTCTCTTATTTAGTAAACTCTTCATTAATAAAGTAATACAACAACTTATACAATTCTTCATGATATGTGAATATCAGATAAATGTATAAAAATATATTTATTCTATTTCATTTTTTTATTAATTGTTATAATTTTTAAACATTTTTCCCGGCCCTATAAATATAAATCCCAGCCCTGGACAAATCTTTTCTCTTCAAAATAAAAATACATGTTTGATTCATTCAATATGTAAAGCTGTAATTTATTTGACTTATAGTTTTTATGTTCACCAAATTTTTTCTATCAGGAGGCGTGGTTACGATTACGAAGAAATTGTGGTTCCGCCTAGCCATCCCGGGGTATCACTTTCTCCGTGCCAACTTACGGAAGAAAATGAAGACTTTTCATCTCGTCAGAGGTTTCATCAGACGGCTACGGTTCGTCCGCTGTACGATCACGATGCCCAGACAAACCAGACAAATATTCAGGTGCTTAGATAGCCAAAACTTTTAGACGACCAGGATACTTCAGCCGAAAGGGCTATATTAGCTCAGTAAAATTTGTCTATCCTGTTGAATACTCTCATAATTTGTTATGATACTATTATTTATAAACTGTTAACCATTTTGGTTTATATTCCTATTGAATCTTAATTGTCGATCTGAGGCTAATAAATAAGATCTTTAGTTCGTCATTGCTTTGTTAATATTGTCTGAAGATAATTCAAAATTTCGGGTGTTAAATTCGATTAAAAACTGATCAAAAGTGATTTAGACTAATTTATCTTTTACAAAATAATATTTATAACTATTTATTTTAGATGTATAAACCAAAAATTACTTCATATGCATAATGATTTCCAGATAAATTTTTAAAATTAAAAAATCTGAAATGTTTATACTTTAATTACCGTATTTAAGTTTATTTATATAATTTAATTTATTTAAATATATTTAACCATATTCCTTTTTATTTAATTTATTAAAAATTAAATTGTATTTAATTATTGTTCAAGGAATAAATAAATAAAATAATATTCTCAATAAGATAGATTTGAACGTTCATTATTGACTTAGCTTTAATCACAGAACATAGAACTAACTAAGAGCTGCATTAGGGCCCGTATGGAGGGAGGCAGGTGAAGCAAGCTCTGAAGCCGTCCCCCATTCCTTTAACGCCCTTACAGCTGAGAAAGTGTTGCAGCGCTCAGTTTATTTAGCCTAAGAATTCTTCATGTTTTATCTTGTCGGGGTAAATTCACTGTGAAAAGTTCCTTAGTAATACTATTACTGGGGAGTAGATGCTGAACATCCTCATGAAATAAATGGTTCCTTCACACTCTTCAAAACCATCCACTTTATTTATCAAACATTATTGCAGTGCATTCACAATGAGTTACTGAACAGCTGGCTAATTTAACTTTCATTTTATTGTTGCCATAAAAAATGTGGGAGTTACTCAATTGGTTCAAATCCTTGTTGGTTTTAAAAATTGTGTAATAGCTCAAAGTGCTTCCAACTGATTTTACGGCCACAACCATCTACTAAATTACAGTAGTCATGGAGAATGTTTCGCACCAACTGTAGAAGATGGCATGGGTCTAGAAAAGCGATTACACAATCTCCTTCAACATTGGCCGTACACTTGATATTACGTATGCAAGGCTCGTTAAAATCAAAACCTATTCTCTTCAACATTTTTATGTGGTGAGATGCTCCATCACAAGCAATGGATGTGACAGAATATGTAAGTAAACAGAAGTACACGAGCTAAGTAAGAGAAGTTATCTTAGCGCCGCTACACTTGCTGGGGGCGGAAAGAGTGGGGGGACCATTGGGAGGCTGGCTTCACTCGCCTTACCTGGCATGCCCCTTCTATTTGGTTTTATGTTCTGTGGCTTTAATATATTAGCAAATAACTTATTTTTTTTTAATTTTGCTATTTCTTATTTAATATCAAAATTTATGTTTTGGTATTTTATGAGCATGCATTAATCATGATCAATTTGTATTAAGTTAAAACTCAAAATTAAAGTCTTAAAATCAAACTTATTATGTTGTAAGTAACATCGGTATTTATGAACATTAAGACACGTGTTGACTCTCAGTATTTAAGGTTCTCTCAATCTATTCAGATCAAACAAATAGATTAACTTTTTGTAAGTAATGAAATCAGCCCAGTTCTAAACATCAAAATTAAGATTATTAGGTATAAATGATGGACATGGATTTACAGACATCTGTAAATAATAACAAGAATTTAAATTTTAATTATTGAGGATCATTATTGTTCATCATTAAGCGTTACTAGATAAAAACATTACTTGCAGCCTGATTGATGTTATTTAAAAATTGCATTGATATTTATATATTGTATCATCGCAAATGTTAGCATATGGATTTTTATTTATATTAATAATCCAGCATATTTTGCATATCATTTCATGTGAAATTCATGTAAAATTTCTCCAGATTTGGAAATTGTACAATCTTACGAAATATCTTTGTTTTCTGATCTATCAGTTTCTTTATAAATGCATGGAACAAATAATGGAAGATTTTCCAACAGAAATACCTCTACAATTAAGGACAATATGTTTTAGGATTAAATATGCCTAAAGACAATTTATATAATAAAATGTCAATTTTCCGTGTTAATAACAATAAAAAATGATTGTATATAGATTATTTTTCAATAATTAATGTATATACACTCTTAAGCTTGGATAAAATTCTTCCAATTGAAAAATGTTTTTCAATCACCCCTTCGTAAAATATTAGTCTGCAAAAAAAATTATTATTTTTTTTTAATATAGAAATTAGCTATGAAAAGAAAATTGCTTTTGAATTAGTATAATGAATACTGAAATTTTCAAGCCTTGTATTTTAAACTAAAATAAATTATCGTTAATAGTCGTCCTCTTACATTAAATTTCTTTCGGACTTAATTTTTCATAAAAGAATAAAAATTATTAATAACTCAGATATATTTTTCATTTATGGGTGGTATTATTTTGGTACAACCTTGTTTCTACCTGACTAAGTCTAACATTGGACTGTGATTTATCAAAAGAAATGACAATAAATTGTTTGGTTCAGTTTATACAGTTTTCGTTACTATAAGAAATTTTATTACTTAAGAACAGATAAAATGATAGTTTTCTTAACTATTCCTGGACGGTATTTAAATAAATTATGACAAATAAAGACTGCAAGATGAAATTTCTCTGAACTATAATATCATTAAAGATTCCTACACTAATTATATCTTGATAGGCAAAATTTAGAGCTCCCACTGTAGCGTAGTCCGTTTAGCCATTTCAGCATAAAGTGATATTAAATAAATAAACTAATAAAACACTTCCATTCTTCTTTATATTAAAAAACTTATGTCATGGCCTTTGAAAATTAAATTTTAATTATGTATCATTACTAAAACTTATTAAAAATTGTAATTATTAATAGTGCAGGTTGGAATTGTTTAATTGAACAGTGTGTATTATAAATAAGTGAAATTAACAATGCTGAAGTCTAACTTTATTAAATTTTCTGAGATTTGTGCTGTATGACATACCTTTTGTTGGCCTAATAAAGTACATCTTTTGAAATTAATAAAAAAATAATGATTAAATTAATTATTTTAAAAATAATTAAATTAAATTAAATATTTTTTTATTTATTGTTCTTTTGATGGTGATTATTTTTAAATATTTTTATTTTGAAGAGAAAAGATTTGTCTTAAAATAAAATTTCTTTTCAAAATAAAAATATTTAAAGAAATGAAGACAAATCTTTTCTCTTCAAAATATTTAAAAATTAAATTAAGTAATTAACCCTAAAAAAATCGATTGTTGCACAAGATTGTGGTGTTGCCGTCTAGTAAGTGACCTTAGGATTTTATAAAGGGAATAAAAAATCCATCATGGCTATGCCATCCTTCGAAGGGGACATAAAATGGTCCTAAGCCTGTTTAGTTTAAAGTACTTGTTAAACATCCCTATCCTAATAATAATAGGCAAAATTTAGGACTTCCATTGTAGCATCATCTGAATAGCCTTAGCAGCATAAAGTGATCTTAAACAATTAAAGAAATTAACAAAACCTTATTGGCCTTTATCTCGAAACTACCTCTATGACTTTTACACTTTTTATCTAGAATACATACCGATTTTATTTGATTTACACATATTATACATTTTTGAATACAGTTGTATTTTAATATTAAAAAAATTATGTTAATATAGTCAGTGATTTGTGTGTATAGATTTCTAATAGAAAGAACAAATAAATCTCAATTTCTGGATGCAGATAATATGCCTTGTATAATGCCCAAATGCCTTGATATATATCTGCTTTATAACCATTATAGAGGTTATTAGTGCTCTTATCAATAATTTTGCCTTATGTTGAATAGATATTAACATATTAAATCAATTAGTGTGTTTATTAAAAATTCAAATTTTTATGAACACCCAATATACCTGATTGTTGAGTGTCTTAATCAAAACTTTGAAGTCATGAACACATTCCTTTTTTTTATAAATAAAAAACATCGACTCTTATAATGACGCTTTTATGTTATTTATTTTATTTATTATTAATTTAAAATTTTTTGTATTTTGTGTAAATTTTTAGTCAATTAAATGTTAACTCAAGATTACTGGGATGTCTACTGTTATTATTTTTAATTTATTTCAGATCTGTCTTTTTCGAAATTGTATTAAAGAAAAACCATGATTATTTATATTTCCTTTTAAATGTTAGCCATAATTTACTGCCATTCAATTTATTTTTATTTTATTCTTTTTTAAGTTTTATCAATGACAATTTATTATATCATGCTCTGAAAATGTATCTTAACTTAATCTCGCTTCAGTTTTTACATTGGATGTATCAATAATCAAAGCATAATTCTTAAATTATTTATTTTTTATTGTTAATGATAATGTTTCTTTTTTTTTATATTTTTGCTTGTTTTATCCTACTATATGTTGTTGTGATTAATAAAAATTAAATTATTAATAAAAGAAAATAAATTTGTTTATTTTTATTTAGTTCATTCCTTTCATGTATACCTATTTTAACAATATTCTAAGTTACTAGAGTGTGACACTTAAAGTCTGACTCTATTTTACTTATTTTTATTTGATTAATATTTATTATATCTACAGCCTAGGTGAATAAGTGGTTTAGTCTAATTTTCTCCAAAATGAGTTTTTTGTACTTAAGTAGGCGGAATCGAGTTATTTTGGTAGTGAATAAGGGGCTTAGTAAGGCATTGCCTTGAAAAGGAGTTATTGTTTATATTACTGCTACATTTTAAGCCAAAAACTACGATAATGATATGATTCAGGTTATTTGAAAGCAGTTAACTCTCTCTTGACAAAGTCCAATAACCACTTATTGTAGTGGGGCTATAGATATAAATACTTGAATATTTTTTATTATTTATTTCTTTGAAAATGTTTTCTTGATAACATATTTAATTTAATCTCACTTCAATTTTTAATGTTAGAAGTAATGATCAGAGCAAAAAAAAAATTAGAGATTTGACTAGAGTCTTAAACCTTTACCACTACAACCCATTTAGAGTTTTGGATTCAGTATATGGGAGAGACAGTACTGTTTCTTTGACAACGGTTTCCCAGCAAGGAGGTAATTTGTCCGAGATCATGCTTAACTGCCAGATTTTACTCCTAATTAAGGGTATCCATTTTATAGAGGCCAGGTGAGCCCCAGGAGACAGTCATCGGAAGCAACTGGGTCCAGCTTTTAACAGATTAAATAATGTCAGAACCTTTAGCCTAGAAACTCAGTGCTCTTTAGCCTAGAAACTACCACATTCATCAATCAATCAATGGAAGATATTTTAATTATTTGTTATTTATTCTTCTTCTTTCGTTCTTCCCATTGGATGGCTATGTTCGGTGATAAAGCCACAAAATCAGTGGTCATCCAGGGCCCCATAGAGCTTGGTCTCCAGCGTTGGCTCAAGCCAAATCCGATTTCGTGCCTCTTCGAGTAATTTGCAGGATGTGCTCAGATGTCTCATCTTCACCGCACATGCACAGGAGACTTGTTCCTTTTTTGAGTTTCTTGAATTATTTCTTGAGTTATTTATTCATTATTTCTTTAATTTAGTCTTTACTAAACCTGTAACCATTGGGTTGAAACATTGGTTTTTAGTAAATATTTTCTTCTATTTGTCGGTTTATTTTCTGCTACAAATAATTTATAGTCAACCAATAATTATTTAAGCTAAATTATAATTATCCAGTAATGAGTTGACCTTAATTTTGATAGATAATAATGATACTTTAAAGAAAAAACATCATTTTTTAAGAAATAAATTCATGTAATCTATATTAACAAAAAACATTCTGTAAAATAAAAATAATAGCATGTATTCAATAGCTTGTAGTTTTAATATCCACCAGCAGGTGCCAGCACCATCCAATGATACAATACTCGTAGTTCCGCTCCCCGCCACTACATGCCTGCACTGCCAAGATTAGGAGTCTCGGAAAAGTGAGCTCCTGTAAACTCCTACTCTCCTAATATAAAATAAAGATTTTCAACCGAGAATTTGCTCTTTCGGCCGCCATTTGAATATTTTATTTCGTAATTATAAAATTAATATTAATCAATACAAAATTATATTTAATGTACATATCCTAGGACTCCATCCCGACAAACGTCTCTCTTGGAATCCTCCTACAAGACTGAAAAGACTGCTCAACGTTTTCGCCTACTTCTTTAACATTTTCTGGACAAACGCTCTAAATTAATTACAAAATACTCATTTACATAAATAACAGTTATCAGACCTATTTGGACATACGGAGTTGAGCTTTGGGGCTCTACTAAACCATCCAATTCATCTCGTATCCAATCCTTACAATCCAAAATCTTTGGTAAAATCCTCAATGCTCCTTATTATGTCACAAACAAACTCATCCATCATGATCTTAATATCCCATATGTTGCTGATTTGGCCCAAACTAGATACCTATCCTTCCATGACAAGCTCCATACACACTTGAATCCGCTAGTCTCTCAACTTGCTTCCCATACTATTCCTGATAACCCTCCGAGGCGTCTGAAAAGAAGATACTATATATATACTTCTACTATATTGGAGTGCTACCGATCGATAGTTTCTCCACAAGTGTTTTTTTTTTCATGTAATTTGTTCATATCAGCAGATTTACTTGTTGTAATATTATTACAGTTGTAAATATCAATAAATTAATCTAAAAAAAAATAAATAAAAAATATACAGATAGGATATTTGATTTGTATTTATTATTTCATTCATTGAATATGCTTAATAAAATATTTATTAAGGATATATTATATTATTTCTTTTTCCTTGTTTTATCTGACGAATATGAATTATAGATGTTATTTGTCAATTGTCATTTATTAAATGTAATGAACAATGAGAATACACTCCATATAGTAATTTTTATTTGGGAAGACAATATTTCGACAATAATAATTAGTTTTTTTGGCTCTTAATTTTATATTTTTTGAGTTGATAGTCAGCTTTAAGAATAAAAAATTATCAGACTAAATACTTTTTATTGCTGTTATCAAATATGTTATAGTTATAAGTTTCAACGATTTCTTTTTTTAGTTCTGCTATATATTGTCGGCACTGATGCGGGCGGCAAACATGAAAGGGAATATGTTTTGGACAAAGAACAGACCTTTTGCTCCCCTTTATGGTCAAGTTCCTGAGAAGGAAGGAAAGGGGGGGGGGGAGGAAGACTCTTGAGATAGACACAGAGATGAGAGGAGGTACTCTGGAGACGTACAGCAAGGAGGAGAGATCTTGTGGAAGAAGGAGAATGAGGAAGAACAACGCGGACCCAGAAGATGAGATCCCGGGGGCGACAAGAAGAAGACCGGCCGACCTGTAACCCAATCTACCCTTGTCCGCAGATAAGTTTAATTCATTTCCTGTAATGTATTTTATGGCAATCCTTTTTATATATATATATATATATATATATATATATATATATATATATATATATATATATTAAAATCTGAATCATTAACCTTGTTGAAATTAAATAAATAAACGATCCTTATTATAATTCTTTTGGTGCTTACATACCCTAGATACACTATTTATTTATAAATAATATATTGAAAGTATAATAGACAAGTAAATTGGTAAACACAAGAATAGACCTTTGGAAAGGAACCCAATTAAGATTAAGGAATATAAATAATAATTTGAATACTTATTCTAAATGTGACTCTGGCATCCCAAATATCAATATATATATTCAAGATAAATTTAAGAGTAGAAACATAGCAACATATAAATGATGCATTTTTACTTTCGAAAAAATGAGTTTTGAGGATGTAAAACTAGTAGTAGTTTTAAAAACTAAAAAAAACTAGTTACTGTATTTTAATATTTTAGTTACTAAGATTTTTAATTTAATGCTAAAGAGTTTTGGGATCAGTAGAGGCTGTACTGTTTCTATGATAATGGTTGTCCAGAAAAGTAACTCACCCAATCACAATCAACGAAAATGATTTTCCCTCTCTTTAAAGAGGCTGTAGACCCAACAGGGTCCATTCGGTTAATAGATTAAATAATTCAGCTGTGGTAGATAAATTATTATATGTATGACAACTGTGATGTATATTTTTTACTAAATGGACAACCAAGATTTTTTTTTTCAATTAAAAATAAATTAATTTTTAGATTCACCATAATGTAACTTTCGAATCTTGGATAATATTAAATTATAAAACATATATTTATTTATAAATTATAAATTAAAAACAAATATTTAATAGCTTATTTAAGTAAGAGAATTTTAAAAAGAAGAAGAAAATAGCTATGATAAAGCAGACTTCCAAACCACCCTTGAGGTGCTGCTGTGGTTACGTTACCCATTTTTTATAGTGGATGGTTCGCCTCACTGAATCCAGTAGCAGGAATGGCCTGCTAATGCAATCAGTGTAGCCCTATAAACCACTCAACCTTCAGTCTCTATTCGAAGACCGATAGAATAATTTAATAAAAAGCTTTAAACCATATTTAATAATCTAAAATAATAATTAAATTTAATATTAAATAAAATTTTATTTAGTTCACTCCCGTTGAATATTTAATCAATTAATGCATGAATACTTTTCTGTTTAAGTATGTCGATTGGAGTTCACATCATATTCAATCATATAAAACCAACAATTTTTGAAATTATATTTTATATATTACTCCAACCATCGCTTTGAGGAGTGGCCCTAATAGGGTCGTATAATTTTTAAATACATCTGTATTTGTAACTTTATAACAATTTTTAAAGGTTTCTACTGTTCGAATGTTTGCATCAACTAAACCGGCGAAAGATTTATTCGCTTTGAGGAGATGAGATAAAACACAATTTTTTATGTCATCATGAGAAAAGCAATCATTTTCTATTTCAACAATTTTTGAATTTATATTTTATATATGAATACTTTTCTGTTTAAGTATGTGGATTGGAGTTCTCTGCCCGCATCATGAGGAAAGCAATCATTTTCTATTTCAACAATTTTTGAATTTATATATGAATACTTTTCTGTTTAAGTATGTAGAATGGATATCTCTGCCCGCATCATAAGGAAAGCAATTTAAACAATTACAATTTTTGAATTTATATTTTATATATGAATAGTTTTCTGTTCAATATGTAGAATGGATATCTCTGCCCGCATCATGAGGAAAAAATCATTTTCAAAAAAATTTTGAATTTATATTTTATATATCAATTTCATTTTTAAAGGTTTCTTCATAGAGAAATCACAAACATTTACACAGACGGAAGTAAAGAAGGCAATAATGTAGGCTGTGCTTGGCTACTTTGGGACACGAATGGGAAGATGCGAAGTGCCCGGTACAAACAAGGCTCCACGAGTTCCAACAACCATGCCGCATAATGCATGAATACTTTTCTGTACAAATGTGTGGCTTCAAGGTATTGGTCAAATATATCTGTGATAATAAATTTTTGGGACAACAAGGTCTTGGTCAAATATAACTGTGATAACAACATAGCACTCGAACAAGCTGCGAGATCAATCAGGACCACCAACCCAGGAGGAACGATATCTAACAGGATGACCAAACACTTAGCGTATGCTGATGCCGTAGTGGTATCACGAAGGTCTAAAGCGGCGCTTTCAGGAGCTTTGCAGGAATTTGAAGAAGCGGGAAAAAGAAAACCCATTACATGATTTCCATAGAAAATGATGAGCAGGAAGAGCAGAGTCATGTGCAACTGCTCCACCACACATTTAAGAAAGTGGACAGCTTCAAGTATCTGGGGACTTCAGTGACTTAAATACTTATACATAAAAAAAAAATTTTTACTTACGTGAATCAGCTTCGTGATGGAGTTGTAACTTCTTTCTGCAATTCTTAAACTCTATAAGACTCTTAAACCATTGGCTCTAAGCATTCTTTGATATTTCCCAAAATTCGCTTATACTAATTTTCTTGTTTTAAATTGACTATTCCATCAGAAACTCAGTTGATAAATGAAAAAAAATTCGTTCTTTCTTTTATCTAAATATACTCAAGTATCATAGCAACAGAAAAATCTTTATTTCATCGTTATTCGCTTAACAAATTTTGAAAGAATAATGTTGGGAATATTTTGAGCAGTAGGTACGCCCCGCGCTTATCTCGTTACCTCGTAGAGGAGCGGCCCCTGGGTGGTAGATCTGGGGATAGTCGGTGGAAATTCCTTGCAAGTTCACCCCGGCTATGTCCGATGGACTCATTGATCAACAATGTGAGCGCCCCCCTCAGGATTGCTTGAGGGGTGTAACGTAGGTCGAAACGCCCTACAAACATTATGTTTTACTTAAAAAAATATCTCTAATAATCATGGATCTTTAAAAGGTAAAACGCTCGTTAAAGAAGGTACTCTATTCCACCGTTCGGACTTAAACTATTCCTGGTGCAAGTTGAAATATAGAGATTTACGAACAGAGAAACTCACTATGAATCACTTTTACTCATTTTAAATATTTACAAGCAGAAAGGGGAGATCTATTTTTAATAATAATAATTAATCAAGATTGATGAAATAAATGGAGTAAGAAAGAAAATGTTAGTTAAGATGACTAAAAGAGAGGTACCTTGATGTTAACTGTACGCTTCATCTGCCCAGACTGAGTCTATTAAGTGTCATACGTATTTTCATTTACTATACATATTTCAATATCATATCTTAAAGTACACAGGCTTGTTATTTAAATGCTCTTTTTTAATTAATAACTTCTAATATTCTGTTACCAAGAGAAATACCTATAAACTTAACAAGACCAATAATACCTCTAGTTATATTAAATTAGCAGCATAACTCAGTTCACAGCGCGTGCTGGAATGAGCAACATCGCTTCTGTGACATTTCTTATTTTTATCTTTAACTTTCAACGTCACATGTTCACATAGTTATAGTTCGTGTTTTGGTGAAGTGAAATGTGAAGTTTCGTAGTAAGTTACTGACTCATAACTTGACAGTATTAATTTGAAAATTGAGTCATTCAAGGGACAGGAGTTCGTTATCTTGCGTGCAGGCTGCAGCGGGTCCATCCCAGAGAACATTGAATAGACTAGAAGCGGCAAAGGCTAGTCGCGGGATGGCACCAGCTCTGAGGCCTGTTCCCCCACTCCTTTCACCCCCTTGGGCCATTGTTGCCTTTTCATTCGGAGTTCGTACGTTGTTTGTTTGTTTCCATTATTGATTCACGATATTTTTTTACTTCCTTAGTAATTTATTTTCGAGTTACTATTGTTGTGTAAAAGCTAATTACAATATGCCTTCTTGTGTCGCCTTTGGATGCAGTACAAAAAAGCCCGATAAACAAGCAGTACCTCCAATAACATTTCACACCTAAGTTTATTATCCTTTCATTATTTAAAACAATTTTTTCTCAAATAATATTCCCTTAAAATTTAAAGAAGATTAAAAGATCTCATTAACAATTACTTATTTTTTATCATGCTAAAGAAAGAACAATAAGTGTTGAAATTAAATAAACTACCCTTTCTTGTGGTTCAATTAAATTGCAAAGCAAACACATAATTACAAGTACCTAAAAACAAATTGGCGTATATTTCTTAGAAAAAATTGTTTTTATAAACTTCTTTTTTTAATTTGACCTTGGTATTTTATTCTTTCGGGTTAGCTTACCGTCAGAAGAAATTCAACGAAAAAAGTGGGTTCAAGCAATAAGAAGAGGGAACTGGCAGCCCACAAAAACGAGCCGGTTGTGCTCCAAGCACTTCAAAGAAGAAGATTTTGACAGATCGTCTCCATTTTACGTCAAACTGAAAAATGGCGTTGTCCCATCAGTTTTTGATAGTTTTCCCGAATATCTGAAACCTAAAGTTACTCAGGTAGTAAATATATTTTTCAGTTACTTTGAGCACGATAGGTTTATGTATTATTTTTTTATTTTATTTTTTATTTTTTCATAATTCATCGTGATTCATCGTGAGGAAATTGAACCTTGTTCTTAAGTGTGAGGGCTGCTTAGAAGCTGTTGAGGCTGTCAACTCAAGTTATGATGCCGATGGAAAGGGCTTACTTGCTGTAAAAGATCGTGGGGGGCTGATAATTCCCGCAAAAGATGTAACCAGCATTAGTGAAATTTGTGAAAAAATATTCCAGGCACAAGAAAGAAAAAAACAAATGTCTCTATTAACAGAAAATCATTATCTTTCGATCTTAATAAAAAAATGCGTGGGAAAAAACTTTTTTCCACAATCACAATTTTTAGATGAAGAAATTCATTATTCTTCTCTAATAAGGTCCAAAGAGAAGCTTTATTTTAGAACGGGAATGTACCATTATGTTAAAAATAATGACAGCGTTAACAAAATTAGATTTATTTCAAATAAGCTAGTTTTATTTAAGGGCCAATAAATAATTGTATAAAACGAAAATGAAGTTCAAAGGAAAATTGTGATATAATATTTTTAAGAAAAAATACCTAATAAATAGTTATAAACTACGTTATCTAAATATGTAAAGTCACAATTTAAAACTGTCGTATGAACTTATATGACGAACTACACCCAATATAAAACCTTAAAAATCATTATGCCCTCCTCAAAAAAATTAAAGGATCAAGTTGTTACATTATTTATTTTTGCCCAATAATATATTTTCATATTTTTTTTTTCGTTCTCTAAATGGGAAAGCACAGAAAGAACCCAACGGAAATTAAAAGGGAACTAGAAAATAATCAAAAATATGAAAATACATTATTGACAAAAACATAATGTAACAACTTGACTCTTTAATTTTTTTGAAGAGTGTATTGTTTATTAAACGTTGAATTATTACACTTATGCAATAAAAAAATGTTAGTTTTTATTGTACCTAAATAAATTAAATATGTCATAGATGTTGTTTGTTACTGGATAAAAAGATTAATAACATAAAGGCGAAGGCATGAGGCGGGATGAGGGGGTCAAAGGAGTGGGGGAAGCTGGTGCCATTCTCACTCATAGGGCGAGCCCCGGCTAGCGCTTCTAGTCTATTCAATGTTCTGTGCTCCATCCCCACCCACAACATAAGGTAGAAATTTATGAATCAGTTACCTGTACGGCCCCTGGCACCCAATGAGGTTGAACTGTGCTTTTGCCAGATCAGTTCTCTCACTATCTTTTTTATTTTTATTTATTTTTCTCTCTCTCTGTGTTTTACCATTTTTCCTTTATTTATTTCACCTCCCGTAAATTGAATATAGCAAATATGAAATACCATCACCAAATATTATCTAGCAGATCCGATAAAAAAGAAGATGCCAAGAGAAGCCGATCCCTAGAATCAACCTCCAGAAATAGTTCTACAAAAGGCTTTAAGTTCATTCACCTCCTACTACTCCTAATGAAGACATAGTACCAAAGACAGGGCCATCGAATCAAAATACCCAGTCCGGGTCATATACCGAGTTGGTTGAAGACTCACCGTTCTATTAACCCAACAGATTTCAGCCCCTGACAAGTCTTCCTAGTGAAGCAATGGAGTCCACATCGGCTCCTAAAGTGCATAGGCCACCACCACTTTTCGTACGAAGTATAAAAAACTTTAAACTTCTCTGCATCCAATTGAACAAGGCAGTAAGCTCTGGAAAATACTATTGCACTAGTAGGACAAAGAACACGAAGATCCAATCAGACACGCCCGAGACATACCGGCGAATAGTGAAATATGTAACGAAGACCAAAGTTGATTACCACGCCTATCGATTTTAGGAGGATAGATCCATCAGAGCGGTAGTCAGAAAATTGCATCCTACTACCCCTGCTGACGTCATAGAAGAAGAGCTCACCGCCATAAACTTCAAAGTTAGACTAATAACAAATGTCCACAAGAGCAATACTGGGCATCCTGGGGCAGGCAACAATTCCACTCCCTCTTTTCTTCATAGAATTGGAATCCAACCCGGAGTCGAAAAAATCTATGAGGTAACTAGATTTTACTATATCCAGGTTCAAGTCGAAAAACCTTATCCGAAGAAAGACATTGTGCAATGTCATAATTGCCAAGCATACGGGCACACTAGGCACTACTGCCATCATACTCCAAGGTGCGTCAAATGCGGAAAACCGTATAAGTACCTTATGGGTTACTGAGGAAATGATGTCTTTTGAGAACATGCTTAAAAAAAAGACTATATCGAAAACGTATTGAATTAAGTTGTAGTTGTGGATTGAATTGCATTTTAGATAGGATACTGAATATACTCCTTAACTAAATTGTATGAATAGAGAACGAGAAACTCTATTCATACAAGTTAGCTCGTCAAAAACGAGGCCTTCTGTATTTTTTTGTCAAATAAATAATTAAAATATATACCATCTCGGACGAAATGTTCCATCAAGATTTACCAGAACATCGCGGATCACGATCACCCTAGTTTTTGTAACATACTCTTTGTGTTTTTTCTCTCTGTTAACTTTGTATTATGAATATATTTTAAACTGAAAAACACAGGGTCATTAGTGGTGTCCAAACTAACAAGGGTCTTTGATTAGTTTACTTGAGCAATTTAAATTTATTTTGGAGCATCATTGTAAATATTTGCCACTTGGGTGCAGGACAGGGTGTGAAATATTTACTAATATTATTGATTTAAGCTAAAAAATTTCAAACATTACAAGGAAAATTGACAAGCCTGATGACCTCACATTATGTCTTATCAAAACTAACCGTTTTGGCGCTAAATTCAAACAGAAAACTTTCAAAGTAAAAAATTTCATAATTTTTTATAATTATTGGTCAATTTTTTGAGTTTTAAAAATAAAAAATTTCATGTTTAAAAAATATTTTACCATTAAAATTAGTGGTAGCCCATTATTTATGGCTAATAGATTTCATTGAAACGAATGTTGAAAATCACCTTGGTTGTCCAGTTTTTGTCATAATTTTTTCTGTATTCTATTTAATAAAAAACTATTCTTATAATTTTTTCCTTTTTTCAACTGGATTTATTTAAATTTCATCTTCAAAAAAAATAAAATCAGCTTCCAGTCATAATTCTTTTATTGTTTTATATAATGAAACGTTTCGACATCATTGTGTCATTTTCAATCATTTGTTCCTATGCATTCCACAACTTTAAAATAAAATAACAATAATTACAATAATATAAAATTTGTTTACATAAATGTCCAAAAGATAATTTACTATGAGTATAAATACCTGGAAAGTCATTCTTTTTTAAAAATTATTTTTAAGGAGGTCTTTTATTTTCCATAGTCAAACTTATATTCCATTACATTAAAACCAAACTCTGATCCTTGAACCATCTAATCCTTTATTCTTATTTTTATCAGTTATTAGAACAGAAAAATAATGAAGATCTATGCATAATTAAAACTGATAAAACTAAAAAATTAGCTATAATAACTAAATCAGACTACAAGAGAAAGATTTTAGACATTTTGAATGATAAAGACACTTACAAAAGTATAAGATACAACCCGATGAATGAACTGAACATTAAAATAAATAAATATTTAGAAAAGTTAGTTAGATACAGATATATCGATAAAAATTTTAAAAATAAACTATCAAATAAATACTACAGTAACCCTAGAATTCACGGTTTAATCAAATTACATAAGGAAGGATATCCTTGTAGACCTATTGTAGATGGAACAAACAATCCAACAGATAACCTTTCAAAATTTTTAAATAAATCCTTAGATTATTTAAATAACAGTAACGAATATGACATTAAAAATGCAATTGAATTAAAAAATAAATTAAACAATATGATATTAGAGCAAGATCAGATAATAAGTAGTTTGGATGGGGTATCTATGTTTCCAAATATACCATTAAAATTAGCTTACAAACTTATAAATGATAATTGGGAAAATATCGAACCATATACTAGTATAAAATGTAAATCCATTTTTTTGGAAGGTATTAAACTATGTACAGAAAATGGATTTTTTACTTTCGAAAACCAATTTTTTAAACAAACAAAAGGATTACCAATGGGAGGCAGATTATCTGTAAATTTATCCGGTATAGTACTAAACTACATTATTAAAGATAGCCTACAAAAATTAAACAACCCCCCTATGTTATTAGTAAAGTACATAGATGACATTTTAATTATCACAAATAAAAATAATTTGGAAAATTTCAGTAAAATCCTAAATAAACAAAATAAAAATATAAAATTTACACAAGAATTGGAAAATAATAACTCAATAAATTTTTTAGACCTTACTATCATAAGAAAACAAAATAATAACCTTAAAACAAAATGGTATAAAAAAGATATCACCTCTAGTAAATTACTTAATTATTATTCAAATCACCCGAGACATCAAATAAAAAACATAGCATTAAATCTAATAAATAGATCAATAAAATTAACAGATGTAGAATTTTTAAAAGAAACGAAAAACAAAATATTCAAAATCCTTCTTAACAATGGTTTTCCAATCAAACTAATAAAAGATTTATGGCATAAACAAATCAATTTTAATATAAAAGATAATCACTTACCTATAAATATAAAAGATAAATTAAATGCTAAAGAATCTACTAACTTTTCAAAAATACATAGCCAAAATAATGCAATAAAAATTAAACCTTCTCAATCCAAAATAACTAATTTTTTTGTAAAAGAAACTAATAACATAGATCCACTTATAGACAATGATAAAATTAATATAGTAACAGAAGCACAAGATATAGAATTAAAACATAATAAAATTAAATATAATAGTATAACCTATATCAGAGGCTTATCAGAAAAAATCGAACCAACTTTTAAAATTTATGACATACCAGAAATGAAGATAGCACACAAAACAAGAAACCCAATCAAAAACATTATAACAAGTCAAAAGGATAAGATACCAATTATGGAAAACAAAAATTTAATATACCAACTTACTTGTAATAATTGTGATGGAATATACATTGGACAAACAAGTACACACTTAAAAACAGAATATATCACCATCAAAATAACATTAAACCTAAAGCTAAAACAAGTACAGCATTATCAGCACATTGTAAAAAGGAATTGCACACTTTTGACTTTGATAAGCCTAAAATTCTACATAGAGAAGATAATACTATAAAAAGAAAAAATTTAGAGGCTCTATTTATAAATGATAAATTAGAAAATGCTGTAAACGATAGAAAAGAGGCAGGAGAAATTAGCAAGTTATACTCATCCATAATTTTGAAATTAAAAAATAATAGATCATAAGAATACTTATATTTTTAAGTTTAATTTTACGTTATTAATGTACTTTTTAGAACATAATTAGTTATAATTGTACTAAAGTCTAATAACTGATAAAAATAAGAATAAAGGATTAGATGGTTCAAGGATCAGAGTTTGGTTTTAATGTAATGGAATATAAGTTTGACTATGGAGAATAAAAGACCTCCTTAAAAATAATTTTTAAAAAAGAATGACTTTCCAGGTATTTATACTCATAGTAAATTATCTTTTGGACATTTATGTAAACAAATTTTATATTATTGTAATTATTGTTATTTTATTTTAAAGTTGTGGAATGCATAGGAACAAATGATTGAAAATGACACAATGATGTCGAAACGTTTCATTATATAAAACAATAAAAGAATTATGACTGGAAGCTGATTTTATTTTTTTTGAAGATAAAAAACTATTTTAATCGTTTCAATTATCATATAAAAAGAGACCTTTGAAATTAAACACACTTTTTATTATTTTATTTTATTGTGATATGATTTTAGCTTTGTAATTATTTATTTTGGGAGATTCTCTTCAACTTAACATTTTTAGTTTTGAATGATAATAGTTGACCTTGATAATATATATGGAAGAAAGTGGTCCGGGTAGAGGTCACAATGAATTTCTCCTAGGATTGGAGAAATGTTTATGAAGTAGCCAATGTTTCCTTATACCGTATACCGTATTCCGTATACCTGGCTTCCGATCCCGCTACCACTTCGACTATTCTATGTTAGTATGTGAATTAAGCTTGTGTAGGACCTATCAAGCCCCCCATCCTTCTCCGCGACAGAATGTGGTAACATTTAACGCGACAGGTAATTTATCTTATATCTTTTCACTCTTTACCCATCCTCCCTCCCTCCCTCCTCCATTTTATGTTCTTTCCCTCATAACCATAAACATTACAAAACACCAATACCATTATTCTCACTATTTCTGTAAGGCGTTTATTTATTTATTTCCCACCTTTAAGTATCATTTTACGACATTCATCCGGGTTCATCTTCCCTCACTATTTTTATTTTTAATTATAGTTTTACTCAACCAAAAATCATTGTCTTTTTACATGTATACTAGTCCAATATATCCCATCTATTGTAACTTACTTATCGCACTTGGTATACAACTTTTACATGTTTATTTCAATATAAACTATGTTCTTCTTTCTCACCATTTCTTACCACTTATTACACATTGTACTACATCAATCCTTTATAATACTTCATGAAGATTTTGTATACATCTTCGTCCCCATTAGCAGTTAACAGTATCCCTCATTTCCATTACTTACATTAACATAACTAGACTTGACTCATGGGGGGGTTAACCCCCACAAGTCAACCACTCCTGCATTTACTCCCTTCAAAAAAGATGCCTTGTAATATAGGTATAATTTATATTAATCCTATATAAATAATAATAAACCTATAACCAAATTAAATAAATAGATTATAATTTTTTATAAATGTTATTTTGGAAGTTATACATGTTATTTTTGGAAGGGCAATCAAGAAATAGCTTTTAAATACAAGTAACCTTATTTATTGGTCACGATAACTTACTATAGTTAATTGCATAGGAAACTTTCTAGACCCATCCAGACTTTACTTCTAGATTCTAAGAATCGTCTAAACTGTTCTCACATTTGCGATCTTATTGTTGCCGCTATAATAATATAATTAATTTTAAATAAACAGTATTACGTTATGGTTTGTCATTTTAGTGTACCTTTTATTAATTAAAATAACTGTGTTTGCACTTTCTTTGTTGTGTTTTTGACATTATTGACCCTTACTTCTGTAATCCCACAATAATAACTTTGAAAAAGTAAAATCCTTTAAATTTTTATTTCTTTTAAATTGTTACTTACAATTTTTTTAAAAATTTCTTCTAAGCAATGGGGGGGTTACATCCCCAATAACCCCCCCCCCCTCGTTACGCCTATGATTACTTATCATCAGTGTTTCTTATGAACATTTTCATTTTTATTACAGTATGCCTATTTATTTTATTGCCTGGATTTTTTATAATTTTTTCTGGATTTTTTATAATTTTAATTTTTTTTATTTCTTACTGTATTTCTTATCAGTAGGAAATCTTATAATAATTAATAGTAATTAATAGATTAATAAATTAATAGTAATCTTATAATAATTAATTTTATTTTACTACTGAAACCTCATACCTAAGATACCTGATACCCAGGTATTTTAACTTTAACATTTACCCATTTTAATATTCAATTGTTTATTTTTTATCTTTATTCTTTAATTTTTAATAGTTTCTGTTTTATTCTTATTTTATTCTTTATTATGTATTTTACTACCTTACTTGGTAGTTAATACTATACACTCATACATTTTAACCTTTATATTTACATTTGCTGTGCAATTTTTATCATTTTTAAATTTTCAATTGCCTATATTCACCATACTTCTACTATTTATATTTACCGTGTTTAAAAAATGTTTGTACTACTTTTTAATTCTCAATTGTCTGTATTTTGCATATAGCCCTGAAGAAGACCTACAAAGTAGGTCGGAACGTTGGCTACTTAATAAGCATTTCTCCAATTCTAAGAGAAATTCATTGACCTCTACCCAGACTTCTTTCTTCCACTTAACATTTTTAGATTTAATTTTTTGGAAAAAGAAACAAAAAACAAACAGAAAATACAAAAAAAGAGATAACTTATCTAGGTAAGGAAAGCAAGTAGGAATATCAAACACCTTTGGTTACGTTAATGCAAACTTTATTTTTTTGATAAAACCAACATGATTATTTAACATGTAATAAATTATAAAATAAAAAATTCGACTACAGAGAAAATGTTTATGGCTAATAACCATTTTAAAAAAAAAATAAGATAATTTACTTATATGCATCCATGTTATTAGTTCATTCCCAGAAATATTGATACTTTGTGGTCCTTATTCTAACAAAAATGATCATACGTTATTCAATACATTAATTTACTCTCTGTCAAGGCAAAAACATGCTAGGAGTTATATTTTATTTTAACATGCACACATTAATGGGACATAATGCGCTTGCAAGCAGATCTAATATGTAAAGGAAGGTTCCAACTACATCAAGTTTCAAATTTTCAAAAAAAGTTTAATTAGCGTCAACTTCACTAATAACCCGCCAAAGTTTCTTCACTTAAACAATCCTTGTTTAAGGGACGAAACATTGACTGAAATATTTTATTGTATATAATTGTTTCAAAATATTAATTTGAAATTTGAGCCATCAAAAAATAGATTTGATCATAATATTTGCTCAAAAATTCTTAACATATCATTTAACAGACAGATTATACATTAAAATTATTAACAAAAATTTAATAAAACATTTTTTAGTATTTAGAGGTCAAAATGATTCAAAACATCCATAGGATAACAATAATTTAACCCAACAAACTTGAAAATTGGTTAACTATTCTCTTAAAAAAAAGTTATATATCTTCAAACTGACATATTATATACATTTAAAGGAACATTTCTTTAATGTTTAAACTCAAAATACTTAAAAATAATTGCAGGATCTGAATGGATACCTTGATAATCAACATAATACCATACTTAACCCTAATTGAGTAATTAATAACAAAACAAATAAATAATATTTAAATTAAATTGTGTTGGTGTAAATTGTAATGGTATTAGATAATAAACGATTTTACTTATTAACACTTACAAAGGTTTAAACCTATCAATTTTCATTTAATCTGTTCAATATATAGTAGGTAGCTGTTTATGTTACAACTTTTTTTTTAATACCTACAGTTAAGACCTTATGTAAGTGTATACATATAAGTGTAAATGAAGTATATTATTAGTACACTTCATAGTGTTATGTTTCCCCTAAATATATCATCTATTGTATTTTTCTTTAACGCTTCTTTCGCATAAACAGCTACTCTTTGTTCTACGATACTTGAGATCTGAGCGTTGAATATCCCGACGAAATATGGAGAAATAGTTGTCAATACTCTTCCCAATACAATCCCTAACCCGCTCAGTTCAACTCTTGTAACACTGAAATAAAATTATGTATTTTACTAAAACTATAATAAGAATAGCATTAAGTTTTTATAAAGGTATCTTTTCTTTCTTAAAAGAAATTCAACCCAATTTCTAATTACATGTGTGTATACATAACCATTACACAATTATCTAACTGAAACTAATAATGTGTTCATTAAAATACTCAAAAAAAAAAATGTCTTTATATATAGAAGTTCGGACTAAGTTTTAGATCCTCATCTAAAATAATAAAAACAAGATAAAACAGTGATAACAAAAATTATGAAAAAAACAATAAGAGTAAGAAAATAGGATACAAAGCAATTTATGAAAATTAATATATGTTCAAACAAATGCATTGAGTCTCTAAAACAAGAGGAAACATAAATACCTGTCATAATGCCATTTTCTTTTCCTGTTGTTTCAGAGACTAGAGGCTTTTTGTTTAGAATTTTTCCATTCATGTCTTAATGAATATTTTTTGTCTCTTTGGATATTTGTTTTTTTATATAAATAAATGAATAGTTAATAAAAAAAATGAATTAAGTGTACTGAAAAAACACGGTTTTTATAGTATAAATAATAAGAATTATAACATATTTTTTATTTGTATTTAATTTTTTAAAATTAAATTATATCATTTTATGTAATAAAGCCTTTTTCACTTTTGGTTAATTTTAATCGTACTAATACTGTTTTCATTATTATGACTATATTGTTTTTCTTAACCCTAATGATAATGAAAACTTAGGCCCGGAAATGTCACTACAAAATAAAATATTTTTTGTTATTTGTGCGTAGCGATGTTAGTTTTGTATATTATTACAACATATTCTAAACCTACCTACCCTAGCTTAATAATTTTGAGCTTTTTCAAACCAATCCTTCGGCTTTCAAAATCTATCTCAAGTTGCGTACCGATTACGAGTGGCTGAGTTCGCAATCTTAAATTTCCAGTTGGTCCAATTCCGAGAAGAGAAGCTTTGTATTTATCATAGTATATCTGAAATAACATATGCATAATATGATTTTTTTATCAATAGTAGTGAAAAAAATATGATATATATATATATATATATATATATATATATATATATATATATATATATATATATATATATATAAATATATGAATTGAAATGTAGTGGCAGATTTCTATACCAGTATCCGGATAACATATATACTTTATAAGCTATAAAATATTTTCTTACTTAAATAAAATCAGTTTATTAAAATATAAGTAAATGTTACTTACATAAAGTTTTTCAAACTTAATATTGCCGGTGAAGTCCACTGTTAAGTTCCTTCTAGTTAGCCTTGCGTTTCCTATTCTTTGTAGTGTTGAAACATCTTTTGCAGACCCATTTCGTGCAATCAATCCAGTATCACATCGTCGTCCGGATAGTAACTGTAGTTTTTTAAACTTTATAATTAACTTGACGAATAAGTCCATTTTATTTTTATTTAATGATTAAGGAGCTACAAATGTAACTAGTTTGAGCGAGCATTTAATTACATTTTTTATAGATCCCAGTTATGTTCTAACAGACTGTATCAGAAATTACAGTGTCTGCCAAATTAGGGTTTAGATCTGTTATTGTAGTC
This sequence comes from Arma custos, assembly GCA_037127475.1. NCBI lineage: Eukaryota > Metazoa > Arthropoda > Insecta > Hemiptera > Pentatomidae > Arma > Arma custos. The sequence goes on from CM073765.1 coordinate 56,715,874, forward strand.
CTTGATGGCAGATGAAGTAGTTTGGCTTTGAATTAAGAAAGAAAAAAATTCCAATATGGAGTTAATAGAATTTTGTTGATGTATTTACTTATCATTATAAATATGTAGTTCTTCCAAGTGTTAATTTTTAAAAATATTTTTATATTTAAGGTGGAGAAAAGATTTGTTCTAGGGGGGTTCAAACCCGGGTCTTCCACAACTCTAGAGCAGTACTTTACCAACTAAGCTACCTGTACAAGTACTGCGCTAGAGTTGTGGAAGACCCAGGTATGATTTAAATGTTAAATTCAGCCAAATAAGGGTTGCTACAATTAAATTCAGATTCCTTGTTCAAAACATTGTTTATTTTAATTGTTAGGATGAAATTTTTGTATTCAATTCAAATACTGTTTTTAGAATAGTGGTTTTACTTTAATGTTGCATTTACGCATCATTGGCCATTCCTAAGAAGTTTTTACAAAGAAGACAGGACCACGCATGTGCTATGTTTCTACTCTTAAATATATTTGATTCATATTTGGGTTGCCAGAGTATCATTCAGGATGATTACTCAAATTATTATTTCTATGCCTTAGTCTTAACTGGATTCTTTTCTAGAGGTCTGTTCTTGTGTCTATCAGTTTGCTCATCTATTACACCTTCAATAGATATATTTTTAGAGTTAAATTTAATGATTTAGATATAGATATAGCTGATTGCCATAAAATACATTACAGGAATTAAATTACACTACAGGGGTACATCTAGAGTTCTTATCAGTAGGGTGTGTCTTCAGGTCTCTTCATCTTCTCGGTCTGCATCGTTCGCCGCTCCCTTCCTTCTTCCTCAAGATCTGTGTAGAGAGTTATTTTTTCCAGTGGGGTCTTCGAACCATCCCTTTTTTTATCTTTACCGTAAGGGGGCCCTAGGGGCAACTGCGTGACCTACTTCTCACAAACCAACATTGCTCTTTGTGCAAGAATCGGTCACTTTCATGATGCCGACGGTACAATACATTGCACATGTTCATCTCCCCCACCTGTCTAATGAAGACGTGCTCCTGTATGTTTGTGATCCCCACCTATATTCCTTGCCTTTCTTCATTTTCTTCTTAGTTCTACACTAGATTTAGGCCCGATTTTTATTTTATTTCTTTGAAGGAGTTTATTATTCAAACGATTGTAATAAAAGTTTTCATGAAACAGTATTATTGTATCATTTATAAACATATCACCTTACCTATCTCTAAAAAAAAAAATAAAAAAGTATATATATATTAACTTTTTTGTGGATATATATTAATTTATAATATATATTATACTCTACAGGCCAATGTTGCGTGAGCGCAACATTTTCTATCGCCATTATGGCTGAACAAAAAATATTTTTTTATTTATTTTAATTTTAATTAAGCTATCCTAAAAATATTTCTTTGGAATATATAAAAACTTTGAACTTATTCTAGTCTTGGCCATAAATGGGTTAAATTGTTTTCTAAATGGGTTAAAATGTTTGTTGTCTATTAACATTGTTTACTACATTTAATGTTGTGTTTTTGTCTTATTACTTTTGTAATAGCTTATTTAAAATGAACAGAATAACAGTTTGAGAATAGCAACCTTTAAAAGAAGTAGCTGTGAAACAATTCCTGAAGTTCGGAATAATTTCAAAAATAAAATTATGTGAAAAGCGTCATCAAATGGATTTTGAAAAAGTTAGAGATGGAGATGTGGAAAAACATGAACATAGAAAGAGTAACATGGCTAGAGGGGCTTAGATTAGAATTTTATTATTAATTTTTTTGTAATTTGATTTCCATTTATATAAAAAGAAGGCAGGTGCTATTATAATCAGAATTATCAGAGTTCAGTTAGAGAAGAATTAGTTGACTGTAACTTCTAATGTAAGGTAATATATATCAGTGTTGAGGTTATAAACTATTGTGGCTAACAGTCCCTGGAAACCAGCTAATACACAAGTGCCAAATTTTTTTTAGCAAATTTTAAGGAAATAGTGTACACTCTTGGACTCACTTTACAGGGAATAGCTTCTTTAAGATCAGGTAACTGGATGGTGTCATTATAACGGCGCTTGATGTAATAAGTAATCACAGAAATTGCAGAGTCCATGAAATCGTTTGAGTCTTCTTCTTCTAATCGAGCTGTTTTCCTAGTTACAGAGAAAAATAAGACTTAATTCCAAATCCCTTTTTAAAACATAATGTACATAATGAGTTGTGTATATAAATATCTCATAAATAATTAAGAATATCACAACTCATACAATTTTTTCATTATTTGAATTAAGGAGAATTATTTTTTAAATTAAATATTTCTCGGTGATTCACCAATTTATTTTTAGTCTAATTTCAAAAGTTATGATTTCTTGAATGATAATAATCAAAATTCATATTATTGATAATTCTTATCTTAGAATGCTAAGATTTTATAGTAAATCTTACGTGTTCGCCAAGTCATTAAGTAGATTTTTGAGTACACGAGGCAATCTGCGAAAGGAATTTTTCAGTCGAAGCGCACACAATGTATTAAGATTTGTTTCAATATTTCTTAACAACCCTGCTTCACTATTGCCTAAAAAAATAATTATAAATAACTCATTTAAAATTTAAAATAGTGTTAAAAATGAAATAATTATGGGCAGTTCTGTACTGCTTCTTGAATATTGAATATTGAATAATTATTATTTATAATATATTAATATATTAATATTAGCTAGAGATTCTAAGGGTGTTGTATTATACCAATAAGTAAAAGTTTATTGAAAAATAGCATAACATATTCTTTGAATAGTTAAAAAATTAATTCTTTATACAGTGATAATTTACCGGTTATAGTTCTATAGTTATAATTCACATAAGAAAAGAATACAAATCTGATCATTAAAACAAAAAAACTTATATCAGATTGCCAGTTGTGAAGATGCACCAATTTTTTTATCTTGGTCTTTCATTTTATGCAGTTACAAAAATCATGTAATTGGGCATACTAGATATTTATTTATTTGTTTTTCTGTATTATTATTTCATTTATTTGTATGATGAGATGAATATTCCGAGTGCAATTGTATTTGACAACAAAAATAATACATCAAACACAAACAAAAATATCATTTAAAGTAATTATACTTACTAAAATTGCTGTTTTTGTGTGATTCATCCTCTTTTAAGCTAGTTGCAAAAATAATCTGTAATACAAATTAAAAATTATCATTTATTTTCTTTATCATTATGACAAAAAAATATATATTATTACCTCGAGGGGTATGAATTTCTCTTCTAAGCAGTTCATGAGAACCCATTCACAATCTAATCTATTTTTGTTTACAACGATTCCGCCAGTTCCAGCACATGTAATACCCTGAACCGTAAATCTGTTAAATTATAAATTTCTCCGAATACATATGGAAAAACCGATACACTCTTGACTGTAAATAGTATGTTTTATTCGATGAATACATTTTAGACAGTTAAAAATGAGTTTATTTATCATTTGATGAAAAAATAGAATATTTTATATACCTGAAGTTGGACTGGTGTTGTATAGATTCTGATTTTATTATCGATATTCCATTAATAAAAACCTTTTCGACAGTAAGATTAATATTTAAAGTTTGCAGCGGCTGTTCTGCAGTCGCTCTGATTGTTGCATTTTCTACGGTCATTTCCAAATCACTTAGTGATCTGAAACAAATAAATAAATAAATTTATGTTTAAATATTTTTATTTTGAAGGGAAAAGACTTGTCTTGGCCGGGATCCCAGGCAAGACAAATTTTTTCTCTTCAAAATAAAAATATTTAAAAATAATTACCATCAAAAGAACAATAATTCAAAAATAAATGAATTCATGGTTTAAAAAAAATTCTAGACCTGGTACAAAAAATAATTTAATAAATATAAATCAATTTAAAATTTTTCTCCTGTGAAAATCATGCTCATTGTATAAAAAATGAATGATTAATCCATAAAAAAATAGTCATTCTTCCTTTGTTATTTTTATTATTATTAATATTATCAAGTAAACAAAGGACGGTTCTCGTGTAAATATTTATTAAAAATTAGAAATGGTCACGGATGAGTAAAATGAGTTTAAATATATAATAAAAAGTCCATATACATTATATATTTACACACTTAATGGTATGATTGTTTAATTTCATTATAAAATTAATTAAATTGAATTAATGCAATAATTAATAGATATGTATATAATTTTAATTTTAATTATAACAGATTTTACAAAAGATGACATATATAACTTAGATTTAGGGGAATATAGTTTTGATCTTAGGAACTAAAGAACTAAAATTATTATAAACTATATAAAAAAAATGTCTAGATTTTTAGTAAATCGTCCACAATATTTATTTGTTAAATGTTTGGAATTTTTAATGTAAAACTACTTACATGTCAAAATCATTTTCATTGTAGTTGAGTTGTTGAAGTGAAATCGGTTCTTCAAGTGTTGAGAATGATTGTAAAGACTGAAAGGAATAAAATTATTAGACTGTTTAGTAATTGCCTTCATTAATTTGTTTAATAAATTTAATTTTTATTTCAATATATTTACATTAAATGATTGCATGAGAAGTGAGGGTTCACCCATCAAGTTTTTGAGATATTAACATTTGTACTTTTTGACTGGGTTGGAATTTATTAATTGGATTATTACTTATTATGCATAATGCATTTATAAATCCATAATTTGAGCACACATCAGTGGTGGTTATTCCATTCATAGATAATTATTTTATAAAAAAAAAAAAAAAAAAAAGAGGAAATATTTAGATAAAATATAGTTGTTTTTATTTTCAATCTAACATTTTTTCCTGATTTTCCTCGGGAATGTGCTTTATATATGAATAGTTACAGGAAATTTTCATTGAGAAAATAAGTATAGTCAAAATCGTTAAAATGTGGAGGTACGTTAAAAGGAAAAATCCGTATTTTTTTGCGTTAATTTTCGCAACTGATTTTACGTCATTAATTAAGATCACAAAAACACAGATCCTTGAAAAACTAGGATTGGAAATTTGATCCGATCACAATACTTCAACTAATAGTCGAAGGAAATTAAAACACATGTATAATGCAAAGAATTGTTCTGCGACATTATAAACAAAATGACTTTGTGAGAGAATACGTGAAGAAGTGCATGTTTAGAATATTTCGAATGGTTTTTATAAACCTACTTTACAATGATTTTAGATAAATGTAATCTTAATGCCTTTGTGTAATAAAGTGAATTGATTTAATAAGCGCGACGCGCTTAATATTTTTTTTTTAACAAGGGTTATTATATATTCGGTTCACTGACATTCATTAAAAATAAATTATATATAAAATTAATATTAACTAATAAATTATAATTATTAAATGCAATTACCTTCTCATTCTTCAGGAAGTCGTCCATTAACAGTTGCCCGGTTTTCATTTTTCTTAAGGTGTTCATATCTGAAATATAATCCCACTAGTTTATTTTACAAACTCAATTTTTTTGTTTAGCATGCTATTTTCCTAATCAAGAAAAAACATTTATTTTCGTTTGTTCCTAGATGTATCTTGTTATTTTATTCATACGCACTTGGTAAATCAAACATCCGAAAATATAGGAAATAATTCCTGTAATATTTTGTAAAACTTCTCCTAAATGAGACGATGTTTATATAGAATTTTTCAATCTCTTTTATCATTAGGTGACCAGTAAAAAGCAGTTCAGCCTTTTCAATACTAAATTTGAAGAGTATTCGTTTAATATTAAATAAGACACAGATATATGTATCATAAAATATTAAAATTAAATCTACAAAACCTATAAACGAAGAAAGATTGTACAAAAACATTATTCAGTAGAAGAAAAAAAAATGTACGCCTCTGTACATGGTAGGGACAACGGTTCCGCATCGAGGAGATTTGTCCAAGATCAAGCTCAACTGGCAATTTCCCCTAATTATAGAGCCTGGGTGAGCCCCAGGAAGGTTTGGAACTTGAAAAAAATATACACCAAGCAGATATTGCAGTTAGGAAGCAAGAAGTACAGCTTTGAATATAAAAAAAATAGACCTGTACCACTACAACGCGTGAAGGATCTTGAATTCAGTGCATGGTAGAGACTGTGCTGTTACTAGAACAACGGCTGTACAAGAAGGAGGTTTGACTGAGATCACACTCAACCGCCAGGTTTTCTCCCAATTAAGGGATCTCATTTAATGAGTTGGGTGAGCCTCAGGGGGGTCTGGAGGTATCAAAGGGTTCATAAGATGTGATGTCTTATTAACACTAACACTGCTTAAATGCCGTATTTTAAAAATTGTTTCGCTTAAACTATCTTTTTTTTTCTAAATATTAATATCTCTTTATTCGTAGCAAATAAAAAAAAATGGATAAATATAAATTGAAAGGATTTATAATTAACAAAAATATGATTTATTCGAAAACATGCTCAATCACCAGGTTCCTCCTTGATTAAGTGTACCCACTTATATGGCTGGGTGAGCCCTAAGAGGGTTCCTAGATCCCCAAAGGATCCATATATGGCTGTAAACAGTTTAATAATCTATATTTGTTACTGGAAGATTCGAATCCGGGATCTCTAACACAGCAACTCATCGTTCTACACACTTAGCTACCTTAATTTCTTTATTGAAATGATTAAATAACTAAATAAGGTTTTGATTGTTGTTTTTTTTTAGTGTTGACAGTTACATATTTGTATTTACTCACCGTATTGTGGAAACTCAAGACGTTTGACAACATCACTCGAGAAAACACTATTCAAAACCGTCAACAAGATCAAAGGGAATACACGATTCATTTTCTTCACTCGATTTCACGCGATAACTTCAAAGGTATTTATGAAATATTTAGCATATTTTCTGAAAGAAGAATTAATTATAATCGTGATTGTACCGAAATTAATATTAATAATAAAATTATTCTTAAACGTCGAGTTTACGTGATGAAAGCGCAGACATTACTAACCTTCGAAGCTTTGGGTCGATGTGAATTCAAAAGCAGCAATATAAACCGTTCGATAACGATCCATGGTCGCCAGTTATTTATAGGTCTCATCCGTAATAGATTAGATGATAATTACATCTATAAACATTAAAATGGTAATTAAAAAACGATAAACCCCAAGACATATGATGTTAAAAAAATGCGATTATAAGGGTGGCTCAAATGGTTAGAGCGCTGTCACGGAGAGACAGAGGATCCGGGTTCGAATCCCGGCCGGGGGCATATCTTTTCTCTTTAAAATAAAAATATATAAAAATCAAAACAGTTGACCGATAATTATAAAAACAATTGAATACCTAAAATTTGCCACGAAATTTTAACAATCACAATAAATTCTCTACTATACATAAATTCAACTAAAAAAAATTAAATAAAAATACAATTTTTTAAGATCGTGGAAGAATTCCAACGAAAAGTCCTTAAGTCTCCAAACTAAAAACAGAAAGTGAAATTATCTGTCCGATATTTCGCCTATTCAGGCATCCTCAGGGTAGAAAGAGAATAACAGCAAACCAAAACATGAATAATGCACCCAAGAAACATCCCACCACCTCCAAGGCTCAAATGCACTAATGAATCATAAGGAAGGTTACTCGACCCCCGGCTGGGTAAGGTTAGATAAAAGCATCTGATAAATACTTCAGAATATTTACTTTTCAATATATATATATATATATATATATATATATATATATTTTTTTTTTTCTTTTTTTTTGTGGAATACCCATCAGTCCACTGGTTTCTTGATAATATTCTTTTATTTCTCTTGCATTTTTACTTTTATTTTTTCATATGGGCTTTTGTCTTATGTTTTTCAGTCGTTTACTGTTATTTATTTTTTCCTGTTGTGCTTTTTGAAGTTTGGCGAGTGTATGTTTATTTTTCAAATTCTGGAGTATTTATCAGCTGTTTTTATCTAACCTTATCCAGCTGGTGTCGAGTAACCTTCCTTATAATTCATTAGTTGCATTTGAGCCTAGGAGGTGGTGGGATGTTTCTTGGGTGCATTATTCATGTTTTGTTTTCCTGTTATTCTCTTTCTACCCTGAGGATGTCTGAAGCGAAATATTGGACAGATAATTTCAATTTCTGTTTTAGTTTAGAGACTTAACGGCTGTTCGTTGGAATTTTTTCCGCGGTCTTAACATTTATGTAAGGTCTCTATTTTACTTTTCAATAATAAAAATACTATTAATAACAATTTTTTAAAAATGTAATAACATTGTTAAATTTAATACGGGCTATCAAAACCTTAAATGCTTAAAATCTCTTTCGAAATGTTTAACAATTACAATCTTTCCTCTTACTTAAGAAATTAATTAAACTAAAAAAAATATATGCATATATATTTTTCAGATACCATATAATTATTTGGTAATGTTTAACACGGATTAGATTTATATTAGCGTTTTTTTCATGAAGAAACATGCAGGCTCTTTTACAAATATTTAATACAAAATACAATAAAAACTAAATCTAACAATAAATAAAAAAAGTAATGGAAGAAGAATGTGTTGTTTGAGTCCTGTGAAAAAAAGAAAGAAATCAAAGCCATTAAATCGAGAGAGTTGTTTTATTTTCACTATTTAAACAATTCCTACAAAATATAGCCTGGAGAATAAAACGGCTTTATTTGATAAATGAAAAAAAAAGTAGAATAAAGGTTCTAAAAAACAAAATGAAATAAATAAATAAATGATTCTCTAACTGAAATAGAATACTCCACTGATTTTAATCCAGGTTCCAGAAATCATGGCATATCTATTCTTCTACTGGTTTTGACACATTATTTCGTAAATACTATTCAAAACTAGTAAGGCTTATAAATATTTATAGTAACAATATTATTATAATAAGAAATATAAGGCTATTTTTTTGTTATAATTTTTTCTATTTTATTGGGATCATAAAAAACTTCGTATCCTAGTTCTCAACGGAATTTCACGACGATTTAATTCAAATACAATATATCAATGTATATTATATCAATTATAGTTATTTTAATTAATTAACAAATATTGAAATCACAGGTATTTACAGGGTGTCCCATTTCAAGTGGATCAAACGTTTTTAACTTTTAAACGAAACAAAATTCAGAAAAACAATTCAGGTAAAAGTCAATATCGACCTTCAAAAAATGCAGTTTCCTCTTGACCCTCATTTATTTTTATTTTTCTGAAATGTACAATCCAAGACATGTAAAAAATGTATATAACATTTTTTTTTTATCTTTCATAGCTTAAGTATAAAAAGCATTCAAAGTTGACTACTTTAGTATACCTGCTTTACGAGGAAAAGTAATTCAGCATTCAGTTATTTTATTTAAGAGTTTTTAATCGAAATAACTTACTAATCAAGGTATTTTGAATCTTTCAGACAATGTCTGGACATTTAAAAACCTTCTGTTCCGACGTTTTTATAAAAAAAAATTGTTAATTTTCCACATGCCTATGATGGATAGAAAAAAATGTTACATACATTTTTTCCATGATGGATTATACATTACAGAAAAATAATAATAAATGGGTGCCAAGAGTAAACTACATTTTTTGAAGGTCGATATTGACCACTTAAAGTGAAAAACCAAAAAAAAATGTTTTTTTATTTCTTCAAACTAGGCCTGAATAACTACAACTTTTACCTGAATCGTTTTTCTGAATTTTGTTTCGTTTAAAAGTTAAAAACGTTTGATTCACTTGAAATGGGACACACTGTATATTAATCATATAGCTAGTGTAGCCAAGCAATTTTGTCCAAAGGACACCTTACTGGCTGAATTGCTTGATAAACTAAAGAAAAATGTGAAATAAACAATTTTTGAAATTTCGTGGATATCAGCATTTGATCCTTAACACCCCACCTATGGTCAACTATTTCCTCATCAAACTAAATTTTATTCTAAGTAAGTTAGTTGACAAACGTTCTATTTTATATAATTAGATTTATTTCCTATTTTTTTATTAGCTTATAAAAAAATAAATAATTAGTATACTTTTAATAGAATTGAGCGGAGTGGCTCAGTGGTAGGGTGCTAATTTGCCGTGCCGAAAATCCTAGGTTCAAATCTGGCTGAGGCCTTCAGAGTCTTCAAACCCTCCTGGGGCTCACCCAGTTGCTATAAAGGGTGTATCTAAATTAGGGGGGAAATCTGGCTTACTTCTCATCAATTATTTCATAATTTATCTTTTACTCTTTGTATTTCATTTTATTCATATCATTGATGTATATATAACCTGTTATGTTTATACAGTTTTTCTGTTTTCTTTTATAGTCCTGAAGATGGACTAAAACTTAGCTCGAAGCGTAGGCACAGTCCTTCTCATTTTGTTTAATTTATTGACTGCACACCCTGATCTTTTATTCTTTTCTTAGAATTATATAGTCAACCATTTCCAGATAAATATAAACTTTATTTCATGCAAGGTGGTAGTTGAAAATTCTATTTAACATTATAAGATCATAATTAATAATAATTATAAGATTTTAATTAATATTATCATTTTTTATTGGGTTAAAAGTAATAAAAACTCTATTTGGAATAAACTTCATTAAGATGCTCCGTCGATGCGATTCCACAAAGGGGACAATTGCGGGAGACCAATCAATTATTTAAAGTAGAGCAACAAGTCGTGACAAATGGAATAGCCTGTAACATCCCAATATTCTATTAGAGCCAATCAGATGGATGCTTACATTGGACTTCAGAGCCTAAGCTCGTTAGACGAGGGTTCCTATTGGTCGAATTTTGCGGGGGCGGCTATTAAAGTCTCATAAGGCTGATGATTGGTACAGATCCCGAGGAATTCAGACATCTCCCTTAATATGGAGGTCGGAAGGGAATGTAGCCCCGAAATGAAATACCCCTTCTCCATATTCTCTCCTCCCTTTGTCATTAGAACACCAACTCAATTCCATCCTCCACAACCGTTTACGCTTCCAAACCATTGATGTCGATAGCCTGTAACTTATTAACCTAGTGTAGTTAAGGGTATTACCTGTAGAAAAATATACTAAAAGTAAGGATGGAGATAGTTTGGGGTGCAGTCAAATTAAACACAAAATAAGTGAGTACTTATTTATTATTTGTGCCGACGTTTCGACCTACTTTGTAGGTCATCTTCAGGGCTATGAATGAAAAACAGACAAAACAAAATAAATATAAAAATAAATTACAGTATCAAGAATATAATAATATTATGTAGAATAAAAGAAAAGTTGAACGAAATAGTGAAGGAATATATGAATAAAAATTATATACAGTCAATGTACAGAATGCAGATAATGTAAACAAAATACAAAGAGAAAAAAGAAGGTACACAACAACAGCAACAGCAAGTTACAAAATGAAAAAAGTGTAAACATAAAAAGGTGTGATTATGTGACTGTATTATCGCTGTGGACTCAATACTTTTCACTCAGGTCAGCTCTAGTGCTTAATTAAAACTTCAATGCGTGACGAATAAATTACTATAATATTTATTTTGCACCAGATTGTATAATAACAGAACGTTATTTTCGATGAACGATCATATAACAAAATGAATAAACTTTATATTGATACAAACATCATAAACATGAGAAAAAAATCTGGAGTTCTTTTGTAAATATTAGGATCTCGTATGATTAAGAACAATATATTAATAATATCTACAAAACATTTTGTTGAAAATATCAGGAAATTTTAGCTAATTCTCTTCAGTATTTTTACTTATTTAAATTTTTTTTTGTAATCCCGATTGCTTCATAATCTGACTTTATTGTCTTAACTAAAGTTACGGCATAATTTAAGTTACTTCAGAGAAGAGCTTGGCATTAGTTATTAAGCTTGTCAAGATCGATTCGATTCAATTTCGTTTCGATTTTGTGACATTGACCTCAGGACTGTCGACCTAAAACTTGAAGGTTAGGGGCAGATGTCAACGACACCTAAGATCGTTCGATACTGATGTTCATCAGACTTAATATCAATTAGATTAATATACATATCTTAAAAACAAACTATGGAAAATAATTAGTTACTAGTATGTTTAAGGGCCTGCTGACATCAGCACGGTCAGGTGTCCCTTTTCTTAACCATCTCCTACTGTTATAGTAACCTTTCTATTGTTTTGTTATTGTTTAAGTGAAGTTGAACGTGAATGTGTTTTTGATTATTTTCTTCAAATATGACTTGGAATTTGAAGAAGATTTTTCGCACGGTGAACGATGAAAAATCAGCTGTTAGGTTTCTTCAGGAGCGAAATGTGAAAATGCGTTGTGGAAATTGACATGATATGAAACTGCAAATGGGGAATAAAATTAGATGGAGATGCCACAAAAAAGGATGCAACAAGACCCTGAGTTTTCGATTAAATACGTGGTTGAGGAATAGTACATTACTTTTGGAGACTATTGTTCATTTTATATAACGAAGTTAGAGGGGAGAGACCCTTTTGATGCAATTTTTGAAGATGTTGTTCTTTTTAATGAGCATTGTTTCGAATAAATCTTTCATTGTTTATCATAACATCATATTTTAAATATTTCTATTTTAAACATTAAATAACAATTTGTAACTATAATATGATAATTTTTTAGTTACAAATTGTTATTTAATGAATATTGCTTGAAATAAATGTTTTATTATTTCTAGTTTAATTTTGTCTACATGTTTCTCGTTTATTTCATTTCCTATAATTCTGTTGTATCATAATGAAAGGCAATGCCTGTTTAAAATTCATGCATAACCTGACAAGGTCCAAATAGTTGAGGTAAGTGGCACCTGAGCGCGCTGATGTCAGCAGGCCCTTAAAACATACTAGTACCAATAATTATTTCCAACTTACTTATAGAAAAAAGCAAAAACTCACAGGTATGAAGGAGCAGAAAAAAAATAAATAAATCGCAGTATGAAAAATATAAAATATTTGCTCTTGATCAGCTATTGGAAAATTTAGTTACAGTTTATACATAGAGATTTTTTTTATAGTGAATTCGGCGAATTTCGTAATTTTTATGGCAAGTTTTGATTATTTATTGAATAGAATATAAACATACTTATGCATACTATCGACTAGATCCTTCTATAACAACAAATTTATATAGAAAAAATATAATATTCATTTGGTCAAAAGGAATATGGAATACAGATATTAAAAAAAAAAACTGTAACTCTACAACCCCTTGGAGTCTTGAGTCCAATACACGGTAGAGACTGTACTGTTTGTTGGATAACGGTTGTGCAAGTAGATGATATATACGAGATCATTTTTATAGAGGCTGGCTGAGCTCTAGGAATGTTTGCAGATAATGCAGGATACATCCATGATTGTTAACGGAGCAAATAATTTATCTGCTTTGGGCTCGGAACTTTCAGCATAGAAAAGGTTATTATGTCTTATTATGGCACACACATAATATATTTTTATGGCTTATACAATTTAATTACTATAAATATTTGATTACTTTCGTCAACAAAAACAAAAGAAACCTACAAGAATACATTAAAAAAATAAACATACATATGGAGGAATAACTCAAATCCCATTCAATATAAATTATAAATGAAAAATATAAAATAAATAAAATAAACTAGATAGTTGAAGGATTTTGAATTAATATTTCCAGTATGTTTTCTAGAAATCTAGAACAATGCTTTGAGGTAATTCTATGTCCTTGTGATGTATGCAACAGATATTTAATGATATATGGTTGAGCTGTTAAAGTCAACTCTAGCGAATCTCTGCGTTTAATATATTTGATATATATATATATATATATATATATATATATATATATATATATATATATATATATATATGCCTGTAAATAAAAAGCCTAAAAAATGCCGTCTTCACAAAAAAAAAGAAAATAATTAATTATTATTAATTAATTACTACTTGTTACTATTATATTTTTAATTATGATCAAGAAGCGAGGACGCTCAGGATGTAGGGTGAGCGATTACTGTTATGCTACTCTCGAGGATAAACGATCTATTCTGTTAAAAGCCTTAAATCGACTTTATGGAATCTGGTAGTCCTCTCGGGGCACACCCAGCCGATACAAGAGAATGGTCGTAATTAGAAGATAAAATACTACGTTTTTTTTCATTAATGGAAGAGGATCTATGATCTTTTAAAAAATTAGTTACGTAAAAAATGAACCTACATCTTCATTATCTAGGATCGTTGAATTGCCTAATAATTAGTTAAAAGTAATTAATCTATATAAAACATCAGCCACAGATAGACAATGGGGGAACTACTGACCCTCCAGTACACTCATCAGCCTATTTAAATCGAGTCCCTATAAAATATCACGTTTTTTTTTTTCATTAATGGAAGAGGAGCTATGATCGTTTAAAAAATACAATAAAAGCTGAGAAACATAATTTAAATTTACGTAAAAAAAAATGAATCTATATCTTAATTAAATATGATTATTAAACGGTCTAATAAATAGTTAAAACATTTAATATATTTTTATCTAATGTCATATAATATATCAGGCACACATGGACACTGAGGGATGTACAGATCTTCCTGCGGCTCACCCAGTCTCTATAAAGCGGTATCCTTACTTTGAGGAAAATCTGGCAGGTTATTGAGTTATACACTCGTTTTTTACTTCTTCACCACTAGTAAGTACAGAAATTATGAAATAAATGGAATTTTCGGGATGCATTTTTTGGCGGATATATGAGTTTTATAACCTCTTTGCTAAAACCTTATAGTATAACTTTTGGAGCTTATACATCATTGTAATATTGGTGATTAAAATCCATAAAAAAAATCAAACGTTGGGAGCGCGGTACATCTGTTTTTAGAGCATTTAGTTGGTAAGCTGAAGATTCTGGATGGCGGATGAATTAATGAATCTGTTAGTAGTCATGGGTAGACCGTGTAGGTCTTGTAGATCTTCCTCGGGCTCATACAGCCTCTAAAATGTTCTACCCTTACTTTGAGATTGTGATCTTAGCCAAATTACTTTCTTGCACAACCGTTTTTGTAGAGCAGTACGATCTCTACCATATTCTGAAACCAGGATTCTTCATGGGTTGCCATGGGACATGTTTATTCGCTAATAAATAAACATTGAGTATTATATTTTTTATAATTTATTTAATTCTTATATGATATAATTTTTTAAATATTTAAAAAATTATGATATTTTTTCTTCGAGACATTTATTTCGATAGGTAATATATAACTTCCATGACAATAAATATAAGTTAATAACTTCGAGACGACCCAGATCTCAAAGCCAATAGAATATTGTACAAGGTCAGTTATTGTCAGCAGTTTAAGGAATCTTGAATCAGAAAGATGGAGAATTTATAGCGAATGCTTTCCTAGCATGACATCCCCTAACCCAGATCTGAGTCTATAATATTGCATTAGAAATATATGTCTTCAATTTTTTTTAAAGGGCATTTAGGTTTTCTAAGCTATTTCTATTAAGAGTCAACCTCCATTGTACCGCCCTATATTTCTCAAAACGCATTCTTTACGTTCTTCTACTATCATTTAAGATCCTTTTTTATTTATTTCACCTCGTATATTTATAACGGAGCGGAGTGGCTCGGTGGTAGAGCACTGAGTTGCCATGCCGGAAATCCCGGTTCAAAGCCCACTGCAGGCAGTTACTTTTCTTTAGGCTGTTTGCGGCGGGAGATGGATCATATGGGATCTAGGACCCTCCTGGGGCCCACCCAGCCCCTACACAAATATTATAAAAATAGACTACCCAGAACCTGGGGAAAACCTGGCGGTTGACAATTCACCTCTATGCAGAAGCGTTGTCTATGAAACAGTACAGTCTCTACCATGTACTGAACCCCAGACTCGTTCACGGGTCGTAGTGGTACAGTTTAAAAATATATATGTTTATAAGTTTTTGATACATCGGGAGTGTTTTTAATATATAATAGAGATATACCAACAGTTTTGGAATATATTAATATAAAAGAATAAAATAAAAATAATTGGAAATAGGTAAACTAATGTACAACATGCATGCACAAACCTCCAGCCGTAAAAATGTATATTGTATGTTTTTATCAGCATTAAACGATTTTATGCGTTTTATATATTTATTTTGTCCTATCTCATATGTTTATAAATTTATTATAAGTCGGAATTTATTTATGTATAGTAGATAGAGACTTTTTAAACGTAACAGACACCATGTCAAGAATTTTCTACCAACAGATTTGGAATATATTGATATAAAAAAAATTGGAAAAAGGAAAACCAAAGTTCGATAAACATAAATAAACAGACCGAAACTATAGGTGCCTGTATACTTTTTCTTGAAGTAAAGAGTGTATGTTGTATTTTTTGCACCCGTATTCATTTTTTTTTTGTATTTTTTACTTTTATTTCTCACCTTATATTTTTATTAGTTTATAACAAGTCAGATTTTTTTTTACATATCAGAGACACGTCATACACGCCCCAAACGTCAATCAACAATTTTCTACCAACAAATTTGGAATATATTTATATTAGGATTCCATGTGGACAAGCGTCTCACTTGGAATCCTAATACAAGACTGAAAAGACAAGAAACTGCTCGACGTTTTCGCCTACTTCAACATTTACTGGACAAACGTTCCAAGCTCCCAATTAATTACAAAAGAATCATTTACATGACAGTTATCAGACCTATTTTGACATACGGAGTTGAGCTTCGGGACTCGACTAAACCATCCAATTCATCTCGTATCCAATCCTTACAATCCAAAATCCTTCGCAAAATTCTCAATGCTCCATATTATGTCACAAACATACTCATCCATCATGATCTTAATATCCTATGTCGCTGATTTGGCCCAAACTAGATACCTATCCTTCCATGACAAGCTCCATACACATTTGATTCCGCTAGTAACTCAACTTGCTTCCCATACTATTCCTGATAACCCTCCGAGGCGTCTGAAAAGAAGATTGCTTCGAGACCTTCTACTATAGAACTTTATTGGAGTACTATCAATGTGTAGTTTCTCCACAAGTTTTTTTTTTTATTTCATGTCCTTAGTTTATACAGCAGATTTACTTGTAATATTATTATAGTTGTAAATATCAATAAATTAATCTATAAAAAAATGCAGGAAAAAGGAAAACAAACAAATAAACCGAAGTACAATATACATGAATAAATAGAACGAAAATATATGGTAAATACTTGGAATATAGTATCATTAATAAATTCGTATAAAGCGAAAACAATCAGGTCTATGTAGGTTATTCCATTTTATCTTTTGCCTCATATAAAATTTTATTACAAATATTTCTAAAATTTTATTGTTTACTACGCTTATGATTACAGATTACAATGAGCGAATAATTGTTTATAATAATAATAACTTTAATAATTTTTTTCATTTGTTCAAACATGAATACTCGGCAGCCCAAGCTGCAAGAGACATTGCCACCGCATTCGATGAAGGGTGTACTATTCGCGTTTGGTGTTAGAAATTGTCCGTTGGTAATACAGATTAATTTATAAATAAATAATTAATCCACAAATTAACTCATAAAAGAAACCATCAAATCTACATGGGTACATGTCAGTACAGTGGGGATATTGACACAATTCAATTAAGCAAAAACTTCATAAAAAAACAACCTGGATTGGTTAATCGGAAGGGACTTAATACTCTTACAAAAAAATTCCGGATCTCATGTTTCCTGATAGATAACGAAGAAACTGAACTAGCTGGGTCACGAAGTCCTCCCACACCCACCTTATTCAGACTTATCTCCAACAGGTTTCTACATGTTCAGAAATAGTCTATATACACCCGTTCCTTGAGGGTAAACTTTTCGAAAATGATTCTCAAGTGACAAACATCCTCAGATTTTATTTCCTCACAAAACAAAGCTTGATAACGCATTGGGAATCTGTATATAACAGGAAAAGAAGTCAATTCCAATGTATCTGATTCGATTTTTATGATAATGGGTTCGAATCCCGGCGAAGACAAATATTTTCTCTTCAAAATAAATATATATAAAAATAATAAAAGACTTAACCTTGAGACCATATATAACCAATCGATGTATACAAATATCAACCAAATTGTTTTAAAATTACAGTTCAATCCAAACATGCAAGATCATCTTTAAGGTAATCCTCCCACTTACGCCTCGGTCTACTCGTTTCTCATATGAACATCATATTGGCGAAAACTTACTTATTTTTTTGTTTTGTTTTCTTTGTTTTGCTTTGTTTTATTTTAACAGTTTCAAGTAACCGAGCACCAATTACCACCACAAGTAATTCGTGACAATAGCGACTACTCTTGATGAAAAGGAAACGGCCACTAACTTAGCGTGAGCTTTGTTTATTCACGAAACCGTTTAGAAGAAAACGTTGGCCCTTTCTCATCACAAATTGTTGCTTCTCCAAGTTTCCTGAAATCACGGAAGTTCTATCACGCGATAATCACTCCCCAAGGATGGTACTAGAAGCTCTAGTATATCTCTTAAAATTATTATAATTATTTATTATTTATATTCTAAAAGATAAGCCTATTCATAATAACATTATTTACCCCTAAATAATTTTTATTTATTTGAAATAGTCAAAAAATAGTTGAAATAAAATAACCTGTACCACTACAACCAATGAAGGGTCTTAGGTTCAGTACGTAGTAGAGACTATACTGTTGGACAAGGGCTTTGAGGGAGGTGATTTGTCCTAGATCACGCTCAACCGCCAGATTTTCCCCCATATCTTGAGTACCATCTTCATAGAGGCTGGGTAATCAGCAGGAGAGTTCTAGATCCTATAAAAGTCTGCCAGCAGTTTTGAACCTAGGACCAGATTTTATATTAACTTTTTTTTTCCTCCCTGCAAAATAGTTGTCCTTGAACTAGTACATTTACGTACTGAACCATTGTCTTGACCTTCATGGGTTGTAATGGTACATGATAGCTTTTTTGCTATTAAAATAGCAAAGCTTTTTTTGTTCATAAAATAATTTAAAAGTATTGTAATATTGTTGTATCCAGAATTATTATTTATTTAGAAGTAGTAGTTTCATTTACGTCATTGCCGTTTTTGGCAACCAAAATGTGCTATATCTGTCAACGACATTCTTTACGAGATTTTATCTCCTACTCATTCTGAATATAGGTTCATGATTTTTTTTTATAAATTACTGTTTTAGATACATTTCCTGTGTTTATAAAAGAATTATCCACATGCAAATCCAAACTATTCCTCCACCTCCTAAATTCTCAAACAGATGCTCTCTAATCAATATAAATTAATGGCTGTATTCAGTATAATCGAGTTATGAATCACTGTAAATATTCCTCAATCATAATGATATAATTTTTATATTGTTAGATGCTTTTATTTATTGATTTATTTTTCTGTTAGCCTATTTAGTTTTATTATAAATTTGCATGATATTGTTTTTATATTACTTTTTTTTTCTCTACCAGAACACACCTTATAGTTTGTATTTATTTACATGTACTTATTTATATATTGTATTATTCCTACAGTGTAGTCATTGGCCAGATAACGTATATAATCATTTAATTTTGTACATATATGTTATTCTCAAGGGACCTAGTCCCAGAATAAAATTATTTTTCTATTATACCGTCCCTGGCCATATTAATGTGACCACCAAGAAAGATTATTTTCTTTTTGTTTTTTCCTAATTTTTTTTTATATACTTTCGCGTGTCTTAATAAATTTCCGTTTCAAGTAATGGCAACACTGTTATAAGTTTTTAAAGTTTTTTTTTTTAGTAATGGGAGCATTGATTTTAGTACAGCCATTTTGTATTACGAGTGACGGCGTGCATAATTTGTGTTTGAAATTTTTGTGAATTTATTGTTTCTTTTTCATTAAATACAAGTCGGATTCGGTAAGTTTATTATTGATTTATTATTTATATCATATATTTTAACTATTTTGATAGTTTTTTTTTTCATCAATATGTAAAGTAGGGTGACACCACAAAATATTTAAAAAGAAATAAGGATTTATTTTCGAAACTATTTTTTTCAATTCCATATTATTATCAGATAACTAACTTACCAATAAAACTAGTATTTAAACCCGATTTACATCATTACGCATACAAAAAGATAATGCAAACATGTACCAAGAACGAATCTATCCAGTGGTCACAATAATAATTTTTCTGAACACCTCTGTTCCATCCACTTCTTGCATTTCCTGCAGGACTTCTTTTCCTTCCCCTACTATTCCCCCTGATACCTCCCCTAGGTTGGAGTAGAGGGGGCTAAAGGAAGGCAGTGCATCCACGGCCCTGGCACTGAGCACATCTCTGCGTTGGATCTGTCTCCACAACATCGTCAGCCAAGGTAACTGTCGTCAGCGAGGAAACAAGGCGTTGGAGGGAATTATTTAGTAATTTACCACCATTTTATCAATCGCAATTCTGACATATAAAAAAAATATAAATAATAATAATAAACCATCTTGAATAATAATAAAGAAGCTTGATTTAAAATTATCTTGTCAATTTTTAAACAAATATTCGGAATAGAATATTTGGGAAAGCAGACCTTTCTGCACTTCATAAAAAAAAAAAAATTAAAAACGATTTAAAAAACCCATAGATAAATGAAACAAATAATATACCAAACCAATAAAATCGATTTAATCTAATTTAATCAATATTTAAAAAATATTCAGAATCGAACAAGATATAAAAAAACACAAAAAAAAAACACACCTTTCTACCCTCCTAACAAAATAATAATAATAAAAAAAGGAATCTTGATTAAAATTATAACAACTTATACAGAATTGTACGTTAGGGACAAAAGACCTTTCAAGCACTTTTCCAAAAAAAAATTAAATTCAATAAAGTTAATATGCAATATCAAAATAATTTAATCAACATTTAATAACAATATTATACAAAAATATATTATAGTATTTAACAATATATATCGAACAAATTATTGAAAGAAAACAGACCTTTCCACCCCTCTTAAAAAAAATTAAATGATACATAATTAACAATAAACTAGGAATCTTTGCATAAACTAGTGTATTAATACTCAAAAAAACTTATTTAGAACAGAACCAGTGATTGAAGAAAAAGATACTTAAAAAAAAATCAAAATTATAATGAAGTATAAAAAATAATTATTAAGAAGGGATCTTGGTTTAAACTAATTTGATCATCCTTAAAATTTTTATACTGAACCGAAGCATGGTTGAAGAAAACAGACTAAAAAAATTTAAAAAAATGTAATGAAATATAATAAATAATAATAAGTTATATAATAATAATAATTTGATTAATATTAATCTAATAAGTATTAACAAATCATGTTCAGAATCGAAAATTATGGAAAACGGATGCTGCTCTTCTGGAAAAAAAATGTTATTAATATGATTAAAACCTATTTCCAGTCAAATCTCCTTTATTTTAAAAAACGTTTCGACTATCTCTAGAGTCATTTTCAATTTTTTGCATAAGTATACTTCTACTACTTACAAGTCAATTAATTTGAATTATCATTCTATTAAATCTATAATTAATAACAAAAACAATATAAAATAACAAACAATACAATAAATACATAAGTTATAAAAATATATCCTGAAAGACTGAAAATAAGTATAGATACCTCAATATAGTTGTCCATAAATATTTTAAAACTTTTTATCATATTTATAAAATATTTACTAATATTTCATCCAGTGGCATCACCGTTAAAATTAAAATGAAAAAAAAATGTTATTGAAAAATAAATATCAAACTAGGAATCTCGATTTAAACTAATTTAGTCAATATATAAAAATGTTATTCACAATCGAACGAGTGATAGAGAGAAAACCGACCTTTCCATCTTCTTAAAAAATAATAATTAAATATTAAACGGTATAATTTATTATAATACATTTTAATAAATTAAAATTTAAATCAAGAGGGTTTAAACTTATCTAATCAACACTAAAAAATCTTATTGAGGACCGAAAATTAGGGAAAACAGACCTTTCTATACTCAACAAAAAGAAAAAAAAAATCAAATCAGTAAATTCAAATATAAATCAAACCAGGAATATTGATTTAAACAAATTTATTGTTTTATTTAAAAATTCACCCTTTTAAACCTAAGAAAATTAATAGTAGAGTAATAAAAAATATAGTTTATAATAGTAGGCCAAGAACCTCACTTTAAACTAATTTTATGAACAGTGAACGCTGTTATTCAGAAACAATAAAGTGATTGAAAGAATACAGACTTCTCCCCCATCCTAAAAAAAAATAATAATTAAATAACACACAAGATAGTTTTTGGAGCCAGGGATGTAATAAATCTGGAATATTGATTTAAACCTATCTTATCAACATTAAAAAATCTTATTAAAAAGCGCACATTATGGAAAATATGCTATTTTTCACTTATTAAAAAAAATATATATAATATAAGCAAAATATAATTAAATTTACTAAAATAAGGAATCTCGATTTAAACGAACTTATTCAACATTTACAGTAAAACTGTTGTTCAAAATCGAAAGAAGTGAAAGACAATCAATGTATTATTCAGCAAAAATCTTATTTAGAACAGAACCAGTGATTGAAGAAAAAGAGATTTAAAAAACTATAAAACGAAATAAAAAATATAATCAATAATAATAAGCCCGGAATCTCAATTTATTGTTTGGGCTTTATACTAATTAATTCAACATTAAAAAATGTTATTCAGAACCGAAAAAGTGATTGAAAGAAAAAAAATCTTTACACAGTCCCAAAAAAAAATATAATTAATATTGATTAACCAAGAAACTTGATTTAAACTAGTGCAGTCATCTTTAAAAATTCTTATGATGGGTAGAATTGGTCAGGGGTGCAATCAAAGATAACACGAAACAAATTTCACTTATTTTAAAAAAAATAATTTTAACTTTTTTGTGTAATCTTTGACTGCAACGCTGATCAATTCAATCCATCATTAGAATGATCCATAAACTATATTCCACTCAAATTTAAGAATTGTTATAACCATACCAGTGATTGAAGAAAAAGTGAATAAAAAAAACCACTAATTTATAAAAAAATTGAATGAACTATAATAAAAAATAATAATCCAGGAACCTTGATTTAAATCCACATAATAAACCATAAAAAATCGTATTCATAATCTAAAATGTGGTTGAAGGGAAAAAAACTTTAACCCTTCTGAAAAATATCTTGTCAGGTTCTTCCTTGATAATTGCCACTACTCGAATAATTAAAAAAAATTAATTTATTTTTATATTTTTAATTCATAAAAGTGAATAAAAAATACACTAATTTATAAAAAATTGAATGAACTACAATAAAAAAATAATAATCCAGGAATCTTGATTTAAATCCACATAATAAACCATAAAAAATCTTATTCATAATCTGAAATGTGGTTGAAGGGAAAAAAACTTTAACCCTTCTGAAAAATATTTTGTCAGGTTCTTCCTTGATAATTGTCACTACTCGAATAATTAAAAAAAATTAATTTCTTTTTATATTTTTAATTCATAAAAGTGAATAAAAAACACACCAATAAAAAAAGTGACGTTAAATGAGCAAACAATCAATAAAAATACAAATAAAATAACAAAGATAAAACGAAAATGTAATAAGCCCAAAATTCTAGGGCTACAATACACAATTCAACAATTTTCGTATAACGCATTGTAAATTTAAAACATTTTGATAATAAATAAAGTGTTTAAGATTCCTTCTTATATTACCAATACAATTTAAGATATGTATTATTACATTTATTACAATTAACTATGAAAATGAATTATATATAAATATATTTATTAAAAAACCATATACTTCATACATTATTTCTGCAAGCCCATCATGTGTACGTCATTCATTAGAACGATAATGATATATGCACGATGATGTTAATAATTATTGTAATATATAGGGACTATATATATATTATTCATAAGAACCCATTTTATCATTTTATATGTAATTAACAATGTATAACTGTCCATGACTGTATTTTAAAAATGGGTGGAATAACAAAAAAGTTATTACAATGCTCAATAATTCAACATTTGCTAAAATAATCCAATTTTATTTATTTTTTAGTTCAGCAATAATTTAATGTTATTAAATGTTCAGTAATAGTCTGGTTTGCTAAATTTGCTGTATTTGATTCGATTATGGTGGCGTAGTGCCCAAGATTGCGGGTTCGCAGCCCTTTAGGTGTATTTATTTAAAAGGGAATAAAAAATCCTTGGGTATGTCGCCCTTTGGAAGGGACGTAAAATGGGAAGAATAGCTTGTTCGATGGATAGGCGAAATTTAGAAATCTCATTACAGCATAAATCATTTATATTACATAATTAAGTGATGTTACATAAATAAAACACAAACTTTCTGGATATTTTCTGTATGCTGTTATTAATTCTTATGTAAAGGAGATGGTTGGGGGGTGCAGTCAATAAGAACACCAAATAAGTGAAGTACTTATATTATGTGCCGACGTTTCGACCTACAGTGTAGGTCATCTTCAGGGCGAATGATGGGAAGCGTGACCGTTGCAGATCGCGGCTCTGGTTTACATAAGATCATCCAGTCAACCATTTTCATCTCATACGTTATTAATTCTTATTAAAATTGGCAAATTTACAATAATAATGTGACATTAAAAATTCGATTCACACACGTTAATGATGGCTGAAAAAAATTATCAATCTATTGTAACGATAATTTAAACTAATTTGTATATATTGCTTAAACAATTAACCTAACCAAGTAAGTTATCTGTTTAAACATATGTATATAATTTAAAATAAAACAAAATATTAAAAAAAAAGTAAGTTATAGAATCATGGACTTAGTCGCCAATAGTTGGCTTAACTCCAATGGAGAGCACTTGTCAGAGTTGGGTTATATCGCAAATTCCTTAGACGATTAACCAGTAAATGGTTAGTTCTAGTTAATCAGTTATTGTTTCGATGGCTACTGCCCTAATGGGAAAAGTCTCCACGAGCTTTAAGTCCATACTAAACATTTTACGGCTATTAGAGTTTAAGTTTTATGACGCCAGAACTTTTAGTTTATGATAATGCGAAGTAAATTCTGCGAAGAATTTCCGTGAATATTTAAATGGCTATTAATCATTTGGGAAAATATGTTAAAATGGTTAACCACCAATGTAATAATTATGAAAATATGAATCTGTTCCGCAAGTTTAAACTGTTTATAAGTTTAATTTTCAATATTTTCCAAAAATACAAGTTATCCTGATCTTTATTATGGAATAAGGGGTCAGAGTGGCTCAGTAGTAGAGCACTGAGTTCCCATGCCGGAAATCCTTTAATTTATTATATAAGCATAAGCGGTTCAAATCCCGCTGCAGGCTATGACTTGTATTTAGTCTCTTTGCTGCCGGTGATGGATCATATAGGATCTAGGACCCTCCTGGGGCCCACCCAGCCTCTATAAAATATTATAATAATAGGGTACCCAAAATAAGGAGGAAAAATCTGGCGGTTGAGCGTGACCTACGGCAAGTCACCTCCTTGCAGAACTGTTGTCCATGAAACAGTACAGTCTCTACCATGTACTGAACCCCAGACCCGCTCACGGGTAGCAGTGGTACAGGTTTTTTTATTATCGAATAGAGAATGTGATTATGGGTTATGAATAGATTTCGGTTATCAATTCATCTAAAAATGAACTTTTCAACAAACCTATATCATCTATACCTCGAAATGTTTATCGAAACATTTATTTCTTGATGAAATGGTTACCGAAATCCACCCATTACGCATAATTGCAGGTAACTGTTCTGCAGGTTGTCGCTTCGAGTTCAGTTGCAACGAGTTTAAACTGTTTATTCATTTCATTTTTAATACTTTCCAAAAATACAAGGTATCCTGTGCTTTATTATGGAAAAGGGAATTTTATATGGGTAATAATTAGATTTCTGTAATCGTGTTATCTATAAATGAAAGTTTCAACAAACATATATCATCTATACCTCGAAATGGTTGTTGTTAATATTTCCCATTAAAAACTAATCGAATAATAATTATTAATTATCGATAATAATCCTATTCCTTGTAGAATTGGACAGAACTACAGACGTTTTATGTTTTTTTTTTTAAGTTTTTAGTTTAAAAATATACAAATCAATTAAAAAAAAGTATATACATAGATATAATTAAGAAAAATATACATTCTGCAAAACAAATTTTCAGTCTTGTAAAACACTCACCTTTCTTGGAAGAGAATACAGGTCGCCCAAAACATAATTATAAAGTTTCTCCAACCTTAAAATTCTTGAAGCAGTTACAAAATGCTTTTAGTCGTAGCATTATTTGCAAGTAGAATACTTGTAATGCTTTGTTTTTGGCCTATGAAGTCGGATGACAGAAAAGAATTAATAAATATTTATTATTTGAAAAAAAAAACCCGTGAAGGGACTTTGATTGAGTACATAGTAGAGAGTGTACTATTTCATGATAACGATTTTTCAGGGACCTAAGGGTTTTCTTCCACTTAATAGAGGCTGGGTGAGCCCAAGTTGTTTCTGAAGATCCCACAGCGGAAATCTGAGGCTGTAATAAGCTCAGATAATATATCTACCGCAGTCGGATTCGAACCTAAAACTTTCAGCGTAGAAACTTAACACTCTACACACAGAGCTATCCTGCTCCCAATTAGTATTTAGTATTATAATATGATATAATTTATTCAATAATTTATTTTTAAAAAAATTATCCGGCACATTGCAACTAAAGCGGCAGAGTTCCTAATTAAACAATTAATACTTAGTCAATAATTTTAAAACTAAAAATTATTGTAAGCGGGAGTGACAAGTTTGTAGAAAAGTAATCATTATAACTAATAATTATGCCTGAGTTCAGTTTAGTAACTTATTTTCTACGCCCTAGTTAGTGAAGTTAGTGAGCCTAGTAAAATGTGAGTATCCACTTAGCATTATTATGAAACAAAAATTATATATAGATAAAAAAAAAATATGTTTTATTCATTTCACTGCAATCGATATATTTAGAATTAAAATTAAATCGAAATACCTCCGTCGTAAACCAACGACTTCCTGCCCTACTGTATCGTTTAATAACATCCCACTGATTCCTGTAGAACAGGTCCGGTCCTTAGGACTACACCTTGACCAACGCTTAACTTGGAATCCTCATACGAGACTGAAACGACAAGATACAGCTCGCTGTTTCAGGCTACTTCAACATTTACTAGACAAACGCTTTAAGCTCTCAATCAATTAAAAAAGACTCATATACATGACAATCATTAAACCTATCTGAACGTACGGAATAGAGCTTTGGGGATCCACTAGGCCATCGAATCCTCTCGTATTCTATCCTTACAATCCAAAATCCTTCGTAAAATCCTTAATGCTCCTTACTTTGTTACGAACAAAGTAATCCATAGTGACCTTAATGTACCGTTTATTGCTGATTTGGCACGAATCCGATATCAATCTTTTCATGACAAACTTCATTTCCACTCAAACCCACTAGTTTCAAACCTCGCAACCTCTTCAATTCCTGATAATCCTCCGAGGCGTCTGAAAAGAAGATGCCTCGTGACCTTCTAAGTTGAACTTTTTATTTGAGTACTACCACTGGGCAGTTTCTCTACTTGCCTTTGTCTCGGGAAATGATTTATCTTTTATTATATTTACTAGATTTTTCTTGATTGATTCTTGACATTTTTAAAAATATAATATACCAGAGATATACATCATGACAATCATTAATTGGGAAGCTGAAAGTTATTTATTTAAAATGGTTGGTACATAATTAGCAAGTAAGGATAATGTAATATTCATTATTTCTTGAATATGTATTTAAAAATTAAAAAAAAGCTGTACCACTCATCTCATGGAGGGTCTTGAGTTTAGTACATGGTAGAGAGTGTACTCTTTCTTGGACTAAGGTTATGCAGGGAGGGGATTTATCGCCATATCCCCCCCCTGTTTTGAGTTCCCATTTTATAAAGGCTGGGTGAACCCCAGGAGGGTCTTAGATCCCTTATGATCCATCTCCGGCCGCTAACAGATTAATAAAGCCTGTAGCGCGAAAGATTTGGCAACAGAATCTTCGGCACGGCAGTTCAGCGCTCTACCACTGAGCCATTCCGCTCTCATATTTCAATCAAATATATATTTATTATTTTCATATTGGAAATTATTTAAAGAATCAGAAAATATTTTTACATAGCTTGGAATACAGTTTCTTATGATGTATCTCTAACATTCAAAAACATCAGTAAAAATGTTTTTTAAAAAAAAACACTCTTTAAAAATAAATATTTTAACTTCGGCAACATCGAAAGCAAAAGAGGGAGAAAAAATAGTAAAAAACTTACTCACGGAAGGCCAATATTTGTTTAGAAGATGAAGAGTTCGTTAAAAAACACGTCACAATTTCTGCGTTTTTCCGACATTTTTTTATTTTAAAGATGTTACATAGAATGAGAGATTGGCTATTATTCTTCTTTTAAAAATATTCCATTGTTTAATAACATTTGCATATTTTGAAAAGGGTCGCTGTGAATATAACAAGGGTAATTTTTTTTTGTTTTTAGGACGAAGGAAGGAAACGAATATTTAGTACATTTTTTCTTTTCTATATCATTTACCCAATTCCTATTTTAATACATAGATTTTATGTCGATATTATGTTTGGCTGTTAATGTTATAATTTTCACTGTTACATCATATTGTTGATATCTGACATTCCTATATCTTTTGTGGTAGTGCACTGAGTTGCCGCGTCGATGGTCCTGGGTTCAAATCCCGCTCGCTTGTAGACTTTTATTTAATCTGTTAGCAGCCGGAGATGGGTCCTATGAGATTTAGGATCCTCTTGGGGCTCACTCAGCCTAGATAAAGTGGGTATCCAAAATAAGAGATAGAAAAATCTGACGGTTGATCACGATTTAATAATAATAATGTATTTATTTTTCCTGGGACAAGTCCCTATATAATTACTATACAGGTGCTGTAAGCTATTATATCCTAGAGTGTAAAATAATTACATTTAATTAATTATTACAAGTAATTTATTGAGTGAGAAAGAATAAAAAATAAATAAAAAAAATGAACAAAAAATGCGGATTACCTACAATAACAAATAAAAACAGATTAGAAGAAGAGAAAAAAAATTAAAATAAGATAACAATAATTATATAAGAGAAACAATTTATGGTAACAAATATATCGAATTTATAACAAGGAAAAAAAATGGAGAAAAATTAAACAATACTTTCAGAGATTTATATTTAATACCTTCATGTCTTTTTTTTTTTAAATAGCTAACTAGATGATATTAATACATATGTACGTGGTTTAAATTCCACACACTAATATATATACATACATAATCACACACACACAAGTGTACATCAAAAAACATCATTCATCGAAAGAATAGAATTTTAGCTCAAACCTTATCACCTACTATTTCCGATTTTTTGGGTGATGGAATATACGGGATTTGAAGGTTGGAAGATTATTGGAACGACGAATGGAAGAAGGTATAGAGTTCCAAAGGGAGGAGGATCGGATAAGGAAAGCTCTGTCAAAAGCTGCTCTTCGATGGGATGCTGTATATGAATCTGAGAGCCGATAGCGGGTGTTTCGGGAGAGGACTGTGGTTTTGAATTGAAGGAGATCGAAAATGTAAGATGTTCGGCGGGATTGGATAACTTGGTAAAGGAAGGATGCTAGGACGTACTTACGACGGTAGGAAGGGTAGAGCCATTTCAATTCTTCGTAATCGGGTCACCGACAAATTATTAGGACAAATTACCTCTCTGTACAACCGTTGTCCAAGAAACATAACTGTCTCTACCATGTACTGAACCCCTGACCATTCACGGGTTGTAGTGGTGTATAAAATACATATATTTGAGTTATATCCCACATCTTCGGAACTAGCATTATACATTGTTATTATAGTTCTTCGACACTACACTATCATAACTCCGATGACACCACAAGATCCTAAGTGCTAAGTTGGCCGCCCTACTTGACCCTATAAGAGTCCCTCCTAAGGGAAAAGTTTTCGTATTAAAATAATGCTTGTAAGGGCTCATCGTTCAAAAGTTGTGTGCTCGCTGGAGCGGGCAATGCTTACGATATTGCATCTTCTTCTTTTGTAATAACCGTTTTATTTCTACTAGACTTTCTGAAATACTTCTTCTTTCGTCTCAACGGTAAGCCAGAAATATGGTCGGAATCATAAAAGGAATTACAGAACATTGGCCAATTCCGATTTATTTGTACTTTTAAACTCTTCTCCCAACTCGGAATGAAAAAAAAATCTTTGTATAATGACTTACAACCTCCCTTTACAACAGTTGTGCAAGAAACATTATTGTCTCCTCAATGTACTTGAGCCCAAGATCCTCGTATGTGTACAGTTTTTTTTTTAATTATCTCTTTTATTTTGACTTATATCGCTCCTAAAAAGAACGCCATAAATAAAAAAAAAATTCAATGGAGGTATGCGAAAGTTCTATATGAGTTTAAAAAAATAAAAAATTGGTTATTGGTAAAGCAATGTACGAGGGCTATTCAGAAAGCAAGGAACGTTTTGGAATTTTAAAATATCAAGTACAAGAAAAACATTTTATCATATACATGTGAAAGAGGAACTAAAATACTACTTTTCAACATAACCACCATTCAAATTCAGGCACTTATTATAGCGGTAGACAAGCTTTGAAATTCCTGTGTCATAGAATTCTGCCGCCTGTGATCTCAGCCACTTAGTGACGCGTAGCTGGAGCTCCTGGTTTCGTCTTCTGTTACTTTTCGATCCAGTAGTGCATCACCATGACTATGGGCCTCCAAAAACGTCAAAGCTGCCCCCCTTCGCTATTCTTTATGGTGATCTGTAAGAATTTTTGGAACCCATCTTCTTCATCACGAACGTTTGCTAGAGCCATTTTTAAACTGAATGCACCAATTCACGCAGTTCCCGATGAATTTCTATTGGTTTTAAGTTGTTTGCCTACAAAAAACGAATCACAGACCGCACCTAACAACTTGTGGGATTTTAGAATGCAGCGCACACTTCAAATTTAAACATAAAAAAGGGGTAGCACGGAGATGTTCCCGTTGTTACAGCTGGATGCTGACTGAGGTGCCGAGCACGAGCACACCAATGTATATGTATGTGTGTATTGGCGCACGCCTGGCGGCATCAGGTGGAAACCTTCCTTACTTTCTGAATAGCCCTCGTATTCCTGCTGTTACGATGGTATTGAAATTCTTTTATTTACCATTAGAAATTATTTAAGAGCTCGACATTTCTAAGAGCATAAAACTTCAAGCTCAAAAATGATACAACACAAAATATGACTTTATCCAAAAAAAATGTTGGAAATGGAATATCAGATATGTCGTTCCCGAATTAAAAATTGTTAACCAATACAATTGCTAAGGCTTAACTAAAAAATAACAATTTCTTAGTTAAGTCGTTGTTCTTTTGAAGGAGCGATATAAGTTTTAATAAAAAAATAATGAGGTCTGTACCATTACAACCCATGAAGGGTCTTAGGCTAAAGTACATTGAAGAGGCAATAATGCATCAAGGACGACGATTATTCAGGTGATTTGTCCGAGGTTTTTCCACAGTTAAAGGTACCAACATTATTGAGGCTGGGTGGGCCCCAGAAGGGTCTCCAGGCCCCTCTGGATCCATTTGTAGATGTTAACATATTAAATAGTTTATCTGCAATAGCTTGAACTCAGGATATTCAGCATACCAACTCAGCACCATACATACTGAGGCAACGATGCTCCCTGTAAAAATAAAAATATTTTTAACTTCCTGTATAGTTACCGCATAAGAAAAAATAATTAAACTTCATCAATGGTGATGAATGAGTCACTACTAACTTTAGATGACGAACACTTTTTTCAACCAATAAACTATAGAAATATATTACCCGAATCCATTATGATAAGCAGTTTTAGGTGTTGAGGTTTTTTTATGAGTCATGATGCACCTTCAAAGGGTTTCAAAGCCTTAAATGGCCGAAGAAATGAAACAAATGATCGTCCACATGATTAATGCTGAGAAATGTAATGAACCTTTTTGAGCATCCATCATCAACTATAGGGTTAGTTGTAAGTTTCCTTGGCCCTTTAACTTATGCTTTTTTTATTTATTTATTAATATTTACAACTGTATTACAACATAATACAACAAATAAATAAAATAGGCTAAGTGATACATAATGACATGAGCTAATGACAAGTACAGAAGCTACCCACTCAAATCACAAGTTAAGTTAAGGTCACGTAGCCATCTTCTTTTCAGAAGCCTTGGAGGATTATCGGAAATTGAAGAGGAAGCTAGGTTTGAAACTAGAGGGTTTGAGTGGGAATGAAGTTTGTTCTGAAAGGATAGATACCGGGTTCAACTTATGCTTAAAAATAAATAATAATGTATTCCATCGAAACTAAACCTTAAAAATAGTATTTTAAAATTAATTTAATGCTTATTTATGAATTTAAATTTTAAAATAACAATGAAATGAAAGAAAATAAACAACTATTGAAAACAATTTTTTAACTATTAATGCTAAATCTATTAACATTCACCAGCATTATGATGTCTTTAAAATTTTTATTCATGATAAATCTCTGTATTAAGGATAAATTAATGATTAGTGGTTAACTAATATTTGAGAGGGGTGACATGTAGTCTAATTAACAACCTACTAAGCAAAAGGTCGCGGGTTCGTGGCCCGGTAGGTGGCCTTAGGAATTTTAGAGCCTGTACAATGTCAAGTACTCGTTAAAAATTCCTATCCAAACTAAAACATGGGTAAGCAAAATTTAGAGTTCCCACTGTAGCGTCGTCTGATTAGCAAGAGCTGCATAAATCGACTTCAAATAAACAAATTAGGTTTTCTCTTCAAAATAAAAATAATTAAAAATTAAAACAATTAATAAAAAATTATAAACAAATAAACTATTTGTGAGGTTAATGCTTTTTAAAGGTATTTTCAAATTGTGCTATGTCTACATTGATTCAATTTTGTCGTTAATCCAAATAAAGCTTAAATAGACTAAACTTTGGCTGTTATTAATTGGTCTAACAAAACAATTACATTTTTTTTTTCAGTATCTCATTATTAAGATAAGCGTTAACCGTTATATATCACCAGAGGAACGGGTTCTTATCAAGGAACGGTGAACTAGGCTAATGGATCAGTTACCACACAATGGGACATATTATCTTAATGTTCCAAACGGCAGGTGTTTTTGTTATCCTCTGTCAACGTCTCGCCCCGTTCAAGGATCATAATGTGCCTATTTTGTCTTGTGAACAGACACATATTTATCGTGAATTTAAAATTGTGAAATTGTATTCAAATCGTTGTAGTCATTTGAATAGGAATGTTAAAAAAATATACTTGAATTATTGATATAAAAAAAAAATCTAGCATTTCGTTGAGTGTTTGGATATGTATAATATATTCATTTTCCCGTCTATTTTTGCTGTTACAAACCTGTGTTTATTAATAACATAAAAGAAATCTATATCTCTACAACCCATTAAGGGCCTTGAATTCAGTGCATTGCAGAGTATGTACTGCTTCTATAACAACGGTTGTGCAGAGAGGGGATTTGGCCTAGAAACAGAACAGTCCCTACCATATGATATACTGTTCTCGTCCAACTGCCTGCCCATATCATTTTTTAAATATTTGGCTTTTCTATTAAATAGAAAATGGTTCGGATAAGACTCTAGTCAAATGAGCTTGTAGCAAAGATGCACCTGAAAATATTCAGCTATTACTTTACTTTCAGAGAATGAAAATCTTCCACCTAATATACACCGTGCTTCCTCCCTATTCTCATTCAAACTCATTATCTCTAATGTATTATAATTATTAATTAATATCCATCAGAAGTAAATAATTACTAATTGTTAATTTTCTTCAGTTATAACTAATATTTTTGATACATTATATTCTTCAAGGAAACATACTTTTATTTTATGTTTATGTAATTAATATATGATTTTTATGATGCAGCCTCTCGGCCAGATATACAGGGTGTCCCATTTCAAGTGGATCAAACGTTTTTAACTTTTAAACGAAACAAAATTCAGAAAAACAATTCAGGTAAAAGTTGTAGTTATTCAGGCCTAGTTTGAAGAAATAAAAAACATTGTTTGATTTTTCACTTTAAATGGTCAATATCGACCTTCAAAAAATGTAGTTTCCTTTTGACCCACATTTATTTTTATTTTTCTGAAATGTACAATGCAAAACATGGAAAAAATGTATGTAACATTTTTTTCTATCTTTCATAGTTTAAGTAGAAAAAGCATTCAAAGTTGACTACTTTAGTATGCTGTCTTCACAGAAGGTTTTTAAATGTCCAGACATTTTCTGAAAGATTCAAAATACCTTGATTAGTTATCTCGACTAAAAACTCTTAAATAAAATAACTTAATGCTAAATTACTTTTCCTCGTAAAGGAGGTATACTGAAGTAGTCAACTTTGAATGCTATGAAAGATAGAAAAAATGTTACACACCTTTTTTCCATGTTTTGGATTGTACATTTCAGAAAAATAAAAATAAATAATGGTCAAGAGGAATCTACGTTTTTTGAAGGTAGATATTGACCACTTAAAGTGAAAAACCAAAAAAATGTTTTTTTATTTCTTCAAACTAGGCCTGAATAACTACAACTTTTACCTGAACCGTTTTCCTGAATTTTGTTTCGTTTAAAAGTTAAAAACGTGTGATCCACTTGAAATGGGACAATCTGTATATTTTATTATTATTGCACACATTTGTTATTCTTAAGGGATCTGGTCCCAGAACAAATTTTTTTTCTATTTCATTCTATAATAAGGTTGCGATTTTGTTTGAATTTTGGACCCTTGCGAATGCAACTCAGCGCTCTACCACCGAGCCACATCGCTGAATAACCATCCATGCACTATTATCAAAACCTCTAAATACAATCCTCCTACTAACGTCTCGGTCTAGCTAGTAGAAGGTAACCTACCTAGTAGGAGGTAGCTAGTAACCAGTCAGCACTATCTTTTTAGGATTTTTTTTTTTACAGAAACTAACATTAATGGTTTGAGGTTTAATATTTAAAAATCTCTTCAAGGAATAGGAGATAGGAGAGATTTAAAAATCAATCGATTTGTTTGACTAAAGGCCGGGGTCGGATAAGAAAATACATCTCCTGTAGAAGGAATTGGCTGGGGAGAGCAGGTGATGTATTTGAACAGACATTCCTTCAAGCTTCTATGTCTTCGGTTCCTTTACTCCGATTCGAATTTATTTGTCTTTCCTCATAGAGTGGCCCTATTCCTCCGTTTTATTCTCGGGGATTTTCTTTTTTCTTCTTCGAGAGGAGGAACGTATAAGAAAAAAGAAATTGCAGACTGAAGTATCCCAATTACTTATACGGAGGATTTTAACCGAAAGTCTTCCAATCTCAATATTATTTGTAGTATTTGGTCTCTAAATAGTCCGTTCTTATTCTGATGAAGCTAAGATAATGGAGTAGGCAGATCTATAAATACTAATAGATACTAATCAATACGAATACAGATAAAGCGTGAATATCTCCTAAAAACGGAGATGTTTGCGGACATAATCATATGATTTTTTTCCCTTGTTTTGAGGTCTTTAGTTCAAATTTTCAGTTTGGCTGGTTAACCCTGAAACACCTGTATATATATTATAACCAACCTTAATTATATAATTATACGTCGATCATATATTTTTTTTAACTATTATTATTTAACTATTAAGGTCTAAAAGAGTATATTTATGCAGGAAATAAGGTATCTACCAATATACAGAGATCTGAAAGTCATAGTATTATTTTTATTGGATAAATATATAAATGATCTATTTAATAATCTATATATCAATAAACAATATATAAATATATAATGCGAATCCTTCAGATTATCGGTAAGTTATTCAAAAATAATTCTTTGCCTCAGTGGCACAAAACTACATAAAAAAAATTGACGTTTTTGATATACTTGTGGTATGTAACACTTTTTCTCATGTGCTATTTTTATGTATTAAATTTTATGGTCACAATATTGTTATTATATCTGTTTTCACTCATACATCACTATATCGTTCATTTCTAAAACATGGCAATCTACGTCACCGAGGTGACGAATTACCCTAAACCTAAAATGTAACCCGTAACTCCTCTACAAACCATATAGATAAATGCTCAATCCGAGGTAAAGTTTGTAATGTCTAAGTCAACGGTTGCGCAAGAAAGGAACATTGCTTAAATCACGGATACCCACTTTATGGAGGTTGGATGATCCCCGGGAGGGTCTTAGGGATCCTGCTGTACAGGAATATCGCACTACACACGGAGCCAGAACGGCTTCAATTAACATTTATTTTTATAATGTAATTTATTTATTCAGTAGAAAAAAATTGTCTAATCGTAGCGCCATTTACTAATTAAACAATACGGTACATTGTCAAAAATTTGCTAGCTAAAAATTATCATACGCGGGAGTTATAAGCCTGTAAGAAAAAAATTACTCTTACAAAACCTTACCACATACTTAATTAAATATATTATAATCAAGGATAAATAATTTATCATCCCCAGCCAATAGGTTAAGCCGATACCTTATATGCAGACGTTTTTTTTGTTTTTTACCTCTTAATATTTTGCATCAAAGCTTGTCAAATAAAAACAATGACAATCACAATCTACTGACAATCAGTCGATTGGCTGTCGGTAGAATAGTACAAAATGACATGAGAGGCATGACGAAGAACAGTACCCAGCGGTACTTCTCCCGTGACTTGATTTAATATTCTCATGATAACAAATCCCTCATCCACTTTCTTTTCAGTCTCCTCCTAGTGTTCTCAGGCATGAGAGTAGTGGCCATTTGTTGTATCAATGGGTTTGGGTGACCGTGTAGTTTTTCTCGAAATCGTTTGTAGAACGTTCGTATGTGCTCGTCTTCCGTTTGTATTTTTAAGTCTTTGTGCTAAGTTTTGTTATTAATTTACAATGTTAAGGCCGTGGAAAAATTCCAAAAGCCTTTTACGAAATTTGGTGAGTGTATATTGAATTATCAATTTTCGAAGTATTTATCAGCTGTTTTTATCTAACCTTATCAAGCCGAGGTCGAGTATCCTTCCTTATGATTCATTGCATTTGAGCCTTGGAGGTGGTGGGATGTTTTTTGGGTGCATTATTCATGTTTTGTTTTGCTGTTATTCTCTTTCTACCCTGAGGATGCCTCAATGAGCGAAATATTGGACAGGTATTTTCAATTTCTGTTTTAGTTTTGAGACTTAAGGGCTTTTCGATGGAATTTTTCCACGGTCTTAACATTTACAGTCCCTGACCATATTAATGTGACCACCAAGAAAGATTATTTTCTTTTTGTTTCTTCCTAATTTTTTTATATACTTTCGCGTGTCTTCTGTTTTAAGTAATGGCAACACTGTTATAAGTTTTTTAAAGTATTTTTTTTTTAGTAATGGCAGCATTGGTTTTAGTACAGCCATTTTGTTTTACGAGTGACGACGTGCATAATTTGTGTTTGAAATTTTTGTGGATTTATTGTTTCTTTTTCATTGAATACAAGTCGGATTCGGTAAGTTTATTATTGATTTATTATTTGTATCATATATTTTAACTATTTACTATTTTACTATTTAGGGTGTAAATAGGGTGACACCACAAAATATTAAAAAACAATAAAGATTTATTTTCGAAACTATTTTTTTAAATTTCATATTATTATCAGATAACTAACTTACCCATAAAACCAATATTTAAACTCGATTTATATTGTAGATTTGTATGCGTAATACAAAAATATTATCCAAACATGTAACAAGAACGAATCTATCCAGTGGTCACATCATTTTTCAATTTTACTTTTCAATATTACTTAATTTACAATGGCGCATTGCTGATAGGTCCAAGTATTTTTGATTGAGAAGTTTGTGATCGTTTTCTGTGAGCCTGTTTAGTGATACCGTAAATTTATAATGCATATGTACAAACTAGTATTTACAGACGTTTAAAAAGGTTTAATTCATTAGTGTGTCATTATTAATTGCACTTTCAACTAATATTTCATAACTAATTATTCCTTCCACCTACGATCAACGATTTCTACACCCATACTATACTCCTGATATCTTGTCAGAGAAGTGATTTATTGGAAGTATTTAGCTTCTATCTGAAACAGGTTTCTCATTTTCGATTGTAATCCAAGTTAGTTGGTATAAATGATATCAGACATTGACGAATACTGAAGACAAACTCGATAACAGGCGTTGTTCCAAACTAGACAACAACAAAGGTCAATGAAGTCTTGTCTGCAACGTCTAAACTTCTGAAAAGCCACGTCGCTCCGGTAAGCTATAGTCTGGGTGTAAGATATGGGATGCCTTGTTTGAGAACAATGAGCTTGATCGGAGTATTTAGTCATCAAAAGGAACAATAAAGGGAAATGAAGGAAATATCTTTTATATTGATAAGTTTTTCAATTCTTATCCACAAGACTTAAAAATATCAAACATAAGCTCTAATAAAAATAAGAATATATGTGGGCGGGAGTAGCTTATTGTGCTTCAGTTGCTATGCCGAAGATCGTGGTTTCAAATCATGCTTAATTATTATTCCTTAGTATCCAATTGCGCTCATCGAGTCTTTGTAAATTGGGTACGTTTTTTGAGTGGGTAAAACCTGGCGGTTGACAACGTTATATGGCAATTCACTTCCCTGCACAACCGTTGCCTTCAAACTATTAAAAATTACCGCCCATGAAGAGAATAGAAGGGTACTGAAAAATTAGATCACCTGTGATGAAGTGCTTCCATTATAACCTTCAATGCCCAAATACTCAGGTTGGAAGCCCGCCTGGTGGCCTTAGGATTTTTTTACTGAGAGTAAAAAAATCCTTGTTTATGCCGTCCTTCAACGGGGACGTAAAAAGGATGCCAGGTACTCGTTAAAGAACCCTATCCTAACTATACCTTGCCTAATTATATAGGCGAAATTTAGGATTCCCACTGTAGAAATATCTGATTAGACATGTTAGCATAAAGTGGCGTATTAATAAACAAACAAACCAGCGTATTAAAAATTAATTTCTAACAAGCGTAATTATTTTAACACAGAGAAGCAAGCATGTTACAATAGGAACATAAAATTTTATAATTTTTGGTCAACTGTTTTGATTTTTAAATATTTTATATCTCCGGTGGCTCAAAAGGTTAGAGCGCGGTCACGGAAAGACAGAGGATCCGGGTTCGATTCCCGGCCGGGGTCATAGCTTTTCTCTTTAAAATAAAAATATATACAATTTTTTAATCAAATTTGCGATGTATACAAGGGGAAGAATGCTCATTGAACATTACTTTAATTAGGATCTTGTTGATTTACGTCATTATATTATTTATAATTTATTTTCTTTTTTTATTAATTGTTATAATTTTTAAACATTTTCATTTTTTGTCCGACCGAGGTACGACCCATGCCAGCTCAAGAGGCAGAGCACCACGACGGGTACGTGGGAGACCCGGGTTCGAATCCCGGCCCTGGAGAATTCTTTTCACTTCAAAATATTAATTAATTACAAAATAAAATATATTATTTTTTATATACTTTATGGTATATTAAATTATAAACCATAATTAGGGTATTGTTGTTTAAGCAAGTTTATAAAAGCACAGTATTAAATAAGTTTTGGTATAAATTTACCAAAGTTTAATTGAGTATTGGAACAGCGAAATGTTATTATTTTAAGATTTCACCAGGAACGTCAATTTTAAATATTACTTAGTCGATTTTGACAAGCTATTTTTAAGTAAATATAGCTTAAAACTTTAAGTATCTTATTGTAATAATATGCTATTATATAGATAGTATATTATTATTTGTAATAAATAATACTACATTTTCAAATTTCAAACTGTTTTGAAATCCCTCCCTTAATCTATTTTGATCAATTTATTTCAGTAATAATCACTATTATTTTTTATTCAGTTTAATAGTAGTCTGCAATAAGTATTAATAATCTTCAAGAAAAAAAAAAATCGGCTTCCAGTCAACTCCTTTATTGTTTTATATGAC
Source organism: Arma custos (assembly GCA_037127475.1). NCBI lineage: Eukaryota > Metazoa > Arthropoda > Insecta > Hemiptera > Pentatomidae > Arma > Arma custos. Next base: position 56,756,024 of record CM073765.1, read on the forward strand.
AAAACGTTTCGACACTATGGTGTCATTTTCAATTATTTATTTTTCTGCATTCCTTAACTTTAAATAAAATAACAATAATTACAATAATATAAATTTTTTTTACATAAATGTCCAAAAGATAACATACTATAAGTACAAATACCTGGAAAGTCAATATTTTTTAAAAATCTTTTTTAAGGAGATCTTTAGTCCTCCATAGTCAAACTTATATTCCATTACACAAAAAACCAAACCCTGATCCTTGAACCATCTAATCCTTTTTCTTATTTTTATTAGTCATTAGACTTTAGTATAAATATAACCAATTATGTTCTAAAAGGTACATTAATAAAGTAAAATTAAATTTTTTTTTTTTATTTATGAATTTTATTTATTTATTTATTTTACTATATAATTTTTAAATAATATTTTATCAAAACAATTAATTAATTTTGAAAATATATATGGAAATTTTTTTTTTTTTTTTTTTTTCAATGTATAAGTATTCTTATGATCTATTATTTTTTAATTTCAAAATTATGGATGAATATAATTTACTAATTTCTCCTGCCTCTTTTCTATCGTTTACAGCATTTTCTAATTTATCATTTATAAATAAAGCCTCTAAATTTTTTCTTTTTATAGTATTATCTTCTCTATGTAGAATTTTAGGCTTATCGAAGTCAAAAGTGTGCAATTCCTTTTTACAATGTGCTGACAATGCTGTACTTGTTTTAGCTTTAGGTTTAATGTTATTTTGATGGTGATATATTCTGTTTTTTAAGTGTGTACTTGTTTGTCAAATGTATATTCCATCACAATTATTACAAGTAAGTTGGTATATTAAATTTTTGTTTTCCATACTTGGTATCTTATCCTTTTGACTTGTTATAATGTTTTTGATTGGGTTTCTTGTTTTGTGTGCTATCCTCATTTCTGGTATGTCATAAATTTTAAAGGTTGGTTCGATAAGTATTAATAAATATTTAAAAATACTTGATGCTCTAAAAACAGATAATTATTCCACGAGTAAAAAATCCATAGTTATTCCATCCTTCGGAAGAGAGGTAAAATGGGGATCCCGACCCTGTTCGATGTCAAGTGCTCGTTAAAGATAACTATACTAATCATACTTGGATAGGAATAACTTAAGATTCGTACTGTGCAATCGTCCGATTGGCCATAGCAGTATGATGCTGTGATAAACGAAATAAACAAACCCATTTGTACAAAATTATATTTCCTGTTTTATATTTTATTATATTATCATATCTATATTTTATACAAAATAAGAGAGAGAAGAAAAACACTTTATTGAAGCATTACAATCTGCCACTTGTGGACAATAAGTAATGTTGCTATGTACCTTACAATCATTCCATAAAAAATCAATGATATACACAAAATAAATGTATAAATAAATATATATAAGCGAAAAAAATATACAAAAATAAAGTAATATATATATATATATATATATATATATATATATATATATATATATATATATTTAATAAAAAAAATAATAATAATAAATAAAACATAAAAGAAATATACTGCACACATTCATACTCTATATACAAAACAAAATAAACTAATAAGGTATAATATAGAAATTATTGCATTAAATAAGTTTTAATATAAATTTTCCTAAGCTTGGAGCGCTATATCCATAGCCACAATTAAGTCCTAATTATTGTTAACTAACCACACTGCCCTTTCCGACTAAGTGCAGGATAGTCGGAAATAAAGTTGTACGGAACAAGCCACTTGATTTGAGTTACTAACTCGAGAACTGTGATTAATGAGTTACCTCCAGTTGTTGGGTAGGTTTCATTCTCTGCACAGTATCCTCCTAAGCAATTCTTTGATCAGAACTGGCTTTTTTATTATAATATTCAATTATTTCATATAATTATAAAATCGGAAAGATTGCCTTTATGAAATATAGTATTATTAAACAGATTACAAAGGAAAGAAAGGAAAATATGGTAACCAGCCGATGGTTGTCACTTGGAGTTACAAGTTTTAACAGTTTATTCGTTCTATTTGTAATACTGTCCAAAAATACAAGCCATTATGAGCTTTATTATGGAAAAGAGAATGTAATCATAGGCAATGAGTAGACATTGCTAATCATTTCATCAAGAAATGAACATTTCAATAAACATACATCTCTGATTTTGATGGTAATTATTTTTAAATATTTTTGTTTTGAAGAGAACAGATTAACAATTAATACAAATATATAATATAAATAAAAATAAAAAATAAAATAAAAATAAAAAAAATTGACCAATAATTATAAAAAAAAAAATTAAAAATAGTAATATGACGTAAGTCAATAAGATCCTAAAATTAAATTAATGTTCAAAGAACATTCGTTCTAGTGTATTCATCGCAAAAATTGCGAGAAAACGAGGAAATGGGGATCGGATAATAGAAAAGATTTGTCCTTTGCCGATAGGCGGCCTTGGTGGCTCAAATGGTAGGGCGCTGTCACGGAAAGACAGAGGATCCGGGTTCGAATCCCGGCCGGGAGCATATCTTTTCTCTTTAAAAAAAAAAAGAGTTGTTTGGAGTTACAATATACATAACATGTAGGTTCCAAGTTTAAATATTTTTATTAATTTTTATGTAATTAATATATGATTTTTATGATGCAGCCTCTCGGCCAGATATACAGGGTATCCCATTTCAAGTGGATCAATCGTTTTTAACTTTTAAACAAAACAAAATAGTTATTCAGCGATGTGGCAGGGTGGTAGAGCGCTGAGTTGCCTTCGCAAGGGTCCAAAATTCAAATCGCAACCTTATAGAATGAAATAGAAAAAAAAAAAATTGTTCTGGGACCAGATCTCTTAAGAATAACAAATGTGTGCAATAATAATAGAATATACAGGGTGTCCCATTTCAAGTGGATCACACGTGTTTAACTTTTAAACGAGACAAAATTCAGAAAAACGATTCAGGTAAAAGTTGTAGTTATTCAGGCCTAGTTTGAAGAAATAAAACAACATGTTTGTGTTTTTCACTTTAAGACGTCAATATCGACCTTCAAAAAATGTAGTTTCCTCTTGATCCCCATTTATTTTTATTTTTCTAAAATGTACAATACAAAACATGGAAAAAATGTATGTAACATTTTTTTCTATCTTTCATAGTTTAAGTAGAGGGTTTATGTCCGTATGTCCAAATAGGTCTGATAACTGTCATTGAAATTAAACGTTTGTCCAGTAAATGTTGAAGTAGGCGAAAACGTCGAGCAGTTTCTTGTCTTTTCAGTCTTGTATGAGGAGTAACTGTGTTTAAAATATTTTTTGGTTTGTGTTATTTCTATTGATACTCCTGGTGTTATGATTTTTTTTTCTCATCCTTCAAAAATTTTATTTACAATATGATACAAATTTACAGAAAATCCTGAAAATGCTTCTATATAAACCAAAGCCTTTTGTTACCTTTCGGTATTTTAAGGCGTTACAATGGGCTGAGTCCGCTGAAGGCGTTAAAGTGTTATGAATTAGTAAGTAAATAAACTTTTGAATAAAACCATGAAACCCTAGGATTTTTTAAAAGGAGAAAAAAATCCTTTGTTTAGCCGTCCTTCAGAAGGACGTAAAATGCAGGTCACTAATAAGTAATATCATTTTTCAGAAAACGGAACCGAACAATATTGGTTTTGATTCTTTATAAATAACTTAAAACACCATTAATCTTGATAAACGTGTTTTCTTTAGTCACCTAGAGGTGATTCTGGTCTAGAGGTTAGCATAACAACATACTACGTCCAAGATTGCGGATTCGTGATTTAAGGTGACCTTAGGAATTTTTAAAGGGTGTGTAAAATGCTTAGTTATGCCATCCTTTGGTAGGAACGTAAAAAAAGGATCCAGAACCTGTACTGCCAGATTATATTTACTATTTCATTTTTATTAAGATATAATTACTCTAGTAATTTATTTAATTTAAAAATGGAATTAGTAAAAACAATAAATATTTTAGATGATTTTAACCGACAATGTACCTAAATATATAGTGAAGTCCCTTTTTAAGTCCTTCTGAGCCAGAAGCTGCCGCCATCAAGTCCTAGTTGACTGGGACATTCAAAAAGGACCGACTCATTTCTTATGATATTTTCCAAGAAATGTGTCGAGTCTTTTTTCTCTCTTTCATTTTTTATCTGCTCTCATATTTTTTCCTTCCTTTGTTTTCGTAACTTGTTTATTCCACGTTTAATCTCCTTATTGTTTCAGAATATTTGAATGATATTATGTTAAGTGAGATTCTACATATTTATGGGTAAATAGTCAATGCTAACAAATTGCTAGTAGTGGTAATGCACCCCTTTTAAATAACTCAATATAGGTCATTCGTAAATAGTAATATCCAATAATATCATTTTTGTAAAGCCTTAAGGTGTAGAAAAGTTTATTATACATTGATATTACTATTGTTAAGCAGGGTAGTTCAGTGTGCCTTCTTGGGCTCACCAAGCCTTAACTTCAAGAAAAACCGTGAACATTATATAGTACAACCCTTGTCCTGGAAACAGTAAAGTCTCTACCTTATAGTGAACCCTAATTGTAAATGCTTTGTGTCCGGCTATCAACAATACGCTTATTTACCTTAAAAAAACAATGTGACCCGCAAGGGCTAGCGGATGCTCTCCACTAGTGGGGATTAACGACCCTCCGGTCTCCTGAGTACAGTACACATCCCAGGATACAAGGCAGGTAGATAGACAAGACACAAGAATCAATGCTGGGAGTATAGCCGGCAACCTGTTGTTGCTGGGCAAGGAATATAATTGGACCTAAGACATACATGGAACGTACATTAAAAATTAAACAGACAAAAACAACCATCACATCTTCGCGACTATAGAATTCAGACTTACGAAATAATTAAATATTGTACACTACTTTAATAAGAGGTATTATGTGGGTATTATGATATCGGAAACAGAACTTTGGGATTCAGCAAAGTATGTCGTGTAAACATGACACAAGTAGCACAATCAAAAAGTCTAATAAAAAAAAGAGTCGTTTGGAGTTACAATATACACAACATGTACGTTCCTTGTTTAATTTTTTTTATTCACGGCAAATACATCATATTTCATTTGATAATATAACATCACCATAAGCCATAGGACCAAGTGGAGTGGCTCAGTGGTAGAGCACTGAGTTCCCATCCCGGAAGTCCTAGTTCGCATCCCGTAGCATGCAGTACTTTTATTTAGTCTGTTTGCAGCGGGAGATAGATCATATGGGATCTAGGACCCATCTAGGGCTTACCCAGCCTCTATAAAATATTATAAAAATAGAGTACCCAAAATAAGGGGGTAAAATCTGGCGGTTGAGCGTGACCTAGGGCAAGTCACCTCCTTGTAGAACCGCTGTCCATAAAACGGTACAGTCTCTACCTTGTACTGAACCCCAGACCCTTTACAAGTTGTAGTGGTTCAAGTTTTTTTTGTAAGCCATGGGACCAATAACTAATGTGATATAACTATAGAACGTTACACTAACTTGGTGAAGCCTTTCTCTTTTTACGCAGTTTCACAGTATAAGTGTTTCGACGGAATCGGTAACTAATCTAATGTAATTAATTGAACAAATCTGTAGACGAATGTTTTACTTAGGAATAATATCCACAACCTTAAAGTAGGATAGAAGGGGATTAAAGTAGCTCTATAAATTAAAAAAATAGATTTGGTGGCAGTTAAAATTTAATAGAAAGTTAATCAGCAGTGGCAGCTTAGTGGCTCTGTGGTAGAGGGCTGAGTTCCAGTTCCGAGGTTCAAATCCGCTGGTTGGCAGATTTTCACTTAATCTGATGGATCCTATTAGATCTAGAACCCTTCTGGGGCTCGTTTATAAAGTATTTGCGGAGAAGTAACTAAGGGGACAAAATCATACCATCAGTTTAAGCAGCTTTCCTCAAAATTCAGCTGAGACCAATCCGAGCTCATGATATTTATGCTGCAGATATATAATTTATTCAGCAAGATTAGCTGATCGGAAATGAGCGAACTAACATTTCGAAGTATAGATGATGACATATCTTTGCAAGTAACTAACGGGACTGAAGCTTTTCTCACCAGTCAGCAGCAGTTTGAGTACATGATATTCTTGCCTCAGCAAGTTTAGTTGACTGTAAATTAGCGTACTAACATTTCGCTGTAGGAACGGTCATGATATTCGTTCATTGAAACGTTAATTTCTTGAAGAATTAAATTACAGATATATGAACATTTTCCGCAATATTCTTTTTTACATTCTCTCAGAACTGATTTTATTTTCGAGAAAATTAAAAAGGAAACGAATGAAAAGACTTGTCGTGTGAAAGAGATATCTTGTACCCTTAACCTTGAAGTAGGATTGCTCCTTTTAAATATTACTTCTATACAGTCCCTAAAGAGAAGTGATGGCCAGAAAAATTTAAAAGAAATTTATTCAGAGCTAAAAACAGTTTGAAAGTGGAGCAGTAGCTAATGGAACACAGTAACTAATGGAACTCAGCAAGTCTTTTGTTTGGGATATAAGCATTATTAACGGAGAAATGAAGGTGACCAGGTGAGGGACAGTGAAAGTGATCTTTTATAAAATGGTCCTCTCGGAATTTCATGTTACGTACCATTCACAAGCACGTACTTGACCCGGAGCACTCCCTCACACTCCACCAGTACAGCTTCCCAACTCGAACAGTTTGAGTTGATAAATATTCAGAAAGTGTGGACACAGCATATTGATCGAATCCGAGGGGCATTGGATATTGGTCGCCATTATTCTCGCAGCCTCATTCAAACCGGCCAGGTCTCCCTTTTGTTCGGAATTATCCTTCATCTCTATACAGGTTTCCGGCTGGACCGCACGCCGATCCTCTCCTTCCGGATCTCCATCCTCTTCGCTGGTCGGGAAGGTCCAGAGTATTCAGCCTTCCGTGGAGTCTAGGTTGGTCTAAGGAGGATATTAGGGAATGGAAGCTGTGAACAGATTGCTATCGTTTATGCACGTCAGTTTATTTATGTTAGTATGTCAGCTTGGCATTTAAAACTAAGTAAATACCTAAGTCTGATTCTACACTTCGTACATAAACATTACTATTAATGAGGAAGAAAATGGTCCGGGTGGAGGTCTTATAAAAGGAGAAAGATCCTGTCATTAAGAAAGCTCAAGTCTACTCCTCGATGATAAGAAACCTCAATAAGAATTTAGTTATTGCCTGGGTACCATCACACGTTGGCATTAAAGGAAATGAAGTGGCAGATCGAGCGGCAAAAGAAGCAGCATTATCATCGATAGAAATTACAAGCGTACACACAACAAGAGATGTATGCAGCCTTTTGAAACAGCAAGCTCTGGCGATTTGGAAACAACTTTGGCACTCCACCGACGAATCAAATAAACTAAACTGCATTAAAAGAAACACCAACGCCTGGAAAAGCTCCCACGACCATATCCAGAAGAGATGAAGACGCTATCACAAGACTGAGAATTGGCCACACGCGACTTACGCATGGTTTCCTTATGGAAAAAACAACGCCTCCGAACTCTAGGATCTGTCACTCACAACTGACAATACGCCATATCCTTGAAGAGTGCCCACAACATGAAAGCTATTTTAGAAATTTAGGAATGGAGAGAAAAATTCAAACGATGCTGGGTGATAATAACACAAATTTTAAAACAATAATTGAATTCCTCAAAAAAGAAGGTATATTTCTTAAAATCTAATAGACCAAAAATTATAGAATAAGGACACTGAAAACCTTAGACGTTAAGTGTCCATAAATAATCAACCTAACCTATAGGGAGAAATATTTATTGGTAAACCGTCGTTTCGATCGATTTCAGGTCTTCTTCATGGCTAAGATAAGATCGGAAGTCGAAGTTTGCGAGTTCGCAGCCAGGGAGTTTTCCCGAAGATTTTATAAAACGGACTAAAATCCCTTAAGGTCTTAATGTCTAATACTTATTAAAGATCCCTATCCTAACTATCTTTGGATAGGCAACATTTAGGGCTCCCTCTGTAGCATCCTCAGATTAGCCATAGAAGTATAACTACTAATATATATTTAGTGTCATCTAAATAATATATTTAGGAAGCGGAGCATTGAGTAGCCATGCCGGAAATCCTTGTTCAAATCCCGCTGCAGGCCGTTACTTTTATTTAGTCTGTTTGCGGCAGGAGATGGGACATATAGGATCTAGGACCCTCCTGGAGCTCACCCAGCCTCTATAAAATATTATAAAAATAGGGTACCCAAAATATGGCGGAAAAGCCTGGCGGTTGAGCGTGACCTAGGACGTCACCTCCTTGCAGAACCGTTGTCCATGAAACAGTGCAGTCTCTACTATGTACTGAACCCCAGACCCGGTTGCCAAGGTTTTTTTTTTTAAATAACATGTTAATAATACTCCTAAAAAAATCAAAAACCGTACCAATACAATCCTTGAAGTGTTAAGTACGTGGTAGAGACAGTATTGTTTCTAGGGCAACAGTTGTGCTGTGAGGTGATTTGTCCGAGATCGAATCACTTCTTATAGGCTGGATGAGCCCCAGGAGGACGGCAGATTCCACAGCATCTATCCGCAATAGTTAACAGATTAAATATATTATCTGCCAAAGCCGGAATCGAACCTATGACCTTCGGCATTGCAACACAGCGTTCTTCTTTCTGAGCCACCCCGCTTCCTAATGATAATACTAAAATATTTGCTAATAATAACAAGTCAAAAATATTCATATCGTTAATAAGTCAATAAATAAAATTAATTATCCATTATAATACCAATAAAGTAAATCAATACTCTTTAGAATACTAGTACAGTGGAGCGTCGATTATCCGAACTAATGCTGTCAGGGGTGGTTCGGATAATAAAAAAATCGGATAATCGAAATTCACTAAAAAATAAATAAATATATATGTAAACATTGTTTGATTATTTATTTTTGTAGGTACATATGCATATGTATTCACATATATGTAAAGAAAAAAAAATCAAATTAATGCTAAGATTTATCAAAATTAATTCTGTGGCTTAAAAAGTGTTTTAATACTTTTCTGCCTCAATGTTGACTCTCTCTTCATTGGCAGCTAGATCTATAATTATTTTTAGTAGCAATAAATTAAAATTAAATTTGAAAAAAACAAAAAAAAATAGTTATTCTAATTCAACTTTCGGATAACTGACGTTCGGATAATCGACGCTCCTCTGTACGTCCTTACGAACTGAATAATTTTAAAATTATCCATATCAATTGTAAATAACGATTCATTTACATTTACAAGCAATATAAACTTTAAATCCGTGTAAAGCTCAATAAACAAAGTTTATTATTCCAAAGTTGAATTATTTCAAAGTTTGTTAAAGTTAAATTATCGCAATTTGTAACTACTGTAATGGAATTGAGGGTTAGAGAACCCATTCGGGATTATATAAGCTTCCAGTGTTCACCCATGTGTCGCGGGGAGGGCCAGGGGGGAGAGAATAAAATTTACTGCTCTAGAGTGGGCTCTAACCCTTAAAAAAAAGAGCTTTTTTTTAACCACGGATCTGTTTTTTCGATCTGTGTACAGATTCGTTAGGGCAGAACGTGATCTAGGGTTTATGGTATATGTTACTCGTACTGCGTGGGATAGGAAAAGATAATGTTGCAAAAAAACTATATATCGATATTTAAATTTTAGTAATAAAAAAACAAACAACAAACAGAAACTCCAATGGCAGAGTGCGATCAAGAGTTAAAAATACTTTTGTTAATACTCTATTTGTAAATTGATTTTTTAAAACTCACATTTTTAAAATATAAAAAAAAAAATCATTACCACCGCGTTTGGGGAACGAACGTTGGATAGAGGAATTTTCAGCTGATGACATAGAATAATTAAAAAAATGATTTATTTCTCCTTTTAAAGCCACGAAAAACAGGCAGGTTGATTTTGACATTTACACGATGACCCAAATCGAGAGGTCATCGCACACACCTTATTCGCCAGACATTTCTTAAACGGATTTCCATCTGTACAGAAATTTGGACAACTTCCTTAAGGGTAAATTTTTTTAAAATGATTCTCAATTCAAAACGCATATTCAGACTTCGCTTCATCATGAAATTCTACTTTTTCAGTTGGGATTGAAATTTTTATACAATTGGGAAATATGTATAGAGAATGAGGATAAGTGTTTTGATACCGAAAAATTGTTTTACAAAATAAACCGACATTTCGTATGAAACTATGCAAATAACTCGCATACCTGGATCCTTTAGACTATACTCTATGTTACGTACCCCACAACTTCCCAAGAACCACGACAACACAAGATTAAGTCCGATTAATCTGAAATGCTATTCCTTCCTTTCTGTTCCTCTTCTTCATTACAGCCTCGCCGCAATTACGATCGCCTTGAAGACTAATTGCTACAGGCGGATCCTCCTGAGACCCGGGCTCGCTATCCGGAGCAGTTGGTCATCCTTTCATCTCCTGTTATTAAGTAAAATCCGAAGAGAATCCTTTGGGGGTTTGTTCTCTTCCTTCTTTAATTACTTTCCCTTTCATCGATTTTTTTTCTTCTCATTTTCTGGTCGGGAAAGACAAAGGATAAGTCTTTTTGTGATAATATCCTGAGCCTCCAGCCCATTTAGATTTTTCAATATTACTCAATTTCAGAAATTGTCTTTACATAGGGTTTTTTTATTATAGATGGATCATTAAAATATTAAATTTTAAAATTGGGAGCGGGGTAGCTTAGTAATAGAGTGGTAAGTTGTCGTGCCGAAGGTAAAAGATTCAAATCTGGCTGTGAGAGAAATTTCATTTAATCGTTCTACAGCCACAGATAAGATCTGCAGAGGGTAGAAGTGGTACAGGATTTTTTTTTATAAATTACATAAATAAGCAAGTACAGAATTTTAAATATCTCGGTGAAACAATTCAGAAGAATAGAAGTGAAACAAATCCGAAAAAAGGACGTTGTGAATCGATTCACCCGAAATATCTATAAGAAAAAGTCTATATCCACTCAAAACTAAAACATTACAATACAGTCATCAAACCAGAATGTCTCTGTAGTTCAGAGAGGCTGAATTTAAAAAGGAGAGATTTTAAGAGAGATATATAAGACATTCAGAAAAAGTAATCAAAGATCATGAAAAAAAATAAAAAAATTGAGGACCTAGAATTTACAGACACATCATAAGGATATACTCAGGCAAACTTTTAGTTTTAATTTCATTCAGTATCACTTAGCGAGTAGAGGAGTGGAACAGCTCAGTGTATAGAGCGTTGGGTTACTATGCTCCAAGACCCCAGCTTCGAATCTGTCTATGATTTGTTTTACTTAGAATATAGATTTATTTTAATTTTTTATAATTATTACTCAATTTTTTTATGTTTAAATATTTTTATTTTTAAAGAGAAAAGATGGTTATCTTATAGTTATTGGCCCCATGGCTTATGGTGATGTTATATTGTCAAATGAAATGTGATGTATTTGTCGTGAATAAAAAAAATTAAACTTGGAACGTACATGTTATGTATATTGTAACTGTAAACAACTCTTTTTTTATTTTTAAAGAGTAAAGATAGGCCCTCGGCCGGGATTCGAACCGGGAACCTTTGTCTTTCCATGACAGCGCTCTACCATTTGAGCCACCAAGGCCACCTGCCGGCAGAGGACAAATCTTTTCTCTTATCCGATCCCCTCCGATCCGATGTCCTCGTGTTCTCGCAATTTTGGCGATGAATACACTAGAACGAAGTTCTTTGAACATTAATTAATTTTAGGATCTTATTGACTTACGTTATATTACTACTTATAATTTTTTATAATTATTAGTCAATTTTTTTTATGTTTAAATATTTTTATATCCACTTATATATTTTTATATCCACGAGGACATGGGATCGGATTAGAGAAAAGATGTGTCCTTTGCCGGCAGGCGGCCTTTGTGGCTCAAATGGTACGGTGCTGTCACTGAAAGACAAAGGTTCCGGGTTCGAATCCCGGCCGAGGGCCTATCTATTCTCTTTAAAAATAAAAATAGATTTATTTTACTTTATTTTTCATATTATTATAAATTTAATTCGTTAGCAGCTATAGAAGGACACTGTGGGATATGCAGATCTTCTTGGGGCTCACTCAGACCTACCTTAATTCAGGTAAAAGTTTGGGTTTTGAGAAAAATATCAGATAAACCACCTACTCGTACAACATTTAAATATTGAGTCTTTGAATCAATACAGTGTCCAGCATGTACTGAAACCCTTCAGGGATTGCAGTGCTACATTTTTAGTTTATACTTGATGAGATTCATTCAGACTTTAATTTTATTCAGAATTACGAAGTCAGGAGATGTTCACATTAGATTATTTTAAAAATATCTTCAAGTTTTTTTTTCGGAACACTTCACTGATTTTTTTCAAGTCCCTGCGAGAATGATATACCTGAGGTGGATTAAAATAGTGCTTAATCCTGCTAATAACCGTATCCTTCAGCCAAAGGGACAATCCCAGGATATGAATCACCCTAATCAAATTAATACGACGCCCCAGGATAGCCCCCTAGGACGGCACCCCGCCTGGGGACCTGGTGATGAAGAGGTTGAGGATTATCCAAGACAGCATTTGGACCATTATTCATTGGTACCACTTCCGTAAAAAGCCGTCTCCTAACCGCGGTATCTCCGATACCTATCAGTCTCCAAGCTTTTTATCGGATGACTTTGGGAATCCACCTTCATCCGATAATCGATCAAGTTACGTTATATCCTGTAAGGTTTCTTCATAACAGAATGTCGAGCCCAAATAAAAAAAAAATTGATTAAAACCAAACCCTCGAGTTTTTTCTTGTTGAGGAGTCCAAAAGACCAAATTCTACAATTACACTGTGCCTAATTATTATTTTAGTCCTACTCTTAGCAGTTTATAACATAAGAAGAGCATCATAGTAAATTCAAATCGTTTTAAGTATCAGTTCCGCAGGTTGTAGCTTCGAGTTAAGCCACAAGTTTTAACTTTTCATTCGTTTAATTTTTAATATTCTAGAAAATATAAATAATCGCGAGTTTTAGCATGAAATAAAGAGGTTATCTTTTCATCAAGAAATAAAATTTCGAAGTACTTCATGCTTCAGCAGAGACTTAAATAACGATTGTGCAGGAAGGTGAATTGTCATGGCTCACGCTCAAACACACGTTTTTTCCCAAACTAAGTGTATCCAGCAGGTGTATGATAGAGGCTGGGTGAACCCCAGGAGGGTCTCCAGATCCCACAGTGTTCAGCCACTCCTATCAACAAATTGAATAAATTATCTGCCACAGCTGGATTTTAACCCGGGATTTTCGGCACGGTAACTTATCACTCTACACATTTCCTTATAGCCACGAAAAACAGTCAGGTTGATCAGAAGAGACCTTTACACGACGCTAATCGAGGCGTCCTCCCACACTCACCATAATCGCCCCACTTTTCTTCAACAGATTTCCATCTGTATAGAAATTCGGACAACTTCCTTTAGGGTAATTTTTTTGAAAATGATTCTCAATTCAAAACGCATATTCAGACTTCACTTCCTCACAAAATCCTAACTTTTTCTGTTCTGGGATTGAAATTATGTATGTTTTTTTCCCAAACCAAGTGTATCCAGCAGGTTTATGACAGAGGCTGGGTGAACCCCAGGAGGGTCTCCAGATCCCACAGTGTTCAGCCACTCCTATTAACAAATTGAATACATTATCTGCCACAGCTGAATTTTAACCCGGGATTTTCGGCACGGCAACTTATTATAACACATTTCCCATAATTAAAGTAAAACTCACTACTATATTTATTTTCGAGAGTAATAAAAAGGAAAATACTGAAAATTTAAAACTATTTGATACATAAATTAATAAAATTGTAATAAATTAATTCAACAAATGTAAAACAATACTTGGCATTACTTCGTAGGTTGTCGCTTTGGGTTGTTTCCTTTAAATGCTTTAATGATTTCGAAAATAAAGATAATCATGAGTTTAAGTATGGAAAAAGGAATGTAATTATGTAATTAAATATTAAATGTGAATATTTTCATCAAGAAATAAACGTTTCGACGAATATTTCGAAGTATAAATGATAATATAGTTTAAGTATGTGTATGCTGGTTCTTAAATCTATATTATAGTCGGTAGTAAAATTATTTTCATTTTTTCAAAAATAAAAATAAAATGAATGGAAATATGGAACTTGTTGCGACCTCACTCAATAACCTTCGGAACTGAGCCAAAACTACGAAGATTGGAATAAAATTATTTTTTTTTAAAATAATTTACAATATACATGTCAATAAAATAAAGCAAATGAACGAAGCAATCGATACAGGTAATGCCGTGATTTAGATCGTTACGTAGAAATGACGTAACATTGACGTCATTACTTTGGGCTTTAAGAGAAGTGACAAGCAGCAGAACACATACCCAAAATCGTGTATATACATAACTGGCCGGTTCAGAGTAATCCGCAAGGCCTAATTCTAGAATTAGACTATCCCTAATTAATCTTAGTACTATTCTGAACACTATATAAGATAGGAGAGGATTAAAGTAAATTTGAAGCTATTTATACTCGGAAGATGAACTAGAATAGACTAGATTTTTTTTTTTCTGTCGGGGAATAGTTATGTCCTTAATTAGTTAGGTTTGATTAAATCTTAGAATGCATTTACCCCGTTTATTAGCGATGAAGGCTCATATAAATAACTCTCATAAATTCAAAGTAATAAGAGTTTTCTAAGATTTATATATGTTAGTTTGATTAGAGATCAAATGATGTTTGATTATAGATAAGCCTTATAGAATAGGGTTATATGTGGTGCAGTAACTGGCAGACGAATCTTCTATGGCAAAGGTAGCGGGTTCGGAGCCCGGAAGGTGTCTTTGGGATTTTTTAATAATAATATGGCTTAGCAAACCAGAAGGCTCGATGCCGATACCAACAATCGCTGCTTACAAACTTCTTTCCACGGACCACTACCGCCAGATCACTCTTAAAGCAATATTCCCATCTACGTCTCGGTTCCCTTAGACGCTTCTAAATTTCCAGTCATCTCATCCTTTATTGGACCGAATATTCTACGCAACACCTTATTTTTGTATACCTTATTCCGTGGTTCATCCTTCAGCGGACATGTATAATGTTGAGACCGAATAATAAGAAGCATTTCCTGTCTTTAATTACACATTTATTAAGTCTTTAATTTATGTTTTTCTAGTAAGCAATTGCCCTAAGTACTTTTACTTAAAAATCTCGAAACGCTCAAAACTACGAGTATTTCCTCCTAAAAAAATATCGGTACTTGTCTGTTTGAACGTCTGTTGACACAAGCGCTCCAAGTGTCACTTTTCTTAACTAAACTCCTACTGTTATCGTAACCTTATTGTTATGATATCTAAGTGTATTGTTTGTTTAGTTAAAGGTGGTTATGGATGGTTAGGGGTGGTAAGGGGTGGTTAGGGGTGGTGACAATGACAATAACAGCAATGACCTGATCAAATACTCATCATGACCTGATTGTTTGTAACCTGACACGGTCGATAGTTGAGCTGAGTGACACCTGAGCGCGCTAATGTCAACAGAAGTTCAAACAGACAAGTACCAAAATATCTACTGACCATATCCCTTGTTTTATCCACCCATATTTCCTTACCTTACGTACTTTTCAAAGGGAGTGAAAATACCTGGTCATAGTAGGGTACGTAAAATGGTCGTCCTGAGCCTGTTCGGTGTTAGTTACTCGTTAAAGATCCCTATCATAATTATACCTATTTAGGATAAATTTAAGAACCCCACGGTAGTATCGTCCGATTATTCATAGAATCATCGTTAAATTAATAAACAATAAAAAAAACATAAACAACAAAACAAGATTTCCTCTTGACTTAACTTTTCAGTTCGGAGTCTTATAATATGAGCTACAGAAATCGACCAAGAACCTTTGAACGCATCTGCACCCAATGATCGTATTGCATGATTGCTGTGACTGCCGTCCATCCTGATGACTTTAAAGCTACCTTACCATAAAGCAATGTGAAATGTGAATAACTTCCGCCCTCCACAAGTAGACTTTGGCCATTGAATATTTGTGGGCCTTGAGCGACGTGAAATAGGAGTACAAAGGAAAGGCTAAGCAAAGCAGAGTGCAAATAGACTCACTGTAGGTTTATATTCTTTTGAGGCCGATCAAATACGCCACTGTTTGTTCGGGGTTTCAATTACTTGCCATTGTGGCTTCTTTTAGAACTCTTCCAAATTCAATTGACTTTTCCAATATACTTTCGTATTCGCACTTTCGCATAATGATGGTATCTTAGAAGGGGTAATAAAAAAAAGTACCACACAACCCAGGAATGACTATTGAGCTATCTAGACCAATGGTTATGCAGAGAAGACATGTAATCTCAACCCGGTATTAAAAACAACGTGTTTTCCCGAGTATATAAAGGATGAGTAAGTCCCGCTATTTATTTTTATTATTTTTATGTTATTTACGAGTCCATTTCAAACAAAGCAAAAATATTAGAGCATTTATGTTACCCTAAGCTACCACTTCTTATGTGCAGGCCAGTGGCCAGGTACTTGAAGGTTGCAATAAATTGAAGAGAGCTGCATTATTGTAAGGGCATGTCTGACTAATGGAAATCCAAGTTTGCTACCGAAAAAAACGGATGGGAAAACTTTTGGTGACTGAAAACCCTCGAAATTTTCGGAGTTATTTCAGTTTATGGCCTATATCTCATGATAAGTGCAAAAACCCATGGGTAACCATTTTAAAGAAGATTAAATTTTCTACAATTTGAATCCAACTGCAGTCCTGTAGGTCTTATAGATTCTGAGTCACACCCCTTTGAATATTGGTATTTTTTTCCCAAAAATTCCAAATTTTTAGTTTTGGCCGACTTTCCTGATTTATATAATTTTAATTCGTAATACCTACAGACTACAACTTAGTGCTTTATTGACCTATTTCTTTGAACCCTTACACATACCTTATACATTTCAGTATAACGGTGCACCCTTCTCTGATATTGTAATTAAAACATATTAGTCACCTTTTTAAAGAATATGTTCTTCTTCAATAATTCTACTCCCTTGCCTTCCTGAAATGTAGTACTCCATACATCCTTATCCATTGTTTTCTACCAATCGTCTAGGTCTCCATATCAACATATTTTTGATAATCATATTCTTCTGGTCCCATATATTTTCTTTGGAGTATCTTATTTTGGGAATATATCATACGGCATTCTAAAAACGTGCCTAATGTGCATATAATTGACAAGACATAACCAAGCGTTTTTCATCCTTGAGACTTCCCTATAAGTATGCATTTAGTGTTTACTGACGGAACATTAAAATATATCATTGATAATTATTAATTACTAACCGAAGGTTAAATTTCGGTGATAAAGCTACGAGAGGAAGCATAAGGAAGCCTAGAAGGGACGTAGGGCCGTTGATAAGTGGCCTGAAGCGGAGGTTACTTCCTCGGAAGGGTTTATCTCGATCCGGCTGCCCTTTGTGTTCTCCTTCAGTTATCTTAATCTTCTCCAAGTTCAACTCCTTAACCTTGTTCATCCCCACCTCCTCGATCAACCTTCGGTGCAGTTGGATCAAGAACGGTGATGTTCGATCCTTGTGGAAGAACGCTTTCAGAAGCTATTGAGTGAAAATCAAAGTCAGAGGATCTCCGATGTGAAGACTGGGAAAAGCCAGAAAATAGAAAAATAATATAATTTTTTTTTTTTTTAATCCCGCCGGATCCAAAACTGGGGACCCGTCCTGGGAATGCCAGACAACACAATCCTAGAAAAATGCCGTATCATTTGGTAATAATTGCAACAGGAAGACATGAGGAGGTGGCGAACGGAACCGGATAAGTCCATTACGACACAGACTTTTTTTTTTCGAATTATGATGTCTTTAACCTCGTTACGTCGATCCCTGTTAATATTTTTAATGAAAACCGTCTCTAAGTAGGGAAAAAATAGCTTTTAAAAGTGCATTTTCAAACAAAATTGGTTTAGTCCGAATTTTTAACATGTACATTCATTTTTCATTCTAAAGCGGAATAGTCCCATGTAGTTTTCATATCTTTAACACATTTTTAATCAAAAACGGACATGTCCAGCGAAAATTAAATATTAATAAAAAAATGTTAATATTTTTTGCTTTATTAGTTTATGTGCGGTGTTAAATCTTTCAATAACTATAATAATGACGAAAATACTGTACCTTACACGAGTCTTCTTAAGCAGGGTCTATGCCATACATCATTCGAAGAATGCCTTCGGCAAATGAGATAAAACTTAAAAAAAAAAAAATGTGGAGCGTATTTTAGTAACGCAGTTAGGTGATAAATGGAGCGAGTATCCTGAAGTAGAATGGTACCAAGAGGTAATGCAGACTACATCAGGATCTACAGGTATCATTGAAGAAAATGAGATTGGTGGAGTAGGTGAATGTGATAATATTGAGGATTGCGAATGTCTGGAAGAGGATATTACGGAAATTATATCTAATTATCTTAAAACACAATAAATCTTACAAATCTATACTTTTGTCTCATTTTTTAAAGTCCTTTTAGATACAAAATCGAATTCTTCCAATCACGAACAATGGACAAGTCCGTTTTTGTTTCATAAATAACTTCTAGAATACAAAATCAAATTAAAAATTAATTACTCATGTAACAATAGTACTAATCCACCCATCTATAATAACTTAATGTTGTCTCATTAATCTCCTCTACATTAGTTTTTTAGCAATCCTGTAAAATTTAATTTCGTGGTTCTAATCCGGTTCTTTTTGCCAGCTCCTCATATTGTTTAATCAAATGCAGTATTAGATGATGAAGTAAACAAATAAATAAGAGTTAATCCAAACCAAATGTGCAAGGTTGAAATTTACAGAAGAAGGTAATACGAAGTATGATTTACTGAGAAAAATAGTTTTATACATCAATTGGCTTAGTCATCAGAGCGTAGAGGTGCTATGCTGGTTCAAATCCAGCTGTGGTAGATAAATTATTTAATATGTAAACAGCCAAGGATGGACTATGTTGGATCTGGTTAACCTCCTGTGACTTACACAGCCTTCTTAAAGTGGGTACCCTTAACTGGGAGGTACCTCGTAGATAGGTGGAAATCTAAATTTCCATGATAAATTCCATTATTTCTTGTATCGATATATTTAAGGGTTTGCATTTAAATTAATTTTAACATATGAACAAACGTTATGTTTTTAACAAAATGCACTTTTTAAATATTATTATGTAATAATAATCAGTAAAATTATTTAAAAGAATAAACGATTTTTTAAAAATACAAATGGACTTAGACCACTTTTAAAAATAACAGCTCAGTCGATTTTTAAACTCTAGACCTAATAACTACTTATTCTAAAAATTGCCAGTTACTTTTTATTATAAATAGATGATATTTTTTCTTTTTAGATTAATTTATTGATATTTACAACTGTAATAATATTACAATAATAAATTTGCTAATATGAACAAATGACATGAAAACAAAAAAACACAAATTGATAATATAAAATTAATACATTATATATACTGATCGACAAGTATAGAACATATTTTAACTGGATTAAAGCACATAAACAAAATAAAATAAAACAAATTATACAAATTATTTTTACTTAGAGGGTACAAGTTATACTTACTTTAACAAGGGGAGCGGAGTGGCTCAATGGTAGAGCACTGAGTTGCCATGCCGAAAATCCTGGTTCAAATCTCGCTGCAGGCAAGACTTTTATTTAATCTGTTAGCAGACAGAGATGGATCATATAACAAATCTATCTAGGACACCTGGGGTTCACCCAGCCTCTACTAGAGGGAGCCAAAATAAGGGGAAAAATCTGTCGGTCGAGCGTGATTTGGACAAATCACATCCCTGCACAACTGTTGTCCATGAAACTGTACAGTCTCTACCCCAGACCCTTCACGGGTTGTAGTGGTACAGGTTTTTTATTTTTAATAAATTAAGCCGGGGCAAATCTTTTCTCTTCAAAAATAAAAATATTTAAATAATAAAAGATTTAAGAACCAATCGATAGGAATATCTCAATGTTTTATTACCCTGTAATCATCTACAAAATATATTGAAGTTATCGATACTAAACTTAGTATGATCACGGGCCCTTACATTATGGGCTTGTGAATTATTAATTCACCTCGAATTGGCTTAATTGAGGGGGCTTATTTAAAATTTATTGGGGCTCTTGAACTTCGAAACTTAACCCCTTCTACCACTAAATTCGCTCTTAATCGTTTATTAATATATTACTATCGTATTACGATAATTTGACTCTGATTTGTTTAACAAGGTTAGTAAATTCTGAAGAATTCCGTTAATATATTGTAGTTTTGCTAGAAATGATAATAATAAAAAAGTTTAGAAAACTGAAAGCTCGTTGCCTGTACTACCAATCTCTGTTTACAAACTTCCATACAAGGATTCAAACTTCCACCTTAACGTAATCCTCCCACTTACGCTTCGATCTATCGCTCGGACGTTTACTGGTCGGCTCAGTGTTTTTAAAATTTCAGAAAATTTATCGTTACTAAGCCTATTTTGAAATTCAATTATATTAAAATACCTAAATTATGGCGTTGTACAGTATCCTAAAGTCTCCATGCACTCAACATTTATTGAACTGAATATTCCACTCAATAGCTTATTTTCGAAAACCGTCAAGTGTTATGCATCCTTCATTCTTACTAGTCTCACTTCAGATACATATTAAGAAAAAACCCGTATCTCAACAACCCATGAAGGATCTTGTGTTCAGTACATGGTAAGGACTGTATAGATTCTAGGACATCGGTTGAGCAGGAATGTGATTTCTCCTATATCACGCCTAACAACCGAGTTTTCCCCAATTCAGGATACCATCATTAAAAAAGTTTGCTCAACCGTTAGCTTACAAACATTACAGTCCCCACCATTAACTGAACCCAAAACAATGGGTAATAGCGGTAGAGGATTTTTTTTGTTGTAGGATTATAATTGTAACAATAGAATTGTTTTAAAATGTTATTTAAAAAAATATTTTTTTGCGATGAGATAATTTATAAAAAGAAATATAATGAATTATTTTATTAGTTTCTCGAATATCACTCAGAGGGCACAAGTCTCGATACCGCCCAAGTCTCGATACAACCTAGTCTAGATATCAAACACCCAAAGGCAATATTTACTTTTCAGTATCTGCGACGAGTTGGTCAAAGCTGGCTTCTGTTTGCAGTATCTCGATTTTTATTAGGTAGGTTTAGTAACGATAGGTAAATAAAAATATTTTTATATATATATTTATATATATATATATTATTTTTTTTATTATTATATTACATATATATAACTATAAATATGTATGGCTTAATAAATAGTTATTTAACAGTACGATGGAGAGTAGGGGGTAATTGTGCGCACAATATAACATTTTTTATCAACCAAACCACTTTGGCTTCCCGCCAAATCTGTCATCTTGGACATTTTGGCTGGACTATTTTAAGGTTATTTACATTTCATATTAGAGTTTATTGTAAAATAATAAGATATTCCTCTTATTCATTTAATTATGTATATTTATATCTATACTTAATATTTTTATTGATCTCAACATATGCTATAAATTAAATGGTAGCCAATCGTTTTGAAAGAGTTGAAATCCACGAATTTTTATTTTATTATTCAAAATATTAGTAAGCGGAGTAGCTGAGTGTATGGGACGCTGAATAACTGGGCTGTAAGGTCCTGAGCTGGAAACGATCTGTGACAGCTAAACTGTTTATTCTGTCGTCAGCCACAGATGCACCAAATGGGAACTGGAGACCCTCCTAGGGCTCAGCCAGCCTCTAAAAGTACTTTGGAGTACCTGGCAGTTTAAGGTGATCTCGGGTCAAATACCGCCCTGCACAATCGTTGGCTGAGAAACGATTCAGTCCAGTCTCTACCGTGTCCTGAACTGAATACCCTTCGGGATTCATAATTGTATAGGATTTTCTTAAAAATATTACACAGAACAAGACAACAACAGACAAGAAGACAAGACAAGAACAGAAATTATCCATGAGAAATATCGCGATAACAATAATAAGCAACTTATCAGTGATAAAAAATAATAACAGTAAAAATTCTTTATCCATTTTGGAAGAATCTAGTTACAATTTGAATTATATTTGAAATGTAGTTAATTAAATGATACCGTTAAATGGTTGATACAATTTTTAAAAAGGTACAAACATTAAAATAAATGTTTGAAGCATTTTCAAGTGATCAAGTGATGTTTTTATCGAAAATAAAAAACTTTTAAACCCTTTTAAATGACCCTTATAACATTTTATTCTACTAATTCCTCTTTTTTTTTTTGAGAGGGCGGGGAAAATTGGAACTAATAGGCTTAGAAGTTTCTGATTTATAGGTAAGATTTTTGTATTCATAAGAACTCTTCATTATTCAAAAATTTCTAAAGATATTAGGGCTTTGATATTCTTTATTTTATTCATAATGAATTATGATACCTAATTTCATAGGTTTTTGATTATTACTTTTATATTGATTTTCGTACATTCTTAATTTTTTATGTTGAAGTTATTAAATTAAAATAAAATATAATTAAATAAATATTATTTATTCACATAAGAAAGAATATAGCTTAAGCGTTTCTGCCTTAGAATGTTTCTGTATTTATTAGTTCTAACTAATATTTTGATTATTTGATATTTTATCTGGTTAATTAATTACCTACTTCTTATATGACTAACACGACCAAGAATTCACCAACAGACTTACTTGCTGGAAACTCAAAGCGGAGTGAATGGTAGAGCGCTGAGTTGCCGTGCTTTTGGTCCTGGGCTCTAATTCCGCTGCAGTTTAGAAGCCGGGGATGGATCCTGGGGTGTCTAGGATCCTCCTCCGGCCTACCCTGCCGCTATAAAGTGGGTACCCGAAACAGGGGGGAAACTCGGCAGTTGAGCGTGATCTAGGAAAAGTCACCTCCTGCACAACCGTTGTCGAAGAAACAGTATAGTCTCTACTACGTACTGAAACTTTTTTTTATTTTCCTTTTCTTCTTACACGCTTTTAAGTGAATCCTTAAAGGAGGTTTTCAAAAAAAGAGTACAGATTCAGTAAGACCCAAATATTTCCTCTAATAAAAATCTTCTATAATTATAAGTCATCCATAATTATCTCAACTTTACTGATTTGGCTCGAATCCGATATCACTACATTCATGACACACTTTATTCCCACTAATCACAAACCAGATAATCCTCAAGAGTGTCTGAAAGATGATGACCATGTGACCTTCTGTATTAAATTTGTCATTTAAGTACTACCAGTGGGTAATATCTCTATTCACCTTTATTCATATCATTATTCATGCCATTATTTCTACAGCCCCGGTGAATAAGATGTTTAGTCTAAATTTCTACAAAATGAGTTCTTGTACTCAAGTAAGCGGGATCGAGTTATTTTCGTAGTGAATAAGGGGAAATGTTAGGCATTGGCTTGAAAAGGAGTTATTATTAATATTACAACTCCACTTCGAGCCAAAAACTATGAGAATGATACGATCCCAGTTATCTGAAAGCAGTTAACCCTCTGTGGACAAAATCCGATTTAACCACTTATTCGTAGATATACACTAGTATTTGTATAGTTACGTATAATACAGTTGTAAATTTCAATAATTTAAAAAAAAAATTATTTTTTTCGTCTAAACTAATTTAAATCTTTTAAGCTTTTTTTTTTAATGTTTCATCTATTCACCTGTGATATAGTGACTTGAATAACAACCTTCTGTGTCCAAGAACGCGGGTTCGTAGCAGGTGGTCTTTTTAGTAAATAAAAAATCCTTGGTAACGCCGTCCTTAGGAAGGAGCGTAAATTCGAGGTTCTGAGCCTATGCTGCGTCAGGCACTCGTTAAAAGACCCTATCCTAATTATAGCTGGGTAGGTAAAATTTAGGACCTCCACTTTGGCATCGTCTGATTAGCCATTGTAACATAAATTGACGTCAAATGAATATTAAGTTTGATGATATTCGTAGCTCAATTCCTTTATATGTTTATTTTTTTTAAAATAAAATAAATAAAAAACTATTGATAGGTGAAATGCAGGGTAGGGACAAGAGACAGACGGGTGTAGAAGTGAATTGCCGGCAAGCGGTTGGTTCTGATTGAGGGTCATCTGTCAATCTCATCCCCTGTTCTTCCTCTTCCTTTTGCTTTTTCCCCTATTTTTTTATTTTTTATTTTATTTTATTAATTATTGGTTTTATAACTCATCTGTTCCGGTTGTTTCTCAGAACTGGACAACGGTTTTCGTATAAAAAATTCAACCATCTACTCCAAAAAAGGCTTCATATTATAAGGGATGTGAAAAATTGGCAGTGGCGCACTCAATAGAAGAAGAAAAAGCAAAACTTATTGTTCATCAATAAAAACATTAACAGACATATTCAATAATAATAATTATGTCATTAGAAAACGAAGAATTAAATCTCTGAAATATTGGAAACTAATATGGTATTATTGCATAACAACCTTGGGGGATTCACAGCGTGCCAAGTCCCTTTAAAGGTAATAAAAAAATGCTTGGGAAGTGTCGTCCGTCCGAAGGAACATAAAATGATGGTTCCGAGCCTCTGCAGTGTCAGGTCCTCGCTGAAAGTTCATATACTAATTAAACATGGATAGGCAAAATTTAGGGCTCACTCTGTAGCTTTTTCAGATTAGCCATAGCTCATAAAATGATAAATTAATAAACAATTTAAGAGGTATAAAATCAGTATTATAAAAAATAAAAAACCTCGAGTCTCAGAAATATTGAAAAATAACTACGCAACCATATAGTATAGGATTTTTTCTTTAAGACAAAACCGATCGTGTAATTGCAATTCTGTTGATTTACCACCGTTGACAACCTTGTAGGGTGCGGAGTGGCTCAGTGGTAGAGCGCTGAGCTGCCATGCCAATGGTCCTCAGTTCAAATTCCGCCGCTTTGAAAGACTTTTATTTAATCTGTTAGCAGCGGAGATAGATCCTTCTGGGAGTCATCCAGCCTCTATAAAGTAGGTACCCGAAATAAGGGGGAAAATCTGGCGTTTGCGCAAGATCTGGGACAAATCACATTCCTGAACAACCGTTCTCAAAGAAACAGTACAGTCTCTACAATATACTGAGCCTTCACGGCTAATGGTGATACAGGTTAATAACCATACCCGTTAAAAAATTAATTACACCTCCAAGATTTTATAAATGAAAATATTTTTTAAGTCGTAATAGATGGAATGTAACTAAGTAACCAAGTAAACTTAAATAAATTAGTAAATAGATAAGTTCCGGTTTTCGTTTTTATTAAAGAATCGAAGTCGATCAGAAGAAGAGGGTACCTACTGGAATTGACGTAGCTATTATAGTCGATATTCCACTCCATCCACTCCAGGCATCTTCCAAGGTCTCTTATTTAATCTAGATTGTATGTTATATATTGCATATGCATTTAGATATACATGGATTAGAATTATAGGGTAAATATTACTTACAGAGAAAACCTTATCCAAACTTAAAAAATACTAGACATATCTTAGGTATTGAAAAGGAAAGGTATCACTATAACCCAGGAATAGTAATATTGGCCAACGTATGTGCAAGGAGGCTATTTGACTGAGACGACAATAAACCCTTCATGTTCCTCCTCTCCGCTGGGTGAGTCTCAGGAAGGTCTGCAGTTCCCAGAGGGATGATCCACGCCCCGTTCTAAATTCACAGAGATGATCTGCTTCAACATATTAATATTTAAAAAATCTGTATGCTAATAAAGCACAATTAACATTGCGTATAACAGATTTACAGTTAACACAAAAATAGTAAATAATAAATAAATAAGGCAACTATATTTTAATAATAAGGCTAATTTATTTCACCAAAATTACAATTTATAAAAATTAGCAGCTTTTCCAACACATTATGCTATTCTCAGGCATACTAAAAAAACTCTACTTTGTTAATAATAGCATTGGAAATTGGATACTAATAGGTTAAACTCTGATGCAAACATTATTACTAAAATGAAATTTTAATAGGGCTCAATAAATGTATGTACATGTATTAATACATTTACGGTAATTGGGATTAATTATTTATGTTTTTTTTATATCGGATAATTGATTTTTGACATTATGATGGATATTATATGGACAATTCAAATATGATATTTTAATTTTTTCCAATTGTCTCTGTATTGCCATAATATTGATTTTTTAATAAAACTTTTAGATTATTGTTATTGATAAAAGATTTTATCTCAGCCCAAGATTTTAACACGGGACCTTCCGCACAACAACTCAGAGCTCTACACACTGAGCCATTCCGCGCCATTAAGGTAACATGAGAGAATATATGAAATAAAAGAGAAAATCAAGAGTATATTAAAGGTTCTCATGAAAAATGTACTTTCACACATCCTATAAAAATACATTTTTCATACAAATTAAATGTCTAACAAAAGCTTTACTTCGGAGTTTCACGCTGTTAAAAAAATTACAAAGGTCAAACGACTACAACACCATAAAAACTGAAAATGAAATTTACGCCTATTCCAATTGGAAAAGTTTCAGGAAAAAGCGGGGGATTCTATGGAAAAGAGATTGGAAAATATAACGAAAGAGAAAAAAAAAATTACTGAAGTTTTAGCGGTCTCATAAATTCCGTCGGGTTCGTGTTTATCTCGAAACTCCTTATAGATATCTTCCGTTAAGTTCTTTAACTTGATTCTATAATTCAAGAATAAATGTCATCGTATCTCAAATCTTTTATCAAACTGTTATATGGCTTGTGTTTTTAAATAATTTATTGCTGTGATATTTTGCACTGAGAGTGGGGAAACTCAGTTTGTAGAGCGCTGTACTAGAGTTTCTGTACTGAAAATCCTGGGTTCAAATCCAGCTGCGACAGATACATTATTTAATCTTTTAACAGCTATAAATTGACGCTATAGGATGCCCAGATCCACCTGGGGCTCACTCAGTCTCTATAAAGTGGTTAATCTAAATTGGAGGAAATCCGGCGTTTGAGAGCGACCTTCTTAAAGTTAACCCGGTCCCGTTTCAGATACATACATCTTTATTGTATATTAAACTTATAATAATATATTTTTAATTATTTTTTAAAAGTAATTACAATATTATAATGAAATTTGATTAGAAATAGATCTATTCTTCAAGCTTTCTCACTATCTAATGTCCGCGTGAATGTAACTAGTAAATAACAGCAAATGTATTTATACAGCTTTGTATAATTTTAAACCTAAACCTTGACACTTAAGAGAAAAACATATGATCAAAATCTTAAGAAAGAGGAAAGTATAATTCTGGGACCAAGATGGACTGAAGAAAGGTATAGATTACAGAAAATATCTAAAATTAAAGCGGAGAGGCTCAGTGGTAGAGCACTGATCTGCCATGCCAGAAATCCTAGTTCAAATCCCGCTGCAGGCCATGATTTTTATTTAGTCTGTTTGCAGCGGGAGATGGATCATATTGGATCTAGGACCCTCCTGGGGCCCACCCAGCCTCTATAAAATATTATAAAAATAGGGTACCGAAAATAAGGGGAAAAAATCTGGCGGTTGAGCGTGAACTACTAGTCACCTCCTTGCAGAACCTTTGTCCATGAAACATGTACTCTCTAACATGTACTGAACCCCAGGCCCTTCATGGGTTGTAGTGGTACAGGTTTTTTTTTCTTCTAAAATTGAAGAATATTCTATGTTAGAAATAGACATGAGGAAAATACGTCTTAAGTTCTATGGCCACATTATGTGGCTTCACGATCACAGTCTTACAAAAAGAATAGTAAAATATGTAGCATCCCCTTTTAATTTTTAAACTTGAAGTTGAAAAATAGGTGGTCAAGTCAGAGACAAAAGCACCGAGAGCTTGAACAAAATGGAGCGAAGAAATAAAATCATAATTCTAGTAAAGATTGAAACCTCGTGGGTTAATAAGAAGAACATGATGCCTCTTTACCTTTATCTTTACAGCGATATATAGAACTTATAGGATGTGCAGATCCTTCTGAGGCTCACCCAGTCTCTATGAAATGGGTTCCATAATTAGGATATAAACCTGGCGTTCTAATGTGATATCGGACAATTCACTTCTCTACGAAACTGCTGTTTTGGAAATATTTTAGTCTCTACAATGTAAGTGTCCAAGGCCCTTCTTGGAGTTTAGTGTATATATTTTAGTTTGCCTACCTGAACTGTGCCAACCTTAGCTTCAATATCTATTTTTCTCCATATTTCTAGCAAATTGAATACGAACGTCTACAGAGATGTATTAGTTTTGGAAACTGTTCGAGATTGGATTGCTTGAAATTGCTCACCGGCACGTAGCACAGGAGAAGCACATATTCGATTTCCAGATGCATACGAATTTCAATTGTTATGGCCGGTTAATTGGAAATCTGATCTGGAAATCGCAGAGCCGACCAATGCAGTTATGTGCTACTAAAACATTTATTTAGGGGAGGGCGACTGAATCGAATTTTTTTAAAACGAATTTGACCAAGTTTTTAACTGTATTAAATATCTGTTTTAATTTTTCCAACTATTAAGATACGGGGCGATCTTATGTGGTCTAGTGGTTAGAACAAACTACTAAGCCCAAGATTGCGGGTTCGTAGCCCGGCAGGTGGCCCTAGGATTTTATTTAAGGGAGTAAAAAATCCTTAGTTACGCCGTTCTTCGGAAGGGTCGTTAAACGGGGGTCCCGAGCCTGTACGACGTCATGCACTCGTTAAAAATCCCTATCCTGATTAAACCTGGATAAGCAAAATTTAGAGCTCCCACTGTAGCATCGTCCGATTAGCCATAGCAGAATAAAGTGAGGTTAAATGAACAAACAAAAAAACAAACTATTATAATTTGTTTTATATTTCGACTTCTCATCATATATATTTTTCTGTTCAAACACAACTTGGTTTTGATAAAATCTCATATTTATCAATTCAAAAACGATTAGTATTGATCTTAAATGTTATTAAATAATAATTGTAGCTATATTATGAATATATTTATAAATTAATCTATTTAGGCTACATAAATAAATCTATTTAGGCTAAAAAATAAATCTATTATTGTATTAAGAATACAATTTTTAAAAAATAATAATAAATATACTTTTATGAGAAGCAATTGAAATTGACACGTGGTCCCTAGTTGGCCAGAATGAAGGGAAAAATACGTGTAAAAATACGTACCTGTAAAAAGGTATATTGTACGATATACGTTGTAGATAAGTATATAATATGTATCTAAATACAGATACAGGCATTACATGTATCTAGAAATGGATACATATATCGCCAAAAGAAATTCAAATGAACATTTTTCAGGAGATTGGAAGTTTTTTCAGGTTCATTCAAAATCAGTGTGAATCGTCAAACATATTCTGGAAACTCGAGATTTCTAGCACAGTAACTGAGCGCTCTACACGTATAGAAAAAAAACCTGTACCACTACAACCTGTGAAGGGTGCAGTAAATTATTGCAATTGTACTGTTTCTATGACAAAGGTTATGCAGGGATTTGATTTGTCCGAGATCACGCGATTTAACAGCGAGGTTTTCCCTTCTATTAAGGGTATCCATCCGATTTCTAGGGACCGTGAGAACCCCTAGAAGAGGCTGAAAATTCCATACGGTCAATACATAGTCATAAACAGAATAAATAATTCATTTATCACACCCGGATTCGAATTATAGATATTCAGCACAAAAAAAGAGCGTTCTACACACTTAGCTATCTTCGAAATTTCTTTTTTAAAGACATTATTATTTTTTTTTAAACTGTACCACTACAACACGTGAACCTGTCTGGGGTTCAGTACTAGTTAGAGACTGTACTGTTTCTTGGTCGTCGGTTCTGCAGGGAGGTGATTTTTCCTAGATCCCCTCCTTATTTGGATACCCACTTTATAAAGGCTGGGCGAGTCCCAGGAGGATCCTAGATCTCAATAGTATCTCTGGCTGCTGATTGAATAAAAATTTTGCCAGCAACGGGATTTCAACACAGGACCTTCGGCATGACGACTAGGCGCTCTGATTGATTAGACTCCACTCCCTTATGTATTATAAAATAGATATGCAGGTAATAATTAAACTCCTACACACCCCATCACCCTACTGGAGGTACATAGCACGAACCGAACAAAGAACTAGGGACCGAGTATTGTCCCAGAACTGTCTAGTATCCTGCTCTAGCGCATTCCTTCTCTGAATCCTGCTCACACAAACCCAGACGGCCATAATTAATGGATCCTACCCGATTTGTCACTCCTTTTGAATCTGGAGATTTGAATACGTCGGTAGGAAGGGCGCTTCTGCAATTAGTTTCAAGGTAATCCTATCGCAGAATCATATACCAAAATTAAAATATTTTTCCCCCTTTTTGCTAAGTTTTTAAATTAAATAATTGTTTAGAACAGCTGCTATTCCGTACAAACATTTATTCCTTGTATTACTAATGTATATATATAGACTAGCTTATGCCCGCGGCTTCGCTCGCGTGGAATTTCGTCTGCCGCATAAAGTTTCGTGAAAGATACCAGTAAAGTTACTGGTACATCCAAAATTTCAGATGTCTGACTTCAAAACTGACGGATTCTATACAATCTTTGAACCCTTATTATATTAAAGGGGAAACCCTGGTGGTGGAATTATCCAAATTTCTTTCTTAAACTAAAAAAGGACCTATCCACATATTTCAAGATGCTAAGTTCCTGATTTGCCTTTAATTATGTACTATAACGGGGAGGGGGCACATGATCCCGTGCCCCCACATAAATCTGCCCTTGCTGTACCCAATGATGTATAACCTATTTTACCCAATAATTTTCATCCAAATCCGTCCAGTAGTTTTTGCGCGAAAGAGATACAAACATACAAACTTTAGTAAGATTAGTAGGATAACAAAATAAATAGTTTCTGTCAAGTTCTTTCTGTTATTTTAACAACTATTATCATGTGATTTGGCTTTATTTATATCCTATAATGGATTCCCCACCGAACCTAAAAAACAGTCGGGGGGGGGGCACGTACCCCCGTGTGCCCCCCTCTAAATCCGCCCTTGCTATAGCCTATGTGTTATTCCTATAAACTATATTACTGTAAAGTTTCATCCAAATCCTTTTAGTAGTTTTTGCGTGAAAGAGAGACTAACATACAAACTTTCACATTTATAATATTAGTAAGATAATATGACGCATGGAAATGCAAAAAGGGATAAATCCATATTTTATAACTTAAATTTTTAATGTTTTTCACAAATTTAGCGTTCTCCATGGGTGGTACATGGTTCACCATTCAAAACATATCAAAGCCAATCTAATTTTCATAAAAATAATTGTCTCAAATAAATAATCATTTCATCATAACCTAAATTACACATATTTTTGTGATTCCTGATTTTTTTTTAAATTTTGATTTATCCCCTTTTGCATCTCAACGCAGTATAACAGTTCTTGATGGTGTCCTAAATAAATCCTAATTAATATCCCAGTGCTTTTATTATCACCATTATTATTACTTTAAGCAGTTTATAACAAAGCACCGAGTTCCTATTGTTAGCTCACTTAGAAGAGAAAGTTTTAACTAAAACCAGTATCTTTGTCTGCCCGTTTCGGAAAAAATAACAATTTTGTTTTTTTTACTTTAAACAAAAACGGCACGAATTACATTGAATAAACCACGAATAACTCTTCTCTGCATTTCAAAGAAGACCCGAACGAAAATTAGAATAGAATTCCTATTCGTACACCTCGCAAAACCAATTTATTCTTCTAGCTTTGGATAGAAAAGGGAACCGATAAAAATCCGGAGTAATAGTTTTGTCACTAGCCGTTTTAAATAATTGTGTTTTTAATAGTATCCTGGAAGAAGGACGCATGTTACATTTTTCAATGTTTACGGGAGAGCCAAAATAAGAGAATGGGTCGTTTAATTAGGCGACTATCACATATGCCCTTTTTCCATTTTATAGATTTTGTACTTGCGTCCTTGTAACACTAGAAAGGTTAGGATATCTTGCGCCTTTCTTCAACTGGAACTTCGTCTCTTGTGAGACCGATCATCCTCTGATATGGACAACGATTGTGCTATCCCTGACCTCTATTGAATGTTTAGGCAACTAAAAACTAACGTTAGCGGTAGCGGCCTTCACATGGGCGTTGTTCAACGAAAAAAAAAAAACGAAAACTGAAAAATGGAACGTATGAGATTAAAATAGTTGACTGGATGATCTAATGTAAAGGAGATAGTTGGGGGGTGCAGTCAAAAAGAACTTATTACTTACTTATTCAGTGTTGTATTTGACTGCACCCCCCAACTATCTCCTTTACATAAAAAATGTAACAAACACCCTTCTTCCAGGCAACTATTCAATTATTCAATTATCGTGTAAATACACGTAGTATGGAGAAGAAAATGGAAAGTGTGGAGGATAAAAATAAATAATTAAATAGTGAGCAACGATCTACTATATTAAAAATTAGTTATAATACATTTTATATGTTAACAGCTGTGGGATCTGAAAACCCTCTTGGGATTCACCCAGCATCTATACTGAGTGAGAGCTTTGGGGAAAACCCGGTTCAGCGAACTCGGATAAATCACTTTCCTGCACAACCGTTGTGCTAGAAATTATACTGTCTCTACCATATATAGATCCCAAGGCCCTTCATGGCTGATATCGATAGTTTTTTTTATAATCATAATAATTTTTTATAAAATTTAATTTATTTTTTACTTCCACCCGGGCTATTTTATCGTCATTAAAAAACTGCAATATACATGCATTTACAACATAGGCGGATCCAGGAGTGGGTCATAAGGGCACGTGCTCCCCCCAGACGGGACAGTACATACTTATAGGCAAATCATGTGATGATAATTGTGAAAATATATGCATAAAATAACAGAAATAATATGAGTGAAACTATTGTTTAGATATTATATTATAAAACTTTGAAACATTTCTATAAATACTGCATGTTTATTTCTGAGTTATTGTTAATTTTTTTGCCCGCCTGTCCGGTATGCTCCCCCCCCCCAAGAAAAAAATCCTGGATCCGCCCTTGATTTACGATATGCTTCTTATATAATATATAATTATAAGTATACAGAATAAATCCAAAATATCTACATTTAGATTTTTTAAATATTATTAATACACATTATTAAATGTAACAATAGGAATTTTATATATTTTTATTAACAATTAAGGATCCCACCCAAAAAAATATAATTTTAATAATAGTATTTACGTTTTTTATTTATAGGAAATTATACAATATATAACTTGTAATGTTTCTGTCACTCACTATTCGCCATTTTCAAACTCACGTCCTAGATTTCCAACGATAATTTCAAAATTTGTAGTATGCAAATAGATTAATAAATACTACGAAGTATTCCTTAATTTCTCTATTAGACAAACGTTTTTAGAAACCATGTAATATTTAATTTTTAAATTTTAAAGCAGGACGGAGACATCGTTCTCTTTTCTTTTTCTCACTATAGTTCAGATTTGTTTTTCTCCAAACACGAAATATTCTCCTTTTTACTTCTCTTATCATTCCATCTACGAGATTCTGACCACAAAACACCTTGAATAACTTAAACAAATAAAGATATTAAAAATAACGAATCCAACTGGTTTTTATATCGCACAGTGCCGGTTGAGCTGCACCCGTTGTGCTGCATCAGTCACTGCTGTTTCTACAATGGCATACCATAATGGCACATATGTTTCCTTCATAAATATAAAAAATGATAATATCAAATAAAAATTGGTTGTAAAAAAACTGTTTTAACTGATAAAGAACGCTTAATGTAATGTTTAAATCGGAGGGTTGGTTCTAGAGTCATTTAAAAATTAAAAAATTGCTTTGAGGTCAAAATTTGATAAAATTAATTACACTGAATACAAAAACCATCCTTCATCCCTTATCTTCTACTTACAGGGGTTGGATTCTTAATAAATTAATCCATTAATAATTAAAAATCCTATGATTTCAGAGTAAGACAATATTTTAATTAGTGTAATTCATTATAATGTAAGTGTAAATCATTCATTATAGTGTAAGTGTAGTTGCTATTAATATTTTTAACCCCTTGACGCTCGGTTTTTTCACCGCAAAATGTAACCAAAAACATCAGGTTTTTTATTTTGTACTCAAAAAGTTTATATTGCTAAAAAAAAGAACTAAAAATAGAACAAAAAATAGTTTTATTATTTCAATATTGTTCAATATAATATTCAATATAGTTCAATTCTTTCGAATCAAAATAAATTGAAATTAACACATCATACGAAACTGAGTAAAAATGAATTTTTAATTTTTTTATAGAATGAAAAAATCATTTTCATTTGTTTAAATATATATAATTATAATCATTCATTTATTGTTTCAAAAAACACCTACAGAAAGATGTAAAAAGTTTTATTAACTATGAGAAAAGAAACTAAATGCAGAAACCAGTACAAATGACAAGTATCGACTGGCAAGCACGATTTTTCGAAATCTGCGAGCAGCGCTCGCGTTGATGCGTTTTATATAAATTTTATATAATACGAAAAAATGTATAAAAAAACAGGGCAATTGTATTTAAACTAATTACATTAGTTATTT
Organism: Arma custos; assembly: GCA_037127475.1. Classification (NCBI taxonomy): domain Eukaryota; kingdom Metazoa; phylum Arthropoda; class Insecta; order Hemiptera; family Pentatomidae; genus Arma; species Arma custos. The sequence goes on from CM073765.1 coordinate 56,790,765, forward strand.
GTTTATTATGATTATAAGAATATATTACCCTCAGATACATCACTATTTCAAAAGAACAATGCCACGACCCAGAAAACCTTGTTTTTCAATAGACGTATTTGAAAGTTCCATGTGGGTAAAAAAAAAATTGTTCAAAAAATTGGTTTTGATTAATAAAGAAACTCTTTTAAAATGTACATAATTATTGTCCGGAGTGACAGTATATGTGAAAACCAGACTAATGATAACAATTGAAATTTAAATAATTAAGAATGTAATTGATTTAGAAATTCAAAAAAGAACTGTCATTCCAAAATTTTGAGTTGTCAATTCTGTCGTCCATCCTATTGATAATAGTCAAAGTCACACGCAAATGGATACCAAAACTATGGGAATACGAAGCAAAAATGTATCAGGAACAATTATACCTTTCATTAAGCAAGACTTATGCCATCATTCTTGTGAAAATGTTAAAAATAAATCGGTTGAGAAAAAATACTAAAGAGTATGGGGCGTAGTTTACTGCCTTTCGTGACACCAGCAGACTGAGAGGATTTATTTGAAAAGGAGTTATCAGGTTATGGACAATTATACATAACATTCCCTGCAGACCAGCTAATACTCAAGTACCAAGACTTAAACTCTTGGTCCAAGAGGTAGAAGGAACACTAGGTCTTTGCCGTTGGATTTTATCTATAATATTGTATAAATTATATATAATTTAACTATATATATGAATAATCTGGAAGTTTAAATGGAATATGAAGAAATTTAAAATCCCACAGAAGAGGGATTTTTTCCCACTTAGTGGAAGGGATCATTGTTCTGAGTCCTAAGCTTTTCCATCAGGTTTCCCCAATAAGAATTTCCCCCTCCCCCATAAGAATTTTCCTTCCCATCCCATTCTCTAAATACCTGTAGGGCTCACTAATGCTGAATTGGGTGCATCTAAGACTAAAAAAGTCGTCTCTAGAAAAAAATAAAATACCTTGGTTTAATAATACTTTCTTCTTTAAATACTGAATAAAATAAAACAAAATAAGGATTTAAAAATGGAATGGTTCTAAATAGGAGGAGTTATAATTATATTGCAATAAAATTTTTATTATAGTTGTTATTTAGTTAGATCATTTAACGTCACTTTATGCTGCTATGGCTAATCGAACGATGCTACAGTGGGAGCTCTAAATTTTGCCTATCCAGGTTTAATTAGGATAGGGATTTTACCTGTACAGGACCTGACCTCGTACAGGCTCGGGACCCCCGTTTTACGTCCCTTCCGAAGGGCGGCGTAACTAAGGATTTTTACTCCCTTAAAAAAATCCCCGGGCTACGAACCCGCGATCTTGGGATTAGTAGTTTGTTACGCTAACCACTAGACCACAGGTGACCTTTATTTTAGTTGTTCTTTCCCTTTATAGTAAAAATGTGTTCAGAAAGATAAGTATTTTTCAATTATTAATTTTTTAATACTAGGTGGAAGCGCGATACTGAGCCACCGTGAGAGTAGAGCACTGAGTTTCCGTGCCAAAGGTCCTGGGTTCAAATCCCGCTCGGGGGTTGACTTTAATTTCATCTTTTAGCAGCCAGAGATGGATCCTATGAGATCTAGGACCCTCCTGGGACTCATCCAGCTTCTGCAAAGGGAATAATCTGATTGAGCGCGAGGACAAATCACCTCCCTGCACAACCGTTATCCAAGAAACAGTACAGTCTTTACAACGTACTTAATCCAAGATCTTCATGGTTTGTAGAGGGACATACACGTATTTTGATTTTTTTTTAGGTATTTTTTTATTTTTATTTATTTCTGATTTTTACAATAGTAAAGTACTGATAGATTTTGGTTAGAAGTTTTATAAAAATAATAGTACATAAAAAAACAACAGAATAGTAAACATACAGAAAAAGAAAGGAGATAAGTTTTATAATACTAAACATTGTAATGAAAGTAAAATCAAAAATATGGCCATGAGTCGACACTACATCGAAATATGGAAAATTCTTGAAATAAAACTTGTATAATTCAGAAGTATTACTGTGTGGGTAAACAATTGCTATGTATTGCCGGCACCACGGAAGGGATGCGGAGCGAGGAAAATGTGTCATGTCGGGGCACATGAAAGGGAATGTGTTTTGGACAAAGAACAGACCCTTGGTTCCCTTATGGTTTCATGGTCCAAGATGGTGGGGAAAAATGAAAAGGGGGGGGGAGCTACTACTAAAACTAGGCGGAAGAAGTCACTCTAGAGATAGACGCAGAGAAGGAAGGTGCTCTTGAGACGAAGGCGGAGCAGGAAGGTACTCAGGAGACGAGGCCGGAAAGAAGAAGGACGGGTACCCCGAGAGAGAAGAGCGGCCGAACGAAGCGAGCGGAGATGTCAAGGAAGAAGACCGACCTGTAACCCAATCTACCCCTGTCCGCAGATCAGTTTAATTTATTTCCTGTAATGTTTTTTATGGCAATCCTTTATATATATATATATTAAAATCTGAATCATTAACCTTGTTTAAAATTAAATAAATAAACGATCCTTATTGTAATTCGTTTGGTGCTTACATATCCCAGATACACTATTTATTTATAAATAATATATTGAAGGTATAATAGATAAGTAAATTGGTAAACACAAGAATAGACCTTTGGAACCCAACTACGATAAAGGCATATAAATAATAATTTGAGTACTCATCCTAAATGAGACTCTGGCATCCCAAATATCAATGTATATATTCAAAATATATTTAAGAATAGAAACATAGCACAATCATATATGTGTCAATGGGTCAGAGCTATTCTAATACTTACAGCTTTATATAGGAAGTTACAGAGATTAATTACATCATTATTGTGGTTAGAGTTCAGTACTGTATAAATATCGTGATCGTATGAACTTATATATTTATTTCTGGGTTCTGTATAAAATGGACAGTCGAAAAGGATGTAGTTTAGATCATCATGTGGTTCATTTAAGCATAGAGGGCAATTGTCTTCAGTATTAATTCTGTGGGTATATTTATTGTAGTAAACTACTAATTGTTAGCTGGGGGAAACTCTAATTTGGCTTAGGAGTCTTATTCTCTCTACGGGTAAATCTGATGTTCTACTGAATCTACTGAATTTCTACAGAATAAATTTTTGTACTAAATATTGTACTGAGAGCACATAGCTCTATAAATATCGTGATCATGTAGCCTATCTTTGTATTTATTTATTATTTGATTTTTGAGGTATTTGTAAATTTACTTTATAAAAAAAAAACTTATGAACATAACGTTTGCACATATTTTTAAATTAATTCAAAAGTACACTTTTAAATATCTGGGTACATGAAAAAATTGACTTAGTTAAAAAATAAAAGCATGTTTATTCATGGTTTCTTTATATCTAAATTTAAGAAACTAGAGTTCATATTTTATTTTCGGTAATATAATTCTAAGGGTAATTGTAATGAATAAATATACTTATTGATATTATTAATGCAATAAAGTTTTAAATATTTCAGGAGGTTATATTCAAGAAGGAATGATTATTTTTCTTTTCGCTTTCAAGTAAAACATACTCTAAGACATGTTTTGATCTGGTTTTCTGTTAAACGCTCCAGTGAACAAGATACAAATTATTCAGGAGAGTGGAGGAGATATAGAACATTTGTATTCGCTTAATAGTCAGAAGAGTTTATTCTAGTAATAGCGTCATGAATAGCTATTGTCTACGTGATCTAGGTTTGCAGGACCAAAGGCAGTTTTATTGCCAAGATTCCTCAATACTCAATATGTTCAACATAAAAAAAATATACATAAAAAAACAACAAAAAAACTGTACCACTACAACCCGTGAGAGGTTTGATTTGTCCTAGATCACGCTCAACAGCCAATTTTTCTCCTTACTTTAGGAACCCGCTTTATAGATGCTGGGTGAGCCTCAGGATGTTCCCAGATCCCATATGATCTCCGGCTGCCTAAAGATTTGAAGAGGCAACTCAACAGACTATGGGATTAACATATAATAATAATAAATCCCATATTTTTAAATTAATCCAAAAGCAAACTTTTAAGTATCTCGGGAGATCATATAGCCTTTCTTTGTATTTATTTATTATTTGGTTTTTGAGGTATTTGTATATTTATTTATAAAAAAACTTATGAACATAACGTTTGGACATATTTTAAAATTAATTCAAAAGTAAACTTTTAAATATCTGAGTACATGAAAAAATTGGCTTATTTAAAAAATAACAGCATATATGTTTATTCATAGTTTATTTATATCTATGAATAATAAAGCCTTATAAAGGATTTAGGAATAATAAGTCATTGACTATAAAGTCCTTTGGAGGGGGCGTAAAACTCGGAAAAGGTTCTAAATATATCTAGATAGGCCAAATTTAGGACTGTAGCATTGTCCAATTAGCCTGAACAACAGTATAATATAAATATAAAATAATAAAAAAAAAGGGTGAAAACAGATCAATATATACTATAAATAAAATAATTGCTAATTTGTATTGTTGACTCTTCATGATGTTTACATGTTAAAAAAAAAGAACTTAAAATAATATTGTAGTATAAATAATATAGATTATTACAGTCCAAAGTTTAATTCATAAGTTTTAAGAATTACCATAGAGAACATTTCAAACTCCAAGGAAATTTTTTTTATTTAATTGACAGCTATTAAAAGGTATCTATACTTATATTAGTATTTTAGGACATATTTTTATAACTTCTGTATTTATTAGATTGTTCTATTTATTTAGGTTGATAATGAATGGACTTATGAGTAAAATTATTCAAATATTAATTGACTTATAAGTAGTAAGAAGTTAATGAAAAGAAAATTGAAAATGACTTAATAAGTCGAAATGTTTTTAAAATGAAGAAAAATTTTGACTGGAAAAAAGGTTGTACTCACTTTAATGAATGATTTACATAAAGTGTAGTTAAATAAAGAATACCAACCCAACGTAATTAATAATCCAACATAATCTCGTGAGAAAAACCAAGATAACTCAATATAAATAAATATTAATTAGCTATACTTTCTGGACAGATGCATAAAATCCTGGGAAAAAGTACCTTAAGAATAACACAGTTGTATGTTAAAAGATTTTTTTTCTCGATAAATATAAATTTAAAATAAACAATTAAAAGGAGAACAATGACAAAGTAAATAAGTCTTGTAAAATATTATAAAGAGTTACTGTTAAAAAGTATGAGGAAAGAAAAACAATCGTTCTAATTAGAACCCTAGTCATACTGAGGTTCTCGTATCCATCTTTTAAAATTCTGTCACTTTGATTTTCAAGAGCTGAGGTAAATTTCAGTAAATGGTAGTAAACTAAATAAAAAATCATCTGTTCCTGGTTTTGTTTTTCAACATTTCAAATTGACTAAATAATTCCCTGTAGCACTACATCCTATGAAGTATTTTGGGTTCAGTATATTGGTAAAGCCTTTACTGTTTCTAAGGCTACGCTTATCCGACTTATCACTGCAAGGTTATTTTAAGGTACCCACTTAATAGTGGCTGGTTGCACCTCTGCAGGGTCAGTAGATCTTACAGAGTCCATCCATATAATATCTGTCATTGGTGGATTCCAACCCAGAATCTGCAATTCAGTGACATCCCATTATACATTCACAATATACTGAGCTAACAGTTACAGTGGAAAATAATTCACAAGTTGATGAGATGATGGTAAACTAAGAATATACTATTTCTTATGTATTTAAATGAATTATATACAAGTTTTATGTACATAAACGAGTATATAACCCTATGCTATATACCCCTGGATGGTGTACATGTGTAGGGCACATGGTGACGAAGCCCAATCAATCGGCCGTGGTTTCCTACCCGCTCCAGGACGCCTGACCACATTCCAGTTACTCATTTCCACTCCCTAATTTAGTTCGGGGGCTCACAGATATTCCCAATTTTCGGTCTTATCTTACATTCATATTTTTGGGATGCAAGCAATTAAATATTTAACTATAAGAATATAATAAAATAATGAAAAAATATAAAACTCTATCTAAAAATCTCTCTATAATACAAAACAGTTTTTAGTGAAAAAGGGTAAAAAAATATGTACGCTTACCAATTGATGACTATGTACCACTGTATAGCTATGCTATTTACGACATATCCGATAATACAGAGACAAAATAGTGAACTAGGATATAAATATTTAACAGAGAAGAATCACATATTTTGACAATAGATCTTTACTAAACTTGGAAACAAACTAAACTATACCACACCGGCAGGAGAAAAAGGCGACGATTGACCTTATGGCTCAGCTGCGAGTCACTAGAGCGTATTGGAGTGTGTCTGAGGCTTTGAAGTATCATCAGAAGCGGTTCCTATCAATGTCCTACCGATCTTTAAAATCCTTATACAACACTAAAAAGACAAGAAACTGCTCGACGTTTTCGCCTACTTCAACATCTACGCTCTAACGACAGTTATCAGACCTATTTGGACATACAGAGTTGAGCTTTGTGGATCCTCTACACCATCCATACATCCATCTCGTATCCAATCCTTACAATCCAAAATCCGCAATGCTCCTTATTATCTCACGAACAAACTCATCCATCATGATCTTAATATCCCATATGTTGCTGATTTGGCCCAAACTACATACCTATCCTTCCATGAAAAGCTCTATACACACTTGAATCCAATAGTCTCTCAAGTTGCTTCCCATACTATTCCTGATAAAGCTAGGAGGCGTATGAAAAGAAGATGGCCTCGAGAGACTTTCTACTATAGAACTTTATTGGTGTGCTAGCAATTGGTTTTTTTTTTCATCTCATTTTTCATTTAGCAGAATCACTTTTAGTAATATTATTACAGTTGTAAATATCAAGAAATTAATCTAAAAAAAATATTAAAAAGGGAGGCTCAGGAGGTCTACCGAAAAATATTCGTACAAAAATAGCCGAGAACCCCAGAAAATGGAAAGGGGTTAAACGAGAAGATACCATTGATGAGGGGGATCGGCGGTGAATAACAACCAAAAAAGGTGTTACCTTTGGGAGGGAATACTTCCCCACCTTCCGGTAACGGCTAGCTGCAAAATGGATTTTCCCGGACTACTGGATTCCGCAATTCTTCACAGGGCATGGAGGCTTTCGGGCGAAACTTCATCACTACATAAAATATATTCTCCCTTTATGTCCTAGTTGCGGCATTCCGGAGTCCGCTGAGCATATTGTCATTAGCAGCACCGCCTTTGTGTAACATTACTTTGAGGACATTACCTCCTCTCCGAGGAGTGATATCCCTCATAAACCGGAGACAATTACTCGTACTTTAAAGAGTTTCTATACGAGTGGAAAGCGGAAGTGGTCACAACACATTTCAATATCGGATAAAGAATCCATGACAATGACATATTTTAAATTATAATTAAAATCCAGATATTTTGTTTTATATAATTCTTGCATTAGTAAAACTAATTAAAAGAAAAAAGATTTCAGAGAGTGATTTTCAAAATGTTTGAAAAACAAAACAAGATCAGTCTCAAGAAAGTTGTCGTGTGAGATTGTTGCTATTCTCAAATTTTGATTTTGTCGCCGCTCTCTCCACCTTCTTCATATTGAATTTTGTCAAATCTCACCAGTAAAACTTCTCGCTATTTTCATCTAATTTTGGACTTACCAGTAAGAGACATTTAGTTATTTTCAACTCATTGACATTTCGAATCATCAAGTCATCCCTATCAAGAACTCAACACTTTTCAAGAACTCAGTTCATTTCTCAGTTTCTTATTGACTCACAGACCAGTAATATTTTTTGTTTTAAATCCCTCTTCAGTAAATAAGTTAATTTCATTTGTTATGTAAGCAATTGTAGATAATTGCTTAGTGCATTTTCTTTTCTTCATAACTTTTTTATTTAGTTTTTAAATAACATTCTTTGTATTTTCTTAGGTTTAGTATATATTTTTGCATTATATATTTATCATTTACTCATTTTTTTTTATGTTTTTATTTTTATTACTTGACGGAGTTCTTTTCTTTCCTTTTATATCTTCAATTATATGTATTTGGGGAAATCGCCACCCAATCAAAACTATCAGGTTTTTTGTTAGAGAAGAATTGGTTTTCATTGACTGCACCCCCAACTATTTCTTCCTTAAATATATCAGGTTTTTTATTAAATTCAAAACCGGCAAATTCGCTCGGATATAAAGTTAGTGAATTATTATTTAGAGCCCCTTCTTCCACATAGTGAAATCTTTGAAAATGGCTTAGAGAGTGGAGAATATAGTCAATACAATTATTGTGCGATAATTAATATTTTCAAAACCCGTATAACCGTAAGGCAAGGAAGGGTGTTGAAATAAATTTTAAAAAAATCTACACTATATAAATCGGGCTATAATATGCAATAATACAGGCACATTGAAGATTGTATTCAGGTTTTTATTTCCCTACCGTTGATGAATATGTAATATAATATAATATTATATAAAATAATATAATATATATATATATATATATTGACTTTTATCAACTGTGAAACCAAAGAAGGGCAATAAACTAGGTGCATTAATTTTCAGGTTATTAGTTGTAACTTATCTTTGTGTATAGTATGTTATTTACTACCTTTAAGCTTAATTATCTATATTTATAAATCATTAATTAATTTTGAAAAATAATTGAAAATATATTATAAAAAAGTTCTTTCTGTGCTTAAAATATTAATTCTATTTCATATTTTACTTATTTTTATGTTTGTTAAATTTGACTATTATTTTATTTATTTTTAATTTATGGTTACAAATTAAATCCTAATTTTATTCCAACATATAAATTATTAGTTTAGTTCACTTGTAAATTTTTAGTTTCTTATATGGTTACATTTTAATGTAATTCTATAAATACAATAGAACTGTAATTATAAATAATATATAAACTAAAAACCACATGTAATGAATGACATGTAATGTGCTTATTTAAGCATGGTGCATGTCCGAATAATAATAAAACAGTTCATCCATGGGGTTACCACGGGGGGGGGGAATAAAAAAAAAAAATATATATATATATATATATATATATATATATATATATATCATTCGGTAGATGTTCTAATTCTAAATTAGAACCTCCTAGATCAGATCTGAGTAGGAGACTCATTCATCACGTGTCACATCTTGACTCACTATCGCAGGAGACGATTACGAAGAATGGGGGTACTCAAGGAGTCAAGTTAATGATCTCTATAAAATGAGAAAATCCACAGCAAAATCATTTCTACCTTAGCACGCCGTCCATTTAATGATGTATATAAATTTTATTACGCGTATAAAACCTAGTATGACGCGAAAAATACAACTTGACCTTAGTTTTATACTTTTTTTTATTTTTTATTCAAGATCCAATATTTTATACATCATTTGTCACATAATACAACATGCGATTTGTTATCGTAGTAACCATATTGTAAATTGTAACATAAAAATAAGATATAAAATAACACCTTGTTTTATTTTCAGGTATGGATTTGAAGAAACCGATTTAATTTTGAGAAGTCTCCTATAAGAACCACATTAAGGTAAATATTAAAAATTTATTCAAAATAGTCTTAATCAATATTGTAAGGAATCATTTGTATGTCATAAAATAATTTCAAATAAATTATTCAAACATTCCAAAAATTTGCAATTCTATGGATAATACTAGAAAACCTGTTATTTGGTTTTAAAAAATACAATATTAATCAATAAGAATATTGACAATTAATTGAAATTTTTTATTTAATTAAACATTTTTAAGCACTTAAAAAATTGCAAGTTTACGCATAATTTATAATAATAATAGATATTATATATGCTTGAAAACTTGATATTTGATTTTTTAAAATATAATATTAATTAATAACAAATTTTATTATAGTTTGAAATACCTTTTTTTCCACAGATTAGTGGAATAAGCGTAACAGTTATTTGCAACTTTACTGGTAATATTTATAGATATAATGTCTCTGTTTTTATTGTAAAAAGTAAAAGTCTTTAAAGCCATTTCAATATCTGCAATTTTATAGCTAATACTTGACAATTTGTTATTTGATTTTTAACAAATATTATATTAATCTTTAAGAATATAACAGCTCGAACTAGAATGAGCACGAGGTACCAGGTACGAACTTGCACCGTCATGTCGGGTACAATGTTCAAATCAGAGAAAATAAAATGGCTGCTTACAGAATATATTCTAACTTAAAATTACATTTAATAGACTGTTTTTAATATATTACCAATCACAAAAGGTGTAAAATCATTACACATGCACTATAACAAATAAAAGATCGATAATTAAAAACGGGAAGTATTAGTTATTGAAGAAGTGAATTCCTACTTCACTTAGACTCAGAAGATGAAAACCGCATCAATTTCTTACATAGTGAAATGTAATAATGAAATATTTGCTTGAATAAACGCGTTATATTTACAATAAATATTAAATTATTCCCATGTTCGTCGGTTCAGAGCTGGTATAACACTGAGCACGAGGTACCAAGTACGAACCTGCACCGTCATGTGGGGTACAATGTTCAAAGTAGAGAAAAAGTTAAAAATAAACTTACTGGAATTGTTTTAATTTATTTTACCGATAAAAAAAACCTCTAAAATCCTTACAGTACACTTGAATAAAAAAAAAAGATCGATAATTTAAACCTGGTAATAATAGTTATTAATAAAAATGAAATATTACGTCATATTTTTTCTTTTTATGTTATATTAACAATATAAAATGTATGTATATTCATTTTACATGCACTAGAACCAATAAAAGAACGATAATTAAAACCGGGAAACATTTATAAATGCAAAAGTTAATGCCTGCCTCATTTACACTCTGAAGATGAAGATCGCATGAATTCATTACCTAGTAAAATGTAGTAATGAAATATTATTATTATTATTTGCTTGAATAAACGCGTTATTTTTGCAATAACTATTAAATTATACCCATGTTCATCGGTTCAGAGCTGGTCCTACACTGAGCACGAGGTACCAAGTACGAACCTGCACCGTCATGTCTGGTACAAGGTTCAAAGTAGAGAAAATGTTTAAAATTAAACTTAATGGAACTGTATTAATCTATTTTACCAATAAAAAACCCTCGAAAATCATTATATTACACTTGAATAATAAAAAGATCGATAATTAAAACAGGAAATAATAGTTATTAATAAAAATGAAATATTATGTCTTCTTTTTTTCTTTTTATGTTATATTACCATTATAAAAACTATATATATTCATTATATATGCACTAGAACCAATAAAAGATCGATAATTGAAAACGGGAATTATTAGTAAATGAAAAAGTGAATTCCTACCTCGTTTACACTCTGAAGATGAAGATCGCATTAATTCATTACCTAGTAAAATGTAGTAATGAAATATTATTATTATTATTTGCTTGAATAAACGCGTTATTTTTGCAATAACTATTAAATTATACCCATGTTCATCGGTTCAGAGCTGGTCCTACACTGAGCACGAGGTACCAAGTACGAACCTGCACCGTCATGTCTGGTACAAGGTTCAAAGTAGAGAAAATGTTTAAAATTAAGCTTAATGGAACTGTTTTAATTTATTTTACCAATAGTAAAACTCTCTAAAATCATTATAATACACTTGAATAAAAAAATATCGATAATTTAAAACAGGAAATAATAGTTATTAAAACAAATTAAATATTTCGGTTTATTCTTTCTTTTTATGGGATTTTACCTATATAAAAAGTATATATATTCATAATAGAGGCACTTGAACCAATAAAAGATCGATAATTGACAACAGGAAATATTAGTTATTGAAAAAGAGAATTATTTTACCTCATATATACTCCGAAGATGAAGACCGCATTAATTTCCTACAGACATAGTAAACTTTAATAATGAAATATTTGATGGAATAAACGCGTATTATTTGCAATAACTATTAAATTATTCCCATGTTCATCGGTTCAGAGCTGGTATTACACTGAGCACAAGGTACCAAGTACGAACCTGCACCGTCATGTCTGGTACAAGGTTCAAAGTAGAGAAAATATTTAAAATTAAGCTTAATGGAACTGTTTTAATTTATTTTACCAATAGTAAAACTCTCTAAAATCATTATAATACACTTGAATAAAAAAATATCGATAATTTAAAACAGGAAATAATAGTTATTAAAACAAATTAAATATTTCGGTTTATTCTTTCTTTTTATGGGATTTTACCTATATAAAAAGTATATATATTCATAATAGAGGCACTTGAACCAATAAAAGATCGATAATTGACAACAGGAAATATTAGTTATTGAAAAAGAGAATTATTTTACCTCATATATACTCCGAAGATGAAGACCGCATTAATTTCCTACAGACATAGTAAACTTTAATAATGAAATATTTGATGGAATAAACGCGTATTATTTGCAATAACTATTAAATTATTCCCATGTTCATCGGTTCAGAGCTGGTATTACACTGAGCACAAGGTACCAAGTACGAACCTGCACCGTCATGTCTGGTACAAGGTTCAAAGTAGAGAAAATATTTAAAATTAAGCTTAATGGAACTGTTTTAATTTATTTTACCAATAGTAAAACTCTCTAAAATCATTATAATACACTTGAATAAAAAAATATCGATAATTTAAAACAGAAAATAATAGTTATTAAAACAAATTAAATATTTCGGTTTATTCTTTCTTTTTATGGGAATTTACCTATATAAAAAGTATATACGTATATTCATAATAGAGGCACTTGAACCAATAAAAGATCGATAATTGAAAACAGGAAATATTAGTTACTGAAAAAGTGAATTCCTACCACATTTACATACATATACTCCGAAGATGAAGACCGCATTAATTTCCTACATACTAAAATGTAATAATGAAATATTTGCCTGAATAAATGCATTATATTTGCAATAACTATTAATTTATTTCTATTTTCATCGGTTCAGAGCTGGTTCCACACAGAGCACGAGGTATCAAGTACGAATCTGCACCGTCATGTAGGGTACAAGGTTCAAAGTTGGGAAATTAAAATTTTACTTTAAAATTATAGTTAATAGAACCGTTTGAGATTATATAACTCACAAAAATAGTATATATAATCAGTATACGTATACCATATGTTTTTTTAAAAAATAAAACTTATTTAATAGCTATTTCAAAATCTGCAATTTTACGGTTAATACATAAGAACCTGTGTATGTTTTTAAAAATACACTATTAATCATTAAAAATATTTATAATGACTTGAAATAGATATTTTTTTAGATTAGACTTTTTAAGGATTTTAATAATTTTCAACTTTAGGGATAATAACGATAGATATAATATTTTAAAACCTGATACATGATTTAAAAAATATATAATATTAATTATAGACAACCTATATCATGAACTAAATTAGGTTTTTTTAAATATTTCAATAATTGGCAAATTTACTGATAAAGCTTATTTGTATAATATTTACTATTAATATTAATTAATATTTATATTTTAAAAAAAATAACATCTTTTTCATAGCCATTTAAAAATCTGAAATTTTACGGATGATTCTTGAAAACCTGCTGAGTTTTAAAAAATACATTATTAATCATTAAAAATATTTATAACGAATTGATTTGAGTTTTTGTTATCAAATTAAACATTTCTAAGCATTTCAGTAATTTTCAATTTTAAGGATATCACATAATATGTCGTATCTACAATAATGTCGTATCACCAAATAATTCACTCTTGCACTAAATCTCACAGGTGAATATTGGCCAATGGTTCAACAGCAACTGAATTGTGACGGTCTTGAAAAGAACACATGTGAAGACAAATGAAAAGCAAAAACGATACTTTCGCTCTCTAGAGGCTGCATATTGAGTTACACTTATGACGATCTTACAGAAAAATACTTCTCCTTCCAGGCATTCTAGAAACAGTCATAACTAAAAATCGCTCATTTTTGAGATATGACGTTGTTGAAAGGAGTTAGCGATATGTGTATTAAACTTGAAAACCAGATATTTGATTTTTTTGATTGATCATATTAATCTAATAACAACCTATATCATGAATTGAAATAAGTTCTTTTTAAAAATTTCAATAACTTGTAACTTTACGAATAACACTTATAGATATTAAAGATTTCAAACCTTATCTCTGATTTTTTTTAAACATAATTTTAATCAATGAAATATTTTACAGGGTGCGGCAACATAACTTTATTTTTTAAAAAACTTAATAAAACCCATTGCATGAATCAGAAATTTTTTATTTAATTTTTATAATGTAGGTACATGTCGAATGTTTTGTCTTAGGCAGTTGACTTCCCCCGGTTTCTTCCATTCGTCATGACTCTTACTAGCATAGCAGGCGTTATATTGGCAATTTCTTATTGGATCTTGGTCTTCAAATCTTGTAGGGTCCTTGGACGGTTCACATAAACACGAGATTTCAAAAAACTCACAAGGATCCAAATCGGGAGAGCGTGCCACTCTAAATCGCCTCTAATTGAGATGAGGCGCTCTGGGAAGTGTTCCCTCAAAACATCCATCGATACTCTTGAAGTGTGTGCCGTTGCATCGTATTGTTGGAACCAAGTGTCTCCCAAATCAAAACTCATTCATACGTGGGAAAAAAAAATCCTGTAACATGTTTACGAAACTTTATAGTCTCCCTCTCGAACGAGAACAGTCGCGCTCCGCTACATCAGCTGACTGAATGGCGCGTTTTAAAAAAGGAAGCTGTTGCCGCATCCTGCATTTTGAATTGAAATAATAATTTTTAAAACTTAAACATTTTTAGCTTTTCAGATCTTTTACATCTCTACGAACGCCGTAATAAAATTCAGAGACATGTTCTCATATAATCATTTGAAATTTGAATTCTATATTATTAGCATTATGTAAAATATACAGCATAGTACATATTTTAATATTATCATATTTCCAGAGAGTCTGTATTAGCTTTAAAAACCCATATTATTGTTTTATGGACGCCCTGCAGTAATAAATTAGCAGAAGAGAATTAATGATCATTCGCGTATAATGTGTTTATAATATATTTTTAATTTCGAACTCAGTTATGGGCTGCTCTAAGTGTGTAAGACTGCGTGCATGCTTTTCCATTAACAACTAAATTTACAATGCCATTTTTAGAACTCTGATTTTACAGCCTTTGTGTAGGTGTACCAACCAAAAAACCTTTGAAAAAATGAAATTTTAACTTAAATTGACTCCCATTTATATAATCAAGTTTTATAGAGAAAATAATACTCTTTAAATTTCAGCTCATTGGTATCGAAGACGTGCTCTTTTACGAATTGTCTATTTTTTATCGACTCGTTATCATTTGTATATTTCGTGTATTTTTCTCTTGGGATTCGTGGTCCAGCAGGTTTTTTTTAAGCAGGAAATTTTTAAAACTAGTATAAAATCCTTAGTTATGCCGTCCTACGGAAGGACGCAACATGGATGGTCCCAAGCCTGTGCGATGCCAGGTACTCGTTAAAAATCCCTATCCTAATTAAACCTGGATAGGCAAAATTTAGAGCTCCCACTGTAGCATCGTCCGATTAGCCATAGCTCCATAAAGTGACGTTAAATAAACAAACAATCAAAGGACTGCATGTTTATAATTTCTTAGCTCTTTATGTTCTCTCTCTTTGTGTATTCTCTTTATCTTTTCACTCTTTCCTTTATTCGTCTGCTCATCTTTTTCCCTTTTTCTTCTTCATTTCCAATACAAGGTCCTTAATGTATTTTTAGAATAATTTTTCCCTGATTCTCTCTTCCTGTAAGATCAAGTCTTCTTATTTCCTCTATCGACTGGAGTGTCCTCTGAGGTTTCTTATTTCTATCACTTCCTTGAAAATTTGTTTCCATTTATTCTTTTGTGGTCACAAAAAATTTTAATCTCCTTTTCTTTATTGCTGTTTCCAAGATCTCTTCATACAGTTCTTCTGTTTATTTATTTATTCTCCAAAACCCCAATAAATTAATATTCTTGAAATGCTTCTTCATCTTCTTCTTATTGTGTTACCTTGCTCTGCAATTTAATTCATTTTAAGGGATTCTATTATTTATGTTAAATTTGATGTTTATTAACATCGTAGTTATTGTAAATTAACATCAAATGTAACACAGCTCACGGAATGCCTTAAAATGTAATAAATTACAGAATAAGGCAACCTAATAAGGAGAAGATGAAAAAAAAAACACTTAAAATATTCTTTTTAATGAAATGGGAGAGTCTTCCATAAATTTCACATAAAATAATTTCGGCTTATTTTATTTGTGGCAACGTCTCGGCCTAAATTATAGGCCATCATCAGGTCTGAGAATAAAAAAAATCAACAGAATCCTACATAGTGCAGAATCAAAGGAAACATTTCAGGTTAAAAACGGAAATGATAGGAACAACAATAAATGAAAACAATGAACAAAACATAAATTATGAATTAATTTAAAGGTGAAAATTCTTTGAGAAATTATTTTATTACAAAATATAATGAATATCATTGTAGATTCTTTTTACTGTGGGTATCTTTTCTCCAAAATTCTCTCGAATTTTACTTCCGTACATCCTTTGTTTATGTGTATGTATACATATGTTTGCCATTATTTACGCGAAAATAAAAAACATTACGTATAATGCTTACAAATCATTCCTTATCTAAAAAGCTTTTGTTTGGGGCTTTACATTTTTCTGAAGTTGATTAATTCAAGAAAAGCATTACTTCAATTTCTCATCGAGAACGACAAAGAAAATTCGCCATGAAAGTATTATGCAGGGGTTTGGGGGTGGGTGGGTACAAATCACCATAAAATATTCGGGAAAACGGTGTATTTGTAAAGGACTGTTTTTTTTCCACCCAAGGTCAGAAGTAACGCTCTGTTATTCCATGTTTCTATGTAAATCCGCGGCAATCCTATCGAAACTTAAAATCTACTATTTCTAAAGGAAGTTGTATAAATGCAAATAGGAGCGAAATTAGTTCATCTAAGCTGTGCCGAAATAAAGAAGAAAGAAAATGAATAATTTTTCGAGAGATGACTTTTTATGCAGGGGATTTATTTCGGATACGGATAAACAAACGTGGTAAGCCTTGAGAAGTTTCGTCGCTTTATAATGATTATTTATAACGAATAAGGTGAAGTTTTTCAATCTTTATTTATAAACCATAGCTGAATGTTTAAAGCTGTCAACCACACGAATATTTCGTACAGAAAGGATAACTCTCAAAGGCAGTGCGCCTAGTTCCATTTTTCTTAGAATAAAGGAAAAAAATATTGCGAGAAGGAGATGGATGCAAACCAGGAATCCTCAAGACAAAAGTAAACGGAACTTTCTAAAACGCGCCGTAAAAAAGGAGTTAGAGGAACTCACGATATCCACGTACGAAAAATATGTTCTGGACCCAAGAGACCAATCATTATGGAAGGCTACACGACTTTTAAATAAAAAAAAGAAATATCCCCAGTCTAGTAATAAAGGGAGGATATATCCGACAGAACGCGGTTAGACGTTGATATCGAAGAGTTTTTACAATCACCTCTATCAACAGTACAATTGCCGATGGAATTCACCACTCCAAAAGAAATTCACTCATTAATTAGGAACTTCCCCGGCCACGACTTGATACCAGCAATCGCAAAAAAAACACTACCTATGAAAACAGTTGCTCTGATAACTTCAATTTTCAACAGCTGTTTAAGGATTGGATATTTTCCTGATACTTGGAAGAGAGCAGAACTGGTGGTTATGAACAATCCAGGCAAAAATGCCAAAGAATTAAGGACCTACGGCCACATTAGAGTAATACCAATCGTAGGAAAACTATTCGAATCAGTTATCAAAATGCGCCTCTCTTCTTATCTTCAATCTTCAGACACTATCCTAATCTTTCAGTTTGGTTTTAAACTCAACCATTCTACGTCTCACCAATTATCAAGAATATCAGAGCTCATAGTAACGGATTTGAAATGAAAACACACACGCTGGTCGCCTTAGACTTTAAACAAGCATTTGATAAGGTTTGGCACACCGGTCTCCTCTACGAACTCAAAAAAGCAAATATTCCAAAATACCTTCACGATATCATATGTTCATTTCTAAACAATCGATCTTATACAGTTAAAATAAAAAACAATAATTAAACCATAAGACCAATCTGTGCCGGTAACCCAGAGGGTTCAGTTCTCTCTCCGATCCTCTTCAACTTTTATGCTCATGACACCATACAGTCCCCACTGTACAGTCCATACAGTCCATAGCTAACGACACAGCAGTATTTTCGCTGAGTGATGACATAATTATAGCCAGGAACACTCTTCAAAGTCATCTTAATGAATTATAACAATACTTTTCTGAATGCTGTGCAAAAGTTTTCACCTTAGACGCCCTCAAGATCCATCTGAGCTAAAACATGAAGTACCTGGGGTTCAGTGCATGGTAGAGACTGTACTGTTTCTTGGACAACGATTGCGGAGGGAGGTGTGAGTTGGGAATATGTCCCAAGTCACCCTCAATCGCCAGATTCTTGCCCCTTATTTTGGGTACCCATTTTATAGAGGATGGGTGACCCACGGGAAGGTCCTAGATTCTATAGATCTCTGTCCGCTAACAGATTAAATAAAAGCCTTAGCAGGCATTGCAACTCAGTGCTCTACCACTGAACCAATACGTGAGACACTCTCTATCTCTCTCTCTCCCTAGAGTGGTCCATTTTGCCTGCGAGTACCCTGTGGTCTACACGGCACTTAACACTGTCATGCATTCTCGGATTCAGGGAAAATTATGTTCGATCAATATTTAACTTGGATTTTATTTTCCTTTTACTATAAAGTGAACCTCTGAAACGATACCGATTTATTTTTTTTGATAATTGTTAATAATAGATATTTTTATAGAGGAGAAAAAAGTACCGATCGAGGTCGAAAATAAATTCTTAAGCAGGGAGCAACTATTTAATGGAAACCACTATTTAAGAATTTATTTTTGACCTACACTCTTACCATTTTCTACTCCATGATTTTTATGTGGTCGGCTAATAGTTATTCAGTATATATATTTAGAATATACAGAAAAAAAATGTTTCACCGGGAAACATTTTTATTTTCTTTAAATAGGCATGGTCCATAAAAAAAAAAAAAAATTATTTTTTAAAATTCTTTATTCAAATTTTTTAAATTAAATTTATAATAATATATTTATAAATATTTTAAATAAATAATTACAGTATCGTGCTTTCTCAATATATAATCTATCGGGCCCAAGTAGAGAATAAATAATAACGGAAAAACCATCCTCTCTACCAAGTACTGAATCCAAGATCTTTCATTGTAGAATTATTCTTCACAGGTTTTTTTATGATTGTTTTTAATTTGTATTGACACGACTATAACAAAAAACGAAACGGTTTTTATTGAAAGTTTTGAAGTCAATGAGCTGTTTGTGATTGACGTGTCTGTTTGTACTGTTACCCGAAATGAGCTGCATTTGATCTTCATTGATGTAATTGTATGTCCTGATGATGACAGTCTTGGCAAAATGTTGATTGATTCAATATTTTCCAGAATATTAGCGGCGTAATTCTTTATTTTTTGAAGTTTTTCAATTACATTTCATAAATGAAAAAAAATATAAACCATAGGAACAAAAACTTTAAAAAATAACCCGGAGGCAATTTTTTTCAGTGGTACCATTCTTTTTTTGAATTTACTAATACTCTATAATAAATAATACTAAATACAACTAAGTAAAATCTTATTTATAATTTCACATTTGGAAGGTCCTCCTTACCACTACAACCTTTGAACGGGTCTGGGGTCTGTGCATGGTTGAGACTGTACTGTTACATGGACTACAGTTATGAAGGGAGGTGATTTATACTAGTTCACGCTCAACCGCCAGATTTTCCCCTTATTTTGGATACCCGCTTTAGAAAGGGTGGGTGAGCCCCAGGAGGGTTTTAGATTCATTATGATCCATCTCCGGCCGCTAACAGACTAAACTCTTGCTAGCAGCGGAATTTGAATCAGAATTTTCGGTATGACAACTCACTAAGCCACTTCCGTCCCCACGGTTGGACGGTTATATTTTTATAAAAAAAATTTATGGTCCCTAAAACAATAGTATAGTTTTCTAGTTTCATTCAGAAAGAGTTAATAACGAATTAAGGATATCAATAAAATTGTTTTAATTTCCATTGTTTTTCATTATATAAATGATTCTTTAAAAATGGAATGACTTTGAATCTAATCGGTTATACAAATTCTAGAGTACATTAGGATAAACTCAGCTAAAATTTGATTATTGATTTTTTTTGTTCAAATTCGAATTTAATATGTGTTGAATAGCTTATGATACAATACAGCGGTTACGGTTTTATTGGATTTATAGAGGCTGGGTGTGCCGCATAAGGATATGTCTCACCTTCATATCCACGCCTGATACTTTAAAGTAAATGTAGCTTGCTTGTCATGTTTTGTATGGTATGAATAAATAAACAGAGCCTACATAAAACTGAAATGCAACAATCAACTTAATCGATTTCGGCGACTATGTGCTGACATATCTACAGCCCCACTATAGTAAGTGGTTAAGTCAGATTTTGTCCTGAGAGAGTTAACTGCTTTCAGATAACCGAAATCTTTTCATTCTCGTAGTTTTTAGCTTGAAATGGAGTTGTAATATAGGCAATAACTTCGTTTCAAGCCTTATATTAATAACAACCAAAGGGGTTAAGAAATTAAAAAAAAAAAAGAAAAAAAAAGTTTCAAGCCTTACTTAACCCCTTATTCACTACGAAAATAACTCGAGTCCGCTTACTTAAGTACAACAAAAATTTAGGATAAAATTAGAGTTAATCACTTATTCACCGGGGCTGTAGATAAATTAATAAACCAAAAAATACTTCCAAAGCTGATAATACAAGTATGAATGTGAAGAAATAGTTAAAAAGTATGAGAACAGGCTAAACTGCGATAGTCGGAACCTATCCAAACTATCTTGAAGCTACTTGAAGCATATCGGACCTAATTTAGGAGGATATCTGTATAAATTCTCCCTCGAGTTTTATGTATTATATATTTTTATGTAATATAAACTTATGTATTTTCATTAATTATAGGCTTTTGTAATCTCAACAAGAGGCGGACGATAAAATAGTTGTTAACCTGATTCGAAACAGGTTGAACTAGAGCTACATGAATAAAGCATGGAACACAATTCGTCTTGTAGTGAGCGACATTAAGTGGCCTAGTCAGTCCTTACACCTGCTTAACGTAGCTTGAAGCATCTAACAGGTGTAATAAAATTAACTTTGTATTGAATAATGTTAAATAATTTATGATTAAATAAAGATGGCGAGGAAGAAAATAATTCTCATATGGTAAAAAAAAATAAAACTTTTGTAAAGGAATATTTATAACAAAATAGCAGATCTTCATAAAGACAAAATCAACAATGCAACAACAATACTAAAATGAAATATTGGATATTCAATTATAATACAAAAGGAAAACGCATTATATAATTTTAAAAACTTCAGGATTTTCCACTAATAACGGTACCCACTTTATTGACTCTGGTTGCCCAGGTTAAGTATTGTTAACAGAATCTGCACCGTCATGTCGGGTACAAGGTTCAAAGTTGGGAAATTAAAATTTTACTTTAAAATTATAGTTAATAGAACCGTTTGAGATTATATAACTCACAAAAATAGTATATATAATCAGTATACGTATACCATATGTTTTTTTAAAAAATAAAACTTATTTAATAGCTATTTTAAAATCTGCAATTTTACGGTTAATACATAAGAACCTGTGTATGTTTTTAAAAATACACTATTAATCATTAAAAATATTTATAATGACTTGAAATAGATATTTTTTTAGATTAGACTTTTTAAGGATTTCAATAATTTTCAACTTTAGGGATAATAACGATAGATAAAATATTTTAAAACCTGATACATGATTTAAAAAATATATAATATTAATTATAGACAACCTATATCATGAACTAAATTAGGATTTTTTAAATATTTCAATAATTGGCAAATTTACTGATAAAGCTTATTTGTATAATATTTACTATTAATATTAATTAATATTTATATTTTAAAAAAAATAACATCTTTTTCATAGCCATTTAAAAATCTGAAATTTTACGGATGATTCTTGAAAACCTGCTGAGTTTTAAAAAATACATTATTAATCATTAAAAATATTTATAACGAATTGATTTGAGTTTTTGTTATCAAATTAAACATTTCTAAGCATTTCAGTAATTTTCAATTTTAAGGATATCACATAATATGTCGTATCTACAATAATGTCGTATCACCAAATAATTCACTCTTGCACTAAATCTCAGAGGTGAATACTGGCCAATGGTTCAACAGCAACTGAATTGTGACGGTCTTGAAAAGAACACATGTGAAGACAAATGAAAAGCAAAAACGATACTTTCGCTCTCTAGAGGCTGCATATTGAGTTACACTTATGACGATCTTACAGAAAAATACTTCTCCTTCCAGGCATTCTAGAAACAGTCATAACAAAAAATCGCTCATTTTTGAGATATGACGTTGTTGAAAGGAGTTAGCGATATGTGTATTAAACTTGAAAACCAGATATTTGATTTTTTTGATTGATCATATTAATCTAATAACAACCTATATCATGAATTGAAATAAGTTCTTTTTAAAAATTTCAATAACTTGTAACTTTACGAATAACACTTATAGATATTAAAGATTTCAAACCTTATCTTGGATTTTTTTTAAACATAATTTTAATCAATGAAATATTTTACAGGGTGCGGCAACATAACTTTATTTTTTAAAAAAACTTAATAAAACCCATTGCATGAATCAGAAATTTTTTATTTAATTTTTATAATGTAGGTACATGTCGAATGTTTTGTCTTAGGCAGTTGACTTCCCCCGGTTTCTTCCATTCGTCATGACTCTTACTAGCATAGCAGGCGTTATATTGGCAATTTCTTATTGGATCTTGGTCTTCAAATCTTGTAGGGTCCTTGGACGGTTCACATAAACACGAGATTTCAAAAAACTCACAAGGATCCAAATCGGGAGAGCGTGCCACTCTAAATCGCCTCTAATTGAGATGAGGCGCTCTGGGAAGTGTTCCCTCAAAACATCCATCGATACTCTTGAAGTGTGTGCCGTTGCATCGTATTGTTGGAACCAAGTGTCTCCCAAATCAAAACTCATTCATACGTGGGAAAAAAAAATCCTGTAACATGTTTACGAAACTTTATAGTCTCCCTCTCGAACGAGAACAGTCGCGCTCCGCTACATCAGCTGACTGAATGGCGCGTTTTAAAAAAGGAAGCTGTTGCCGCATCCTGCATTTTGAATTGAAATAATAATTTTTAAAACTTAAACATTTTTAGCTTTTCAGATCTTTTACATCTCTACGAACGCCGTAATAAAATTCAGAGACATGTTCTCATATAATCATTTGAAATTTGAATTCTATATTATTAGCATTATGTAAAATATACAGCATAGTACATATTTTAATATTATCATATTTCCAGAGAGTCTGTATTAGCTTTAAAAACCCATATTATTGTTTTATGGACGCCCTGCAGTAATAAATTAGCAGAAGAGAATTAATGATCATTCGCGTATAATGTGTTTATAATATATTTTTAATTTCGAACTCAGTTATGGGCTGCTCTAAGTGTGTATGACTGCGTGCATGCTTTTCCATTAACAACTAAATTTACAATGCCATTTTTAGAACTCTGATTTTACAGCCTTTGTGTAGGTGTACCAACCAAAAAAACCTTTGAAAAAATGAAATTTTAACTTAAATTGACTCCCATTTATATAATCAAGTTTTATAGAGAAAATAATACTCTTTAAATTTCAGCTCATTGGTATCGAAGACGTGCTCTTTTACGAATTGTCTATTTTTTATCGACTCGTTATCATTTGTATATTTTGTGTATTTTTCTCTTGGGATTCGTGGTCCGGCAGGTTTTTTTAAGCAGGAAATTTTTAAAACTAGTATAAAATCCTTAGTTATGCCGTCCTACGGAAGGACGCAACATGGATGGTCCCAAGCCTGTGCGATGCCAGGTACTCGTTAAAAATCCCTATCCTAATTAAACCTGGATAGGCAACATTTAGAGCTCCCACTGTAGCATCATCCGATTAGCCATAGCTCCATAAAGTGACGTTAAATAAACAAACAATCAAAGGACTGCATGTATATTGTTTTTTAGCTGTTTATCAGCCAGTATTTTCTTCATCTTTTCACTCTTTCCTTTATTCGTCTGCTCACCTTTTTCTCTTTTTCGTCTTCATTTCCAATACAAGGTCCTTAATGTATTTTTAGAATAATTTTTCCCTGATTCTCTCTTCCTGTAAGATCAAGTCTTCTTATTTCCTCTATCGACTGGAGTGTCCTCTGAGGTTTCTTATTTCTATCACTTCCTTGAAAAATTTTTTCCATTTATTCTTTTGTGGTCACAAAAAAATTTAATCTCCTTTTCTTTATTGCTGTTTCCAAGATCTCTTCATACAGTTCTTCTGTTTATTTATTTATTCTCCAAAACCCCAATAAATTAATATTCTTGAAATGCTTCTTCATCTTCTTCTTATTGTGTTACCTTGCTCTGCAATTTAATTCATTTTAAGGGATTCTATTATTTATGTTAAATTTGATGTTTATTAACATCGTAGTTATTGTTAATTAACATCAAATGTAACACAGCTCACGGAATGCCTTAAAATGTAATAAATTACAGAATAAGGCAACCTAATAAGGAGAAGATGAAAAAAAAACACTTAAAATATTCTTTTTAATGAAATGGGAGAGTCTTCAATAAATTTCACATAAAATAATTTCGGCTTATTTTATTTGTGGCAACGTCTCGGCCTAAATTATAGGCCATCAGGTCTGAGAATAAAAAAAATCAACAGAATCCTACATAGTGCAGAATCAAAGGAAACATTTCAGGTTAAAAACGGAAATGATAGGAACAACAATAAATGAAAACAATGAACAAAACATAAATTATGAATTAATTTAAAGGTGAAAATTCTTTGAGAAATTATTTTATTACAAAATATAATGAATATCATTGTAGATTCTTTTTACTGTGGGTATCTTTTCTCGAAAATTCTCTCGAATTTTACTTCCGTACATCCTTTGTTTATGTGTATGTATACATATGTTTGCCATTATTTACGCGAAAATAAAAAACATTACGTATAATGCTTACAAATCATTCCTTATCTAAAAAGCTTTTGTTTGGGGCTTTACATTTTTCTGAAGTTGATTAATTCAAGAAAAGCATTACTTCAATTTCTCATCGAGAACGACAAAGAAAATTCGCCATGAAAGTATTATGCAGGGGTTTGGGGGTGGGTGGGTACAAATCACCATAAAATATTCGGGAAAACGGTGTATTTGTAAAGGACTGTTTTTTTCCACCCAAGGTCAGAAGTAACGCTCTGTTATTCCATGTTTCTATGTAAATCCGCGACAATCCTATCGAAACTTAAAATCTACTATTTCTAAAGGAAGTTGTATAAATGCAAATAAGAGCGAAATTAGTTCATCTAAGCTGTGCCGAAATAAAGAAGAAAGAAAATGAATAATTTTTCGAGAGATGACTTTTTATGCAGGGGATTTATTTTGGATACGGATAAACAAACGTGGTAAGCCTTGAGAAGTTTCGTCGCTTTATAATGATTATTTATAACAAATAAATAATAAGTGATATAACGAATAAGTGAAGTTTTTCAATCTTTATTTATAAACCATAGCTGAATGTTTAAAGCTGTCAACCACACGAATATTTCGTACAGAAAGGATAACTGTCAAAGGCAGTGCGCCTAGTTCCATTCTTCTTAGAATGAAGGAAAAAAATATTGCAAGGAGGAGATGGATGCAAACCAGGAATCCTCAAGACAAAAGTAAATGGAACTTTCTAAAACGCGCCGTATAAAAGGAGTTAGAGGAACTCACGATATCCACGTACGAAAAATATGTTCCGGACCCAAGAGACCAATCATTATGGAAGGCTACAAAACGACTTTTAAATAAAAAAAAGAAATATCCCCAGTCTAGTAATAAACGGAGGGTATATCCGACAGAAGGTGATTAGACGTTGATATCGAAGAGTTTTTACAATCACCTCTATCAACAGTACAATTCCCGATGGAATTCACCACTCCAAAAGAAATTCACTCATTAATTAGGAACTTCCCCGCCCACGACTTGATACCAGCAATCGCAATAAAAAATCTACCTATGAAAACAGTTGCTCTGATAACATCAATTTTCAACAGCTGTTTAAGGATTGGATATTTTCCTGATACTTGGAAGAGAGCAGAACTGGTGGTTATAAACAATCCAGGCAAAAATGCCAAAGAATTAAGGACCTACCGCCACATTAGAGTAATACCAATCGTAGGAAAACTATTCGAATCAGTTATCAAAATGCGCCTCTCTTCTTATCTTCAATCTTCAGACACTATCCTAATCTTTCAGTTTGGTTTTAAACTCAACCATTCTACGTCTCACCAATTATCAAGAATATCAGAGCTCATAGTAACGGATTTGAAATGAAAACACACACGCTGGTCGCCTTAGACTTTAAACAAGCATTTGATAAGGTTTGGCACACCGGTCTTCTCTACGAACTCAAAAAAGCAAATATTCCAAAATACCTTCACGATATCATATGTTCATTTCTAAACAATCGATCTTATACAGTTAAAATAAAAAACACTAATTCAACCATTAGACCAATCTGTGCCGGTAACCCAGAGGGTTCAGTTCTCTCTCCGATCCTCTTCAACTTTTATGCTCATGACACCATACAGTCCATAGCTAATAACACAGCACTATTTTCGCTGAGTGATGACATAATTATAGCCAGGAAGACTCTTCAAAGTCATCTTAATGAGTTATAACAATACTTTTCTGAATGCTGTGCAAAAGTTTTCACCTTAGATGCCCTTAAGATCCATCTGAGCTAAAACATGAAGTACCTGGGGTTCAGTGCATGGTAGAGACTGTACTGTTTCTTGGACAACGATTGCGGAGGGAGGTGTGAGTTGGGAATATGTCCCAAGTCACCCTCAATCGCCAGATTCTTGCCCCTTATTTTGGGTACCCATTTTATAGAGGATGGGTGACCCACGGGAAGGTCCTAGATTCTATAGATCTCTGTCCGCTAACAGATTAAATAAAAGCCTTAGCAGGCATTGCAACTCAGTGCTCTACCACTGAACCACTACGTGAGACACTCTCTATCTCTCTCTCTCCCTAGAGTGGTCCATTTTGCCTGCGAGTACCCTGTGGTCTACACGGCACTTAACACTGTCATGCATTCTCGGATTCAGGGAAAATTATGTTCGATCAATATTTAACTTGGATTTTATTTTCCTTTTACTATAAAGTGAACCTCTGAAACGATACCGATTTATTTTTTTTGATAATTGTTAATAATAGATATTTTTATAGAGGAGAAAAAAGTACCGATCGAGGTCGAAAATAAATTCTTAAGCAGGGAGCAACTATTTAATGGAAACCACTATTTAAGAATTTATTTTTGACCTACACTCTTACCATTTTCTACTCCATGATTTTTATGTGGTCGGCTAATAGTTATTCAGTATATATATTTAGAATATACAGAAAAAAAATGTTTCACCGGGAAACATTTTTATTTTCTTTAAATAGGCATGGTCCATAAAAAAAAAAAAAATATTTTTTAAAATTCTTTATTCAAATTTTTTAAATTAAATTTATAATAATATATTTATAAATATTTTAAATAAATAATTACAGTATCGTGCTTTCTCAATATATAATCTATCGGGCCCAAGTAGAGAATAAATAATAACGGAAAAACCATCCTCTCTACCAAGTACTGAATCCAAGATCTTTCATTGTAGAATTATTCTTCACAGGTTTTTTTATGATTGTTTTTAATTTGTATTGACACGATTATAACAAAAAACGAAACGGTTTTTATTGAAAGTTTTGAAGTCAATGAGCTGTTTGTGATTGACGTGTCTGTTTGTACTGTTACCCGAAATGAGCTGCATTTGATCTTCATTGATGTAATTGTATGTCCTGATGATGACAGTCTTGGCAAAATGTTGATTGATTCAATATTTTCCAGAATATTAGCGGCGTAATTCTTTATTTTTTGAAGTTTTTCAATTACATTTCATAAATGAAAAAAAATATAAACCATAGGAACAAAAACTTTAAAAAATAACCCGGAGGCAATTTTTTTCAGTGGTACCATTCTTTTTTTGAATTTACTAATACTCTATAATAAATAATACTAAATACAACTAAGTAAAATCTTATTTATAATTTCACATTTGGAAGGTCCTCCTTACCACTACAACCTTTGAACGGGTCTGGGGTCTGTGCATGGTTGAGACTGTACTGTTACATGGACTACAGTTATGAAGGGAGGTGATTTATACTAGTTCACGCTCAACCGCCAGATTTTCCCCTTATTTTGGATACCCGCTTTAGAAAGGGTGGGTGAGCCCCAGGAGGGTTTTAGATCCATTATGATCCATCTCCGGCCGCTAACAGACTAAACTCTTGCTAGCAGCGGAATTTGAATCAGAATTTTCGGTATGACAACTCACTAAGCCACTTCCGTCCGCACGGTTGGACGGTTATATTTTTATAAAAAAAATTTATGGTCCCTAAAACAATAGTATAGTTTTCTAGTTTCATTCAGAAAGAGTTAATAACGAATTAAGGATATCAATAAAATTGTTTTAATTTCCATTGTTTTTCATTATATAAATGATTCTTTAAAAATGGAATGACTTTGAATCTAATCGGTTATACAAATTCTAGAGTACATTAGGATAAACTCAGCTAAAATTTGATTATTGATTTTTTTTGTTCAAATTCGAATTTAATATGTGTTGAATAGCTTATGATACAATACAGCGGTTACGGTTTTATTGGATTTATAGAGGCTGGGTGTGCCGCATGAGGATATGCCTCATCCACGGCTGACACTATAAAGTAAAATAACTTACTCGAGGTTACTTGAGCAAATAAAAAAACAAAATAAACAGTGCCTACATAAAACTGAAATACTACAATCAACTTAATCGATTTCGGCGACTATGTGCTAACGTATATATCTACAGCCCCACTACAATAAGTGGTTAAGCCAGATTTTATCCTGAGAAAGTTAACTGCTTTCAGATAACCGGAATCGTTTCATTCTCGTATTTTTTGGCTTGAAATAGAGTTGTAAAATAATCCCGCTTACTCAAGTACAAGAAACTCATTTAGGAGAAAATGGTGTTAATCACTTATTCACCGGGGCTGTAGATAAATTAATAAACCAAAAAATACTTCCAAAGCTGATAATACAAGTATGAATGTGATGAAATAGTTAAAAAGTATGAGAACAGACTAAACTGCGATAATTGGAACCTATCCAAACTATCTTGAAGCTACTTGAAGCATATCGGACCTAATTTAGGAGGATATCTGTATAAATTCTCCCTCGAGTTTTATTTATTATATATTTTTATGTAATATAAACTTATGTATTTTCATTAATTATAGGCTTTTGTAATCTCAACAAGAGGCGGAAGATAAAATAGTTGTTAACCTGATTCGAAACAGGTTGAACTAGACCTACATGAATAAAGCATGGAGCACAATTCGTCTTGTAGCGAGCGACATTAAGTGGCCTAGTCAGTCCTTACACCTGCTTAACGTAGCTTGAAGCATCTAACAGGTGTAATAAAATTAACTTTGTATTGAATAATGTTAAATAATTTATAATTAAATAAAGATGGCGAGGAAGAAAACAATTCTCATATGGTAAAAAAAAATAAAACTTTTGTAGAGAAAGATTTATAACCAGAGCAGATCTTCATAAAGACAAAATCAACAATGCAACAACAATACTAAAATGAAATATTGGATATTCAATCATAATACAAAAGGAAAACGCATTATATAATTTTAAAAACGTCAGGATTTTCCACTAATAACAGTACCCACTTTATTGACTCTGGTTGCCCAGGTTAA
The DNA here is from genome assembly GCA_037127475.1 of Arma custos. Taxonomy (NCBI): domain Eukaryota; kingdom Metazoa; phylum Arthropoda; class Insecta; order Hemiptera; family Pentatomidae; genus Arma; species Arma custos. The sequence continues at coordinate 56,820,864 of CM073765.1, forward strand.
TTATTGTTAACAGATTAATTATCATTAGAGTATAGTCTATAACTACATATTTAGTTAAATTTAGTCATAATAATGCAAATATAAATTGCAGCGAATATATATAATTTGTATACATGAATTTTTAGAAAAATCTACTTTAAACAGTACCTCATTTTGTAATTTTAGGAGAAAACGTTACTTTACATTATAAAATTATATAAGACTGTAGCTTTAGTCTATATTAAGTTAATATTAGGCGTATTAATGAAATTATAAATTACCACGAAGTGAACAGTTTCGGACCTGGGACCTGACTGGAGGATAGGGTAATTTTGTAGTTAAAATTTACTTACTTTTTAACGAAATATAGACCAAAACTACAGTTTTAAATGATTTAGAAATATAATTTATCACCTTAACCTAAATTATGTAATAAGGTATTGTGTATTTAAATGTTAAAAGTTAAAAAAGTATTTTAAATGTAATAATTTTCCTATCCCCCTCTACTCGGTGAACATTTAACCTGCACTTCGTACCCTAGCCTCTAGTCGGGTCCCAGCTCCGAAACCGTTCACTTCGCTGAAATTTATTATTTCATTATGATGCCTAATATCAAAGAAATATAGAATTCAATTACTGTTTAAGACTATTTTAAGACGTATTGTAACGTTTTCAAGTAAGATTACGTAATGAGGCACTGTTTAAAGTAAGTCTTATTATATTAATGCATGTTAAATATTTTTTTTAATGATACATATAAATTATGCAAAGGCCTCATTGAAATGATGAAACTACCTTAAAAAGTACGTAAATTTTAACTATTTTAACATCTTATCTACTGGGTGAACATTGAACCTGCACTTCGTACCCTAGCCTCTAGTCGGGTCCCAGCTCGGAAACTGTTCACTTCGCTGAGATTTATTATTTCATTATGATGCCTAATAATAACGAAATATATAATTCAATTACAGTTTAAGACTATTTTAAGACGTATTGTAACCTTTTCAAGTAAGATTACGCAATGAGGTACTGTTTAAAATAAGTCTTATTATATTAATGCATGTTAAATATTTTTTTTTAATGATACATATAAATTATGGAAAGGCCTCATTGAAATGATGAAACTACCTTAAGAAGTACGTAAATTTTAACTATTTTCACATATTATCTACTGGGTAAACATTGAACCTGCACTTCGTACCCTAGGCTTTAGCCAGTTCCCAGCTCCGAAACTGCGCAGTTAGCTGGAATTTATATTTTTATTATTATGGCTAACGTTAAACGAAATATAGACTAAACTACAGTTGTAAATGATTTACAAATATATAATTTATCACCTTATCCTAAAGTTATGTAATGAGGTACTGTGGTATTTAAACGTTAAATTTAAAAAAAAAGTATTTTAAATTTAATAATTTTCCTATCCCCCTCTACTGGGTGAACATTGAACCTGCACTTCGTACCCTAGCCTTTAGTCAGTTCCCAGCTCCGAAACTGCGCAGTTAGCTGGAATTTATATTTTTATTATTATGGCTAACGTTAAACGAAATATAGACCAAAATACAGTTTTAAATGATTTACAAATATATAATTTATCACCTAAAGTTATGTAATGAGGTACTGTGTATTTAAATGTTAAAAAAGTATTTTAAACTTAATAATTTTCCAATCCCCCTCTACTAGGTGAACATTGAACCTGTACTTCGTACCCTAGCCTCTAGTCAGGTCCCAGCTCCGAAACGGTTCACTTCGCTGGAATTTATTATTTCATTATGATGCCTAATATTAAAGAAATATATAATTCAATTACAGTTTAAGACTATTTTAAGACGTATTGTAACGTTTTCAAGTAAGATTACGTAATGAGGTACTTTTTAAAATAAGTCTTATTATATTAATGCATGTTAAATATTTTTTTAATGATGCATTTAAAATTATGCAAAGGCCTCATTGAAATGATGAAACTACCTTAAAAAGTACGTAAATTTTAACTATTTTCACATATTATCTACTGGGTGAACATTGAACCTGCACTTCGTACCCTAGCCTCTAGTCGGGTCCCAGCTCGGAAACTGTTCACTTCGCTGAGATTTATTATTTCATTATGATGCCTAATAATAACGAAATATATAATTCAATTACAGTTTAAGACTATTTTAAGACGTATTGTAACGTTTTCAAGTAAGATTACGTAATGAGGTACTTTTTAAAATAAGTCTTATTATATTAATGCATGTTAAATATTTTTTTAATGATGCATTTAAAATTATGCAAAGGCCTCATTGAAATGATGAAACTACCTTAAAAAGTACGTAAATTTTAACTATTTTCACATCTTATCTACTGGGTGAACATTGAACCTGCACTTCGTACCCTAGCCTTTAGTCAGTTCCCAGCTCCGAAACTGCGCAGTTAGCTGGAATTTATATTTTTATTATTATGGCTAACGTTAAACGAAATATAGACCAAAATACAGTTTTAAATGATTTACAAATATATAATTTATCACCTAAAGTTATGTAATGAGGTACTGTGTATTTAAATGTTAAAAAAGTATTTTAAACTTAATAATTTTCCAATCCCCCTCTACTAGGTGAACATTGAACCTGTACTTCGTACCCTAGCCTCTAGTCAGGTCCCAGCTCGGAAACTGTTCACTTCGCTGCAATTTATTATTTCATTATGAAGCCTAATACTAAAGAAATATATAATTCAATTACAGTTTTAGACTATTTTAAGACGTATTGTAACGTTTTCAAGTGAAATTACGAATGAGGTCAGAATTCACTTCTTAAATAATTACTCTTTATTAATTACTATTCATTAGACACAGTGGCACGATCTATGATTTTAGAGATTTTAATTATAACGAAGTATAGATTTAAATACCTAAATAAAATGTAGTATGTAAATTAAAATATATTTCTAAATGCCCTTTTATTCCCTTTACATTGAACATTGTACCCGACAGGTCTGTGCATGTTCGAACAGCTGTGCGTTTTCCTCAGTCCTGGTTGAGCTATGAACTGATGAACATCGGAGCAATTGTTATAGCTGTTGCTTCTATATTCAGTATATTTTATATAAAAATTGAATCATTAATTTAATCATCTGAAGAAATAACGGATATTTTCAGTTTAAATGCTGGAATAAGTAATAAATGCTATTTCGCAAGTAATAAATTTTACATTATATTAACATTTTGTTAGTGTGAACTCTTGAACAAGAGAAATGATGGTTAATGATGTTTCTATTATATGTACTAATATTTAACGATTATTATATTAAGTGAGTTTTTATATCAGAATATATTTTAAGGATCCATTTTATTTTCTCTATATTTGGACATTGTACCCGACATGTCTGTGCAGGTTCGTACCAAGCACTTCGATATCAGTTTTGGCCGAGATGTGAACCGATGAACACCGAAGTGATTGCCTTAATTATTACTTATATATTCATAATATTTCATGTAAAAATTAACTCATTAGATCAACTATCTTAAGAAATAACGGACATTATCATTTTAAAAGAAGAAATGATGTAACAACTTATTTCGCAAGTAGTTAATGTTTAATTTATGAAGCAAAAACCGTTTTCCAGTCAAGTTTTTCTTTATTATTTTCTATAAATAAGTTTCAACCCCTTCGGTCATTTTCCGCTACTGGGTGAACATTGAACCTGCACTTCGTACCGTAGCCTTTAGCCAGGTCCCAGCTCGGAAACTGCGCAGTTAGCTGGAATTTATATTTTCATTATTATGCCTAATGTTAAACGAAATATGCATATAGTTTATTGCATAATACTTTTAATTTATTTAATACCTGAAAGAAACTGAGAATTTAACCTAATTGTAAACCTATGTAACAAAATCACAACATCTGCTAATATCCTAGAGGTACCATTATCAGAATTTAATACCATTTTTTCATCAAGTATGAAATTATCTAAGGTATTATCAAGTATGAAATTATCCCCTTAATTTAAATTTATCATTTTGACTTATTACCCTGTCAAATAGAACCCAATCAAGATTGTAAACTAGCTAGGCTATTGTGATGAAAATTGAAAATGATAAAATTAAAAATTTGGTCAAATATTTGTTATAACAGTACTTTTAAAATGTTTTTTTGTATTGAGAGTGGTATAAATAAAAAAAATAAAAACATGATTTGTTGTAAGCAGGGTGCATATATGTCTGGATCTCTCTATTGTATAAAAAGGTTATTATTGACCGTGTCATAAAAAATTATGTATGTGATAAAATTACAATATAAAACTAATAATGGGAATAAATGTAATAATGGGACATAGGCTTAAAAATACAATGTTAATAATAAATATCCTTCGTAAAATCATTAATGTCCCATTTGTTGCTGATTTTGCCGGAATCCGATATCAATCTTTTCATGACAAACTTTATTTCCAATCAAACCCATTAGTTTCAAACCTAGTTAATTTCATCGAATAAAAAAAAATTAAATAAATAAAAATCCCGAGAAATCGAATTTCGTTGTATGTTTTTTCCGTTTTTACATTTTACATTTCATAGAAATTTTTATGTTTTATTTATATGTTTGCAATTTTTTAAATGTTCAAACTATGTAATATAAATGTTAAAGTACATCAAACAATATATAGAAATTAGGTTACATTATTTGTTTATATTGGCTCTTTAATTAAATTCTGAATTTACATTTTTGCAGTTGTAGTCGAAAAGTACTCGAATTGGAATTAAGATTTGTATGATTAATGAAGTTTAAATAAGAACATTGGCTAATATATATGTATATTTATGCAATATTTGTAAGTTATAGTATTATATATTTCAGCAATAAATCTGTTATAAAATTAGAAATACAATCAATTATCATGGGACAACTGCATATCTAATTTGATGCATTTGGATTGTTCAACAGACAAGCTCACAAGTTAAGACGGATACCATTTGTTGGAATTGCGCAGATCAATTCTATCTATAGCTGGTTAATGAACATTAACAAAAATGAACATCGCTACAATAAATATTTACAGAAGAATAACGTATTGAACATTCAGTGGTTTTTTTTTTCTCAATCTCTCAATGTATTATTCTACGCGGTTTCGTATAGTATTTGTGATTGTGAATAAATATACTATTTTAAACAAATCTTGTTGGGCCCCTCAAAAAAAAATATTGATAATTTTTTGTGGGATTCCATGTGATCCTATAATTTAATCTATTAAACGCGTATTTATTAAAATTGTAATTTTCAGTCTTAAGTATACTCCTACAATCAATTGATTATAATGTTTTACATAATAAAACTTTATCTGAAGTAAGTTATATGATTAATTTCAATAATTGTAAATTTATAAAGCATACATTAGTATTGGTCAAAATGGTTTTTATAAATTATTGCACATAAATAAAATTACTATACGCGAATCGATCGTGATTCAAATTAGTAATTTAGTAAAAAAAAAAGTAATAAACTTAACTAATAAAAGGTTGTTAGTTTCTTTATTAATTTGGGAGCTGAGAGTAGCTCAATGGTAGAGCAATGAGCTGCCATGCCGAAAATCCTGGTTCAAACCGAAAATGGGTTCAAATCCCGCTACTGACAAGACTTTTATTTCCTCTGTTAGCAGCCGAAGATAGATCTTACAGGATCCAGGACCCTCCTGGGGCTCATCCAGACTCTATAAAGTGAGAACCCAAAATAAGGGGGTGGAAATCTGGTGGTAGAGCGTGATCTAGGGCTATTTTCTTCCTTGTATAACCGTTGTCCCTTAAACAGTAAAGTCTCTACCATGCACTGAACCCCATTTTACGCGTCTTATGCATTTTCACCGAACACATTCCACACCGGTCACCGAAGAGAAAGTTTAATTACTCTAGAAATTTTGTAATTAGTAAGAAATGATGTTTGCTAGAGGGAATGGAACAAATTAAAACCGGAGCGAGTAGACCATTATCCCTCCCCCTGTTTCAGCTAAATAGGAACGGAATCAAAGACCTCGTGGAAATATTAAGCACGAAGCACTTCTCTTACTTTAAATACCGGACTTGGATGATTCTTAAGCGAATGAAAAGTTTTCGTGACTTCATTTGTAGTAGTAATAGAATGCAAGAGGTGCTGTTTACATGAATAAATAAATTCTAGTAACCAAATCTATTGTTTAAATAATTAATTTCAGTTAAATAATATTTTTAATAAATATGGAAGAAAATGGTCCGTGTAGAGGTCAAGAAAATTCTCCTAAGTAGTAGTTTTTTTTATTTCTACTATTTTGTACATATAACATTATTCTATCAATAAACTACATATTGTCTTATTCTGTACCGTGTATTATTTTAATTTATTTGTATCTTGCCCTGAAGTAGACCTGCAATGTTGGTCTAAACGTTGCCTTACCAATAAAATGTTCTCACAATATATCCATTTTTAGTAGGGATATATAGTATCTATAAGGCAGCGGAGTGGCTAAGGCGTAGAGGAAATACTGGATCAAATCCCGCTCGGGCAAGACTTTTATTTAGTCTGTTTGCAGCCAGAGATGGATCATATGGGACCTAGGACCCTCCTGGGGTTCACTCAGCCTCTATAAAGTACAATAAAAATAGGGTACCCAAAATAAGGGGAAAAATCTGGCAGTTGAGCGTGACCTAGGACAAGTCACCTCCTTGCAGAACCGTTGAAACAGTCTCTACCATATACTGAACCCCTGATTCGTTCACGAGTTGTAGCGGTACAGGTTTTATATAGTATCTATAGTATTCATGTTTGTTCTAAAGAATAAAAAAAATATAATTTTAAAGAAAATTATCTCATTTAACTGCAGTTTCTGTATTGAAATAATAGTCCTAAAATTGGAAAAAAAAAATTAATAAGACTTATTACTAATTTTCAAATCAATGCATTCCAAAAACATTGCTATATTTTTTGTAACGGCTAAGAAAGTTAAGGAATAGTTGCATTCTGATTTCGCAATTATTTAAAATATTTAATTTTACAGATATAGGACGCCAAAACACCAAACAAATTGTAGTTCCTAGATCGGTTGATAGACAGAGCCGATAAAATATTGCATCACTTAAAACTTATATTATATTTTCGAATCATGGCTTGGAAAGGGTATTGGTGACATATCTGTATTAATTATGGTTATTTTAATTTACACATTTTCAATATATTTTAACTATAATTCACATTGTAATATAAGATATTAAACAAATGGACATTAATTTATTTTAAAATTCTATTTTACACTTAACCGATATCATAACCTTATTATAGATTAGAACAGACATAATATTTAATTTAGGATAATTTTCTTTACGAATAAAAATGTATTACAATAAAAACAAAATTTTCTAGCCAGAAACATGTATAATAAAATAGTTAATTAAAAAAAATGCTGAATAATTTTTATGAAACCTTAAAATAGATAATAACTAAATATATGTGTTTTTTTTTTAACTTAAGGTTTAGAATTTTCCTACGATGTTCTAACAATTATTTTAGTTCAACATTTAACTTCATATATATTTAAACATATGTGGAAGAAATCGGAAAAATTATAATAATTCATATAAATGCATAAACAACACCACTTCCTATTCTGTGCACGTGGAAAACATTACTAAAAACCACAGCTTCGCTCGAGAATATTTCATTTCTGCCTCTCGTATTATTTTGTATGCATTTATTTTAAGCCAGAATGCATTTTATAAATAATTGTATTATGCATTGTATGAAACAGCTTTTAAAACTGCACATTGCATTTAAATATCATCTATTAGGACACAAAAAAATATTATTTAGTTTAGAAACGCATATATATATATATATATATATATATATATATATATATATATATACATTTTTAAATTTTAAATATTTATAAATTTATAAATTTTTCAAATATTTATAACAACCAAAGGGGTTAAGAAATAAAAAAAAAAAAAAAAAAATTTAAATAAAACGCTCAACGTCTTATATCGTATCTGCAAAAACGTTTTTAACATTTTTTTTCTTTTTATACTAAAAATGTTATAAACAAATCAGACCGAACGTATGCCAGGAATGAAGAATTCTTTCTTGGTGGAAACAACCTTAGTCTTACGATGGGAATTTTTTTAGAGTTTTTTATTTATATGTTTTTTTTAGTTTTACACTAGTAGCTTACTCTGGTTGAATCTTGTGAAGTTATGCTTTTAAATCTCTTTATTTTCGTACATATGAATATTAATGGATCCAACATATTAAAGTAGGCTGGAAGCTACAACGATAATTTTAATACTTAACAAAGACATTATTGAAAAATTTATAATTTATGCTGTACGATTCAATTTTCCACTTCAGGTGCAGATTCATATGTAGTTACAGGCATTAGTCCAAGTTAAGATATTAATAGTGGTTTGTATGAGATAATTAACCTATGGCTTATTAAGTTACATATATTGTTCGACATGTGTCGTTACGTTTTAAAACAATAAATGATTTTTATGACTTTAAACTGGTTTACTTCATGATAATAATTACAAAAGATCGCAGTTCAGTATATTAAATACGAATTAAAACTATATATTATTTAAAATTATTATTAATATAATTTTATAATTGTATTAAATAATTTTAATTCTAATAAGATTGTATTAGTAAATAAAAAAAAAAGTTCGACCACCAGATTATTTCCAAATTAAGAGTAACCATTTATAGAGTCTTAGTGAGCGCCAAGAGAATCTCCAAGTGAGGTTCGATGGATGTTAAAATATTAACCAAAGTCGGATTCGAACCCGGAACCTTCAGAATAGCTTCAAGTAAGAAGTTTTTAAATAGATTTTCAATAATTAGAAAAATATAGAATTTCGATCCATTCAAGCATCTCCTAACCTATTGGAACAAGCTTTAGGTTGAGGCCTTCCACGAATATATCACCCCTCCTTTTAATAATTTCGGTCCAAAACAGATTTAGAGCTTACATTTTTTTTTTTTTATAACTTATTCATAAAAAGGGATATACAAAAAAAAAAAAAGAGGATCTTTCATGTTTTAAAAATAAAACTGATGCTCTGCGTCACTTTAGATGAAAGAAATGAGATCCAAAAGGAACTTCTATAACGCGTAGGACGAAGGACGAAGGGATACTAAAATTGGCCGCACTCAGGACCTAAGAGGGTTAGCACCGAAGGGCCACCTGCAATAACAGATATAGGGCGGCTAAGTGGTCCTGTTATGGGCCCTTTCAAGATTTTCTTTTGAATAGATAATAAGAAAAAATGAATGCATTAAAATTTTAATACATTTTTTGAAATAAATAAATATATATTTAAATAAAACACAAAAAAACTGTACTACTGCAACCCATGAAGGGCCTTGGGTTTAGTACATTATAGAGTCTGTAATGCTCCTCGGACAACGGTTGTGCAGGGGAGTGATTTGTCCTAGATAGAGCCCCACCGCTTGATTTTTCTTCACAATAATGAGGAGAAGCATTTTATTATCTTATTATGGTTCTTGTTCCGAGAATTTATGTCAAATAAAGTAATAAAAGCATATTTCTAGCAAAAATAGTAAAAATAAAAACTGTAACTCTTGAACCCACGTGTTTTAGGAACCTAGTTTCTGACGTAACGTTTGCATATAGATGTGGTTTGTCTGAGATCAGTCTTAACAGTCAGGGTTTTCCCCAATTACTCTCTGTATAGAGACTGAGTGAGCCCAAGGAAGGTTAAATATCCCAAAAGCTTTCCCCGGCCGCTGAAAGATAAAGTAAATCTGCCACAAGTGGGAATTAAATCCAGGACTTTTGACACGGCAACTCAGCACTCTACCTCAGAACCACTCAACTCCTTAATAAATGTAAATAATACTGGACGAGCACAACAAAATGCAATTTTCTCGTTCAGTCTTGAACGAAACTATCTTCACGCATCAATAATAGTAACACTTTATTGATTCTTAGATGATAATAGTAATATTTAACAATAAAAAATCAATATTAGTAGAACCTATGAAGGGTGTTTCTGTTTATTTCATCCTAGGTTCTAAGCCAACGATTGGGAAGGTAGGTGATTTTACTGAGATCACACTACGTAAGTCTCCACTCCTCGCAAAACAAAAATACATTATAGAGACTAAGTGTGCCCAAGGAGCGCCTCCAAATCTCAAATGATCAATTCAAGGATATTAACAGAAAAAGTAATTTATTTGCCACAGACGGTTTCGAACCTTAGACCTTTAATTCAGTAATTCAGCTCCCTCCGTACTTAGGAGCAACAGCGTACCTCAATTATATCTACATTTATATATATCTATAGATTATTGTTTTTTAATTTAATGTTTTATTAATGGTCTGCGTGGAGGTCTAACGAAATCATAGTAATGATGCACTTACCACGCAGCTGAGTTATATAAATACTAATTAATTTTCCTTAATGGCGCTGGTTAATTCCAGTTCATTAGGCTAGGATCGGATAAACGGGGTTCATCTCTATCTAAACAATATTATAAAAATACGACTACAAAAGAGAATAGCCAATTGATTTAGATCATTTAAATAAGAAAAATAAATCTTTAAGAACTCGCAAAAGGAAATCTTTTCTCGGGAATCCTTCGTAATTACTTGAAATATTTGTATTCGATCAGAAAGTAAAAACAAATTATTCAAAGAATGATAAACAGAATAGAATCAATAATAACTTTAGCTTATTCCGATAGGTCTTTGCTAAGGAAATGTTTAATGTTTGTTTGCGAATCGAGATTAAAGATCTAATACAGGAAAATAAATTTAAACTTTCCGTCTTGAACTAGAGTTTATTTTCAAGTTAGGTTTGTTTTCGTTCGTATATTTATGGGGCTTCTGATGTTACGATAACAATTTATCTTAAGATGTTGGTAGATTTTTTTTTATATTTTAACAAAAATATTTATGTAATAAGACTCTAAATTAAGATTTTATTTCATTTCATAGTTCATGTACATATAATATAATAACTGTTGTTAAATAAAACGGAGTGGCTTAGTGGTAGAGCACTGAGTTGCCATGCCGGAAATCCTGGTTCTAATCCATTTATTTAGTTTACTTTTATTTAGTCTGTTTGCAGCCGGAGATGGATCTAGGACCTCCTGGAGCTCACCCATCCTCTATAAAATAGGGTACCCAAAATAAGGAATAATAAGGGAAATAAGGGAAAAATCTTAAAATTATTGATTATGTGTAATTTAAATCCACCAATAAGGTCAGCTGTGGTCTAGTGGTTAGCGTAACAAACTACTAAACCCAAGATCGCGGGTTCGTAGCTCGGCAGGTGGCCCTAGGATTTTTTAAGGGAGTAAAAAATCCTTAGTTACGCCGTCCTTCGGAAGGGACGTTAAACGGGGTTCCCGAGCCTGTACGATGTCAGGTACTCGTTAAAAATCCCTATCCTAAATAAACCTGGATAGGCAAAATTTAGAGCTCCCACTGTAGCATTGTCCGATTAGCCATAGCAGCATAAAGTGACGTTAAATGAACAAACAACAAACAAATCCACCAATTATGGAATCTTACCCGTGTGGTCATCAAAAATATCACCGGGAATGTTATTGAAGCAGCAGATGTTGACTGGAATATTTAAAGGAGAAGTCGTCCTGTAGCCACTTATTCCAATGATGCCATCAGAACCCATAATACCGTTCAAAAGACTTCAATTTGATATAAGCTTGGCTATTGCTATGACCATCAGCAAGTCTCAAGGCCAGACAATGTCCATTTGCGGTTTGCACCTAGAACATCCATGTTTCTCACATAGACAATTATATGTTGCATGCTCACGTGTTAGTAAAGCATCTAATCTATTTGTATCAGCAAAGGACAGATTAAAAAAAATATATTGAACATCGATTAGGGCTCAACTAAATTGAAATAAATAGTTATAACTTTAAAAAAATATTAGCCATAATTAAAAATCAACCATGATATACCTCATTCATTAATCTAATGTTTATATTTTATCAGTTAGGAATTTTGTAAATTATTAATTGATTATATACCGTACTTAGATATAAGATGAATGAAATGTATAATCAAAAATCTATTTAATTCATTTTTAATTCATTCATTGCTTCTTTAAAATTCAAATTTTAACGTAATATATTTTTAAAACTATTACAACAGACACAGCAACGCTTGGCCGGGACAGCTAGTATTTTTATAAATTATCAATAGTGAGGCACATATTTAAAGATAATTACTTATTAACCTAATTTTTAATTACTTAAATTAATTCTTAATAACAGTAATAAATACCAATAATATTAGTAATAATAATAATAAGAATAATATTGTAATTATAAAAAAAAAACCTGTACCACTACAAACTATGAATGGGCTTGGATTTAGTACATAGTAGAGACTATACTGTTTATAGGACATTATAATATGAGAGCATTTTACTACCTTATAATCCAAGTTCCGGAACTTCATGAAATATAAAGTAATACAAATAAATTAATAAACGTATTTTCCCAAAATATAAAAATCCTCTCAACACATTAAACAAAACCATTAGCACTACTCGATCCAAGAAAGGTCTTGGGACTTTGTTTGAACTGTTACCAAGGCTAATGTTGTGTAGGGTGGTGATTTGTTCCAGTTTATGATTAACCATCAGGTTTTTACCTCAATTAAAGGTACCAAGAATATATAACTGAGTGAGCCCAATAAGAGTCTGTAGATCACACAGAGTTCCTCCGTGGCAGTTAACCGAATAAATTTTTTATCTCGCAAAGCCGGGTTTGGGCCGGGAATGTTCAGTACAGCAACGAGACACTCTACACTTTTAATAATATTTAATATCGGTCTACAAGGAAAAAAATAAGGTATGTCTATCTGTGTACTATTGTGAGGATAGCAGTAATGTAATATTTGTAATTTATATGCAGTGAATTTTTTGGATGATGCCATGTATGATAGTGTGACTGATAGGATAATTTTTAAGAAGATTCATGTATTCCATATGTATTTATATTAAAAAAATTTTTATAATGTTAAATTTTTATAATGTTAATGTTTTGCCTTTTTGAATGTTAAATAGATTTTTACGGATAATTAAGCTAATTGAATGATGATAAAATAAAAAACATGTATTGAGAATGACCACATGGGTCGAAACGTCTACATGGTAAAGAAATAATAAATAAAAGATAACTTGGACAAATAAAAGGGTTTTGTATCTATAAAACAAAATAAAATAAAATTCAGGTCCAGTACCTAAAACCATTAATATTAAATAAATAATATTGGCAAGTAATGCTAGACTTAATAGCACTGCACATTTTTAAACCACGGATTTAAGACTTTCTAAAGAAAATTAATTATTTATTCTGCTTCAGGGCACGAATGAACCCATATAGATTTGGACCACACTGAGGTCTCTATAGCCTTTAAATGAGGGGAAATTCTGACAATTAAGCGTAATATACTTGAAACAACTTTCCTACAAATTCATTGGCTTAGATACTGTCATTAACGTGCATTGAACCCAAGACTCACAACATGGGTTGTTGTAACCGTTTTTTTTTCTTGTTTACACAAGCATGAAAAAAACAATGAAAGAATATTTAATTTGTTTCTAACAAATTAAAATTCAATTTCTTTCCCCAGAACTATTTACGGTTGAATAACCTTTTCTCCAAAACCTTTGAGAAATTTTCCGACTCACGGATTTTCTGAGAGATGGGGATGGGAGTGAAAGTCGACGTCGAACATTTTTCGTGTTTTTATTTTTTACCTATGACTTCTTTCAAATTTATCTTCTATGATATTTTCAAACAATCTGTTTATTAATTATAAAGGGGGCGAGGTAGTTCCATGTGTAGAGTGCCAAGTTGCTATGTTAGAGGCTCCTGGTTCAAATTCGGCTGTGATGGGTAATTTATTTAATCTGTCAACAGCGTGGATGGACCCTGTGGGTTCTACAAACCCTCCTAGGGCTCACCCAGCCTTCTATAGCGGGTAGCCTTAATTGGGGGAATACCTGGCGGTTGAACATGTCAGACGAATTTCCTCCATTTAGAACCGTTGTCTTAGAAACAGAATAATCTCTACCATGCACTGAATAGAAAATCCTTAATCTAAAGGATAACATCAAGTGTTTACATATTTCACTTCCTAGCCTGACGAACTTTGAAAGGTGATAATCGCTACTTGTAACATTTTTGTTTTGTTTCTTTTTTTTTCGATTTTCTCTAAAACTAAGCAAAAACGAGCAAATCTCTAAAGGACTTTTTGTCTTAGTTTTTTGGTTCCCTATAAGTTCCTGAAGTTTTGCCATTTAAATTCGGGACACCGTGTATATTAAACTACTTCATCAAATTTAAAGATAATGAAGGTGAAAATGGAAAGGCATTTTGATATTAATTAATAACATTTGACACATTAATTTATGAATGAGATGAAGAAAATGGTCCAGGTTGAGGTAAAAAATAATCACAATAGGGAGAACTATTTATTGGAAAGCCGAAGTTTCGATTGACATTGCAGGTATTCTTCAATTTTTCTTATTTAATTTTTTTTTAAGTTTTTAAAAAACCATTGAACCCATTATAAGCCCTGAAGAAAACCTGCAATGGGGGTCGATACGTTGGCTTCCCAGTAAACCTTTAACTTAGAAGGTCACGAGGCCATCTACTTTTCAGACGCCTCGTAGGATTATCAAGAATTGAAGGGGTTGCTAGCTTTGAAACTAGTCGATATAAGTGGGACATAATAGTTGTTTATTTGAGAAGTGAGAAAAGTGCCACTTTATTACACCCGAGTGAATTTTACTTAAACGAGGTCGTTACAAGCACTTTTCTCACGTGTCAAATATTACACTTTTCCTGCAACCATATAAAAATTAAGAAATTAAAGGTGAAACTTCAGATTCGTTAAAACTACACTAGCGCTATCTCTTACAATTTTCTATTACTAACCAAATTCTTTAAATTTCTGATGTGTGAAGGTTCTAATACATTTAAGGTTATTTTAAATATTTCTATAAAATCGCTTCAAAATAAATAAAATCTATCTTGAATTAAATATAAAATAGTTCTAAAATTATTTACTTTAACATTTTAGGAATATAAAATGAATAATATTACAATACCGCCATTTAACATTTAAAATAACAGAGTGATGATTGCCAATTCGATCTAGGTGGCTGTTACTTTTCCTCACTAGTTAGGGAAAGTCGTTTTCCCTCACTACTGGGGGAAAGTGGGACTTTCCACACCAGTTATAGTTGATTAATGGATAGCATTACTCAATGGTTGCAGGATAAGTCTCTTTATTGTATATATATATTTTTTTTACCTCTACCCGACCATTTTTTTCCTCATATATCTAAGGGCAACTAATATTATTCAAGATTAACTTTCAAGATTAACGAAGGGATAGCAATGTTACTTCACGTCAGTAATTACTAATCCTCTCTCTCTCTCTCTCTCTCTCTCTCTCCAAACTGTTGCACATCCGATGTTGGAAGTGGAAAGCCTCTCGGGCTAAGCCGTAACATTAGTGGGAGGATTGCGTAAAGAGTGATTTGTGTTCGGATTCTAATTGATAGACTTAGGTTGTAAACAGTCTGTGATATCGGCATCTAGGATTTGGGTTCGCATTATTATTAATGTCGTACTGACTTTTCTTCCCTTCCACACGTGTTGTTTGTAACTAACTAGCCTAACAACATCTAATTAATTCACATTGAAAGAAGCTATGCAATTAGTTCAGTGAACCTGAACATGAAACCAATTTGTCAGGCGTCAAGAAGGGCCGAGATCCTATTTATCAAGCCTCGACCATTTATCCCGGATTCCCGGGGAAAGCTACGCTAACCTTTCCATAAACAACGTGATGCCGTAACAATTACGACTGCTCGTAAACCTATCCACTCAGTGGAGGGTTGATTCAAATCATCTGGTCGAAGAGTCATTTCAGGGCCCTGCGAGCTCATTTAACTGCAACCAATGCTAGGAAGTAATCATTGTTGTTTCAAACAATCAGATTATTGGTTAGGGAATCCTTATATTCTGTATTCATTCGTTTGAACAATTCATAAATTTTATTTATTTCAATTTACATTATAATAATATAACGAATAAATATAATTAATGGTGCTTAATAATATGAGATAAAGGCAAATAGAGGAACTACCCAGTAATAATCGAAGTAATCTTGAAATATTGGGTTTGTGTGGGAAAGCTCGTAATGAAAGGTTTGATATTGGAATATTAGACCATATTAGCAACAAATGAGACATTCAAGTTATTATGGATGGCTTTATTTGTAACTCAGTAAGGAGTATTGAGGATTTAACGGAGGATTTTGCATTGTATGGATTGGATACGAAAAAATTCTATGGCTTGGAGTCTTTTGTAATTAATTGGCAGCACTTGCCAAGTAATTGTTGAATTAATATACATTTGGAGAAAGAAGGTTAGGCTTGCTAGCTGACACTTCAAGAGCCATAAATCTTGGATTAAACACATTTCCACTTCCATTTAACGCTTGGAACGTCGTTTGACAGTATTCTGGTTAATCGGACCTAAAAAAACAAGTTTTAGAAATTGCATTTATGTATACGGAGTTATATGGATAGCACCATTGTAATCATGGACCATGGCAAAGCGAGGCTGAGTATGCACTCACTACAGGCTATACACACGTTCTCCCTCTGCTGAAATATGTTTACAATAACAAAGATCTCCATGGTCTAAAATGCCAACAGAAAAAAAAAATCTCTACCTAAAGCTCTCTCTTCACAAAAGGTATCGAACATTTTTTTTTAAAACTTACTACTCTAAATAATAAATTCATACAAGACATAAAAGACAAGAAACTGCTCGACGGTTTTGCCTACTTCAACATTTACTGGAAAAACGTTCTAAGCTCCCAATTAATTACAAAAGATCCACTTACATGACAGTTATCAGACCTATTTGGACATACGGAGTTGAGCTTTGGGGCTCTAATAAACCATCCAATTCATCTCGTATCCAATCCTTACAATCTAATATCCTTCGTAAAATTCTCAATGCTCCTTGTTATCTCAGAAATAAACTTATCCATCATGAAATTAATATCCCATATGATGCTGATTTGGCCCAAACTAGATACCTATCCTCCCATGACAAGCTTCATAAACACTTGAAATGGCTAGTCTCTCAACTTGCTTCTCATACTATTCCTGATAACCCTCTGAGGCGTCTGAAAAGAAGATGGCCTCGAGGCATTCTACTATAGAACTTTATTGGAGTGCTACCAATGGGTAGTTTCTACACAAGTATTTTTTTTTTTCATGTCATTTGTTCATATTAGCAAATTTACTTGTTACTTGTTACTTTATTATTACAGTTGTAAATATCAATAAATTAATCTAAAATAAAATAAATAAAAAGGATACTCTAAAATCCACAAGTTATCTATACATACTATAATAAATAATATTAACAGAGATAAAATGATATGAAAGGAACATGTTGAGAGAATACTCTTCGGCAATCCAATACAAGTTTTTAATAGGATATCACTAGCACTGGAAACCATCTTTTTTTCAGTTGCCTTTAATTACTAACTCATTATTATTATTGACAAGTGACTTCTTGTAGTATTCTGGAGAAGCGTGGTGTAGTAACCTGAAACGTGGGCCGGAATAAAGGTTATGTAATAAATAAGAAGGAATCAACTATCTAAGGAATCAATTCTTTGACCTCCACCCGGATAATTTTTCCTCTTTAATTATAGTCCGAAATCATTGGTTTGGTTAGCTAGGTATTGCCCGGTTTCACGTTTTGTTCGGATAATCCGGATTAAATATAATAAACTACACCCGCCACCTACCTTCCATTTGAAACTCGTAGACTCCTAGTTGCCTCTTTAGTATTCCCCCACTTCGACTACTGCTGCGCCGTATATGGGGGTGTCTCTGTGGAGCTCGAAGTCAAAATAAAACGTTTGATGAATTGCTTTGTACGCTTTGTCTTCGGGATCCCCAGGGACGCCCATGTCTCCCGATTTTATGAAGAGTTGAGGTGGTTTTCCTATCGCCGTAAGTATTTCCTTGCATCCTCTATCAAGTTATCCAATCCCGCCATCCATTATACATATATGAGCTCCTCAAGTTTAAATCCTCCATCCATTCCCGTGATACCCGTTCACACCCTTCCGATTTGTATACAGAGGCCCATCGAACCGCTGCTTTCGACAGATCGTTCCTGATTCGGTCCTGTTCCCTGAGGAATTCTATCTCTTCTTCCATCCGCTGTTCCAAGACTCTTCCTACCTTCAAATCCCTCCAGTTCCCCGAAGTGCATACATAAAATTATCCATTATTATTTCTTTTGTTTATTCATTTTTATTTTTATTTTTAACGTGAAGTAATGTGAAATCTTCATTTTTTCACTATCATAAGAAAGTATTTTTCATTTATTATTATTAATCAGCTTTAAAATTCTACTCTAAGGCTCTAAAGCCCACAATAATGTACAGTTACTTTATTCTAAAGGGACTTGTCCCAGAATAAATAAAGAATTTATTATTATTATTATTAAATATGATTGTATGCTGGATTTAAACATATCGCTAAACAGTTCAGACAACAGTTCAACATATTCCATAATCACTACCATATCTTGCCAAAGTTGGCTGGATGCTTAGTCGCTTAAGCACGTGCACACGAAGCAGCTCACGTAGTATCAAGTTATAGCGAAGCTTTAAAGGCAGATCAACACCTCCTCCCCTCAGGATGAAGTTTACGATTCTATTTCGTAACTGCACTTGGCCTTACGACAGATGAGATTTTAAATAAGGCTACTTGGCAGAGATAATATTTATACTTTAGTTTATACTTAGAGAAATTGAGTTTTTTTTTTTATTAAACGGTCACAATAAAATATAATTTATAATGGTTAATCTCATAAACATTGATTTATTACCCCTTCGGATCAAATCCGGCACAGTATGAATTCTCTACCGATCTGTAAATTATCAACGAAAATACTCGTAATAATAATGCTTACAGAACTCGACGGCTTGAGGCGGATACTACCAATCTCTGCTTACACACTTCAGTCAATGGAGCACTACCCAAACCCAGCTCATAATAGAGCTCATATTAACTCTTTAAGAATACTTTCGTTATTAAGCCCCAAAATTCGTTATTACTCCTCATCTATCTTCGTCAAATATTTGTCAACTATACAATGGTTAATTATATTGCCACAACAAGTTTTAGGTAAAGAAGTTATGCCTCGAAAATAAGAAGCAAGTGTGAATGGTGTATCTGAAAATATTGTTATTTTAGCATTTTGTTTTATATTTCTAATCACGATTCCAGAAATAATTAACTGAATATGTTAAACCAGTAAATGTGGATTCGAAATACGTTAATAAAATTTAATTAAATTAAACCAAAAAAGCAATTATTTCAGCTAAAATACTTTAAAATCAACGATGTTATCTCTACGATGTCAGATAGCCATAATAAAAAATGGACTAGCCTCTTTAGAATACCATTTTCTGGCAGTAATTATTAGTATTAAAAAAAATAAAATAATGTATAAAAATTACTATAATTTACAAGTTGCAATAATCGGGGTCACCTGTGCTGTTGTTAGCATAATAGCTTTCTACCAAAGGTCGCGAATTCGTAGCAACGTAGGCAGCCATCAATTTTTTTTTTAAAGTGGTAAATAATTCTTAGCTATGACGCCCCTCGGAGGGGGCGTAAAATGCCTGGCCCCTGCCAGGTTTTCGTTAAAGACCTAATTATAAACGGATAGGAAAAAAAACGACTTCCACTGTAGCATCGTCCGATTAGTCTAAGTAGTAAAAGAGTTACGTTAAATTAACAAACAGCTTAATGGTATAATACAATCAGTGAGATGAATATTATTTATTGATTAAATCTTTGGATAGAGCTATAACTACGGAACATACTGTAACTTTCAGACCACAGCCCTCTAGAATAATCTAGCTGTGATTTGATTGGGAACGGAATAATCAACCAAAGGCAACTTTATCATCATGCGAGTTGTGTTCTCAATTCCACTCAATAACCAAGTTAACCTACGAGTATACCACTACAATCCATGAAGGGTGTTAGGTTATACATGGTAGGGCCTGTACCGTTTTTAGGACAACATTTTTGCAAGGAGGCGATTTTTCCGACATCTCGCTAAGCCACAAGATGTTTCCTCCCAATTCCAAAAGTGAAATGGAAAAAAATCCTCAAATACAACCTCGAAGTACCTTGGTTTCAGTGCGTGGTAGAGACTATACCGCTTTAACGGTTGAGCAGGGAGGTGATTTGTCCTAGACCAAGGCTTTTCTCCCGATTAAGGGTACTCACTTTTTAGGGACTGGGTGAGCCCCTAGAAATCTCAGAGTGTCCATCCCAAGATCATCTGCATTCCACTTAGCTACTCCGTTTCTATTTAGGGAGATTGGACATTTTATCACTTATTATAATCCTCGTTCCGAAAATTCGTGTAAAATAAAATAATAAAAATTAATTTCCTGACATATTGGCTCTAAAATATATAAATGCCTTTCTCGTAGTAAAAATAAAAAAAACTATGCTTTTACAACCCATGAAGTATCTTGGGCCCAGTACATGATTGGAACAGTGTTGCCAGGACAACGGCTGGGCATGGAGGTAATTTGTTTGAGATCATGCACACCTGCCTGATGTTTCCCCCAATTAAAGGAATATGAGACAATTTTATTACCTTATTATATTTCCCTTCAGTTGTTTAGTGAAAAATAAAATAAAATTTAAAAAATAATCGTATTTTCTCTAAAATACATATATTATGGCACTATGTCAACGCAGAATTAAGAAAACCTATAGTTGTACAACCTATACGTATGGTATAGACAGTATTTTTTCTATGAAAACGATTTTACAAGGAAGTGATTTTTAGATCACGCTCAACCACCTGGTTTTTCCTAAATTAGGGGTAATTTCGAGAAGGCTCTGTAGATACCTTCGCTATTAACAGATTAAATAATTTATCTTCCACGGGTGGATTCGGACTCGCGACCTTCAGCATATCGGGTCAGTCCTCTACACACTAATCTATTTAACAATGAATATTATATGTATATTATTAGCAACAAATAAGACCTTTCTTGCAACATATATCTAGTTTTAAAAAGTACGAATACTACAAAATGCAATTAATTAAGGGAGTTTCCTTAATTAATTAAATTAAAGATGCACTGAAAATGTTCTTCAATGATTTCTCCCTTTAGACAGGAAAAAAAAGAAAAATGATTAATGATGTGGACGAGACTCAAATTGAAAAGATCACTTAACGAGTTAAAAAAATAAAATAAAGTAATATTGTAAAGAAAAAAAATATGGCAGCAATTAGTGGTAAGTACAAGTAATTAAATATAGCTCAGTCAGAGATTAATGAGACGGGCTAGAAAGACACGGTTGTTAGGGGAAAGTTTATAAACACAGAGCTATGAATGTTAAAAAATGTTATGTGTTAAAAAGGGTTTTATTTCTGCTCGATCATTTTGTATGCAAATTGACTTTGTAACAAAAATAGAACCACATGTTTCAGAAGTTTAAAATTTCATTGAAATGGAATAATTTAAATAAATACCGAATACCAAGCTTAGCCGTTTTTTTATTTTTCATTTCCCGACCAATTTTGTTTAATCAATTCATAAAAAAACTGTATTACTACAATCCATGTAGAATCAGAGGTTCAATAAATGGTAGAGACTGTACTGTTTCTTGGAAAACGGTTGTGCAGGGAAGTGATTGGTCCTAGAACACTCTATCTAATTTTTGCTGCCCACTTTACAGAGGCCGAATTAGCCCCAGGAGGATCCTAGATCCCATAGCACCCATGTCCGGGATTTGATCCAAGGATCTTCAGCTCAACAACTCAGTGCTCTCCCACTAAGCATTTTCGCTCCCTTATGAATTCAAAGCATATACGATATATAAAAGATGAATAATGAGGGAACTTGTCGGTCCTCAATACTCAAATTAATGACATAATTAAAATATTTTCAATGGGCCTTTTTATTTCTATTTTCTATATCTTATTATATTTGCAGGCTTACACTATCGTCATCCAAGGGGCAGATTTAGATTGCTACTAGATGCTACAGTTTTTTTGTTTTTGGGTATATATACCATTGTTATTAAAAAAAGAAAGATAAAGTAATGCCTTTTAAACGTTTACTAAAAATATTCCAAATGCAATTTACAATTATATAAAACCAAGTCAATAAAATCATGGAATTTAAAAAAAAGATAAAACAAATGTATGTCATTAAAACATTTTAAAAAAAAGGAATCTACAAGAAAAATAATGCCTTTTAAATGTTAGCAAAAACATTTTTGAAATGCTATCTATTGAAGATTTTTATCAGGATTCATTGATGTTTTTTGGATATTAAGGTCATTCTTGAAATAGAAAATAAATAATCATATAATTTCTTATAAAGCAATTTTATCAATTTTTCAATTGGTTATACGAACAATTTTTGATCCTAAACAAACTTAAATAAATACCAATTAATTATTATATGGTAAAAGCATATGAAGCGTTGTGGGTTCATTACATCTTAGGGAATCAATTATTCCTGAGCCAACGTATATATAATAATAATAATAATGTCTTTATTTATTATGGGACAAGTCCCTATAGAATAACGATATCGGCATTGTAAGCTATTATGTCTTAGAGTGTAAAATAATTACATTTAGTTAATTATTACAAGTAATTTAATAAGTGAGAAAGAATAAAAAAAATTAACAAAAAAAAATGTGAATTACCTACAATAGCAGTATTTTAAGAACAGATTAGAAGAAAAGAAAGAAAAAAAATTAAAATAAATTAACAATAACTATATAAGAGAAACAATTTATGGTCACATATATATCAAATTTATGCCAAGAAAAAAAAAATGAAGAAAAATTAAACAATATTATCCGAGATTTACATTTCATCCCTTTTTGTCTTTTTTAATATCTATCTGTATGACATTAATAATACATATGTACGTGGTTTAAATTCCACACACTCATATATATGATTTCATAATAACACACACAAATGTTCATAAAAAACATCATTCATTCATCGAATAAAGAGAACATTAAGTCAAAACTGATCCCCTATAATTTTCGATTTTTTGGGAATATGGGAATACAATAGTTGTCAGCAGATTACATTAAATTTATATTTCGCAACTTGATTCGAACCCGGGACCTTCAACTCAGCAAGTTAGCGCTCTGCACACTGCACTACTCCGCTCTCTAATAGTATACTCCTAAAGCTTAAGAATGTTTAGGATCAGCTAACTAGAAAATTCGGTCTCGATTTAAGGTCTGTGGTCTGGTGGGTAGCATAACAACTTGCTATATAGGCAAAATTTAGGCCTTACACTGTAGCATAGTCCGATTAGCCATAGCAGCATTAAGTGACGTTAATTGAATAAACAAAAAGTAGCAATGTTCGAGTTCTTATTTTCCATCCTCTATAATCTGGACTTCTTGGAATGCCCTTTCCCTCCAGAGACTCCAGAGGAGGTTTGTTTTTTTTCCTTCGAGGACTCAGAGCCACAATGCTGACTATAATTCACAGCCTTAGGGATTAGGGCCCGCCCTGAGAGAGAGGGTCACTCCGGGGACCTAATAAACCCTCAGACATCCACTAGCGGCTAAGTCCTACTTTGTGTTAAGTCCCAGCTGAAGAACTAAACACTATCTTCAAGCAGTAACTAACAATGAAAGTAATCTTAAGCAAATCCAAGCTTATGCAAGGCATTCAAGTAACGAAATACTTGGGTTTATTCATTAAGAGTCATTAGGTTGACTTTGTAATTGATATAGAAATCATATGGACTCATTAAACTAAAGGATTAATATTTTTATATGTTGTTCTTTTGATGTTGATTATTTTTAAATATTTTTAATTTGTAGAGAAAATATTTATCCTGGTCGGGATTCGACTCCGGGTCTTCTGCATTTCTAGTGCAGTGCTCTAACCCCTGCAAGTCAACAAGATCCTAATTAAAGTAATGATCAATGAACGTTCTTCCCCGTGTATACATCGTAAAAATAGCGGGAACAGGGGATATAGGATCGGTCAAGAGAATGTATTTGTCTGGCTTGGTTACGACTCCTGGTCGCTCAGTTGTTAGAGCACTGCACTAAAGATGCGAACGACCCGGGTTCGAATCCCGCCCGGGACAAATCTTTTCTCTTCAAAATAAAAATATAGGATTAACAGGATTTCTCTATAGTAAATCGTATTGAGACTTAATATGAAATCGTATTGAGACTTAATAATATATATATATAATAGGAAGAAAATCGAGTTGACTATTTCAATTGCAGTAGAACTCATATTGTTGAGGTGGGCTCACACACACATGGAAGTAAATCAGTTTTATTTTCTCCCTCTCTCATACCCCAAGGCAATTCTTTCTTCTCAAGACTAGATTTACAATACTTTTATCCACGCGAAAACGAGTTGTGAATTTAAAACTGTAAATTTTATAAAACTGTACCCTGTTTTCCAAGTTGATAGCAACTTCGAAAAGTTAAAAAACATTGCTTATAAGTTAGAAGTAATTTTCATTTAATACGCCTTATGATTACAGTTATATGTGTGTATGTGTACAAATATATAAATTTTTCATCAACTCATACATAAATCAATAAATTTTGCTCCATCCGAGCAATAAACCCAAGTGTCATTTATATATGGTTGCAATGCTACAGGTTTCTTTTCAATTACATAAATAATTAAAAATTAAAAAATATAGAATTAATTAAGTGATAGTATTATTGATGCCTGAACATGGATTAACCTACGAGACTGAAAGAAAAAAATTAATATTTTTTTTTTATAATTATTGGTCATTTTTTTTAGTTTTAAATATTTTTATTTTTTACAGAGAAAAGATAGGCCCTCGGCCGGGATTTGAACCCGGAATCTTTGTCTCACCGTGACATCGCTAAACCTTCAAATTCCTCTCGAATCCAAATCCAAAATCCTTCGTAAAATCCTCATTGCTCCTTATTTTGTTAAGAATAAAGCCATCCTTAACGACCTTAATGTCACATTGATGCTTATTTGGCTCGAATCCGCTAACAATCTTTTCATTACAAACTTTATTTCCACTCAGACCTATTAGTTTTAAACCTAGCAAACCTCTTCAATTCCTGATAATCCTCCGAGGCGTCTGAGAAGAAGATGGCCTCGAGACCTTCTAAGTTGAACTTTTTATTTGAGTACTACCACTGGGTCTTTATGCATGGTAATATGTACCATTCAACCTATTTACTTGTATTAATACAATACAGTTGTAATAACATAGTCATTGTTGCTGACTTCTTTAAACCGTTACACAAAATATACCACTTTATTTAAATTTAAATGGAAAAAATAGAATGCACCGTTTTAAGAAATAAATGAAACTAAATCTTATTCCAATACAGAGAATTCATTGAAATAAGATTGAGATTTTTCTTCTAAAATAAAAATTATTGTTGTACTATTTCATTAAATAGTATATTTTTAAAATATAAAATTTCATTTTTTTAAAATAAAAAGATACTATTTTTTAATTATACTAAACGTATTGTACTTGACAGCTATTAAACCGGAGAATTGTTATTTTAAAAAGAGAATTATGTATTTTTGTAAGAGAATTTTAGGTTAAGTAGGATGCATAATATACACAAATATATTAAAAAATTAACTATCCAAGCGTTATGAATGAATACGAACTGATTCATAAATCGATACACCGAAAATTAATTTATTTTTTGTATCGTATACAAGAAATATAGGGGAGGGGAAAGAAGCTGTCAAATTAAGGTGATTTATTTTCGACATTATATTGGTTCCTTAGCTCATTGATCGGAACTCAACCAAGACATTAAAGACAAAAGGATATTTAGCAAAGATTAAACTGCTATTGATTCGTTAATATAGTTGAATTTTTTTTTTGTAATATCCTTTTTTTTTTGCCATGGGTTACTAGATAGGCCTAATTAGTTTTACTAGACACTATTAGTGGTAGTAATTAGTGGTTACAAGACACCACATGACGGATATATTGGACCGTCACCTTTTTTTTTTCTCAGTTCATATATGTATTCTTTCTATACAGAACGGGTGACTTTTAAAATAAATAAATAAAAACAAAAAAAAATTACGATTGATTTTTAATTTAATTGCCAAAATTAGTCAACTTTTTAGTAAAAATATAAGGATTTAGAGTTATCTTTAGAAATTAAATTAGAAGAAAAATATTAGACATTAGATTGATTGTTTATTATAAAAGTAGATGCTAAAAAAAAAACCTCTTACTAAAAACTAAACAATAATAAATCCTTAACAAGAGAAACACTCCAGAATCACTTCTTTTCACAATTTTTTTTTATATTTAATATAAACATTTATCATTTTGAAGAGAAAAGATTTGCCCTAGCAGGAATCGCCTCCCAGTCAGGCAAATGCTGATATATTTCCAAAAATATTTGCCTGACTGGGAGGTGACCCCTGGTAGCTCATTTGGTTAGAGCACTGCCACGGAGAAGAGACTCTATTAAATCCCGGCCAGGGCAAATCGTTTCTCTTCAAAATAAAAATATTCAAAAATTAAAACAATTAATAAAAAATTATTAATAAACATTTATCGTTCTTAAGCACCTGTTAATAGGCAAGGAACTACTTTAGAGCATAGAATATTCCAACTAATGTCGTATGGTGTGGTTCTGATAAGCAATTTCATCATGAGAAGGGAGAATACCAATAAATCACCAATAAAAATCTCAATTTTATTGTATCGTGCGAACTATTTCAAAACAATAAACACCAATAAAAGGATGTACGTACATAGCCCCAGGAGGTTCCTAGATCCCATGATCCTCTGCCTGCTAACAGACTAAATAAAAGTCTTGCCAGCAGATTTAGATTTTAACAACGGTGTGACACAAGGAGTAGCGGAGTGGTAGAGCACTGAGTTGCCATGCCGAAAATCCTGGCTCAAATCTCACTGTTGGCAAGACTTTTATTTAGTCAGCTAGCAGCCGGAGGATCGTGGGATCTAGGAACCTCCTGGGGCTCGCCCAACCTCTATAGGGTGGGTACCCAAAATAAGTGTGAAAATCTGGTGGTTGAGCGTGATCAAGGACAAATCACCACCCAGCACAACCGTTGTCCATGAAACAGTACAGTCTCTACCATGTACTGAACACTAAGCCCGTTAGTTTGCTTTAATCACGACTTACTATTTATGACAGATAAGTCTCAAATTATTTTAAATATAAATTATAGTACCAGAAAAAAAAAATTATAGATAAAATACTCTTCTAATTTATTTTCTGAGAATGGCAATATCGTGTATATTCTCCGTGAACCAAGATCGGATAAACGACGCCGAATTATTAATATATAATTTAGACACTGTATTAATATATTATTTAATAATTCATCTTTGGGATCCCTAGAGATGCCTCGGTGACCCGATATTACGAAGAATTGAAATGGCTCTACCCTTCCTACCGCCGTAAGTACATCCTAGCATCTTTCCTTTACCAAGTTATCCAATCCCGTCGACCATCTTACATTTTCGATCTCCTTCAATTCAAAACCACAGTCCTCTCCCGCAACACCCGTTCTCGGCTCTCTGATCTATATACAGCATCCCACCGAACTGCAGCTTTTGACAGAGCTTTCCTGATCCGATCCTCCTCCCTTTGGAACTCTATACCTTCTTCCATTCGTCGTTCCAATAATCTTCCAACCTTCAAATCCCGTATATTCCAGCACCTATTATCCCTACAATTCCCAAAAAATCGAAAACAGTAAGGGATCAGTATTGACTTAATGCTCTCTTTATTCGATGAATGAATGATGTTTTTAGATGTACATTTGTGTGTGTTATTTTGTATTCATATATTTGAGTGTGTGGAATTTAAAACACGTACATATGTATTATTAATGTCATATAGATAGATATTAAAAAGGACAAAAAGGGATGAAAGGTAAATCTCGGATAATCTTGTTTAATCTTTCTTTTTTGTTTTTTTCTTGGCATAAATTTGATATATGTGACCATAAATTTGTTTCTCTAATATAATTATTGTAAACTTATTTTAATTTTTTTTCTTTCTTTTCTTCTAATATGTTTTTGAAATACTGTTATTGTAGGTAATTCACATTTTTTATTTGTTCATTTTTTTTATTCGTTCTCACTAATTAAATTAATTGTAATAATTAATTAAAAGTAATTATTTAACACTCTAAGATTTAATAGCTTACAATGCCTGTATTGTTATTCTATAGGGACTCGTCCCAGAATAAATAAAGACATTATTATTATTATTATTATTATTATAATAATTCCTGATTGACTCTATCAAATAAACGGTCCGAGTGGAGATCAAAATAAATTCTCAAAACAAACTAGAAACCAACCTATTGACTCAAATTATAGGTCTTCATAAGGGCTGAATAACGAGAAACAAAACTAAATATTTAACTGTTAAAGTTTTAAGATATTAAAAGAATTACAGTTTATTAGTTATTGCACTATTGCTAGTAATTATTTTTAATTTTTAATATTAATTACTGCATGCAACAGTTTTAATTAATATAATGATAAAAATATATTATTTTTGGAGGTGCCCCGCTCCAAGAGGTTATTTTAAGATGAATTAGGCAACGAGGTATCTGAGTATGTAAAGCGGTAGGTTGCTGTACTGAAGGTTGCCCCAGCCTTGAATGGACAATGAGGGATCTGCGGAACCTCCTTGGGTTAACCCAGCCTCTTTAAAATGTCTACCCTTTAAACCTGGCGGTTTAGCGTGATCTCGGTCAGATGATCCTCCCTTCACAATCGTTGCCTTAGTTATAGTTCCGACCATTTACTGAACCCTAGAATCATCATTGCATGTAACATACAAACACAGCCAAAACATTGATTCGTTTATTTTTCTGAACTGATGTTATCTTTGAATAATTTTCCAATCAAGATGAAAATTTAACTGGTTTGTCTACCTAGAGGAAGGCGGATTATTTTCTAGTTAAGTTTATCCCAGACAGAAGGTATTTCTTGCAAGTTCGATCAAGCCACCAACTGTTCTCTCCCACGTCCTGTTGACAAGGATAATCTTGCGCAACAAGTTCGTTGATAGGGGTGTTATCGTCAACTCTTAAACACACTTTTTGATTAGTTTTCCTCATTTTTTTAATGAAATAAAATATTTAAAAAAATATTTGTATCAAAAAAAAGTTGTGTGGTTTTATGAAACCACGATGCAAGAGAAACTCTTTTTCGGTTTGTAGGTATTTAACTAAAAAATTTTGGAAAATTATTCGAGTATTAGAGTATTAAAATTGCGTTTTGCGCAATTTATCGATATGCGCGATAGATGAATGAAAAATTTTGGGCGTTAGAAAAAAAGTTTCACTTTAAAAATATGACATTGGTAAAGGGAAGTACATATTTCAAAATAAATATTATGAAAAAAAATATGGTTATTTATATATCGCCCTTTCAAAATAACAATGATTTAACTAAAAAACCCAATTTTTCAATAAAGTTATTTGAAAGTTCCCTGTGAGAT
This sequence comes from Arma custos, assembly GCA_037127475.1. Lineage (NCBI taxonomy): Eukaryota > Metazoa > Arthropoda > Insecta > Hemiptera > Pentatomidae > Arma > Arma custos. The sequence goes on from CM073765.1 coordinate 56,850,466, forward strand.
AAAAAAAAGTATATAAATTTGGTTATTGAAACTATAAAACTATTGTAATGATGGTATTGAAATTCTTTTATTAACCATTAAAAAATGTTTAAAAGCTTGAACCTTTTTTTTTTTATAATAACTTATGCAATTATTCCCATAAAACTTCAAGTTCAAACATGATACAACTAAAAATATGACTTTATTAAAAAAAAACCTGGGAATGAAATATCAGATATGTCGTTCTGGAATTAAAAACCTCTTTTTCCTGAAATTGAAGCATTGTTCTTAATATTGAATTAACATGCTTTTATTCGTTAAGAAATTTGGTTTAGTATACAAATAAATAGAGCTGCTTCATTCAACTGCGATTTGATATAGTTTTTAGTAAGTAGTATATTTTAAATAAAAACTCAAAGAGTTCCACCAATTTTACAGCTTTCAACACATATAACTGTTTATATACTTATAGTAAATTAGGTACTTAAAAAAAGCCTATCAAAATATGAGTAGCCACTTAGTATTGTTTAGAGATATTCAATATTTCGCATTAAATAAAATAATATTTAAATATTCTTTTAGGCTTCGATGATAGGCTGAGATGAGGATCTCAGCCCTGAGGAAGTCATCAGCATGGTTGACGAAACGTTGGCGAGAAATTTATCTACACGGTCTAAACCAGAACAAAGTCTTTTATAAAAATAATATTTTTTTTTATTTTAGGTTTGTTTTATAGTTAAAAATAATTTATACTTTATCAGAGAAATTTATTAATCTTATTTATTATTAATTTATTTATCTTATCGCATTTTCTATATTGAAATAACAGTCTTAAAATCGAAAAAAAGTTTAATAATGAGTAGCTTATATTATTTTTGAAATTAATGTATTAAATTTTTAAATTTAACTTATAAAACAGTGCTTTATTTTGTGTCATGGCTAAAATAAGTCAGGAATAATGCCTTTGTGATTCACAATTTTTAAAAAATGTTTATAATTTATCCGATCGAGCACGACAAAAGACTTAAAAAAAAGTAATTATTCCATCAGTTGCTAGGCAACGCTGATATAACACTACGTCACTAAAAACTTTTTTATTCAATAGAGAGAAATATAAATAAAATAATTAATAAAGAAATTCAAGTTGGGGTGTATATAAATAGCTGAAGTATGGAAACAAATCAACCTTCTCAATTAACAATATTCGAAAGAAAAAGTTTTTTATTTATTTATCTTTGATTAAACCGATAACTCAAAAATTATTAAAAAGTAATTAAGTATTAATAACATCATCGTAAAGCAGTGCCTTCACAATTAAGAAATGGAGATAGGTTTAACTAAATCTTTGGCAGGAGCGCTTTTAGTGAGATCAATTGAAAGAAGTTTGGTTTGTTTTTAAAAACTTACTTGTTACTTTTGAAAGCTTTTTCTAAGTCCTTTAGATACTCAGATATCCTATTTCGAAGAAAAAATTAACCAAGAGAAAACTTTAATTTTAAATAAAGCTTAATTATTTAAATAAAGTGTTTTATGAATAGTCTATTTAATATTTTTCTATTGTTTTTCATATAAAGTTTTAATTTTAAAAAAACTTCACTAAATAATAAATCTTTGAATCAACAAAAAATATTATGAAACAAAAAATAAAAAATCTTAAATTATAATAGGTTAAAATAAATTATCATATAGAAATAAACTATTTATTTAAAAACAACCATTTATTATTTCTTGAAATGATTACAGAAATATACTCATTACCCATAATTACTTTCTTTTTTCATACCAGATAACTCGCATTTTTGGAAAAGATTAAAAAGGAAATGAATAAGAAGTTAAAACTTGTAACTCAACTCAAAGCGACAACCTACGGAACAGATACTATTTTTTTAAATATTATTTTTAACATTACTGATATTAATGTATGCACAACTCTTTCTGTTTAAAAATAAAATAATAAAATAGAATATTTGGAAATACTTTAAAAACAGTAAGAATATAAAATATGAAAATGAAATAATGTACCTGAATAATATATTTTTTTTTTAATCCGTGTTATTAATTTTTTTACTTTATAACAAAAACACAATTTTTTTTCTTTTAGTTACTTTTTTATTTAGCCATAGTGAAGACATGCTATGTGAATAAAAACGTTTCCTTGTAGTATGTATTTTTTAATTATTTCAGAATTTATTTCGTTAGGCCGGACTATTTTCTTTTCAATATACAATAAAATAAAAGGTATTGCCCCCGAAAGTAAAATTATAAAATGAACTAATATAAATTAAAATAACTAATGATATAATATTTTTAATTATGAAGTTATATTATACTATTAAAAAGCATATTCAAAATATTAAATCCCTAATTAAATTAAATTTGAATGGGATAGATCGGTGTGTAAATTGCTGAGGCAATGATTTCTAGGCCCCGGGTTTAAACCAAGCTGTGGAAAATAAATTATTTAATTTTTAAAAACCATGGATTCAACCGTAGGATCTGCACAGGAAACGCTCCTCGGGCTCACCCAGCCTCTATAAAATGTATACACTTCATTGGGGTAAGAACCAGGCAGTTACCTCGGCCAGATCATGACTATTTTATTCATAAATATTTTAATAATATATACGTTTTGATTTATTTTATAACGATGCCATTGCACAATTATTATCTTTATTTAAATATTCGAGCATCATTTTAATTGGCAATCAGTGTTTCATTTTCATCTCCAGAGAAAGTTCCATATCAGTTTTAATTTCTTGTTTTAATAATTGTTTTGATTAATTTACGAATATTTTATTAATAATATTTTGTTAGTGAATTTTATTCATTATTTCCTTGTTATTTTATTTATGGGGTACAAATTGAATTCAATAAATTTCATTCCATCTTATTCAATAAAACAAGGACAAAAATCTCTGGAATGAATCCATAATCGAAATGAGATTATTTATTTTATTTTATTCTAACCTATTTTATTTTAATTATTAGAGGATAAAATCAAATCTCAGATTTTATTGTTATGTTATTTATATAACTATAATTGAATAATAAAATACTCGATACCGATACCACGAATCCATATTAACAAAGGTTCGTTCACACATAATAGTCTTAATCTAAAACCGTAAGGTTATCTTTATCGAAACTCTCCCACTTACGCCTCGTTCTATATTTTGGAATCTTAATAGTCGGCTCAGAACTTATCATTAAAAGTTAAGGTACTAGTTTGTTACTAAGCTTAATAAAATTATCTCAATCTTCACGACTCTAGATGGTTAACAATAACGCATCATATTTATGTGATTTAAATTCCTTGGTGAAGCCCCCAGCGAACATGTATCTCACCTACGTATGATATTTTTTAAAAATTCTGCTGAACTACTACCCATGAAGGGTCTTGGGCTCAGTATATGGAAGAGAATATACTGCTAATAGGACAACGGTTGTGCAGAGAAGTTCTTTGTCCTACATCACACTTAATGGTCAGGTTTCACCCTATTGCGGGTAACCACTTAATAGAAGCAAAGTGAGCCTCAGAGATATCGGCAAGTCCCTCTGGGCCGATCCACGGCTGTTAGCAGTTTACACAATTTATCTCCCATAGCTGGATTTGTACCAGGGACCTACAGCACATCAACTCAGCGCTCTGTAAACTGGGCAACTGGGCACTATATTAGTAAAAAAAGGATAACAGTTTTATAAATTTTAATTTTTTTAATTTTCGCTATAAAAAAGGTACGTTATCTCAAAAAATTATAACAAACTCAATAAAAAGAAAAACAATACAAGTATTTCTTGTATTTATTTCCTCTTCAATTTAGTTTTTTTAAGTTACTATAGATACTTGAATTTTCTCAACTTGGACAAAATGATATTTTTATCACCAAAATCAACGCCATTTCTGATACTAACCGTATATTTCTTTAAAATTACATCGTTTGTATTAATAAATATTTTTATTTTAAAAAGAAAATATATGGTCCCGGGTTCGAATCCCGGCCGGAAACATATATTTTCTCTTTAAAATAAAAATATTTAAAAATCAAAACAGCTGACCAATAATTATAAAAAGTTTGTATTAATAATTTCAGGTTTTCACCCGATAGAGTCTACAAAATAACAAAATTTTACAAACCAGGATAAAATCATTTTTCAGCCTGTTTCACATTTCTAATTGCTTATTCTAAGTTGATTGAATAAGTCATGAGGACATTGATTGACATTTTGAACATAGCGGACAATCCACTTAATTGCTAAATAATCCGTCCAGGTCTAAAACCTTGGCGACCAACCATGATCCTTGCATAACCGTTAGTAAAGAAACATTATTTCTTATAACGCGCTGATTACAGGATTCATGAATAGCTATGGAGCATCTTTTATTTATTATTTTGTGTCTATTAGGAACAAAAATCTATACCACTAAAACCCTTCAAGGATATTGGGTTCAATAAATGGTTGTAGAAACAACTGGTTTCCAGGGAGATGATTAGTCCAAGATCACATTCAACCGCCAGGTTTTTTCCCCAAATTGAGGGTACCAACTTTAAAGAAGCTACATGAGCCCCGGAAGTGTCCTCAGATCACACAGGGTTCAACCATGTCTGTAAACAGATTAAATTATTAATCTGCCACAGTCACATTTGAATCCGGGACCTTCAGCTCAGCAGCTCAACGCTCTACCCACCGAGCTATTCTGCTCCCATACAGCATTTACGAATTGCTGTGAAATATTTTTTTTTATTTATTATTATATATGTCTGGAAAAATAAAAAATATAGTAAGTTTGTAGATACACATCAAAGGTCATTTTTATTATTTTATGTGTCTATAAGAGTAAAACCTGTAACACTACAACCCTTGAAGGATCTAGGATCTAATACATAGTAGAGACTTTACTGTTTCTTGGACAACAGTTGTCCAAGGAAGTGATTAATCCGACATCACATTCAACCACCAGATTTTTCCCATAGTTTAAGGTTTCTACTTTATTGAGGGTAAGTGAACCTCAGAAAGGTTCTCAGATCCTACATGGTCCAATCAAATCTGGTAACAGATTAAATAATCTACGAGGATTGCCGGTTTTGAACCCGCAGCCTTCGACCTAACTCCACCAAGGTACCCCGCTCTCATACAACATTCATGAATTGCGGTGAAACATTTTTTTCTATTATTATATGTGTCTAGAGCCAGAAAAAAAAAATAGTTTCGTGATGCACATAAAGGTCACGAGGTTTGATTAATCTCTGAAGAAAAATGTCGTAACTCACAGGAACTCGAAGAATCCTATTTCTAACCATGAAAGATGTCTCTAGAATGTGAAATATAATGTAGTTTAAATAAATGGGTTCCTTACCCTTCCGGCATTTTAAAATGCCACAATGACTTTTGTATTAGTTTCCCAACTACACACATTAATCACCTCAACAAAATTTATAACCTATAGGATTAGATAAGAAGAAGAAGAGTGGTACAGGACACCTCTGGAGGTTTGGAAAAATACTCGACAAAAGAAGGAGCATAAACAACTGGATCAGAGAGGTTTTTATTCCGTAAATGGCTACCAAAACAAGCCGATCTAGAAGGTTCTGAAGCGTGTTGAGTGTGCCATTAAATGGCGTCTATATCTGTCTCTACGTTTGTTGTTCTCTCTTGGACTTACTATGTATGTAATTTTTAACACTGTCCTCACGTGTGGAGAAAATAAAGAAATTAATTCCGAAAGATATCGCTGATAAAACACCATAATGTCGTAAGTAAGCAGAACGGCAGGTGGTCTTAGGATTTTTAAAAAGTGTAAACAATCCTTGATTATCCCGTCCTTCGGAAAGGATATAAAATGGCGTTCCCGATCCAGTAGGGTTTCAGGTACTCGTTAAAGATCCCTACACAAATTATAAGTGGATAAGAAAAATGCATGACTACTTAATTATCTTTAATGAAATTAATGAAAAGTGTGAATGTGATCAGTGAACATTAAAAATAAGATATATTTAGTTTTGCAAAAGTAGATAATATTTAAAGTCTAATGTAATCTAACTCTAAACTAATCTAATGAAATAATGCTAATATGCAAGACAGATCCCAAAATAATTAATAATTAACAAATTGTGTGTTCTAAAAATGTATTGAGTGTAGTGATTAAAAAATATAAAAAAATAATTATTATAATTACATTTAAATAAAAATATATTCGATGATAAAATACATCATACTTAAATAAATACATTCTTATTATTTAGAATATAAATATTTTAAAACTGTGATGAAAAAATATGTGATAGATAGCAAATTCAAGTATAAAATTATTCCTTAATGTTAACTTTACTTTACTGAATTAAATTAAATTAAGATAAGCAATAATTTACTACGAAATGTGAAAAATTACAAATATTTTAGATAAGTGGAAGTGCAATCAGAACATATATAATTATTAATGTAAAGTGTGAATGAAAAATTAAGAATATGAATTCAAAATCCATTTTACTTTTTGCAAAGTATTTAAATAAATTTCAAAATGTGTAATTTGAAGAAATGTGTTGAGTGTTGTGGTTAAAAAAAGAAAGAAAAAAAAACAAATTATAATTATATTTAAATATAAAGATATACTACATAGGTACTTATTACTTAGAATTTTAATATTTTAAAATTCTGATGAAAAAAATGTGTGATAGTGTACCAAGTTAAATTAAAAAAAAAATTCATTGATTGACTCCACTTTAATGAATTATTAAACTAAAATAAGCAATAATTAACCTTAATTAAAAGTAGGTTTAATCAGAGCACTTACAATGAATTAATGGAAGTTTGAATTAAAGCCAAATTTGAGCTATATAGGTTAAAAAAAATTGTTACTTTTACCAAAATATTTTATATTCAAATGAATTTAAAACTTAATTACCATAAAATAATTTTAATATGCAAGATGTTAGTCAAAATAATTAATAATTAACACGAAGTGTAATTTGAAGAAATGTGTGGTTTTTAATGATTTATAAAATAAATAATAAGTGAATAGTAGTTTTAAATTATTTCCAGCTTACAGTCGAAGCCTGATCCAGGCCTGTAACTCCATTTTATTCAATATCCATTTAATTAATTCACAAATAATGCACTGTAAATAATGAATATAAGTAATAATTATTTAAACACTGGCGTAAATAATAATTTTAAAACCATTGTAAGTAATATAAAACTAAATAAAACAACTGAGAACCGCACAGCACAGGTGTGAGTAATAGAATGCAAGGAAGTGATGCCTAAATAATTGAGTTAAAGAGAATGCTTGCTTCTGATTGGCTGTTTCCCCTCCACCGGTCTTTGACTGAATCCTTTGCACCTACTCATAATTTAAAATAATACGATCCTTTTTTAAAGGAAAATTCTATTGTTCCATGTATAGAAAATAAATTAAATAAATATATTAATATATTAAATGAATATTTCAAAGTATTTGGAATTATTAAAATATTTGCATTTATATGAAATGTTTTTGAGGAATGAATTAAACAAATAACCTAAATATTTAAAAATAAGATAACTGTTTCTGAAATTATATTAATATATTTTTAAAAATATATTATATTATATAATGAATTTAACGACTTCCTCTATTAGAAAACAAATACATTTAAAACAATATTTAAATAGTTTATTTTCAAATAATAATTACTTCTTCTCAATCTTTGTATATATATATAAATAAGGGAGCTATTATTAATTATTACTAAATAATCTATTTCTGTTGGTATTAATATTAAGGCATCGTACTTCATTTTAATATCCACTGAAAATATTATTCCCCCATCTTAAATAATTATTTAGTGACATAAATTATTTCAAATACGAAAAAATATTATATAAATAAACATGGAGATTTCATATGACCTTTTTTCCATCCCACCAATAAATAAAAGGACCAAATATGGGAACATTCCCCTCTCAATTAAAATTATGGAAAAACATTTAGATTAGCTTTAGCAAAGTTAAATCTAAGAAACAATATTTAAAAAGATGAAATAGTAAAATTATTGTGGGGATTTAAAGGAAATAAATGTTACCACTAGATATATCAAGTTAAACCGATGTACCCCTTCCTTACAATGTTGCCAGATTGGGTTTTAGCAAATTAATATTAAAAATTAAAACGGCGGAATATATCAAATAATTCGGAATATCATTATATATGTTTAAGATCAGTATATTTAAAATAATATAAGAATATTTAGAATCGGCATTATTATTTTTTAAGAAATTAAAAAATACGTTAAAAAAAGAGAGACGTTGCAACACCGCAGGAGATGTCCGCCAAGACGGGTTCATTCTCTCGCCTGGTAGCGCGACGATCGCATCGCCTCATTTCATTTGTGTCCGGCGGGCAGTGAGTGTTCGGCTGTGTGCTTTCTTTTAAGTGTTTAGTTCAGTGTTAATAATAATTATAATAATATTTAGTGTAGTGTTGTTAATTGAACATACAAGTGTTACAACAAATAAAGAAAGAATCACAAGGAATAAAGGAGGTAGTAAAATAAAGCACAGATCTTCGGTGCTTGTAAGTCTAAAATATTCAGAGTCAGTTATAATTCTTAATATCTATAATGGCTTGTTTTTTTTATATTATAAACAAAATTATTAGTATTCACTGCACTTTAATGTTTAAAATCGCAAGTTAATATTTAAAAAGTAATGGAATAATTGAATTTAAATAAAGTCTAAATTGGATAGTTAACTTAATATATCTTTTTTTAATATATTAAATATTTTTATATATAATATATGTATAATATATACAATATATATTTACATATATATAATATATGTATATATAAAAACATTTTTAAATTTTGAACTTTTCATAAGCTACTTTATTTGTATATTTCAATTCATTTTTTCAGTTACATTTTTTTCTGGATATACGTACATGAATTTTCTTTCGCTATAAGTTTTTATGTTTTCTATGTTGCAATTACAGATAATTTTATTTTAAAATTTTGAATTGTTCATAAGCCAGTAATTCATTTCATCACAAGCGATATTTGTATTCTACTAATTTTTTTTAAAAATATTTTTATTTTAAAGAGAAAAGGGATGCCCCCGGCCGGTATTCGGGATGTCCCCCCATTTTCTCTTTAAAATAAAAATATTTAAAAAAAAAAAATAAAAACAGCTGACCAATAATTATAAAAAATATTTTTTTTAAAATTTTTGTTTGTTGATATTAATGAATTTTCATTATATTTATGTCTTTTAAAAGTTTTATTTTATTATATAAGTTTTTTGTATATATGTATATATATATATTTTGTAAGTTATTAAAATATTTTTAAATTATTAGAATGCTATTTCAGTCTAATGAGATGTTTTTTAAAATATATCTAACATTACATTAATATTCATCCTTATTAAAAAATATATATATTTAAATACAATTTCTCTACCGATTCTATTCCTATAGTTATCGATTCATAATTTGTCATAAAATTCTTTAAGAAATTGCCAACTATAAATCTAATGCTAATAGTTTAATGATTTTTAATTATGAGAGGTTTTTTAATAATCCACTGCTGTATCATCATAGCTGAAATATTCCTCTTCCGTATTTTTCCATTGCTGTTTCTCATTCCCTGCGGAACCTACCGTGGTCAGGCGATCCCCAAGAGTGCAGCAGAACTCGACATTTCCTCGACAAATTTGAAAATAACGATATCTTTTTATTAATGCGTAATCCATAGTAATTGCGTGAATTAAAGAAAAAACTTCAATATAAAAATACTTTATTGCTTATGGAGTAATAAAATACTATAAAGGGAATATTCATTCTTATTCAGGAGTTGATTATTTTTTTTAATTGTTACTCCCTATAGTTATCTTTCACTTATATCATTACTCGCAATCAATTTATTTTTATTTAAGGACATAAATTTATTATCAACTAACCAATGCAATTAGTTTGTACGTTTAGTTCCGAAGGTTGCCGAATCTATCCGAAGTGTGATATCGAAATGGTAAATTAAAATTATAATTTAAATTACTCCAATGTTAAGCTATTAGTAACTTTCCTGGGTTACTATTAATCTATATTAATAATTTAAACTAACATAATTAAGTTCCTCATATTTATTTTAAACTACATTATAAAGAGTGTCATTGAATATATATATATATATATATATATATATATATATATATATATATATATATATATATATAATATTTAATATATATATATATATATATAATATATAATATTATATAATATATAATATTTTATATAATATTTATTTATTTATTTATTTTCTGATTATTTTGAAATTATTTTTATTATGAAGAGGAAAGATTATGTCTTAACCGGGACTCGAACCCGGGACGCCCGCGTCTCTAGCGCGGTGCTCTAACCACTTAACTACCAAGGCTCGCATCCAAGCCAGATAAATCCATTCTCTTCACCGATCCTATATCTCCGTCTTCTCGCAATTTTGATGTATATGCATATATATATATATATAAATAAATAGAAATACAAAAATAATTTTATTCTGGGACTAGGTCCCTTTAGAATAACAGAGATGAACATAATTAAGTAAAAATTTATCTGTCCAAAGGCCTACATCTGAGTAAAACAATATTTACAAAATATCTTGAAAGTAAATAACTAAACAGATATGTTTTGGTAGATAATCAAAAAATGTAATGCAAAATAAAATAAAAAAACAGACAAATTTACGATAAAAAGAACTAGGCTTATGGACAAAAACAGTAAATATATGATAGCATCTAGTAACAAAAAAAAAATGATTTCATTATGACTGAGGTATGACTTTATCAATCGATAAAGTTGAAAATATCTATAAATTATTTATTGATTATAAAGCATCTGATTGGGAATTTAGAAGATGCTGGAAAAGTTTGGATTTAAATGAGGTTAAAGAAGACGCATGACAGATATCGGGTGGGAGTGAGTTCCAAAGAGTGATAGAACGGGCGAGAAAGGAACGCTCAAAAGTTTTGGTTCTATGGGAACGGATATAAAGATCGGAAGAGCGAGATCTCATGCCCTGGGATTGGATAGAGGATTTGAATTGTAGGAGACTATAGATGTAAGATGGATGTTGTGAGTTGATGGTTTGATATAAGGAAGAATCTAGGAAATAGAGTCTACGGATAGAAGGAAAAAGCCACTTTAACTCAACGTAACGGCGGGACACATGAGACGTTCTCGGGGCATCGAAGACAAATCGTAGCGGACAATTATACATATGTGTATATATATATATATATATATATATATGGACGTTGTTTTCTATTGTGTTAGCCCAATCTGTCTTCTATTTATAATGTTTATTAAAAATCACCTTAACATTTAAATACCGAATTCCTGGCATTTCTATATATATATATATATATATATATATATATATATATATATATATATATATATATATATATATATATATATATATTATTGATATATATTAACTCTTGATTGATATATATATATAGATATATGTATTAATGCTCCACATGATCATTCTAGCTCTTTATTGATATATATATATATATATATATATATATATATATATATATATATATATATCAATAAAGAGCTAGAATGATCATGTGGAGCATTAATAACCATAACAATAAAAAAATAAAATAAAAACTACAGTAAGTAGTGAAATAAAATTAAAAATAGAAAATAATAAAAAATACAGTAAGAAGAAAGAATAAAAAATTCAGAGGTAATGAAAATAAAAACACACTATTTAATAAATAATGTAAATAATAAATCAAGTAATAAAAATACGCATAAGTAATAAAAATGAAAATGTTAATAAGAAACAATGATGATAAGTATGGATCGGATTTTTATGTATTTAAAATGCCAAATATTTAATTAAACTATGCATTGACCAATCCTCTGTTCTCGCCACGGTTCCTAATTATACCAAAAGACTAATTACAGAATCATTATATATTAATCTCGAAAAAAATCCGTTAAACATAAAGACTGACAAAAATAACCTATCAATAGTTTACAGACACATACTAGACCTAATACAAAAGAACTAACCACCCCCGCTTCCTAATGACTTTCTCCTCCCCCCCCCCCTCCCAGCGTGCCAATATTATATGTATGTGTATAAGTATGTAAGTTGTGCGTGTATCTATGTCTGTTGTCTTTTGTGTGTGTGTGTGTGTGTGTGTGTGTGTGTGTGTGTGTGTGTGTGTGTGTGTGTGTGTGTGTGTGTGTGTGTGTGTGTGTGTGTGTGTGTGTGTGTGTGTGTGTGTGTGTGTGTGTGTGTGTGTGTGTGTGTGTGTGTGTGTGTGTGTGTGTGTGTGTGTGTGTGTGTGTGTGTGTGTGGGTGTGTGTGTGTGTGTGTGTGCGCGCGCGGGTGTGTGTGTGTGTGTGTGTGTGTGTGTGTGTGTGTGTGTGTGTGTGTGTGTGTGTGTGTGTGTGTGTGTGTGTGTGTGTGTGTGTGTGTGTGTGTGTGTGTGTGTGTGTGTGTGTGTGTGTGTGTGTGTGTGTGTGTGTGTGTGTGTGTGTGTGTGTGTGTGTGTGTGTGTGTGTGTGTGTGTGTGTGTGTGTGTGTGTGTGTGTGTGTGTGTGTGTGTGTGTCTATATATATACATACATACGTACGAGTATATGTATGTGGGTGTGTGTGTATGGATTTTCAAGTCTTTATATGAAGCTTCTACACTATTTGCTTCCTTCCCTTTATACGTTACTTATAGCCATTGTAACGGCTTTTATATTCTGGGAATTTTTTTGACACTTAGTAAGGGTGGGGGACCATCCTTCCTTATCAATTATATCAGTCAGTGTTTCATAGCCAGAACTTTATAACAATTTTTAAAGGTTTCTACTGTTCGAATGTTGGCATCAACTAAACGGACGAAAGATTTATTCGCTTTGATGAGATTAAACCAAATTTTTGAAAATTTATATTTTATATATTACTCCAACCATCGCTTTGAGGGTCGGCCCTAATAGGGTCGTATAATTTTTAAATACATCTGTATTTGTAACTTTATAACAATTTTTGGAAAATTATATTTTATATATTACTCCAACCATCTGCCCTCCTTCCTCTTCCAATGAGCATTTTTTTTAGTGTTCTTGACTCCATCCTCTTCACAAGTTGAAGCCTGCGTTCTCCATCAAATACCTAAGTATTTCTACATAAAAAAAAAAGTTTTTGCTTACCTGAATTAGCTTCATGATGGAGTTGTAACTTCTTTCTGCAATTCTTAAACTCTATAAGACTCTTCAATAATTGGCGCTAAGGATTCTTTGATATTTCCCAAAATTCGCTTATAATAATTTTTTTATTTTATATTGACATTTCGATCAGAGAATCTGTTAAGAAATGAGAAAAAATTTTGTTCTTTGTTTTATCTAAATATACTCAAGTATCATAGCAACAGAATAATCCTTATTTCATTGTTATTCGCTTTGTTTGTTTCGTTTGTGATAAAGTAATTATCTAATGATAAAAGCACAGTTCAACGTTATGTGTTACTTTTATCTGTTTTTCCATATTATCGCAGACAATATTATTTATGATAAATAACAATTATGATTTTAAACATTTTCGATTAGCGGAACTACAGTTTTGGTATTGTCAAGATCGGATATTTTAATACACGAATTTATTATAATAAATTTATTTATAATTACTTATCTTAAGTATTTTAGATTGCATTTAACGTTACAAAATGATATCTCATATATCTGTGGCACCTGTGCATAGTGGGATATGTCGAATTTTGTGAATTTCAAGCTATCTATTTAGAATTGTAATTTTCTTCTCTATCGTTATGTCTAACAAGCTCAGTGTTCCGTCCATTGCAATGAAGGATATTCCTTTGTGAATCGTGGGCTGATACTCCAATCTTGAACTTAAAATAAGTTCAGAAAAATTACGATTCTAAGTAGATAGCTTGAAATTCACAAATTTCGACTAAGCCCACTATGCACAGGTGCCACACATATAACCTTCTTCATATAAAATATTATATATATATATATATATATATATATATATATATATATATATATATATATAAACTTCGACTACGTAACTTCAATTGTCACATTTGAATCATTCTAATTTAGAGTAAAAAGAATAAAATTATCTGTTGAGCCATTTGGTCATTTGGCTGTCCATAAATACAATTGTAATGTTTCCTGAAGTAATTTTAGTATCAAATTATTTATTTTATAAATAATAAAAACTAAAAAAAAAATGTTTACTTATTTTAATTTGACAATTCCATCAGAAAATTAATTAACAAATGAGAAGAAAATTTATTCTTTCTTTTTTTATCATAACAACAGAATGATTTTTATCTCATCGTTATTCGCTTAACAAATTTTGAAAGAAAATGTTAGGAAGATGTTTATTTTGTGAGGTTATGACATTTGTGCATATGTAAATATCGATAATTCATTAATTGCTTTTGTGACGTTCATTTCTCAGTGTTATTCACAATACCGCGAGCCAGAAGATCTAATTTTTCGCATCGAGCCCGTAATGCCAGTAGTGTTCGGAATATCGCCAAGTTAGTTGAAATTTAATTATAAAAAGGCCAAGCATTCACCACGATTGTAGAAGATATATTAATAAATACTTCTGAAACACAGAATTATGTAATATTATCATAACATTGAATTAATAAAACATTATTTGTTCCAATACCCTGGATAAGGAAATCGACACTAATGGGGTACGGAAAATCATTTAAAAGGAAATATAAATATCAGAGGACCAGTATATTCCAGAAAAGGGGAAAAATAAAATATCCCTTTCCAGTAAAAGGGGAAATATAAAATACCCCTTTTCCGGAAAATCCGGGCCTAACGCCGAAGAACAAAATAACAAGAAGCTATTACTTTATGAGCGCAAGCCGCCATTCGGACCAAAGGGTCTCGTTAAAACTTCTTTTCTCCTTTTTTGCTGAATAGTGTATATCGTTATTCAGTTATTATGTTTAACTGATAATTAAGATATAAATCATTAAATACAGCATTGCGGTTAATTATTTTACAATTTCAGCCTCTATAACCTTGGTGCTTTAAATTAGGGTTATAACTTTAGGCGGTGAACTTGTATAAATCACCTCCTTGCACAATCGTTGTAGTAGAAACAGTACAATATCCTCTACATAATGAACCCAAGACCCATGGGCTTGTTGATCCTCTCAAAGTACCAAAATATTTTCGGTTATTGCGCTGTCTGTCTTATATATGTAATTCTGTATTCTAAATATAAAAGGTAATCAAAGTTTAAACAGTCCAATGTCTGAACTTTGATTACCTTTTATATATAGAATACAGAATTACATAAACTGAATTGATGATATTTCATTAGAATATCAGAATTAAATGAAGTGAAAATCATATATAAAAAAAAAATAAAAGACTCAATCTTAATAGAACATGTGCTACATCACTTATACTTCACTATCAGTGGTAGGTTACACCAAAGCCTACATTATCACTCCAATGCTCATAAATTATTTTACATATATATATATATATATATATATATATATATATATATATATATATATATATAATTAATTAATATATATTTAGACTAGCATTATTTATATTATTCCTAAAAGCTCATTTTTTCAAGTTAAAAGAATTGACGGAATGAGGTTTAGTACATGGTAGAGACTGTAAAGGCCAACGTTTATACGGTGAGGTGATTTTTCCGAGATCACCCTCAAGTTTTTCCTCTGTAGTAAGGACAGCCTAATCTAGAGGCTGAACGAACCCCAGCAACGTTCTACAGATCCCACAGGATTGAATGGATGATAATAAATTAAATATTTAATAGGTAAGATAATTTATAACAGCCAGATTGAAACCCGGTATCGACAGTTCAGCTCATCTATTACATTATTATTTTTATGTATTTTAATATTATTCTCGTATTTTTATACATTTGAGTTGTCGTTTGGATTTACTGATTAAAGGTAACAATTCTACCTATAGCTTATTCTCTTAATTCTCTCAATTGTGATTATGTGACATAAATCGATAACGGGCATTCCTTTGAAATTATCTACGTTCGTGCTTCGAAAACTGTAGAAGAGTATAATATTTCATCTCATGTACAGGATTTTCCAGGAGTGTGCGTCGTGGAATAGAGGACAAACTTGTTGTTTTACGGTAATGAATTTATAAGCATTATATAACTAACAAGGCTTATATATATATGCCTGTACATAATTTGGCAGCCTAACAATACCTAGTCCTATATTCTAAATCCTTTATCCACACCTTGAAATATTTTTTTCTTGATGTTCAATTAATTAGTGATGTCCATTACAATAAATTTTTAATTTATGCTAGCGCTCTTCTGATGTGCCCTTACCATATGGCACTTAACGTTTTGATTGGGAGGGGTTAGGAAAAAAAGTCTCTGAAGTGTAATATTCCTTTGATATTTAAGACTATTGCCAATTTCTTATTTTTTAACGTACACTATAACAATCAAAATATTATTAATAACTACAATACTAATTTCATAGAATAACCTAATATTTAAAAGCACAATAAAAGGTACAGAAGAGCTTGGCCTCGATTTAGAAACATTGAAACTATCACAAAAGGCAGTTCTGATTAAACTAGAATATTGAGTTTAACTGTATTCGAACAATAAATTGTATTATAGTACACTACATCTAACCAAAGTCAGTTGGTGAAACACAAGTTGGTGGTTGCCAGTATAAAAAAGCATTAATAATTTAACATAAAATCAAAGTGTTAAAATTGTATGGAAATCGTTGGAAAAATTGTATACATTAAAATTAATTTAACAGTAATTACCATGTTTTGCTGTAAACCATTTTTCATGTATACGGGGTTTGACGTTTGTCTTCTTGTATTTTGCAAGTGATCATTTCTTTTTCTTATGGCTTTACGTAATTGTCTACATGTTAAACCGGTTATTTTGGACTATACAATAATGTATGTAACGAAATTCTCAGTTAAACAAATTCTACAGTTCACATTTGTAATTAAGCATTTTTTTGTAATAACTGATTAACGGGTATAGATAAATCCAATTAAAGAAACTCATTGAACTTATCTACAAAGCACGCAATTTATATTAAATACCAAATTACGTTTATAATAATAGTCAAAGCACTGTATCGAATTATAGTAAGTAATAGAATTTTCAGGCCACAAGAATGCCTGAATTCGATACGCCTCCTGCCGAAATATAGCCTTATTTCCAGGTAGCTTGATATTACACTTTTCATATTTTCTTACTTGGTTTTAGTTCCTAATTTTAGTTATTTTATGGAGAAATATGGAACGGAAAGGGTCAGTGGTAGAGCGCTGAGTTGTACCGAAGGTCCTGGGTTTGAATCCCGTTGATGGCAAGACTTTTATTTAATCTGTTAACGACCGGGGTTGGGTCATGTGGGATCTAGGACCCCCATGGGGCTTAAATAGTGCATCCTATCCAAAAAAAAAGCACGTTGCATTAATTTTTTTTTTTTACTCGTGGCTAATAAATGAGGCGTTTAGTATCAAAACCAGTTCGATCCATTTCATAAAATTTTTCAGGAGAGCCAAAAAACGTTTTAAAAATATCATAACCATCTTTTGGAACACTTTTTTGCTTCAGGCATGTCAAAAGTAGGTTGTTATTAGATCAGTAGAACTATTTTAGTCGATTCTCGGGGTTCATAATGTATTAAAATTTTTAATTAATTAATAACCAAATTGAATGCTTAGTCCACTAATGACATAAATTTGCAGTATTTTTGATGAAATTATTTTGTAAGATGAAAAATAAATATTGGAGATTCACCAATATGCAATATCTAAAACAGTTTTTAAAAATATTAATTAATGTTAATTAATTATTATTATAGATTGAAATAACAGACTTTTTTTTAAACTGTGAATTTAAATCAGTTTCCGAAAGTAAGGTAACTGTAGCAATAATAACACATGCCTTAGTGAAAAAAATCATCTTTTTAAAAATTATTGCATATTAAAGTAGGAATTAATTATTATTAAAAAAAAATTATTATGAGACAAGGATAAAAAAAGTAGTTATTTATTATTAAAATAAAAATCAATTGAGTTGCTATTTTATAAAATTATATAATAGAAAGAAAAAGATAATTGTTAAATAAAATTATTTTCAGTTAAAATGTCTTCATTTTCGTTTACATTAGAATCTTCAAAAGTGGGTTGTAGTCCGTTTTTGATTAACGCTCGCAGCGGCAAACTGAGTAAGCTTGGATCGAACTGATTTTGTTGGACAACACATACGAGGGGTGATCAAAAAGTTCCAGGACTGATTTTTTATTGATTTATTTAAAAAATCTACAGGCTATTGGACGTCGTCCCCTTCAAAGTACTCTCCTTGGGAAGCTATACATTTTTCCCAACGATGTTTCCACTGTGTGAAGGACTTTGAGAAATCATCTTGTGAAATGGTGTGTAGCTGCTCCAGCGATTTTTTTTTAATGTCATCTACGGACTCAAATCTCTTTCCCTTCATGGGTCTCTTAAGTTTTGGAAACAAGAAAAAGTCTGCAGGGGCAAGGTCAGGTGAATATGGAGGCTGGGGAATGACCGTCATTCCATTTTTGGTGCAGTAGTCGCGAATGAGCAGTGCGGAATGAACAGGCGCATTGTCATGATGCAGCACCCACTCACCGCTCCGCCACAACTCTGGTCTCTTCCTCCTTATTGCCTCGCGCAAATTTCTCAGGGTTTGAAGATAACGAAAGCGGTTAATGGCCTCACCTCGTGGAAGAAATTCATGGTAAACAACACCCTTCCAGTCGAAAAAAACAGTAAGCATGACCTTGACGTTTGATTTGACCTGACGTGCTTTTTTGGGGGTTGGGGAGGATTTTGTCTTCCATTGTGATGACTGGACCTTCGTTTCCACGTCGTAGCCATAAACCCACGTTTCATCTCCAGTAATGACTTGTTTTAAGAAGTTTTCATTGGCATTTGCCATTTCAAGAAGTTCCTGACAAACTTGAACTCTGTGTTCTTTCTGCTGCTCAGTCAACAGTCTCGGAACAAACTTTGCAGCCACCCTTCTCATCTGCAAATTTTCTGTTAAAATCTGTTGACACGAACCAAATGAAATGTTCAATTCTTCAGCCATCTCACGAATGGTTAGTCGACGATTAGAACGCACGAGACTGTTCAATCTTGTAACATGATCGTCGTCAGTCGAAGTTGATGGGCGCCCTGAACGAGAATCATCTTCACACGATGTCCGGCCTTCCTTGAACCTTTTGTACCACTCATGACACCTTGACCGACTCAGACATTCATCACCGAAAGCCACTTGCAACATTTGAAAAGTTTCAGTAAACATTTTACCCAACTTCACACAAAACTTTACGCAAACGCGTTGCTCTTCCTTTACATTCATTTCACAAAATCGCCGAACACAAAAAACTTTTTTTTACGAAAACAGCAGTAACTTTGCAATGAAGAAGGTTATCAACAAACTGAATAAACAGCTGAGCTCAGGAAGAGTCACGCTAAACAATGCTGCCAACCGCACTGCTCTATGACACTCCATTGCCGCGCAATCTCAACAGTCCTGGAACTTTTTGATCACCCCTCGGAATTTGTGGCCAATTTTGTAAGGGATGGATCCACTTTAGAACCATAAGCTTAAACACACTTTTAGAATACCTTTTAAACTTACAAAACACAAAACAAATTTTTTTTGATAAAAATGGGATTGAACTGGTTTTGATACTAAACGCCTCAAATATGTACTGTGTTGATTTGATGATTTAACAAAGTAATATTTGATTCGTAACAAAGTAAGGAGCATTGAGGATTTAACCAAGGATTTTTGATTGTAAGGACTGAATAGGAGAGGAATTCGATGGCTTAGTGGAGTCCCTAAGCTCTACCATGTAAGTCCAAATAGGTCTTACAATAGTCATGTATATGAGTCTTTTGTAATTAATTGAGAGCTTAGAACGTTTGTCTAGTAAGTGTTGAAGTAGCCTGAAACGGCGTACTGTTTCTTGTCGTTTCAGGCTAATGTGTTGGATATTAAATTTTACATCCCTTATATTTTTTTTTCTTTTTTTAAACTGGATTTAATTCTTCATTTATTTAGGGTAAGAGAAATAAAACCGTTTTCCAGTTGTTGTTTATTCATTAATTTTCACTCTTTAGAGACGTTTCGACACTATGGTGTCATTCTCAATCTTTTCTTCTCCTGCATCTTTTAACTTTAATAAATAAATTAACAATAATTACATTACTATAAATAATTTAACATAAAAGTCCAAAGATAACACACTATAAGTATAAGTACCTGGAAAGTCATACTTTTAAAAATTCTTAGGAGATCATTAGTCCTCCATGGCCAATAAATAATATTGCATTACCAGACCAAATTTTGATCTCTGAACCATTAGATCCTTTTTATCATATCTATGAATCATTTGACTTTAGTATAAAATAACAAAATATGTTCTAACAGCACATCAACAAAATAATACAAAGTAAAAAATTATTTTTTTAAATTTTTATTTTATTTTTATTTTTTATATATATAATTTTAAATAATATTTTATCAAATCAATTAATTATGAAATATATGGAAATTTTTTATTTTTTAAAGATCTACTAGTAGGTTATATGGTCAGGTTATTTTAATTATTATCTGATTTGTTTTCAAAGCATCTTATGATCTATTATTTTTTAATTTCAAAATTATGGAAGAATATAATTTACTGATTTCTCCTGCTTCTTTTCTATCATTTACAGCATTTTCCAATTTATCATTTATGAATAAAGCTTCTAATTTTTTTCTTTTAATAGTATTATTTTCTCTAGGCAAAACTTTAGGCTTATCAAAATCAAAAGTGTGCAATTCTTTTTTACAGTGTGCAGATAATGCGGTACTTGTTTTAGCTTTAGGTTTAAGGTTATTTTGATGGTGATAAATTATGTTTTTTAAATGTGTACTTGTTTGTCCAATGCATATTCCATCACAATTATTACAAGTAAGTTGGTATATTAAATTTTTGTTTTCCAGAATTGGTATCTTATCCTTTTGACTTATTATTAGGTTTTTGATTGGATTTCTTGTTTTGTGTGCTATCCTCATTTCTAGTATGTCATAATTTTTAAAAGCTAAAGAGTAAAAATTAATGAATAAACAACAACTGGAAAACGGTTTTATTTCTCTTACCCTAAATAAATTTTACATCCCTTAAAAAAGGAGATTTATGAACTTCCATATCGATATCTAGACTTTTAAAGGTCTTAGAATAGGTTTACGAGTATTTTTTAATTAAATGGGAGCATAGAGAGTTTGTCTTGTAAGTACTTTGAAGCATCTAGTATTTCATATTCGACCTTTTCAATATAAATATTAAATACTTATTTAAATATGACATTCGACTTGAGAAATAAGTCGATCGATATCCCATTTTATCTCTTTCGGTTTTAACCTTTGATAACGCTCCGATACCTGATTGGCCCTGGCGATTTGTTTCCATCTCATTGGCCTATATTTAATTAAATTAAACTAATTATCTCCAATCAACCGGCACCAATTAAGAGCGACTAAAATTAGACTTCATGGTACGATTGCGGTTGTTTCAACTCTCATTGGATCATGTTGAACAGGAGAGAACTGCTAATCAATTTAGTATGCATCATCGGAACATTCCCTGGAAGGGATTTTAGCAACGAATTGAACATTAGATAAATGGGCTTATAATAAATTTTTAATTGAGAATTTATTCAATAATTATTTCTAGACTACCTACTTAGAAAAAACTAACCAATAAAAAAAATTCTGTCTAATTTAAAAACTATCATCCTTTAAACTGTAGTTCATTGTTTGGGAAACTTAGCTTTTAACGTTGAAGGATAAACATCTTAAAGTATTTGTTTTATTTGTTTGTATTCAATTCTGAAATAAGGGATAGAAGGATTGAACATTCGCTCCAAAAATTGGTGAGTCCACTATGGAATTTAGGATTTTACATAACGAGGAATCTTAAAAAGATAATAAGTGCCAACTGGTTAGCTTTTAATTAATTAATAGATAGACCGAGGCATATTTGGGAGGATCCCGTTAATTTGAGCAGATTTCAGCATAAGCGTAATCAATGGAATGAAATTTGTAATTAAAAGAATTGAAGAAAGTGGTTGAAACTATACGGTTTCTTAGACAGTACAGACTGATTAACGAATCAACGCACAGCCTAAACCGCTGATCGTAGACACCTGAAACTTGGGGGGTGTGTTCTTTGAATAACATAGGCATCCGATAAGGAAGGACTTTCCAAAATTCTACCCCTAATGGGATGAAAAAGGGGGGCAAAGTTTGTGTGCTTGCTCATGCGTTTCTTAATCGCAAAATCTACATATTTTCGCTGAACAAAACAAATCAAATGACATATTTCACTTCTGAGGTACTCCGCAGGTGAATGCGATGGCTTCCGATGATGTCTCGCTGATACGGACTTCTGACGTTCGCTGTTGAAGAAACGATCGTAGCACCGAGTAGAGCTGTTCCGGAAATTCGTTGTCCTGTAGTGTCTTGCATAGTAGGCTATAGGACACTGAGTCAAACGCTTCCGTGCAGTCTATCGAGATCATAGCTGTCGCTTCGTTCTTGGCGGTGCACTGGGTCTTTGCTATCTCAATCCAGTACTTTTCTCAATATACACAGCTGTTAACCCAACTTAAAAAAAGCTACTGTAGCTGCCTATGCCGACGACATAGCGATCTACAGCAGCTCGATCAGCGCAGATAGAGCTCTACGGCAGGCGGAGGAGGTCTGTGAGAAAATCACACAGAAGCTAGAAGGACTCAACATCTCAGTAAATCCTAGAAAGACTGACTCTATAATTTTCTTCTTTCAGGGGAAAAAGCGCCACCCTCTTCCTTAGGTCTATAGGGTAGCGGGACGAGAAAACAAACCAGCGGGCAGCATAGTCTACTTAGGTGTAACCCTTGACCGACACCTGCATACCCATAGGTATCAAATATCCCTATGTTGCTGATTTGGCCCAAACTAGATACCTATCCTTCCATGACAAGCTCCATACACACCTGCCAGGAACCGCACTTTTACGTTTCATACGAAGGACAGCATAGCATATATAAACTGTATACTAAATAAATACTTAATATAGTAAAAAATATATATGATGCTAATTTATAACTCTTAGCGTTGAAATTACCATCATTTTTTTAATATAAAATATTAAACGAGACGTAGACGGAATTAAGCAACATGGGGTGAGTTTTTTTTCCTAGTTAGGGAACGAATTAATTTTTTTTTTCCGAATCGATGAAGTTTAAAGTAGTGGAAGATTCATTGGACAAATTTAAACACTAAAAAAAAAAAATGAGATAAATGAAAAACAACCTTAAGTACATCTGAAAGTAGGTCAGGAAAAAACTGTCTGGGGCTATATCCTCGATAATTCCCAACTACAGGAGTGGAATAATGTTATTAGTTCCTTTTAAAAATTAATTGATTTCTTCTTAAATGTGGCGTCATTTGAGGATATAATTAGACATTTTAACTATCAATAATAAAACTCGAGTTATGTATTCATATTTATTTCATGAATTAATATTTCATTGAACTTCATCCACACATTTACCTAATTAAGAATCTGACTAACCTTGTTTGAATAATAGTTATTATTCGTATTTAAATATGGATACATATTATAAAACAAAGTCCTCAGGAGTTATTACAGGAGAGCAGTTTTAATGTTAAATTTTCCTTTTTATTGTTGTTCACGGTTTTCAATGATAATTAGAGGTCACCATTGATCTTGATCTTGATGACCTCTAATTATCATTGAAAACCGTGAACAAGATTTAAAAGGAAAATTTAACATTAAAACTGCTCTCCTGTAAAGTTTGAAAAATGTCAGTTACGATAGTGTACCTCTGAGGTACAGATTTAATATTAGACATAGTAGATATACGAATCTTTTTTAAAAATCAGTATTCAGCTGTGTCGCACCAATGAAAACAACATATTTAATATTAGACATAGTTGATAAACTGGCGATATTTACCATATGGCATGAGAGTTTTAATGAACTGTGCTACAATCTATTTACCGATAAGTTTTCAATATATTACAATTTATATAAATATATATTTTATTGTAATTTGTAAAAAATAATAAGTACTACTTTATCTTAAGATAAATTAATTTAAAGATCAACATCCTTGTGTTATCCTGGAGTATTTTATAGTAGTTTTTTTTTTTTATTACTGTCAACTTTTGTTTCCTTGTTATCCGATCCTATTTAATCAACTCACAATTTACACACACACAAATATATATATATCGCCCTCATTTTACCCTTGGGTATTGATGGGGAGAGAGGCAATTTCGGATACAAAATTACGTCTCAAGCCCCGTTTTGAGCTGATCCGAATCACTAGCTGAAAAAGGTTAAATTTGAACAAAAAAGAAATATTAAGGAAATTATTGAAAGAAAATCACTATAAACAAATGGTTTAATGATCAAACAAATAAATAAACGGAACGCCTTAATTATAGATATGTAAATAAATCTTTTCAAAATATATCATAAAGATTATGGTGTGAATATTTCTATATGTTACTATTTAAGAAAACCATGATAATTAATAATTACTTTTGATTAAATTAGAAAAAAATGCAAAGCCTGTTATAAAGTTACAATCTTGTATATATCTATTAGTGAATCTAAAATTAAAAAAAATAAAGGAAAATATTCTAGTAACCTTATTTGTTCGTTTCGTTGCGGGTCGTTATTCTTTCTTGTACCTTGAGCAATAGGAAAT
Organism: Arma custos; assembly: GCA_037127475.1. Taxonomy (NCBI): domain Eukaryota; kingdom Metazoa; phylum Arthropoda; class Insecta; order Hemiptera; family Pentatomidae; genus Arma; species Arma custos. The sequence goes on from CM073765.1 coordinate 56,875,292, forward strand.
CTAGCTGGTGGGTCAATCCATATGAAGTGGTCCAATGATAGTTGCTTGAATGTTTTAAAAAAGATTGATATTTGAAATATGTTTTTACCAAACATAACAGAAGCTCAAAACAGTAAAAAAAAAATTTTTATCTCACATCGTTTATGTGTGGCGGCCATTTTTGTTCTGGAGCGCGCGACGTTTTTTGGCTTTGAAAGCATTAGCGATCAATTGATTATCTCAGGCTGGGTTAGTGCTACAACATTGCAAATTGTACCATTTTTTTCAAAATTTTCTGCTCTACAACATTGGTTCCTACACATTAAACCATATATTCATTATTTACACCTCAAAATATTCTTCAAAGTATAGTGATTAGAATTCAGAAATTCCAATTTTTAAGACTACAAAAAACCATGAAGGAATGATTTATCAGAGTTACAATTTTTTTGTAGCTAGATAACATAAAGTACTTACTGAGAATTGAGTTTGAGCTTCAGAAATGTTGTCCTTATTTTTTTATGAATTTTTAAAATTTCATTTTTTTGAAATTTTTGGAATTTTGAGGTTCAATATCTTTGGTGGGACAGGATGAAAAGTCCCCATTTTTGCACATTATGTAGACCTATGTGATGCCAAAGTGGGGTAAAAATTTTAACTTTGATATCTTACTATTAAGCAAGTTATGAATTTTTATATTTAAGGAAAAATGGCGCGAATTATACTGAAATGTTTGGTACAATAGGTGATCTAGAATGTGTTTTTACCCATTAAAATGTTTTGTTTTTTTTTATTTTAAAGGGCATATTGGCAATTTTGCAAATCACCCACACTATTGACATGTCCTATATAAAAATATTTTTTTTTTGAAAATTAAAAAATGTTCACTTTTGCTACAAATTGATTTAATTTCTGCGTTAAACTTAATCAAATGTGTCATTGTTAAAGTTTAATAGGCTTTGAGTTATTAAGGCATTTGAAACATTTTTAAACATACTATATTGTAAACTTTGCAGGTTTTTTATTCAATATTTGTTTTGTAAAATCTACAATTGTCACATATACAAGTGTATTTACAGGACATTTTGCTTCACGTTTTTTATTTCTTAATCCAAGTGATTAGTAAGAAGCACACTTATTTCTTCAGAAAGATTTTGGGGAATGGAATAAGATCTTCCTGTTGCAGTAGTAAGCTCTAGAACAGAGTTTTCTGAGCACATTCTTCAAAGATATCCAAACTCGGTCATTGTTCGATTTCTTGAATGATGTTCTCGGTCCAGCAGGGTGATAAAAGTGCACAAATACATCTGCATTTTCTAAACTTACACTTTCAACTTCTGCAAGCAACCATTGATTATCGTACACACAAGCTACTATGTCCCTCACATTCAATGTCAAAGATGTAATTTTATTAACACAGTGATCTTCAAAAATGTTGGTTTCTGATGTTGTGTAGCACCGAATTAAGTTTTCTGTGATCCCATGGAACTTGTGAAACTGCCTTGTTCCTTTTACTGGTACAGAGTTTTCAAATCTACTTTTGAGTGTTTCAATATATTCAATAAGCTGTTACTGTATACATGTAGAGCTTGTGAAATAGGCCAAGAATATGTTATAAAAATAATGTTTTAGTTAATTAAAACTAATTGATTATTAAATGATAAAATTTTAGTACTGAATCTACATGTACTTTTAATTATTGTTTTTATTTCTCAGGTTTATATATAAATATATATATATATGGCATGTTAATAGTGGAGGTGTTTTTAAAATGTACATTATACATTTTAAAACTAAAGAAACCAACATTTTAATGGGTAAAAACACATTCTAGATCACCTATTGTACCAAACATTTCTGTATAATTCGCGTCATTTTTCCTTAAATATAAAAATTCATAACTTGCTTAATAGTAAGATATCAAAGTTAAAATTTTTACCCCACTTTGGCATCACATAGGTCTACATAATGTGCAAAAATGGGGACTTTTCATCCAGTCCCACCAAAGATATTGAACCTCAAAATTCCAAAAATTTCAAAAAAATGAAATTTTAAAAATTCATAAAAAAATAAGGACAACATTGCTGAAGCTCAAACTCAATTCTCAGTAAGTACTTTATGTTTATGACCAGTGGAGTCGATATCAACGATGTGATCGATGTGGTCGAAAATCGATGGATGATCGATGCGGTGATAATCGATAGGTGATCGATGCGGCGATAATCGATAGGTGATAGCGAGAGGGGTACAACCGTCCAACTTGACTATCTTTAACTAACTGCTCCAGATAATTACAGCGTGTACTTAAGTTGTTCACAATAGACCACAGGCACTTGTTTGTTCACTTACACCATATATTATTTACACAAATGCACAAATAATATTTTTGCTAAGCTTAACTGATAATTATGCTTTGTGATAAAACCATACTTTTTTTTTTGCTTTCTATAAATAATATACGAAATATACACAAAATAAACAAAACAAAAAACTTTACTCCAACAATGGTCAATTAAATCGTCATAAAAAATAAAACAAGGGAATTTACTTAAACTTAAAAAAAAATAAACTAATCTTTTAATGCCAGGGGCCAATCTTTTAATGTCAGGTGTTTTAAGGGTAATACAAAAAAATTATATAAACAAGTTTGTTTGTTTTGAAACAAAATTTTTCAACACATAGATATGACAACTTCTCAAAGTCATTTTGCATAGTAACTCATTTTTTTTATTCTTTTTTTTATCAATACCGGTGAGTTTGATCAGTAGATAGTAATATAACAGTAGATAGGTTATCCCTTTGCAACTGTGACTTAACAGTGTTGTAGATCAGTATTTAAAGATAAATATTTACTAGCTTATGCCCGCGGCTTCGCTCGCGTGGAATTCGGCCTGCCACATAAAGTTTCGTGAAAGATCATTTTAAATAAATAATTTAATTATTTTTTTTAAATTTAAGTTACTCGTACATCCATAATTTCAGATGTCTAACTTCAAAACTGACGAATTCTCTACAACCTTTGAACCCCATTATATTAAAAGGGAAACCCTTGGGGTGGAATTATCCAAATTTCTTTCTTAAACTATACAAAGAACCTATCTACAAATTTCAAGAGGCTAAGTTCCTGATTTGTCTGTAATTATGTACTATAACGTCGGGGGGCATGCCCACGTGACCCCACATAAATCTGCCCTTGATGTAGCCTATGATGTATAACATATTTTATTCAATAAGTTTCATCCAAATCCGTTTAGTAGTTTTTGCGTGAATGAGTAACAAACATTCGCATTTATAATATTCGTAGGATATCAAAACAAATAGTTTCACTCCTGTCCTTTCTGTTATTTTAACCACAATTATCATGTGATTTTCCTTTATTTATGTACTATAATGGATTCTCCACAGTACCTTAAAACTGTCGGCGGGTGAGGGGGGGGAGCACGTGCCCCCCCCCCCTAAATCCGCGCTCGCTATAGCCTATGTGTTATTCTGATGTATAACCTATATTACTGTAAAGTTCCATCCAAATCCGTTCAGTAGTTTATGCGTGAAAGAGAGACAAACATACAAATTTTCGCATTTATAGTATTAGTAAAATTAGTAGGATATGAAAACTAATAAAAACAGTACAGTATCTACCTTTTACTGAACCTAAAATCCTTCAAATATCAATAAAGACAAAATAAATTTTAGTTTACTGATGGTAGAAACAGATTTGCAGTATGATAGTAGTAGGGATGAAACTCATAAAATGCACTAATATATAAACTTTTTTTTGATAATTGTCAGGTATGTATATATTTTTTAAGATATTGTTGTCAATGCTGGTTTAACAACTATTATTGAAAAAAATAAAAGTTGCCAAATTTATAGCCAAAGTCTTCCGAAACGGATAAGTAATGAGAAGATACAAAAAAAAACGATGACTAATGATAAGTCAACAGAAAGATTTGTTCATAATTAGTGGACTTATAGCATTATTTAGTTTAGCATAATTAATGATTAATTATATAATTCTTAATTACAATCAAAATATTGTACCAAGATGTTCTGGAAGTGGCTCAAGTCACCGAAATGTTGTAAAAATAAACGAGTTAATAATAATTAATGAAGAATGAATGAATTAAGGACAGAGTTTTTATTTTTCTGTAAAAATTAAAATTAATAATTCCCCCTCCCCCCCCAAAACATATTAATAATTATTTTATTTATACTTACCGTGTTCAGTTCTGTATTGTCTAGGTACTGTTGGTTGTAACAGATATTTTATACGTGTATATCTATGTAAAATGTTTTAATTTAATTTATGTATTTTTATAGGCTATAAAAATAAACAATAAAGACAATAATTATTAAGACAGTGCCTCTGAGTCCACTAATGATGAACAAATCCTTTTCCGAGGGCTCTGTTGATTTATCATTAGCACTCATTGTCGGGGACTGTTCGTTGAGCCATGAGAAGGATATAAAGTTTGAACTGTGACGAAGTTCAAATTTATTTAAAACAATTTATGGCCCGTATTAGAAGATAAATAAAAAATAAAAGATAATAGATGTTGACATTAATTCCTTGGTATGAAAACATATTAATTTAAATTTTTAGAAAATATAGAGGTATTAAGTTCGTTTGTCAAAAGTGAGACTTCTGTTTACAAGATTTCTAGCTGAATGACTTTCTTTTATCGCTATATAAATTTATTCGATTCAAATCCCGCTGCAGGCAAGACTTTTATTTAGTCTGTTTGCAGTTGGAGTTGGATCATGTGAGATCTAGGACCCTCCTGGGGCCCACCCAGACTTAAAAAAGTGTTATAAAAATAGGTTACCCAAAATAAGGTGTAAAAATTTGGCGGTTGAGCGTGATCTAGGACAAATCATCTCTCTGCAGAACCGTTGTCCATGAAACAGTATAGTCTCTACCATGTACTGAACCCAGACCCGTTCACGTGTTGTAGTGGTACAGGTTTTTTTTTTAATATAAATTTATTACAAGCCGGTCTTCTATATAATAGAGAGAGAGACTTCACAAACTCCACAAAAAAGTTTGTTTACAATCTTATATAAAGCAATATATCGAACTATTAATTATTATTAAGTATTGTTAACCGGAATTCGAATATTATAGATTGGATTCACTACGATTTCGATTTGATAAGGGGTATTAGCGTTTGCTGCTCATGTTTTTATGCGAATTAAATAATTTAGATGTACACAATTTATTATTATAAATTCGCTATTAAACAATTAGCGAAATTAATTATAAACCTGTGTAAGTGGTATGCTTACACGTCCATCGGACAGTTAGGATGACATTTACAGAGGAGGTGTGCCAAATAGCACTTCGACAGTTAAGTGACATTTCCTGAAGATAAGAGTCCAACTTAGCGATCCGGGGGAAACTGACGATCACTCTCCCAGCTAACTTGGAATTCGCTAATTACTAATTGACACGCTAGCAGATAAATTATGTAAGGGCTAATTATATCATTTATTTATAGCATGCGAAGATATATGTTAGTGAAAATGTCCAACCAAAAAAAAGGATTTCAAGACAGTAAAGAAAAAAATTTTAAATAATTCTACTTGCCATATATATTTTCAATTAGAAAATTAGGATAAGCACATTAAGTTAATTAAATTAATGGCTTATTTAATTAATTAAAATAATTTTGTTATTCGAGTACTACCTTTGGGTAGTTTCTCTGCTTGCCTTTATCTCATACTCATACTCGTATTACTGTTGTACAGTTGTAAATTTTAATGAATAAATATAAAAGAAAAAAAATCAGCTTCTATTTATGTAAATTATATTTTACTTATTTAGTTATATTTTTGCCATAATTATATTTTATACTGATGGACCTAACATATGTTGTCCTGTTGAATAGTTATAAATTCAATAATTATAAATAATTTAAATAAATTGTAATTATTTGGACCGTTTATATGAAAATATATGTAAAAAACATCATTAAAATACCTTACGCCGTCGCGCGTACAGTTACAGTACTTAAGTTATCAATAACTTGTGTGTGTATATTTGTATACTGTAAGCTTAAATATGTTAAATATAACTATTTTAATTAATTGAAAAAAATCAAATTATTTTTTTAATGAATAAAATAAAATAAATTAGTTCAAAGCATTTGCCGGATCAAATTTTGAATCTTAACCATTTTGGAACCCGCAGGAAAAAAAATTTAAATCGAATTTAGGAGCTCAGACGAATATTAGGAGTTCAGTGACATGACATACAAACAGAATAGAATAATTATATATATATATATATATATATATATATATATATATAATCAGTAATGGCATATCCCATATATAAGCCACCTTAAGTAACTTAAAAAACTAATAGTAATGATACCAGTTCATTAAGTAATAATTATCTATTTAAACATTTTAAGTATAAACTATTGTTACATAATAATAATAAATATTTTTTTTTTTTTTTATTATTTTATTGAGTTGTACAACTGTAATACATACATCTAGTACAATTGCTATAAGAATAAATAATACATGATAGGACATGTAGAGGCACTACCCACTGGCAGCACTCTAATATAATAAATATGATAACAATATTAAAATGGCAAAACTTTGAAAATAACAATTTAAAAAAATCTTAAAATAGTCAAAATAATTTAACTGTAATACCGATTAATTAAACAATAAATATTTTTAAAAGATAAGAACAAATATAATTCAATGTATTGGTAGAATTCATTAACGACATATAAAAATTTAAGAATGAATGAATATAAATTTAAAAATAACAAGATTAAAATTATTTTAAAAAAGGCAGAAATCAGTAATAATACCAGTTAATTATGTAATAACTATTTACTTTTTATTAATGAAGTAAAAGCTATTACAACTTAATTTATAGATAAATTAACTATAAATTTATCAATTTTAAATTGGATACCAATATTTAATTTAATTTTAAGAAGCCATAAAAAATGCTTCCATTAAATGTTTTGATCTAGTTAAATTATTATTACATATAGTATTTCTAAAATTAAAAGTTATAAATTGAAATGAAAATTGTGTGTCTTATTCATATTGATAATTTAGTCTGCTTAAAGTTGAGAAGTGTGGTTTAAAAAAAAAAACTTGATCAACATTTTTTTTTTCATTTTAAAAGATATTACTCGGTAACGCGGTCAGAGTAAAAAAGAATTTCAGAGTAAAAAACAAATAAAAACCGGTAAATATTTAGGAGTAAACTCTCTGAGAGACGGTATACAGTTTGACAGTTCTCGTGTTCACGAGTCAGAATATGCTTAGCTAAAAGTAAATAATTTTTAAGGCCATCCTGTTTATGCATTTATGAACTTTTTGGTCTGGTTTCGAACCCTCTAACCTTAGGGTTGTACTATTAAAAATTAATTTCCATTATTAAACTCCGTAATGGTCCATAAAAAGTCCTCTTCTCTGTAAAATGTGTACTTTTATTTTGAATATTCGTAAAATCAAAAAATTTATTTTGAAAAATAAATGAAAATTGTTTCGTTCGTTTCCAAGACTACTATTTTTTTTTGGTATTGTAGTGGAACGATAGTATTAGTACAGTTTTTTTTCAGAATATTTTATAAATGATTATTCTTGCTTTTCACCGCACTTTTTCTTTTTTAAAAAATAAAATATAAGACATAAAGTAACAAACCCATTTCCACAAAATTCCACTTAATTATCCATGGAAATCAATCCACCATCGTTTGAAAACTATGGCCTAATAGAATGTTAACTTACATATACCTCGCCTCAACCATTAAGCTGCTGTAAAAATGTAAACAATTAAAAATAATTAAATAGTTGTTTATATTTTTTTGTAGGGGGTGAAGTAGTTCTTTATAAGGGTGTTGTTTAACTTTCCAATGGATACCCCTGATAAAATATTCGTTTCTGTACCTCAGTAATATGAAATATTGGATTGAAGAGATATCGTTTTTACCTGGAAAATGGCATTTTTTAGGAGGGGGTGTCAAAATATCAATTTAAATATTTTCATGATATTTCAGAGATAAGTAGCCAAACCGAAAATTTGAAATAAGGACATGAAAAAGGAAAAAATAATCCTATTGAGGTATGTCCACAAACGCTTTGTTTAGGAGATATTCACCCTTAAAGATTTTCATTGTTATGAATTATTTTGGCATAGTAAATAAATTAAACTTATTTTATTGTTTTCAACTACTTTATTCATAAAATGTAAATACTAACATTATAATAAATGTTGTTCGAAGTTATTTCCCTGAGCATTGAGCAGCAAGACCCTGCATATTTCTTCAGCAGTGACAGAACAGCACTGGATGTGTTTTATTGTTTCACAAGATTCAATTCAATAATAGACATTATTTTAATAGGTCCGCATTTCTTACCACCTCGACTCAATGAGCACATATTTCTGGAATTTTCTTAATAAGGATTACTATTATTTTATTTATTTTCTCGTTTTATATCATTTATATTTTTTTCTCCCCCTGCTTAAAAAAAATACATAATTGAAACGTTATAAAAAATCTGATTTGAATACCATATATTCCTCCTTAATCTATTAAACAATAAATTTGAGTATTAATAAGTGATCCTGTATCACATCACATAGTTGTCGATACATTCCTAAAGATGCTCTATGTCAAAACGACAGCAGGCGTCGTGATGTCGCAGCATCAATTGGCTTCTGATAGTTGCTTGTGATTCTAAATATGTTGGGCTCATTGCACTCAACTAATCAATATATTTAAATATATTATCTGAATTAAATTAAAAATCCTATATACAATAGTTGTGATGTTGTTCCTATTGAATAAAATTATATTTAATACTATCTCATTTTCCACTTTTGACAGATAAATGTATCTATTTGTCATTTATATGTATACAGTAATTTTGCCTATAATATAATTTTTATTAAGATAATATACTTTTCTATTCATTAACGCCACTTAATGGTACTATGGCTTTTAGTACGATGTTACTGTAGGAGTCCTAAAAATATTCATGACAATATTATCAATATAAGCCTACCCAGGCTTAATAAGGATAGAAATATTTAACAAGTTCCAGTGTCAGTTTCGTGACCCTTTATTTTGCATCCCTTTGGAAGGTCGACATAACCAAGGATTTTTTACTCCCTTTAAAAACTTCTATGAACCGGTGACCTTGGACATGTAATATTTCATGTTAACCATCACGTCATGGGTGACTCCTATGATAAAACCTTTTTTTTTTTTAATTTTAGTAGAGGGGCGTAGAGTTACTGAGTCATAGGTCCTAAATTAGATTCCGGATACGGCAGATAAATTATTTTATTCTGTAAGCAGCCATAGACCAACAGCTCATCAACTCTATACCACAGAGCTAGGTACTAAGAAAGTTGAAATGAAAGAAAACGTACGGATTAAAATTGGTAGTTTTTTTGTAATAAACTCAATTATATTGAAAATTTACATTAAATTGTATTCATCTCTTGAATCCCTTATCACTGACCTTGAAAATTGGTGTCAAAACTGGAGGTTTAAAATAAATTCCCACAAATCTCATCAAATCACCTTTACCCTCCGTCGTAAACCAACAACTTCCTGTTCTCCGTTAATAACATCCCACTGATTCCTGCAGAACAGGTCCGGTACTTAGGACTACACCTTGACAAGTGCTTAACTTGGAATCCTCATACAAGGCTGAAACGACAAGAAACATCTCGCCGTTTCAGACTACTGCAAAATTTACAAGACAAACGCAACTCTAAGCTCCCGATTAATTACAAAAAATCATACACATGACAATCATGAGACCGATCTGGATTTGGAATAGAGCTTTGGGGCTTCACTAAGCCATCGAATTCCTCTCTTTTTCAATCCTTACAATCCATAATCCTCAATGCTCCTTACTTTGTTACGAACATAGTAATCCATAATGACCTCAGTGTCCCGTTTGTTGCTGACTTGGCCCGAATCCGATATCAATCTTTTCATGATAAACTTCATTTCCACTCAAAGCCACTAGTTTCAATACTCGCAACCTCTTCAATTCCTAACAAACTTATTATAGCAGCATTGTAGATTCTAGAACGTATTTCTGATTAATCACTACCTTGCACAAACGTGAGTTTGTAAACAGTAAACTCTCTACCATCTACTGAACCCAATATCCTTCGAGGACTATAGTCGATTAGGATTTTCGTAAAGAAGCTTCCAAAGTTGCTTACGTGAAGTTCACCCAATTAGTCGAGATCTTTGGCCTACGTTTTCAACTAAGTAATTCATTTCTTTAAAAAAAAGTTGGTCTCAAAGAAAACTTCGCCGTGAGTAGAGTGCCCTCGGACTAATGCCATTCGATTTTTTCAACCCGATCGTACAAAAGGTGATCTTCAGGACATCCATCACCTCTTTGTTGACGGGAGCTAGCAGATGTTCCAGTATTGCGATCTGCATCTCCAAGAATGATTGATCTTTTTATTCATAGTTTGTTGTAAACCATTTTTAGAAATAATGTTTATTTTTTTAGAGCGCTAAAAAAATAAGTATTGTTTAATTTATAGCAATGAATGAATACGTGGATAAGTATGGTATCAAACATATGGCTTCAGCAGAGATATAAATTATATAAAACTCCGCTATTATTTAATTAAATTCCTAAGTTTACCTTTTGTACAATTTCAATTCCAGTATCGAAACTGCGCTGAAAAGAACTAGGAACAATAAATTAAAATTGACACAAGGTTAGTTGGCCTATGAGAGAGAAATAGGTATCAGTTTCGTAGGTTGTGGCTTCGAGTTAAGTTAGAAATTTTAAGCTTTTTATTCGTTTGCCTAATATTATATTGTTTTTTATGTATAAAATACATAGTAATATAATAATTAAATATTTAATAATATTGTGAAAGATCCTTGCAAAAGATAGCTTTGGGCGCTTCATCACACACTCATAAAATTTATATAGGCTATAATCTAGGAAAGTTTTATTAACATTTAAAATGGAAATATCATCTTGGTAGATTAGGATCCTCAGATAAGTTTGATATTTAGAAATAAACTTATTTAAATAAAAAAAAAAACAAGATCCTATTTTATTTGTTTTTTATTATTTTTTTCTGATCGAATATAAAATCGATAAAAGAGTGGGAAATAACATGTTATATAGCGTTGGTTCTATTTTTTATAATTATAATTAAGAAATCATTTAATGTATGATTTAATTCGAATCATATATCATAAGTACCTAAGAAATAAAGACTTGTAGCACAATAACCAATTTAGGTCTTGTTACATGGTTGAGACTGTACTGTTTCTATAATTACGGTTGAGATGATTTGTCTCATATCTCTCTCATGTTTTCTCCCGACAATGAGTAACCACTATATAGAGACTGGGTGAACCCAGGAGGATCATTAAGTCTTAGATGGGGACAGATTTCAGATTTATATTGATAGTTATGAATGGGTGAATTGAGTTACAATAAAGTCGAGAATCAATATTAACATAAAAAAACTGTATTTTTACAATCTATGAACGGTCTAGAATTCAATATTTGGTAGAGATTTTAATGTTACTATAGGAACGGTTGTGAAAAGAAGTGAATTGATCACGCTCAACCGACAGATTTTCTCAATATTTTGGATACCAACTTTATAGAGGATCCTCCAGGAGATCCCATTGGATCCCTTTCCGGCCGCGAGTAGATTGAATAAAAGTCTGCTAGCAACAGGATTTGAACCCAGGACCTTCGAGAAGGGCATGTTAGCAATCGCACCATCATTTTACTACTGAGACACTCCGCTATCCATGAAACCACATATAATTTATAGATATTATTTCTAATTACTTTTGATGATTAAGATACATAGAGGACTTTCATTAAATACACACATAACCTATATTAAGTTAACACTTATCTGGTGTAACATGCGATATAGAGGTCTTCCTTTTTCCTATTTCGTCTTTCCAAAGCCAGCTTCAAATCACCACCTATTAAGCTCTACTGCCGCTTGCCTATAAGGGTGCACCTACATTGGATCTGATGCGATGCGACGCGATCCTATATTATCACATACGATGGTGGACTGAAAAAACAAATAACTGAAATACGCAGTGAGTGCCTACACAGGATCAGATCCGACACGATTCTATTCATTTTAATCCGATAGTGAAACTAGTCACTGCCTATAAAATAAAATAAAATAGTATTAATTTTATTCTTTTATTTCTTATAGTTTATATATACTATAATAAAATATAAATATATTAAAAATAATAAATAAATAATCTTAATTTTATAAATTTAAAGAACCCAATGTTATAACAATGAGGTAATATTAGTATATTAGAATATTTTTGTCTTGCTGTTTGACTATAAATAAATAATTTAGTTGTTTTTCAAATTCATAAAATATAATTTATATTTTTTTAGATATTCATGTTTTATATAATGATTTAATTTATTTATGGAATAGTCGTGATATTTTAAAATCTATTTGGTTTGTACTATCTAGGAATGTTTATTTTATTCTTCTTCTTTGCAAACGAGTATAAAAAATCAGAAAAGCCCTTACCTCCTAGTGTTGCCAACTGTTTAACAAATAAATTAAACATTAAGATGATAATTTTATCAAAAGTTAATGTTTCCAATTTTATTTGACGAATTAAAATTTTATGTAGGTATATTTTGTATGTACATTTCTGATAGATATAATTTTATTCAACGGAAAAATAACCTTCGCTACTATATTTAATGGTTCATAAAGATTAGTAATAAAATATTTTAATGAGAATTGACAATATTCAATTTTGATTTATGACGGATATATATATAATAGTTAATTATCAAATTACAATGTACATTTTTAAATAAACATTTTAGACAATAAAGCAGCCACACATGGTAAAGGCTGGGTTATCGGATTGAAAACTGATGATTTTGAAATGTGAAAATCGCACCTGATCGTACAGTATCGCATCGGATCCAATGTAGGCGGTTCCGTATAAATAAACTATTTTGATTCCACGAGCGACTAAATCGGCCGGATTGCTCGGATAAAAATGGATAGGATCGGAGCGGATCCAATGTAGGCACTCTCGATATATTTCAGTCATTTGGTTTGCTTCCGAGTTCTGATTGTATCGCATCGGATCCAATGTAGGTGCACCCTAAGTCAGCTTTATCAACCATCAGTTCCGACAATTAATAATTCAACTTATCGCTCCCAACATGACAATAAGGAAATATTGTTTACAATATGGGAGGGAAGAGCCATTTTAACTCTTACATTTATATCGTAACATACATATATATTGGTATAGAATTCTATTATTACCTATTCTACATAAGCCTAGCAACCATTCCAGAATCCAGTTGTTGATTGAATCAGGTCGGGTAGTAATTGACATTCCTTAATCCCCTGGAGGTGGGTTATACACTCCAGTCACGGGGAATTGTTGACTATTCATTAAGCAGAGAAAGGGATCTAGAACCCAATGCTTACACATGCCCTCCGGTCCTCCAATCCCACTTATCAATTACAATTAGCAACAACCAACGTTTTAGTCAGATTGAAAATCCAGTCGATGGCAATGGCGTATAGTGGTTTAGGCGATTAGACGATCGAAACGGGAAATTCTTCCAACGATTTACGAGAAAAAAGTTTTTCTTGATGTTGGTATTTTATGAAATAATATTGGGACCAAAATGGAAATAATTCAATTGAGCCTGGATGACTGGATATGCCCTAGAACAGTGTGAAATGATCCGGGTGGATTGAGCAAATTCTTCATACAAAAAAAAAAAAAAAAAAAAGAGTTCCACCGCCAGATTTTTATCTTTTGGTTACCCACCTTTTAAACGCTTGGTCCAATATCCTATTTGATCCATTTCCAGCAGCTAACAGACTGAATAAAAGTCTTGCCAGTAGCGGGATTTGAACCACTCCGCTACAGAAACTAAGTTTAACTTATTTTATTTGTGCCGTTTCTGCCATCATCAGGAAAAATAATATAAATAATGCAACACCAATTAAAATATAGCAGCTTATGCTAACGGAAATTATAGGAATAGCAAGAAAATAACAGTAAAGGATAAATTAATAAAATAAGAAGAACAGAAAAAAATTATTATTTTTCTCACAGATTTCACTGGCACCAAAGTCATCCCGGGATTCAAAATTCAAGGGAAATGTAAATGATTTCACTGATTTAAAAATAAGACAAGTAGAAAAACTACCCAGTTATACTACTCAAATAATAAGTTCAACATAGAAAGTCACGAGGTCATCTTCTTTTCAGACGTCTCAGAGTGTTATCAGGGATTGGAGAACTAGGTTTGAAACTAGTGGGTTTGAGTAGAAATAAGGTTTGTCATGAAAGGACTGGTATCAACAACAAACGAGACATTAAGGTCATTATGCAGTACTTTGTTCGTTACAGAGTAAGGAGCATTGAGGATTTTGGTTGATAGGGATTGAATAGGAGAGAAATTTGATGGCTTATTGGAGCCCCAAAGCTCTACTTCGTAAGTCCAGATAGTTGAGTGTTATGTACTGTTGTATGCCCTTCGGAAGGGCCGTTAAACGGGGTATCAAGCCTGTACGATGTCAGGTACTCATTAAAATCCCTATCTGAATTAAACCTGGATAAGCAAAATTTAGAGCTATATAGCAACAAAAAGTGACGTTAAATCAACAAACAAAAACCTGTTCTATCTTTTTGGTATTGCATTGTACATATGTTTTTTTTGTTTTCCGTCTAGCTCCGATGATGGCCTAGGACTTGGGCTGAAAGGTTGGCACAAATAAAATAAGTTAAACTTATTTTGTGTAAAATTTATTGACTGCACCCCTTGACTATTTCATACTGTTCTAAATAACAATCTATTAAAACCTATTGGATATTAAATACACATGTATTTTACAACGTGGCTTATTTTATCGAATATCCTAGCCCATTCCTCTTCACGATGAAAAATTCTTTGTACCAGTATATCGCTTACGATGTTAAAGTATTTTCCAATATAAGCTTGGTCGCTCAAGTAAAAAAATGCGGTCTTAATATCGTTAATATTCTATTCTGGGACATTTAAAATATCTGAAATAACAGACTACTAATTAAATATTTATTCCATATTTATCCATAATAATACGTACTAATAATAATAAAAAAAGATTAGTAATTAATTACATTTAAACCGTTTTATGAGTATGATCGGTGTTTTTTTTAAGTTGTTAAATTTGTCAGAAAAGGGGGCTTGCTTACTTAAAAAGTAAGTTGGGGAAAGTTCAGGATAAAATTTAAACTGTTTATCTTTGAGGTGCTATTGGAAAATTGGTTTTGTTACTTTGCCATTTAAGTTTAATATTCGGGAGACACAAATTCTTTAAGATAGATTTTGAGGTTCTTATTTTTATATGACAGGATGAAATTGGTATGCATATTATTGGTGGTGTAAATGTATGGAGTTAAAAAAAAAATAGCGAAAAATTATAGGTGTTGTGTTTTGATAATTGATTAAGGATAGGTACTAAAAACAATATACAAAACGGTACCACTACAAACCAATAAGGGTCTAGGGTTCAGTAAATAGTAGAGACTGTAATGTGTCTAGATCCATAGTCATGTAGCGATGTAATTCTTCCGAGACCATGTAAGGGTATCCATTTAATAGAGGTTTTGTGAGTGTTAGGAGATTCTACAGTATGCTCAGGGTCAATCTGTAGCTGTCATGATATTTGGTAAATTATCAGTCACATCCATATTTGAGCCCATGACCTTAAGCACATCAACTCAGCTCTCTACTACACGCATAGCATCCTCGTTCACACTGCGGCACCTGAGGGCCTCTTGTGATTCACCCAGCCTCTCTAAGGTAGGTATCCTGAATTAGGGGATAAAATCCAGTCGGTTGAGCGTGATTTCTGACGAATCACCGCCCTGCACATCCGTTGTCCTAATAAAAATACAGTCTCTACCATGTACTGATTCCAAGACTCTTCACTAATAATAAGTAATGCAATTTATCGTTATTATTATTTGATGTAGCATTTCTTCATTCCAAGGCTTATTTTAATACGGTCTGATCTATCTTCAAAGGACAGTCTTGTAAAATTATTTTTCCAGGAGTAAAGGACAAAAAACAACAAAAAACAAAGTGTATTTATTTTTATTTGTGTAAGACTATGATCTAACTTTCTAAATATAATTTTTTCTTTTTGAACCTCAATGTTGCTTCTCCTTTATTATATCTTCTTCCGAGCCTTATTCACTGGAAATGGATTTTTAAAGTTCCTTTGGAGTTTTCACTACGAGCCGTGAAGGGTAAACATCCTTTGAGCGTTTGAGCATCTTGGAAATTGCAATGAAGCAAATCAAAGTGAAGGGTTGTCAAATGTACTTTGAATAAAAGTAAAATTTATAGAGCTATTTTGAATTCTCGTGCTGTATTAAGATTAACGTATAAGTTAGGAAAAATAAGTTTTCTTAAATTTCCTTATGATGGGGAATTCAAAATTTATACATATCCCTAATAATTAAAGGGATTCCACAAAAATGTCTGTGTTGCAGAAGTATTCTAAAAATACCCCACTTCTCTGGGGGTATTCAGTATATACCGACCGATATTTGAATTCCTCCTTAATTCGCCATTCTGCAGAAAAACTTTGAGTGATAAGAATATAGAGTATATCACTCCATGAGTAAAGAGCAATCAGGATTTCGGAACCGTCGCTCGTGAAAAAAGAAAAAATACATTTTTTTGGTTTTGTTTTAAAATTTATTTATTGATATTTACAACTGTATTGCAATAATACAACAACTAAATAGGCTAAGTAGATACATAATGACATGAGATAATGACAAGTAGAGAAACTACCCCCTGGTAGTACTCAAATCAAAGTTCAACAAAGAAGGTCACGTGGGCATCTTCTTTTCAGACGCCTCGGAGGATTATCGGGAATCGAAGAGGAAGCTAGGTTTGAAACTAGAGGGTTTGAGTGGTAATGATGTTTGTTATGAACGGGTTCGGGCCAAATCAGCAACAAATGTGACATTAAGTCGTTATGGATGACTTTATTCTTAAGAAAATAAGGAGCAGTGAGGATTTTACGAAGGATTTTGGATGGTAGGGATTGGATACGAGAGGAATTCGAAGTTTTAGTGGAGCCCCAAAGCTCTACTCCGTAAGTCCAAATATGTTGTATGATGGTCATGTAGATGAGTCTTTTGTAGTTAATTGGGAGCTCACAGCGTTTGACTAGTTAGTGTTGAAGTAGCCTGAAATGTCGAGCGATTTCTTGTCTTTTCAGTCTTGTATGAGGATTCCAGGTAAATCGTTTGTAGATGTGCAACCCTAAATATCGGATATGCTCTTCAGGTACCAGTGGGATATTATTAAAGGATACTGATGGGCAGGAAGCCAAAAAAATATGTTTAAATTCCATTTACATAAGAAATGGATTCCAGGAAGAATCAGTGTATAGCATTATTAATTGAATGTAACTCTAAAGTTGGTACCCTTATTTGTGGAGGGAACTCGTGGTTGAGAGCGATCTCTAACAAATCTCATATCATACTGAACTGAAGGTCTTTCATGGATTGTAGTGGTACAGTTCGTTTTAGTAGATTTGTTATTATCCGATTAGATAGATTTATTACTATTTTTTCAGCCCTAATAGGTGCCCTTTTCCCCCCAATTTAGTACACCTTTCAAAAACATTGACGTGCTGTTCATCCTTCTTTCTCAGTACCCAGATCTCAGAACATTAGGTCAGGACAGGTTCTTATAAATCAGCCCCTTTGTTCTCTTTTCGATAAGTTTAATTTACAATATTATACAATTAGATGGGTTTGAGTGAGAATTTTAATATTAAAGTATTTATAGCTTGAAGGTTGTGGAATATAACCTATTCTGCGCTGAGTTGCTATGCCAAAGATCCTGGATTCAAATCCAACTATGGTAGATAAAGTACATAGTCCGTTATAAGCCATGGGCAGACTTTCTTATGAGGGTATCCTTAATTGTGGAAAATTGGTGATTTTGGGTGATCTCCCTACAGGACAGTACAGCCTGTATCATACTGAGCCCAAGGCATTGCATATATTTTAAATCCATAGGTAAAATTAAAGAGGTAAAATATTTATTTGTAATGTTTATCCGATTTGATAGGTTTGGGTCAGCATATAAATATTTAAGTTAATTATAAGATATGATTTATATTAAAGTAATTATTTATAGCTTGATGGTGGTGGAACATAAATTTGTAATACGCTTTGCCGGAGGTCGTTTAAATCCCGCTGTGGTGATGATAATTATTTAATCAGTCAACAGCTATGGATGACCCCTGTGAGATCATCAGACCCTTCCGGGCTCACTTAGCTCTAGTGTGGGCACCCTTTATTGAAGGAAAACCTGGTGTTTGAGAGTGATCTTGGACAAATCCCTGCGCATTATTTGTCTCAGAAACAGTACAGTCTCTACCACATACTGAAAGCAAGACCTTTCATGGACTGTAATACTACAGTTTTTGTTTTCAAATAAATATTTTATTATCTGATTTAATAGCTTTTTGCCAGCATATTTATATTTATATATATATATATATATTTTTTTTTTAAATTTATTTATCTTCATAAATTGCATGGCAATATATATGTGGTTAGTTCATCTGGTTTGTATTTTCTTTATTTTCTTGAATATAAAAAAAGAAGAACAGAGAGTAAAAAAAATTAAGAATTGTACTGTAGTTTTTAAGTATGCATTTAAAACAAACAAATTGTAATGTACAGTATGTCCGATATGGATTGATCAGTATGCTGTGTATTAAGGCAATCCAATATAGTTGGACATCACTGCTGAAAATAAAGCATTTCTCTCTCTAGTTATAAATTTATAGTTAATTATAAGATGTAATTAATATAAATATGATTTATATTAAAGTAATTATAGCTTGAAGGTGGCGGAACATAAATCTGGAAGCTCTGCTAAGTGAGACTTGGTCCAGTAATTACAAAAGTCAAGTACCATCTGACCTACTTCACGGAGGACCAATTATTCTTTGTTTGTTCCGAAAATTAAATTCCGTTTCGCTAAGAACGTTTTCTCGGCAGAAGAATAAAAAAAACTGAGTCAAGGAATATTCGAAGGAATCGAAGAGACCTCGATGAAGAGGGAAATCGTAGGAAATATAATTGCGTCTAAAATGGAGATAGAACAATATTAGATTTAAACAATTGAGTTGAAAATTAAAAATATTTACCTAGGAAATCTCTAGTCTATAGTATACCCGCGCTAGGGGTTGGTGTATAATGTAAGAGCTAAATACTAAAAGTCAGGATTATTTAATTTTTTGTAAAACTAACTTCAACGCTATCCTCCAACTTACGCCACGTCTTTCCCTCGAAGGAGCAATTATTAACCTTTTAGGAATTTGTTACTTAGCTCAAAGAACCTTTAAGGCCCATTGCAACCTTCGGTATCATTTCGATTATATTGTTATATCCATTGTATTAAATACTTTCAAAAATATATATTTTTTAGATTAATTTATTGATATTTACAACTGTAATAATATTACAACAAGTATATTTGCTAATATGAACAAATAACATGAAAAAAAAACACTTGTGGAGAAACTACCCATCGCTAGCACTCTAATAAAGTTCGAGGCCATCTTCTTTTCAGACGCCTCGGAGGTTTATCAGGAATAGTATGGGACAAGTTGAGAGACTAGCGGATTCAAGTGTGTATAGAACTTTTCATGGAAGGATGGGTATCTAGTTTCAGCCAAATCAGCAACATATGGGATATTAAGATCATGATGGATGAGTTTGTTTGTGACATAATAAGGAGCATTAAGGCTTTTACGAAGGATTTTGGATTGTAAGGATTGGATACGAGATGAATTTGATGGCTTAGTAGAGCCCCAAAGCTCAACTCCGTATGCCCAAATAGGTCTGATAACTGTCATGTCAATGAGTCTTTTGTAATTAATTGGGAGCTTAGAGCGTTCGTCCAGTAAAGGTTGAAGCAGGCGAAAACGTGGAGTAGTTTCTTGTTTTTTCAGTCTTGTATGAGGATTCCAAGTGAGACGTTTGTCCAGATGGAGTCCTATGTAATCTCAAATATATAAAAAAAAAATATGAAAAACAAAATACGTCACCAATAAAGTAGACGAAAAGCAAAACTATTTATTTTAGAATAAAATTCAGATCTTTTACAGTGTATTTCTAAAAATTCAAACAATAGTAATGTCCATGGCAATAGATAGGAAAGTAATCCTTCAACAAAAGTATTATGATATTTGAGAAAACTTATACCCTATTAAACTTTTACTTGCTATTATCATTATTTGTTTAATAATTATATTTTAACAATATATAACAAATGACGTTTGTATAATTTCTGAAATAATTAGTTTTATTATTATTATAAATTATGTTTTTTTAAATATAGAAGAATGCTATTATTAGGTTTTATTACTATGTTTTAAATTTATATTTCTGTCTAATTGTATTTTTTTTGTTTAAATTAAAAAATAAACAATATATGAGTTTAGCAGCAGTTATAATTCGCTTTACTGACCTATTTAACTTAACAAAAATCGTTTGTGGTGATAATAATAAAAAAACAGATAGGAAAAATCTGCTAAAAAAGTTGATTTTGTAATATTTTTACGGTATCGGTAATGTGATAATGACCAATTACCTCATAAAACATTTACAACCCATTAATTATTAATACCAATAAAAGGATGCTAGCATTATTTCATTAAAATAAATAAATATTTTATTTTTCATTATCAATGAACGCGAACCTTATTAGGTAATATAATGTAATATTTTGGAGCTAAAAGCAAAAATAAAAAACACCTACAACCCTAATAAGATCTTCGGTTCAGTACATGTCAGAGACTATACTGCTTCAATGACAACGTTTGCGCATGTAGATGGTTTCAAGGCTCAATCAAGGTACTAACATTATTGAAGCTGGTTGAATCTCGGGAGGACCTGTATATCCTATTGGGTCCATCCGTGGATCTTAACAAATTCAGTACATTATCTTAAAAGACGTATTTGAACCCTTAACCTACAGCATAGCAACTCAGCGCCCTTAACACAGAGCTACCCTCGATAAAGGATGCTAACGTGCAATTAGCCTTTTTATTTTTTGGTCAATGTCTCGAACAATTATCAAGATCCACTTTACTGCTGGCAGTTCAGCTCTAACTACCCAGTCCTGAAAGCCACTTGTTCTCAGAGTGAACCTGATTGGGATTTTAAGGATTTGAGGAGTAGGAATGGAATAGGTAATCGTTCACTGTCTAAAATTTTGTTCTAATTTGATTTTTACCTTAAAATTAAACCGCTATTTACCTAATATGAAGGAAAATTATAAAAATTTCAAACGATAATTATTATTAATCATATTTTATTATGTTCATTTGTTAACTACAGATATTTTGCCATGAATCAAATTTAAGCAAAGCATGACTTCCTTTAATTTGTAAATAACACTTCAACCATTGAATCTAAATTTAATAAAAATTAAAATCTTCTAAATTTAAACTTTAAACAAATCGTATAATAATAATAATAAAACGAAATTTCAGGGATAATTTCCTGATCCTCAGAACACTCTTATGTATGTTCGAGTGGGAAACAGTTGACGGGATAATTCTAATGAAGGGTTGATTAGGCCAGGAGGTGCAGTCAAAGATTACACAAAATTAGCAGAACTTTTAATTGTGTCCACATTTCGGCCTACGGTGTAGGCCATCTTTAGGGCAAATAGCGGGTGCCTCGGCTGTGATGGCTGGTCAGACTAATAGCAGTTGACAAGTGTTAGTTTGACAAGACACCCCCTGACCTCAATCCATTATTATATATAATGCGATTTTACATATTTTTATTTACTCCCATTTCCATTCATACATTAAAGCTATTGGAAGTACCGTAGTATTGTTGATAATCTTTTTTAAGAAACCTTATTCTCTGTAGGGGTATTTGTAAGTAAATTACATTTACTTTACAAAAAACATATATACCCTACCCCGATGATATATATATATATATATATATATATATATATATATATATATATATATATATATATATATATAGACATACTAGCTTATGCCCGCGGCTTCACTCGCGTGGAATTTCGTCTGCCACATAAAGTCTCGTGAAAGATCATTTTAAATAAATAATTTAATTACACTCGTACATAAAAAATTTCAGATGTCTAACTTCAAAACTGACGGGTTCTTTACTACCTTCGAACCCCTATTATATTAAAGAAGAAACCCTTGAGGTGGAATTATCCAAAGTTCTTTCTTAAACAACCTATCTACAAATTTCAAAATGCTAAGTTCCTGATTTGCCTTTAATTATGTACTATTAAAGGGGGTACATGCACCCGCGCCCCCACATAAATCTGCCCTAGCTGTAGCCTATGACGTATAACCTATTTTATTCAATAAGTTTCATCCAAATCCGTTCAGTAGTTTTTGCGTGAATAAGTAACAAACATTCGCATTTAAAATATTAGTAGGATATCAAAACAATAGTTTCTTTCTCCAATTTTAACCACTATTATCATGTGATTTGCCTTTAATTATGTACTATAATGGATTCTCCACAGTACGTAAAAAACTGTCGGGGGGGGGGGGGTGCACCCGCGCTTGCTATAGCGTATGTGTTATTCTGATGTATAAACTATATTACTGTAAAGTTTCATCCAAATTCGTTCAGTAGTTTTTGCGTGAAAGAGAGACAAACTTTCACATTTATAATATTAATAAGATTAGTAAGATATCAAAACAAATAGTTTCACTCATGTTCTTTCTGTTATTTTAACAACTATGATCATGTGATTTGCCTTTAATTAGGTACTATTATGGATTCTCCACAATACCTAAAATACGGTAGGGGGGGCACGTGTACCCCTGCCCCCCCATAAATCCATGCTTGCTATAGCCTGTGTGTTATTCTGAAGTATAACCTATATTGCTGTAAAGTTTCATCCAAATCCGTTCAGTAGTTTTTGCGTGAAAGAGAGACAAACATACAAACTTTCACATTTATAATATTAGTAAGATACGAGGAATTTCTTCACCTCTACATATGATGCCTCTTAAAGGATTCTCTTATCGTTATCAACTCCTAAAAAAACGGAAGGAACAATACTTAAGGAGTTTATGATTGTTGTTACAATGTTCTCTCGGAGTCAACTCCTTTTCTTCTGTCCCGGGGTTAGCCACCTTATCACGCTCTACAGCAGAGAATGCGGCAGATGCTGAAAACTTTAGCTATAATTCGTTCTCCCTTATCTATCCGCCATATCCTGTCTTATACACTCTGTATAAATGTATTCACAAAACTTTTATATATGTATTTTTTTATCTGAATAACATATTTTACGTATAGAGTTTTTATAAAAACCTGGAAGTCGGCCAATATATTGGAAACAGTTTATTTTATTTCCTTTCATATTTCTAGCGATTTGTAGGTAACGTTTGGTTTGGATGAAGATCGGATAACTCCAAAATTACAAAACTTGACTTTTTCACATTTTTCGCTATTTGTCAAGGAATTTCTTCTAATACGACACACCTTATTTCACATGGTTTTAGTATGGTTCTGAATGTGCAGTTTGGAGAGCATAAAGCATTGCTTGACTGAAGCAGCAAAAAATTGTTGAAAAGGCAATTTAAGAAAAAAATTTTATCCGCTATTGATAACGAACGCCTAATATATATAGTATTATATATGAATTTCCGAATTCCAATGAATTTGGTTTCCAGGAATTTTAATCATTTTCCATCGAGTTAATAAATAATTAACAAACAATTTTTGATTATTAATGAAATAATCACTTATTTTTATCGATTTCTTTTCACTCTAATATAGAAAAATATATTGTATATAATATTTATATATAGATGCATTATATGTATAAATATAATTAGCATGTCTCTCTATAATAAAAGAGGGATATATTTTAGAATAAAGTTTCGGGGGTGTAATAAATTTACATGACGGCAGTTTTTACTGTTCGGCATTGTATTATTTTATTATTAACCCCGGTTTGGAAAAGATACTAAGGCATAATACGAAAAATAAAAAAAGTGCCTTAAAAATACAAAATATAGGTTATAAAAAGTGCATTAAAAATATTCATTTTTTTAAACAGTTAATAAAATATAATAATAGAGTGTATAAAAAAAATGACCGTTTTACCAAATTCTTGTGAATATTTTAACGATATTTATTATTTATGAACACTTAATAATCTCTTTAGAGCATTCTTTAAGCTTGTTTACTAATACTGGACTTCTTAAAAAAAAAAGCCTCAGTTTAGTTATTGATTTCAAAGAAGAAACATGACAGTGTCCTACAAAATTTTCGTGATTTTAAGACATTTTAAAAGAAAAAATTCACAGCCGCTGAAGCAACTCGTTAAATTATTAAATATGAAGGGAAAGGTGTCCTTGACCAGCGCACTACGCGGCGTTGGTTTGAAAAATTTAGCAGTGGTATACGAGTTGGAAAGGAAGAAGGGCTCCGGGCGACCATTAATGGATATTGATGTGGTTCTGAAGGAAGGGAGTGTGGTATGTCGAAAGATACTGTTATTCGCTATCTAATACAAATATTTAGCTAAAAACGGTCATTTTATTTTACACCCCATTAATAAAAAAAAAAATACAATTTTTTAAATGGGATATGACTTATGAAAACGTGTTAAGAGAAAGGAAAATAGATAACATAACAACTATACAACAATTAGACTGTGGAGATTTGAACAATTATATAATTGGAAAAATGGACAGTGGGTGGTGTCATCGAGCACCTGTACCAGCATTAGAAGCTATGAGAAGTTTTGAGTTCAGTACGTATTGGAGACTGCATTTTTTTTTAGTCTTTTCAGGGAGATGACTTTTCCATGATCACACTCAACCGCCAGTTTCTCTCCCAATAATGGTACCCAATTAATTAAGGCTGGGTGAGCCCCAGGGAGTCTGTAGATCCCACATGACCCACACATTTATATATATTTATATATATATATATATATATATATATGACCCATATCCGTGTATATAAAGATTAAATAATTTATCTGTTATAGTCAAATTTTAAATCGGAATCTTCATTGCAGTAACTTAGCGCCTCAGACAGTAATCCTGCTTTTTTTTTTGGTACCCTCTAGTATTTATTAATAGTATTGTAGGATAATTGCGATACACGAACATTTTCCTCTATACGAAATAGTAATTATATTTGAGTACCCATTTAATTATTTTGCTTGCTTGATAAATGTCCAATCCATGAGAATCCGACGTAGAAAGGGTAATAAAAAAGAGATGGACACAAAGAAATTGTAAAATATATCACGAGGGAGAGTTAACTGTTTTAAAATTAGTCACTGCTTTAGGTTCAACGAATAAGAATTGCCCTTTCTGGGAGAAATGCTTAGGCTTTAAGCAAGAAATATCTCTCTTCACTCTTAGCGAATACTTCTCTTTTCTCTGGTTCTATCATTAATTTTGTAGTTCATCTATCGCCTAAATACAAGTAAACAAACAAGAATAAAACTTGGAATTCAACTAAGACAATAATACTAATGAACATAGCGGTGAAGATAAAAATAAAAATTATAGCTATGAGTTAATACAAAATCTTACTATGGGAAACTGGAGTGGCAAAACTAGTACTAAGAAAACAAAAAATTATATCAAAGTTGATTGAGAAGAAAATAGTTGACTTGATTTGAACCCGGGTCTACCGCATATCTAGCGCGGTGCTCTAACCAAATGAGCTATCAGGCCCGTACCCAGGCCAGACAAATCCATTCTCTTCACCGATCTTATATCCCCATGTTCTCACAATTTCTGCGATGTATACACGGGGATGAATGTTCATTGAACATTAATTTAATTAGGATTTCGTAAAGCAATGTTCAATGAACATTCATCCCCGTGCAAACATCGCAAAATTTCGAGAAAACGGGAATATAAGATGGGTGAAGAGAATGGATAATGGATATCTGGCCTGGGTACGGGCCTGATAGCTCAGTTGGTTAGAGCACCGTGCTAGATATGCGGACGGATTAATCACCTCCCCGTACAACCATTGTCCAAGAAACAATACAGTCTCTACCACTGACCATGCACGAGTTGTAGCGGTACAGTTTTTTTTGCCTATATGTACAAGGTCTCAGATGTTAAATGCTTTACTTTAAATAGCTATAAAAAATATAGAACCATATGAGCATTTTTTCTTAATCACTTTTTAGTATTTGTATTTCATTGATGGAAAATTTAATGAAATATTTGTACATTATGTGTGTAATGTACTTAAATGATTCACGGTTGTAATATACAATGTATGCTTTATAAAGTCGTTACATAAATGTTTGCCGGAAATATTTTAGGCATGTTCCGCATACTACTCAAGAATTTCCAGGAGCTCTCACGAAGATTGGGTTATTCTACAAACAACCTGTTACATGATATGCTCATGGCGGGGCATTGAGGAATATTTTCGGAGTTTTCAATCCAAAAGCAATAAATTCGCTATTGGAAAATTATTGGAGTAAATAATAGTTTAAAAACACACTTAAATACAAAGCAAAACGGATTTATAAAATAATTGTTAGTAAGTTTAAAATAATAATGAGGGATGCCTCAAATCTGGCTGTGGCAAAGATTTTAATTAATCTTTTAGCGGCCCGAGAAGGGTAGTATGGGATCTAGGATCCTCCTTGGGCTCATTCAGCCTCTGTAAATTGGGTACCCGAAATAATGGAGGGGAAATTTGGTGGTTGCGCAGGATCTGGAACAAATCACCTCAGTACACAACCGTTATCCAAAAGTAAATACAGTATCTAGCACTTAGTGAACCGACGACCTTCATCATTTTTAGTGATACAGATTTATTAAATATATAAAACAGACAATAGGATCTTTTCAAGACTTTCTCCAATACTAATATAATTAAAATTAAAAGCCAACATCCATTGGTCTATGGCATTCTAGATAATTGGGAACGGAATGAAACCAACAAGAGGAGCTGATTGGAGACATTAAACAGAGAATCCATTTTGCTCCGAGACAAATCTCATTAACGGAAGTCTTCTGACGTAAAATATGACGTGATTAGGAAGTCATCTAAGCCTCCATGATAGCGCAACATAATTATATCTATTGCGGTGGGTATCTCTTCATTTTATGCTAATCTTCTATGCCATTAGTCAAGTTAACTATAAATCTTACAAGTCAACATACTGTCATAAAAGTGAAATCCTGTCACTACAAGACTTTTTGTGGATGGAAGACTTTTCTGTTTCTATGACAACGATTGTGCAGGGATGTTCTTTGTCTGAGATCACGCTCCATTAGGGGCATGAACTTTTTAGAGGCTGAGTGAGCTCCAGAGGGTCTAAATACTCGTGTCCTACAGGCTTTATCTATATCTTTCGACATAGGTAATAGTTTAGTTTCCAAAGCTAGGTTTGAATCCTGGACCTTCAGCCCAGCGCCTCAGGGCTCAACACACTATTCTACGCCGCTCTCTATAGATGAGGTTTTATTTTTGAAAGCGGTTTATGTCCAATTTTATCGTTTATTAATATATTTAAGGGTTTGTATTTGAATTATTTTAATACTACAACACTCAACACTACAAGAACATGGGCAAACACTATCTTCATAGCACTTGGTGATTAGAATTTGCTGGTTTTTGCATATGATGCATTTAACATGCTTTATATTAATTAGGAAAATATAGAATAGAATAGAAAAATGGGACTAAGTCCCTTTAGAATAACAAATATGAATAGAAAAAGAAACATAATATTTATCTGGCCAGAAGGCTAAATGTTAAAAATGCGTGTAAAAAGTGACAGAAAAAAATTTAAAAGAAATATTTGAACAAAAAATAATAATAATTAAATAAACAGTAAGAATCTTGACAAGATATTAAAAAATTAAAGAGAATATGTAAATTCATAAGTTCTGTTAAATGCATGAGCTAGCATGCTGTAATTTCTTTGATGTACATCTTAAAAAACAAAATTGAAACAATTAAATAACACAACGAATTATTCTATACATAACATTCTAAGCAAACGACATATACACCTTTTAGATTTTATCATCCTCCTCATACAAGACTGAAAAGACAAGAAACTGCTCGACGTTTTCGCCTACTTCAACATTTACCGGACAAACGCTCTAAGCTCCCAATTAATTACAAAAGACTCATTACATGACAGTTATCAGACCTATTTGGACATAAGGAGCATAGCTTTGGGGCTCTACTAAACCATCAAATTCATCTCGTATCCAATCCTTACAATCCAAAATCCTTCGTAAAATCCTCAATGCTCCTTATTATGTCACAAACAAACTCATCCATTATGATCTTAATGTCCCAATGTTGCTGATTTTGGCCCAAACTAGATACCTATCCTTCCATGAAAAGCTCTATACACACTTGAATCCGCTAGCCTCTCAACTTGCTTCCCATAATATTCCTGATAACCCTCCGAGGCGTCTGAAAAGAAGATGGCCTCGAGACCTTCTTCTACAGAACTTTATTAGAGTGCTATCAATGGATAGTTTCTCCACAAGTGGTTTTTTTTTCATGTCCTTTGTTCATTACAGCAGATTTACTTGATGTAATATAATTACAGTTGTAAATATCAATAAATTATTCTATTCTCTCTCAGATTTTGTCATGAAATAATAATCATTAAAATTATTTTTAAAGATAAACGATCTTTTAATATTCACATGGATTACCTTATTTCACAAAAGAACACCTCAAAATTTTAATTATTTATAGTTGTAAAAAAATGTATTTGGAACTGCATGCTATTAATTAGAAAACACGCTAAATATACGAATATGAATCTATTTAATGAATTTTCTGAAATTCTAATTCATTATTTCATAATGATACTTGTAAGATTTAATTAGTATTTGCCGGGTTCGATGAGGAGTGTGGTAGAGTAATTATCTAATCTATTAACAGCTGTCGGTCGACCCTATGGGAACTCCAGACCCTCCTGTGGCTTACCCAGGCTCTGTAGTGTGGGTACTGTTAATTGTGCTCCGACCCCACCGACATTTACAATGTCCCATAATTTATACACTTAATTCATTCACAAGAAATTAGTGTCAGTCACTCAGGCATATTCATTAGCCAATAAATATCATGTTGTTTACTAGCCTTCAATCAAGATTTCGCCAAGTAGATTCTCTCTGATTATGAAATTTATGTTACATAAAATTATAAGTAACTAACGTTAATTATAACTAAAGGAGGTACCTGCTTCCCCACATAACCATAATTTCTCTAATTGTATAATATAATTGTTCTAACGATTTTAATTCTTATTGTTGTATAATAGTCGTATTTTATAAATTTATTACTAATCGAATTTTTTGTACGTATTAGAGAGAAACCGAATTTTAATAGAGTTCTTTTGAGGAATATTTATTTCTTCCTCTTTGTAAATGTTTTGTGCTGCAATTATTTAAATTTGAGAGGTAAATAGTTGACTGGAAGATTCTAATGAAGGATTGGTCAGGGGGTGCAATCTATAATAAGTTTTTCTTATTTTTGTTAATTATTGACTGCACCCCCTGACCAATTCTATCCTTCAGTTTAATTATTTAAGTACTGATAAATATCAAAATTTATTTTTTCATTGAAAATAGTCGCTGTTTTTCATAATAAACTAGACGATTAAATAGTTCAGCGTTTATATTTTTAATCAATATTTATTTCATTGTAATTGGGGAGCGGGATAACTCAGTGTTAATGATTCCAGAATGAAATCCGGCTTTGTCAAATAAATTATTTAATTAAAAAATATTTAATCTGTTAACAGCAACGGATGGACGCAGTGGGAACTATAGACCATCCATTTTAATATTTTAATAGCGTAAATATATTCAATGACAGACTGAAATTCATTTAATCATCAATTTGATATTAATGTACTGAGGCAATTACTTAATGAATTTGTTCAGTCGTGTAACTGTCAAACAGTGTCTATCCAATAATTTAGTCACTGCCGCCATGATCGGCTATAGCCATCTAAATAAAAAGAAATTATATATACACCATATGTTCTCCGATTATTCTCACTTGCTGCTCAACCGTGGAGGAATCGCCAGCTTGCAAAAATTCACGGCATCACACTGAGAAGCAATCTTGGATCTCTGCAACCCCTCTGCTATTCTGTTGTCCAGAGAGGACGACACTGATCAACCAAGACGATTACCAGGCATTTGGATCATTTGAAGACCAGGTGACGATTATCAACTAACTATGTAAGTAACCTTTACTTGGATTAACAAGCTCCCTTTGTGGTTACAATACTTTAAAGACTATTTGGCATCGTCATCCAATAAGGAGGCTACCGTCCCTCGCCGAGTGGCCCCGTCGCCCGAGTTTTCTATTCCGCTATTAAGAGACTTCATTTCTCGTTAAGTTGTCTAATGAACAGTTATACCTAATATTAGTTAAAAACCATAGTTCCTTGTTCATTATTTTGTTCTGGTTCCTGTTAGAATTGTTACTTTAATTTTGTATATATATAATTTTGTATTTATGTTTCAATGTAATAATTCACATGTTTCAGTATTGATCTAATTTATTAAATTTATCGAACATATTCAAAATTAAAAATATTTTATTATTTCATTTCATTTCATTTTTTTGTTTTGTTTTTTTTCTATTCAGGCTAATCACGCCTCAACAGATTTGAACAAAGATGGAATTATTGTTAAATTTGTAATATTTATAATTCTATTTTAATATATCTCCTAAAAACTGGTTTAATAAACTTATTTCGTATTATATTACCGTTAATGTATTATTGAATTTATATTTTAGCACTTTCGCTTTTCATTGTAAATTATTTTTCAATAATTGGAAATTACACCAATTCAGTTGTTTTGTGCGTCGACCACTGGGTGTGTTAGTCAATCAGGTTACAGTTTTATATAAACTTCGCATTTGTGGCGTGTTGATAAAAAGTAGCCTATGTCCTTCCCCAGGCTTGAGATTATCCATATCAAATTTCATCCCACTGATTAACAAACGGAAAGGGCAGAAGTTTACTGTTGTTCGTGCCAGTTAAGGATTAGTATGTAATGTTATTGAATTTATTGAAAAGGATTACTTAGTATAACGGTATCACTTGTCGTACGGTAGCTGCGTGAAGTGAACTATGTTCCTTTATTTGTTTTGCTCACCGAAAATAGTTAGATTTTGCGAGTAAAAAACACGTGAGTAAGCATACAAACTTTGTCCCATTTTTCACCCCCTTAGGGGTGGAATTTCGAAAAATCTTTTCTTACAGTTGACTACGTCATACAAAGAACACACCCTCTGAGTTTCAGCGGTTTAGGCGGTTAGGCGGTTTGTTAGTCAAGACGAACTCTTTTATATATATTTGTATATATATATATATATATATATATATATATATATATATATATATATATATGTATATATATATATATATATATATATATATATATATATATATACACACATATAACGGCTGAGGCAGACAGTGGGAAGATGATTTGATCCTGCGTTAAAGATGATTTGGGTTTAGATTGTTTTCCGTGAACGGAAATTTGTAAGCAATGATTGTTCGTATCGGCATCGAGCTTGCGGGTCCCCTTAGCCTTATTATTGTTATTATAATTAGTAAATTAGAGTGATTTTCATTTCTTAATGAACTTAAACACGGTTTTATTCAGTTTATTTAAATTGATTGTTATTATTATAACTACTGAGTTTCCATACCGGAAATCCTGGTTCAAATCCGGCTGGTAAGATTTTTATTTAGTCTGTTTTACAGCCGGAGACGGATCATATAGGATCTAGGACCATCCTGGGGCTCACCCAGCCTTTATAAAATATTATAAAAATAGGGTACCCAAAATAATTCTTGTAGAACCGTTGTCTATGAAACATTACAGTCTCCACCATATACTGAACCCCAGACCCGTACAACCTGTTGTAGTGGCACAGGTTTTTTTTTTTACCTACAGTTTTTTGTTTTTGTTTTCATGCTCTTTTATTTTAGCCCCTAATGTTTCCTCTGTTTCCTCTTTTTTTTTTAAATGCTCCTCTAGGTCGATTTCGGTTTAACATCTAATTTCCCGGACAGTTCCCTGCGGTTTCGTTGAGGCCGAATTTTCTCTTCGGTTCCTAATGTATTATTTATTCAATGCGGTTCATGTAATTCTATCAGATCT
Source organism: Arma custos (assembly GCA_037127475.1). NCBI lineage: Eukaryota > Metazoa > Arthropoda > Insecta > Hemiptera > Pentatomidae > Arma > Arma custos. The sequence continues at coordinate 56,907,558 of CM073765.1, forward strand.
TTTCGGCGATTGAACTTACCGGGAAAGTTTGTAATTCTTATGTATTTATTTTCACTCATAACTTCTTGATGCTATTCACAAGGCAATGAGGATTCTAAATACTTGTTTTAAAAGTTAAAAAAAAGATAATCGAATTTTTGTATCTTGATTATATCTAGCGAAGCGGAGTAGGTCAATGGGCAGAGCGCTGAGCTGCGTTATTGTAGATCCTCAGTTAGAGACCGGTTGGTTGAAATAAATTATTTAATTTATTAGGAGCCTGGAATTCGCCCTTTGAGATTTTGAGGAACATTAAGTCTCAGATCCTATGTCTACGACGTAATGGGCTAACCATAATTGAGGGAGCTGTGTAAGATTTGTAATTTATTCTACAAACATCTTTGAGTTGGACCTGAGAGATTTTGAAATCTTCTTAGGGCTCATCCAGCCTCTGTAAATTTGTAACCTATAAGTGAGAGGAAAAAAACATGGACGGTGAGCGTGATTTAATCAAATCACTATTCTGCCCAACCGTTGGCTTAGAAGAAGTTCACTACCTACCATCTACTAAACCCAATTATCTTCATTGATCGTAGTATTACATTATTTTGAATCCATTTATTTAGCTTTTAATTATGGCAGATGTAATCCCCATTTCAACTAACCAACAGTCCTATTATATGAGCAGTGTTCCATACTCCTGTCCTGTTCTAAAACTGTTGAATATCAAATTATGGGCAGTGTATTGCAGTAACTCTTTAACTCCTATCCTGATGTCTGGAGGCAGTTCAAACTAACAGCTAAACACAAGTCCCAATTAGTCTGAGCAATGTAACAATAGCAGTGCTCTTAATTGCTTTCATGTTATATATGTCATATCCTGCTTAGTTTGTCACCCTGATTTCACGAGTTAATTTCGTCCAAAAGTAGTGTAAATTCGAATTTATATATTAGAGAATGACCATTGCGTGCATGACCCAACGTCATAACCCAAAAAACCTAGTTTTCAATAGAGGTATTGGTTAAGCAAAGTCCAATTGGAATGATGATATTGAAATTCTTTAACCATTATCAAATTTTTAATAGCTTGAACCTTTTTTGATTTTAACGTATGCCATTTCCAAAAAAATTCAAGTTCTAACTAGAAAAAATTCATTCTATGACTTTATAAAAAAATAAATGTAGGAAATGAAATACCAGATGTTTCGTTCCTGAATTGAAAAATTTCAACCAAAAACAAGTACTACAGAAGGATTGATTCAAAAATGCATATTTTTGAGTTATGTCGTAGTTTTTTTGAAGGAGCGATGCCTGTACCATACAGCTGATGTGTGATGACATTTTTTCTTAACGAGTTTTGATGAGTTAAAAAACTGCATATTTATATCAATTGCGGTGAATATTTCAATGGCTAACCTTCTGTACTAATATTCAAATTAAATGTAGATAATTTTAAGTAAACATATATAGGATTTTAAAAAAATATCTTGCCACTATAATCCTTGAAAAATCCCACTAAATACTGTACTGACTTATACTGTTTCTAGTATAACGGATATGCAGGAAATTGATATCACACTCAAACGCGAGGTTTTTCCATTAATCAGTGTAGCCACTTTATAGAGCTGGATGGGCCACAGCATAGTTTGTACTTCTCACTGGATCCATCCATAACTGTTAAATGACATAAAAGTTGCCTGCCACAGCTGGGTTTGAACCCTGGATCTTCAGTATAGAAACTCAGCACTCTACACATTTTAGCAACTCTCGCCCTAATATTTTAAATAATGGTATACAAATTATGTTTAGAAAATCCAATGAAACATTTATTTTGTATCCAATTAAGGGCACTAACGTGATAGAGGCTGGGCGAGTCCTAGGTGGGTTGGTAGATCCCGCAGTGTTCCTCAGTCAGTGTTGACAGATTACTCTTATTATAAATTCGATAAAATTGGTTCACAAATTTAAACAATTTTTCAGATATCGATCATATTATATGCTTGTTACCCTAAAATTCTTTTTTTGTTTATTAAATTGCTTTGCTAAATGTAAATGAATTTACTATAATTTATTTAATTGTTATATGATATAATTTTTTAAAATGTTTTATTTGAAAAGAAAAGACATTGCAAGAACCGGGACTCGAACCCGGGTATTTCACCTCTCCGTGGTTTCCTGGCCATGTCTTTTCTTTTCAAATAAAATATTCAAAAAATGATATCACATAACAATTAAATAAATTATAATAAAATTAATGACTTAAAGTCAACAAGATCCAAAAATAAATGTTCAATTAACATTCTCTCCGTGTATACATCGCAAATTGCGAGAACACGGATATATAGGATCAGTGAAAAGAATTAAATGAATTTACATTAGTACTAATATTATTTAATTATAATCTTAATGTGGTCGTAAGGTTGGAAACGGTCGTCTACAGTTATTTTGAAATGTTATCTTCTGCATCATCGTCTGTTGCGGAAATGAATCCTCTTCAATGAATTTCTTTCAATTTTCGTCTTTCTGCTTCGTTTTTTATTCTTTTTTATGAGTACTTCTTCACTCTATCAATTCTTCCACACTATATATCCATATATTATTAAGTAATAATTCAGTTATTTTGGGTAAGAGAAAATAAAAACCATTTTCCAGTTGTTGTTTATTCAGTTATTTTCACTCTTTAGAGACGTTTCGACACTATGGTGTCATTCTCAATCCTTTCTTCTCCTGCATTTTTTAACTTTAAATAAATAAATTAACGATAATTACAATACTATAAATAATTTAATCATGAATGTCCAAAGATAACACACTATAAGTATAAATACCTGGAAAGTCATACTTTTAAAAATTCTTAGGAGATCACTAGTCCTCCATGGTCAATAAATAATATTGCATTACAAAACCAAATTTTGATCTTTGAACCATCAGATCCTTTTTCTCATTTCTATGAGTCATTAGACTTTAGTATAAAATAACAAATTTATGTTCTAACAGCACATCAACAAAAATAATACAAAATAAAGTAAAAAACAATTTTTTTTTATTTATTTTTTTTTAAATTTTTTTTTTAATTTAATTTATTTAATTATTTTATTATATATATAATTTAAAAAAATATTTTATCAAATCAATTAATTAATTATGAAATATATGGACATTTTTTTTATTTTTTAAAGATCTACTAGTAGGTTATATGGTCAGGTTATTATAATTATTATCTGATTTGTTTTCAAAGTATAAGTCATCTTATGATCTATTATTTTTTAATTTCAAAATTATGGATGAATATAATGTACTGATTTCTCCTGCTTCTTTTCTATCGTTTACAGCATTTTCCAATTTATCATTTATGAATAAAGCCTCTAATTTTTGTCTTTTAATAGTATTAGCCTCTCTATGCAAAACTTTAGGCTTTTCAAAGTCAAAAGTGAGTAATTCTTTTTTTACAGTGTGCTGATAATGCGGTATTTGTTTTAGCTTTAGGTTTAATGTTATTTTGATGGTGATATATTCTGTTTTTTAAATGTGTACTTGTTTGTCCAATGTATATTCCATCACAATTATTACAAGTAAGTTTGCATATTAAATTTTTGTTTTCCATAATTGGTATCTTATCCTTTTGACTTGTTATAATGTTTTTGATTGGGTTTCTTGTTTTGTGTGCTATCCTCATTTCTGGTATGTCGTAATTTTTAAAGGTTGGTTCGATTTTTTCTGATAAGCCTCTGATATAGGTTATACTATTATATTTAATTTTATTATGTTTTAATTCTATATCCTGTACTTCTGTTAATATATTAATTTTATCATTGTCTATAAGTTGATCTATGTTATTAGTTTCTGTATTAAAAAATTAGTTATTTTAGATTGAGAAGGTTTAATTTTTACTGCATTATTTTGGCTATGTATTTTTGAAATGTCAGTAGATTCTTTTGTATTTCATTTATTTTTTATATTTATAGGTAAGTGATTATCTTTTATATTATTATTTAAATTTATTTGTTTATTCCATAAATCTTTTATTAGTTTGATTGGAAATGCGTTGTTCAGAAGGATTTTCTAAAATTTTGTTTTTCGTTTCTTTCAAAAATTCTACATCTGTTAATTTGATTGATCTATTAATTAGATTTAATGCTATGTTTTTGATTTGATGCCTCGGATGATTAGAGTAATAATTAAGTAATTTACTTGAAGTGATATCATTTTTATACCATTTTGTTTTAAGGTTATTATTTTGGTTTCTTATGATATGAAGGATTGAGAATGACACCATAGTGTCGAAACGTCTCTAAAGAGTGAAAATAACTGAATAAACAACAACTGGAAAATGGTTTTTATTTTCTCTTACCCAAAATAAATGAAGAATAAATCCAGTTTAAAAAAAATTATAAGAATGTAATAATCCAGCTAAACTTGCCTTTTTGTTACAGATAATGTTAAGTAAATAATTGGGGAAGTAAAGTAAATAAATTCTCTTCTTTAGGGAGAACTGTTTATTTGGAAGCCGACGTTTCGTCCAACATTGCAGTTGTTCTTCTGGGCTGTTATAGTGGGATCACACTTGATACTAGACCAGGGATCGGCAACATGCGGCTCTTTTGATGTGAAGTTGCAGGCTCTTTAGTTCCATACTCAAATACTATTTATTTTATATTTTTAAAAATTTAAAAATCGTTCTGAATCGATTAACGAGGATTGGGCACCGATTCTATCTCTCAGCCACTTTTCACCACACCCCTCCCCCGTGATACGCATCGTCACAGTCGCCAGTCCTTTGGAAGCTCTCGAATGATGCCTTTGTCGGATGTTTCTAAGTAGGTTTTAATTCGCTTTCGACGCAAGACAATTTGGCGTCTTCGCCAGTGCATTGGCTGTGACGTATAGTTTGTAAGTAAAAAAGTTAGAAGCGAATTACCTTCTCAAAGTTATGTATGTACATATGTATATAACAATAATAAAAAAACCGAAGTAAAGGTAGGTAGTAATAAATGTTTTTACTAATAAAATGTTTACTTAAAAAATAGGTAATTATCTAATGATGCCATGTAATGTATATATTATCTAATTGTTTATGAAAAACACTACTTATATATGAATAAACAGATATTTTTTCTATTGAATAAATAGATTAGTTTGGTTTTTTTTTAATAATAAAACTTTATTTATGCGAATACTATTTATTGTTGGCAAGAAAACATTGTTTGGTTCTAAAAAACTTCGAAATTTTGTAAATTGTAATTTTTGACTCTTGCGATAGACTGATATACGTCGGTTTCCAAATAAACTGTTCTCCCTATAAAAGAGAATTTTTGATCTCCTATTATGAGACCCATTTGGACTTACAGAGTAGTACTTTGGGGCTCCACTTAGCCATCAAGTTCCTCTCGTATCCAATCCTCACTATCTAAAATACTTCGGGTATCTGTTCCGTGGGTTGTCGCTTTGAGGACTGTTTAGTCTTGATTTATGTCTTGACTGTTTATTCGTTTCATTTTTAATATTTTCCAAAAATGCAAGTTATCTTAAAACTTAGGTAAAGAGAATGTAGTTATGAGTAATGAGTAGGTAATCATTCATATAGCAATGAAAGGTTCAACTAACATTATGATATGTAGGTGATATATGTTTCTTGAAATGATCACGGAAGTGTAAAAAAAAAAAAAAAAAAACCTGTACCACGACAACCCATGAAGGGTCTGGGGTTCAGTACATGGTATTGACTGTACTATTTCGTCGACAACGGTTCTGCAAGGAGGTTACTTGTCCAAGGTCACGCTCAACCGCCAGATTTTTCCCCCTTATTTTGGGTACCATATTTTTATAATATTTTATAGAGGCTGGGTGGGCCTCAGGAGGGTACTAGATCCCATATGATCCACCTCCCGCTGCAAACAGACTAAATAAAAATCATGGCCTGCAGCGGAATTTGAACCAGGATTTCCAGCAAGGCAACTCAGTGCTCTACCACTGAGCCACTCTGCTCCCAACTGAAGTGTAAACATTTCATATAATTACTTTTCCCTTCAAATGCTCATAATTACTTGTATTTTTGGAAAATATTAAACGGAAAACGAATTTGAAAATAAAACTTGTGACTCAACTCGATATGACAACCTGCGGAATAATTACTATACTTCGTACAATGCTCATTGCTCCTTACTTTGTTCGGAATAAATTCATTCATGTTTGATTGTTCATTTAACGTCACTTTATACTGCTATGGCTAATCGGACGATGCTACAGTGAGAGCTCTAAATTTTGCCTATCCAGGATTAATTAGGATAGGGATTTTTAACGAGTACCTGACATCGTACAGGCTCGGGACCCCCGTTTAACGTCCCTTCCGAAGGACGGCGTAACTAAGGATTTTTTACTCCCTTTAAAAAATCCTAGGGCCATCTGCCGGGCTACGAACCCGCAATCTTGGTAAATTCATTCATATTGACCTTAATGACCCGTTTGATGATGATTTGGCCCTAACCCATATCAATCTTTTCATGACAAACTTTATTCCCAATCGTACCCACCAGATTCTAATCTACCTCTTTAATGCCCGATAATCCTCTGAGGCATCTTAAAAGACGATGGCCTTGTGACCTTCTAACTGAAATCTGTTAGATTAGTATTTTACTTGTCTTAATGTTATGTATTCATTATATCTACTTGTTAATCATTAATATTATTTACCTGGGTTACTTTAATAAAGTTGTCGATTTTAATAAATAATTTAAATACACTTCCTTACTTAAACATTTTTTCTTACTTTCATTTTTTATTTTCTTTATATAAGTAGGGGTTGTTTTCCTACAAGAATTTTTTAATTATACTCATTTCTATAAAACATAAATTCTAAAACTTTTAAACCTTACTTCCTTTCCATAAGTTTTCATAAAAATTTACACAAACTTAAAACTTGAATAAGTAGTCCTTAAAAATCCTACGATCCCTGCAATACTGAAAGGGTGCAATGCAGGCACTTCTAATTTCATGACTCGAGCATAAATCACAGGTTGGGAAAGGAAAAGTAATATCCTTTATTCAATACGCTTTTCTTTATAAAATATAGATGCATATTTTAAAAATAATTAATAATAGATCTCCACGTTTTGTTTGATGAAATTCATTTTTATTAAATATATATTGTTTTCAAAACTACCTAAATTAATCACAAGGTCGTTAACGTCATTATGTTTATTTTCAGACAATGGTTTATTTATCTAAGTTTTATTTTCTTGATTATATCTATTTCTTTATTTAAGTTATAGAAGCCACAGATAATTAAAAATCAGTGAACATTAAATTTATGGCATATTAACGCAATTAATAATCTCATGCTAGGGAGTATTAATTTTGTTAACAGCCGCAACTTGACTCTTAAGTTCTCAAAAATATATTTTGTAGATATCTGGACAATTTAAAACTATTTATATTTTTTTTATTCATCTTTTTTTTTTTAATTCTTGAATATTCGCCTTTTAAGGAGATATAAATTAAAATAATACAAAATATTAAACCTATAACCTATAACCACCAAAATTAATAGGACCACAAGGTCCTTACCGTCATTATGTTTATTTTCAGAGAATGGTTTATTTATCTAAGATTTATTTTCTTGACTATATCTTCTATACATCTATTTTTATGCTATAGAAGCCACAGATCATTAAAAATTAGTGAAAATTGAACTTATGGCACATTAACGCAAATAATAATCTCATGCTAGGGAGTATTTATTTTGTTAACAGCCGCAACTTGTATCTCAAGTTCGCAAAACTATATTTTATAGAAATGTCAAAAATTTAAAACTATTTATATATTCAAAAAACATCAGTTGTTTCTTCTGGTTTAGACCTTGTCGGTGAATTTTCTGCCAACGTCTCGCCAGGCATACTGCTGACTTCCTCAAGGCTCAATTGAGACTCAGTTTTTTGTATAAATAGTGGCCGTGGAAACCTAAAAGAGTATTTATTTATATGTTTTTTATTCATCTTTTTTTTTTAATTCTTAAATCTTCGCCATTTAAGGAGATATAAATTAAAATAATACAAAATACTTGTCCAATCTTAAGATAAATTTGTTTAGTTATACTCCACTCACCATTTTACTGAAATCAATTATCCTGTAGAGGTACATATATATATATATATATTTCAACATCCCTTATTGTTTATCTATCTATCCCTGAGAGGGCTATGAACCATGAAGGACCCCGGCCTCCTCAAAGATTCTCCCCCACACCCTCAAGCAATCCTCTGCGGCTCTTCTTCATCTCCTCCGTCCCAGAAGCTGTAGTTCAGCCTGGATGTCTTCAAATCACCATTAGCTAAGCCTACCTCGTCCTGTTCTACTCTCTGGGTCTCCCTCTATTATTTTCTTTGGTAGTCTTTCCATATCCATATGGTGACCATGTCATAACCTGAGAACATGTTTATTTTGTTTCTTTTTTGTATATTTATTCGACTTTGGTTTGGCCGTATTTATTCCTCCATCGAGCATTTATGTAACTCTCCTGTGGCTTTGAGAGGGTCCATGCCTAATTTGCACATGTTTCAAGGAGTTGGGTATAGTCGTACTTAAGTCCATCATTTAGACAACTGTCAGGATTTTTTAGATTTTTCCTTAGTGCCCCGTAGAGTTGTTGCTAATTTGAATTCTTAATTTGACCTCTTTATTGTTTTCCGTGTTAATTGTGTATATTGTGTACAAGTAAGCTAGAACTTTTTTTTTTCTTTTTGTTTAGAAACTGTTTGTTTTATTCTACAATACAATTTTTTCTCCAACTTGCTGTATTTAAAAAACATAAATGACTTGCTATTTCTTTATCCTCGGTTAACATACCAAATACGGTCAAGAAACTTGCTCAACTAGACGAATCGATAATTGCAACAATTAACATTGAACATTGACCTAATTGGTTAGCGATGCAGGGATCTTCGATATAGCTGTATAACAAATTCACTAACCGATCGTTGTCGAAGCAGTGGTTGTTTTCAATTCCTTTCCGCCTTTCCATAAAACAATATACTTCTCTGAGTGGTTCATTCAGTAAGAACAATTCGTCTTGATTTGTAGAAGATTCGAAATAGTACCAAACATTACAAAGATATCGTTTAAAGCTTATTTGTTAGTTGATATTTTTATTGGTTTCAGCCAACTTTAGGATACTCCAGATCAATCATTGATGTTTGTTCCGCGACCTTCCCTCCACCCAGTTTCACTTCTTCCTCTCTGATCTCCTATTTCCTTTCTCATCAATGCTCCGATCGCCCGCTTTGTTCTCGCCTCAAACCACATCCACTTGTCTCGGGTTATGCTCTTTACAGTACCATACTTGAGCATATCCTCGGTAACCATATGCTTCTTTTAACCAGTTATTATTTTCGAGTTCCAATAGGGGACATGCTGTCTATATAATAACTCCTGGAGTAATCTTTAGCTTTTCTTATTTTAAATTGACATTTCCATCAGAGAATTAGTTAAGAAATGAGAACAAATTTTGTTCTTTGTTTTATCTAAATATACTCAAGTATCATAACAACAGAATAATCCTTATTTCATTGTTATTCGCTTTGTTTGTTTCGTTTGTGATAAAGTAATTATCTAATGATAAAAGCACAGTTCAACGTTATGTGTCACTTTTATCTGTTTTTCCATATTATCGCAGACAATATTATTTATGATTAATAACAATTATGATTTTAAACATTTTCGGTTAGGAACTACAGTTTTGGCATTGTAAAGATCGAATATTTTAATACACGAATTTATTTATAATAAATTTATTTATAATAACTTATCTTAAGTATTTTAGATTGCATTTAACGTTACAAAATGATATCTCATATATCTGTGGCACCTGTGCATAGTGAGATAAGTCGAATTTTGTGAATTTCAAGCTATCTACTTAGAATTGTAATTTTTTTCTCAAATTCGACTTAGCCCACTATGCACAGGTGCCACAGATATAACCTTCTTCATATAAAATATTATATATATATATATATATATATATATATATATATATATTTATATATATATATATATACACATATATATAAACTTTGAAACTTCGACTACGTAATTTCAATTGTCACATTTCAGTCATTCTAATTTAGAGTAAAAAGAATAAAATTATCTGTTGAGCCATTATCATTTGGCTGTCCGTAATTACAATTGTGATGTTTCCTGAAGTAATTTTAGTATCAAATTACAGCAATTTTAAGAAATTATAATTATAATTTGCACTTCTGCAAAAGATGTATTCTTTGTATTTAGCTTTTCCAATTATTAGAGTAGCGTAGACTCCTTAGTTGCTGTGCCAAACTTCCTGAGTTCACATCCTGTTTTGATAGATAATATATTTATTCTTTCAATGGCCGTAGATGGACAAACTCTTGAGGCTCACCCAATCTCTGTAATATGGGACCTTTAATTGTAGGAAAAACCTGGGGGTTCAGCAACTCCTTAAGGCTCTTAGATTTAGTACGTGGTAGAAACTGCACCGTTTCAAGGACAACAGTTGTTCAGGGAAGTAATTTTTCCGAGATCAACCCCAATTGCCACATTTCTCCCCAATTATGGGTACCCAATTTATTCGGTGAGCCACAGGATGGTCCCCGCCACCGTTGGGTTTGAACCCGGAATCCTCAGGATAGCAACTCGGCGCTCTTTTATCTTATTTACCCCGCTCTCGAATATAGGAAATTAGAATAGCTCAAATTAAAAAAACAGGGATAACAGTAGGGAAATTTTCTGTGCTAAGGAACTTCCAATCCGAGATTAATCGAAAATCTCTCATCACACAAGTGTACAAGTTAATTTCATCTAACGCATTGATTTACCAACGATTGTAGAATTAAATCGACTTTATGCTGTAATAAAATTAACCTCTAATTATTATTATTATTTAAATAAACCTTACGAGTTGTTTAGGTGGGCAAGGCAGTTTTTGATCGCCTTAACTATTGGAGAGTTACCTGTAAAGCTTTATTTTTATATTGCAATTTTATGACAATGACATTTTTATCGCATTCTTCCTCCCTCATTATCAGGCAATTAAATTAAGTTCCGGAAATGTCACTTATGGCCCTTTCTATTAAGATGGATGAAAGGAGAAAGGATTGAAAGATGAAAAGAGGGAAGAGTAGAAACTTAGGGAGGATTGACAATAGGAGTCAGGATGTCTGATGTCGAGGGAGGCAACTTGAGCCTTTCATATCAACTATGTCTCTTAGTCATTATTCAAAACTAAAGCAGAGGTCGTTAATATTTTTTAATAAAAAATAAAATTAATTTTTGAATTCTCATCATTTTTTTACTTAGAGTATTAATTAAAAAAAATGCTATGACAAATGGATAAATAAAATACTTTAATTTTTTTTAATTAATAATCTACCTAAAAATCGGGAAATGTTTCTAGGACAACGGTCGTGCAGTGAGGTGGTTGATCTGAGATATCGTTCATTTGCAAGCTTTTTTAATTTCCCTTTTAAGGCTGAGTGAGCCCAGGAGGGATTGAAGATTGTTTCCATATGTGATTGTTAACAGGTAAATTAAATTCAGTGATCATCCAATGACTTACCCCTCTACTTTTTTAAGAATAATAAGGCTTATATATATATATATATATATATATATATATATATATATATATATATATATATATATATATATATATATATATACATATAATGTACTTCGCGCGACTTTTCTTTAACACTACCATTCCCAAAATAAAACACACCAAATATGTTAATGTTGAAGAAGGGTTGTTTCCATTCAATTTCAAATTTCAAATTCAGTCTTAAGTACGAAACTGAGGACTAAGTTTTATTTGTTAATTTTTTAAATTTATTTACTGATGTTTACAACTGTATTATAACAATACCAGTAACTATAATGAATGATACACAATGGTTCGGATAATGTAAGTAGAGAAACTACCCACTGCTAGTATTAGAAGATCACGAGGCCATCATCTTTTCAGAAGCTTTGAAATATTTATTTATTTCTATTTAATTATTGTATTAATTATTTAAGAATAACTACCTTTCACAGAGCTTACATCTTTATAAGATACCTCTCTCGTGTTTGTAAAAATTTAACTCGGACATTGTCTCTTTGATCTCATTATTTGTAAAATTTTAATAAAAATAAGTCCCTAAGTATCTATTAGTGACGGTAATATTTTAAAAAGTATAGTTAGATATGAAAGGCGGAAGCACAGAAATAAATCTATTTCCTTTTTTTTTCTTATTCGTCAAGACAAAACTAAATGATAAAAGCAATATCTCATAACATGACAAAGTTAGAGAGAGTGGGAGATAAACTAACCTGATTAGTTTAAAGTAATGTTTAAACTCTGAAGATGATTCTGCTTTTTCTTCGGTTCCCACTTGAGAAATATATGGGTGGACCGAGACTCAAAATAAAACAATTAATTAAAAATCGTTTACTCAACATTATTTAAATTTCTTCTTATGTAAGGAAGAAACAGTTGGGGGTGCAGTCAGTTAAAACAGCATAATAAGAGCATACTTATTTATTGTGTGCCGACGTTTCGATCTACAATGTAGGCCATCTTCAGGGCTATGAGAGGGAATCAAACAGAACAAAAAATATATAAGAACGTTACAGTAACAAGAATATAGTGACATGTAATGTAGAAAATTAAAATAGTGACAGATATAATAATTAAAGATAACGAATATAAAATACAGAAAATAAATGTACAGAAAGGATAAAAAAGTAAACATAATATAAAGGGAAAGAAAAATGAGGAGGTAAACAGAAAGATACAAAATGAGAAGATTAAAATATAAAAAAAGGTGGATTTAGAAAAAAAAAAAGTTTAATTATAACTGTATACAATTAGAATGAAGTTGTATTAATATAAAATATGATGTGTATATAACAGAAACGTATAGAAAATAGGTATAGAAATACAGTAGATAATGGAGAATAAATGTAAAAAGAAAAATATGAGGCTAAACAATAATGAACTCTATAATATTAACATATTTTGTTCTGTTTGTTTCTCTCTCATAGCCCTGAAGATGGCCTACATTGTAGGTCGAAACGTCGGTACACAATAAATAAGTATGCACTTATTATGGTGTTTTAATTGACTGCACCCCCAACAATTTCTTCCTTACATTAGAAGTTCCAGTCAACTATTTCTTCTCTAACATAAATTTCTTCTTCTTTTGTTCAACCATATATTAGTTTTAAATTCCCCAATACTGCTGTTTTCTATTCTGATCATTCCAATATCCTTTTGTTCGTCCCGGATTTTTTTTTTCACTTTTCTCAGAAATCCCTCCATACTCAAGATCCTCTTCCTTCCATACAGTTACTTCCTGCTGGAAATTGTCCCAGATTATCAGAGGAACGTTCAGTCCTCTTTATATATTATATTATATATTATATTTCGCAATGTAATTATACAATTAAAACGTTCAACGAAACTGAGAAGCTATTTATTTATTTAGTCGTGCTGCACTATTTAAATGTATATATATACGTTGGTACATAAATACTCACCTCTAGTTTATTTTATGAAATACAGTATATTACAGTTAGGGGTGGTTAGGTTTTCCACTCAATACCAACGATAAGACCTAACGCCCCAAGAATCAGCCAAACTTCCTTTTTAACCGATGTTAATGCGAAAAAACAACAAAAGGTGGTTTTCTTAATGATCCAGTTTTTTTTTTTAAATATCTGGCCCGGAGGCCCAAATGTTCAATTAAAGTAATCCCATTCAAATTAGAGATATTACCATTAATTTGTCATCAGTCAGTTTAAAATCTAGTGGGCTGTATTTAAAAACATAATAGTTTATTTAAGTAAAACCAAAATTACTGGTTAACAAATATACTACAAGAAATAAATATGACCCATGTGCGCTCCCACCCCCAGTTTAAGTCTGGGAAGCCCTCAAGCTACTGCTTCATTGATGCAGAAGTGGCCGAACAAATTTCCGATTTTATGGAAAAATATCTTTCAAAAACTCCCTATTCTGACTTAGAACACTTACTTAATAAATTTGAGGAAACTCAAGGAAGAAAAGCAAAAATCCTCTGAAAAGCAAAAAACGGCCTGAATGCCATGAAGGCCCTAGCCAGGAACCGGGATGCGTGTATGGACGAAGGCACCTCCACGCTGAAAGGCTCAAGGAGGAACAAGAGAAAGGTTATAAAATAATGATGAAGGTTGAAAATTAAACAAAATTGGCAAATAGCACATACATGTTAGGACGAATAATTAAGAATGAATGGTTCGAATCTTGGATAATATTAAATTATAAAACATATATTTATTTATAAATTATAAATTAAAAACAAGTATTTAATAGCTTATTTAAGTAAGAGAATTTTAAAAAGAAGAAGAACATAGCTATGATAAAGCAGACTTCCAAACCACCCTTGAGGTGCTGCTGTGGTTACGTTACCCATTTTTTATAGTGGATGGTTCGCCTCACTGAATCCAGTAGCAGGAATGGCCTGCTAATGCAATCAGTGTAGCCCTATAAACCACTCGACCTTCAGTTCCTATTCGAAGACCGATAGAATAATTTAATAAAAAGCGTTACACCGTATTTAATAATCTAAAATAATAATTAAATTTAATATTAAATAAAATTATATTTAGTTCACTCCCGTAGAAAATTTAATCAATTAATGCGTGAATACTTTTCTGTTTAAGTATGTGGATTGGAGAATAAGTAATGCGTTTTCAATAAAACAAATTTTTGAATTTATATTTTATATATCAATTTCATTTTTAAAGGTTTCTTCATAGAGAAATCACAAACATTTACACAGACAGAATTAAAGAAGGGAATAATGCAGGTTGTGCTTGGCTACTTTAGGACACGAATGGGAAGATGTGAATTGCCCAGTACAAATTTACTTATACCCCCTCCCTTGTGTAGAGACTGTGAACATGACGGAGCCATCAGGGCCCTCCACTACAGCAGCAGCGGTCAGCACTGCAGGGCCCACGGTGACCAAGAAGAGTAAGAGCGACGTCGATGACGGCTGGGAGCAGCCAAAGAAAGTCTGCAGGCAGACGAACCGGACGATAAACTTCTCGGTGAGTACCCAAAACAGTTATTTATCTCTGTGTAGTGACAGTGTTCCCAGTGATAGTGCCCCCAGTGCGCCACCTAAATTCAAAAAACCACCTCCTATAGTAGTTAGTGGTGCGACTAGCACAATAAGAGCAGTAGAAGAGCTTCAGACCGCTGGGTTTCAGGACTTTAGCATTCAAAAAACCAAAGATGAAATCAGAATTTTCCCGGGCACCTTAGAAGCGCACGCGGGAATTGTGAATTTTTTAAAAACAAAAAATAACCCATTCCACACGTACGCGACATCCAATGGATCCAGAACAAATAAATATGTCATATACGGGCTAGACCTCGAATATGACATAGATGAAATAAGTACATTTCTAAAAACGAAATTACAGGATGTTTTTTTTAGACGTGCGCCGCATGAGGAAGAGCAACAAGGACGGAGTAAAAACCGAACTTCCACTTATCCTGATCACCACAGCAGCGACAGTAAAGCTGGCCGACCTACAAGCTGTGCAAGCAGTCAATCGAGTTAGATTCACTGCCAAGATATACAAAGGACTGACAGGCATTATCCAATGCCATAGATGCCAACAGTTCGGACACACTAAAAATCACTGCTCTCGAGCACTGGTATGTGTCCGTTGTTCTGGCCCACATTTAGTCTCTGAGTGCCAGAGAGAAACAACCTCACTGAAGTGCTTCCATTGTGGAGAAACTCATGTAGCCTCATTCTCAGGCTGTGTAGTCAGGAAAACTCTGCAGGCGAAACTGGAGAAACTCCGCCAAAGTACCAGGACAAGAAGCAAGCCTAATCCAGCAGCAACACCAGCATTTAACGAGAAAAATTTTCCCCATCCTCCCAAACTAACTCAAAGACGGACTGACGGACCAATGAGGGACCGACCTCAACCTCAACCCAGGCAGACCGAATGGCCTTCAGCGTAGAGGACCGTTGACAGGCCCTGTTACGATTCTACTCCCCCTTGGATAGAACAACTTATGACAAATATCAACAATTTCACAAACACTGCAAACAGACTCTTAGAGTTATTTTCTGCTCTACTGACAAAATGAATAACCCAATGACGCTACTAAATTTCAATACTGACGGACTCATGCCTAAAATTACAGAGGTATACGCCCTGATAGCACAGACCCAACCCACTGTAGTGATCCTCACTGATACCAGAGTAAATTTCCAGCGCATACGCATTCCCGGGTACGATCTAACGGGAGAAAATTTGGTTGAGCAAAAAGATGGGGTCATGATAGCCATTTGACACGGTACAAGATGGAGGGATCACCCCACACCAGTGGCCATCAGAGACCCAAAAATACACCACAAAACCATACAGGTTCAACTGGATAAACCCACCATTATTACAGGGTTGTACAGAAGACCTAGATCATCACATGAAGAATTCTCGAGACTGCTCCACGCGTGCGCCAAGAGAACAAACCATTGGGTAGTGGGCGACCTAAACGCCCGGCACACCCTCTGGAACAATGCCTCTTGCAGTGAAGCGGGAAAAATTATTTTAAAAACACCGTTTACAGTGGTTCACCCCGATACCCACACATTTATACATAGGGCTAATGTGGTATTCAGGTCAACGATCGACCTACTTCTAACTAGACAGCCCCATCGCCTTATTGAATGCGTAGCGCTGGATATTATAACAACGGACCATAGGCCTGTGCTTTACTCATTAGATGGAGAAACACCATTCTCACCTCCACCTACTAAATTTAAATATCAAGCAGCAGATTGGGAGTTTTATAAAGCACATGTCTACCATAATTTGTCAACTGTTCCTACTCTCTGAAAAACGAAAGACATAGACGATTACCTAGAGTTTTTTACAAAAACGATCAGAAGCGCCGCGGATGCGGCCATACCGAAATTTAATCCACTTCCGCCAGCCCTGCGTCCCCTACCAGATCACATTCTTTCACTTATCGCCTTGCGCAATAAGTGGAAGAATAAATGGTACAGGACTAGAGATCATGAGGTAAAATCGGTAGTGAATTCCCTTACTACTCAAGTTCGCAATCTCATGAAACAATGGCGGACTGCACAGTGGCATGAGAAGCTCCGAGCAATCCATGGCGACCACCGTAAATTTTGGAAATTACTCAGGGCGAGCACAAGGAAGAGAAGCTCTACATTACTACACGACGGAGACAAACTGTTGACAGATGAGGAACAAGCAAGTAAGTTCGCTGATCACTACAGTGCCACTATAGCCCGTCGAACAATCAGTATGACTGAAATCCCGAACGAAGAAATAGGAAATATTTATATGTTTGTATCACCGAAGCAGCTGAAAGCGATACTCCGTCGTTCGCGAGGGAATAAAGCCCCAGGCCACGACGGAATACAAACTATACTCCTGAAACAATTACCAAGAAGAGGCATAGCTCACCTGACGAACCTCTACAACTCCTGTCTCAGGCTAAGATACTTTCCTGAGGCATGGAAAAGAGCTATCCTCTTTCCGCTGCTGAAGCCCGCAAGAAATGGTAATCAGCCATCGACTACCGGCCTATTAGCTTACTTCCGCACATGGGCAAAGTTTTTGAGAAAATTATTCTTAATTATCTCAAAACCTATTGCTCAGAAATAGCGTTAATCCCACCTCAGCAGACCGGCTTCCAGGCCGGACTGTACCCGGACCACCATCTGGCGAAGCTACACGTGGAAGTAAGCCAGAACACAGTTAAGAACGAGGCAACCGCTTTGATATCCATAGACTTCACGGAGGCGTTTGACTCAGTGTCCCATAGCCTTCTATGTAAGACACTGCAGGACAACGAGTTTCCCGAGCAGCTATATACTATCATAAGGTCCTTTCTGACACAACGTTCAATAAAGGTACGAGTCGGCGAAGAGCTGTCCAACCCCTTTCCACTCACGTGTGGTGTACCTCAAGGGTCTGTGCTATCACCGGTATTATTCTCAGTTTATACGGCGGAAATCGTTGGTGCCAAATACAAAAAAGCTACTGTGGCGGCGTATGCCGATGACATTGCCATCTACAGTAGCTCATTGAATGCAGAGAGAGCTCTACGGCAGGCGGATGTGGCCTGTGAGGAAATAACTAAAAGACTGGACGGATTGAATATTACAGTTAATCCCAAGAAGACCGACTGTATTATTCTCTCCTTCCAAAAGAATAAGCGCCCTCTACCTAAGGTTTATAGAGTAGCAGGCAAAGTTAACAAACCTGCGAATAGGATAACGTATCTCGGCGTTACCCTCGACCGGCACTTGACGTTATCCCAACATTGCAATAAGAAGATCAGGTCGGTGAGAACCAAATCTTACAGGCTAAATCATCTTTTAACCTCACCGAGCTTATCACTCCGCCTCAAAGTAATGATCTATAAGGCAGTTATTAGACCAGCACTCCTTTATGGGGCGCCTATGTTGAATAACATTTCCCCAATAACTTCAAAAAGGCTCCAACAATTTCTAAACCGTATGCTGAGGCGTATAGTAAGGCACACTTCTCTACAAAGGACGAAATCAGACATAATACACGAGACTCTCGGACTCCCGACGGTACCGGACTTCATCACGTGGAGGCAAATTAAATTCTTTGATAGCCTCCAACACTGCACGAACCCACTATTTAATGCACTTACACCGACAGACCGACCTCAGCGCTGGCAAACACACGTACAGACGCTCAACATGGACTGAGTAAACTACTAACAAACTCCAATCAGACAGAACTAGTGAGCCCCATCACTGGATCCCCCACTCCTTCCATTTAATTAATGTTCAGAAAATCCTTCAGACAATTCTCTCTTAAAATGCAGCTGGTGCAGTAGAAGAGATACAATCTATCATTAGTAATTTTTAATATGTTATTTTTTTCAAATATTTATAACAACCAAAGGGGTTAAGAAATAAAAAAAAACAAAACAGTCGATTGGAGTTCTCTGCCCGCATCATGAGGAAAAAAGTCATATTCAACTAATTTTTGAATTTATATCTTATATATTACTCCAACCATCGCTTTGAGGGGCGGCCCTAATAGGGTCGTATAATTTTTAAATACATCGGTATTTGTAACTTTATAACAATTTTAAAGGTTTCTACTGTTCGAATGTTTGCATCAACTAAACCGGCGAAAGATTTATTCGCTTTGAGGAGATGAGATAAAACACAATTTTTTGAAAATTTATATTTTATATAATACTCCAACCATCGATTTGAGGGGCGGCCCTAATAGAGTCGTATAATTTTTAAATATATCTGTATTTGTAACTTTATAACAATTTTTAAAGGTTTCTACTATTCGAATGTTTGCATCAACTAAACCGGCGAAAGATTTATTCGCTTTGAGGAGCTTTTTTTTAAATTTCTTGAAAATTTATATCTTATATATTACTCCAACCATCGCTTTGAGGGGCGGCCCTATTAGGGTCGTATAATTTTTAAATACATCTGTATTTGTAACTTTATAACAATTTTTGGAAAATTATATTTTATATATTGCTCCAACCATCTGCCCTCCTTCCTCTTCCAATGAGCATTTTTTTTTAGAGTGTTCTTGACTCCATCCTCTTCACAAGTTGAAGCCTGCGTTCTCCATCAAATTCAAAAGACAAGTATTTAATGCTTATTCAAGGAAGATAATTTTAAAAAGAAGAAGAAAATAAAATAAAAAGAAGAAAATTCCAAACCACCCTTGAGGTGCTGCTGTGGTTACGTTACCCATTTTTTATAGTGGATGGTTCGCCTCACTGTATCCAGTAGCAGGAATGGCCTGCTAATGCAATCAGTGTAGCCCTATAAACCACTCGACCTTCAGTTCCTATTCGAAGACCGATAGAATAATTTAATAAAAAGCGTTACACCATATTTAATAATCTAAAATAATAATTAAATTTAATATTAAATAAAATTATATTTATGAGATGAAAATGGTTGACTGGATGATCTTATGTAAAGGAGATGGTTGGGGGGGTGCAGTCAATAAGAACACCGAATAAGTGAAGTACTTATATTATGTGCCGACGTTTCGACCTACAGTGTAGGTCATCTTCAGGGCAAATGATGGGAAGCCTGTACTAGGCCCAGTACACTCTAGCCGCGATCTGTAACGGCCACGCTTCCCATCATTCGCCCTGAAGATGACCTACAGTGTAGGTCGAAACGTCGGCACATAATATAAGTACTTCACTTATTCGGTGTTCTTATTGACTGCACCCCCCAACCATCTCCTTTACACAAAATTATATTTAGTTCACTCCCGTTGAATATTTAATCAATTAATGCATGAATACTTTTCTGTTTAAGTATGT
This sequence comes from Arma custos, assembly GCA_037127475.1. Classification (NCBI taxonomy): domain Eukaryota; kingdom Metazoa; phylum Arthropoda; class Insecta; order Hemiptera; family Pentatomidae; genus Arma; species Arma custos. The sequence goes on from CM073765.1 coordinate 56,927,938, forward strand.
CGATTGGAGTTCACTACCTGCATCATATTCAATCATATAAAAACAATTTTTGAAAATTTATATTTTATATATTACTCCAACCATCTGCCCTCCTTCCTCTTCCAATGAGCATTTTTTTTAGAGTGTTCTTGACTCCATCCTCTTCACAAGTTGAAGCCTGCGTTCTCCAGTAAATTCCTAAGTATTTCTACATAAAAAAAAAAGTTTTTGCTTACCTGAATTAGCTTCGTGATGGAGTTGTAACTTCTTTCTGCAATTCTTAAACTCTATAAGACTCTTCAACCATTGGCGCTAAGAATTCTTTAATATTTCCCAAAATTCGCTTATAATAATTTTCTTATTTCAAATTGTCATTTCCATCAGAGAATCAGTTAAGAAATGAGAAAAAATTTTGCTCTTTGTTTTATCTAAATACTATCAAGTATCATAGGAACAGAATAATCCTTATTTCATTGTTATTCGCTTTGTTTGTTTCGTTTGTGATAAAGTAATTATCTAATGATAAAAGCACAGCTCAACGTTATGTGTTACTTTTATCTGTTTTTCCATATTATCGCAGACAATATTATTTATGATTAATAACAATTATGATTTTAAACATTTTCGGTTAGCGGAACTACAGTTTTGGCATTGTCAAGATCGGATATTTTAATACACGAATTTATTTATAATAAATTTATTTATAATAACTTATCTTAAGTATTTTAGATTGCATTTAACGTTACAAAATGATATCTCATATATCTGTGGCACCTGTGCATAGTGGGATAAGTCGAATTTTGTGAATTTCAAGCTATCTACTTATAATTGTAATATTTTTCTCTTTTCTTATGTCTAACACGCTAAGTGTTCCGTCCATCGCAATGAAGGATATTCCTTTATGAATATATGGGCTGATACTCCAATCTTGAACTTAAAATAAGTTCAGAAAAATTACGATTCTAAGTAGATAGCTTGAAATTCTCAAAATTCGACTTAGCCCACTATGCACAGGTGCCACAGATATAACCTTCTTCATATAAAATATTGTATGTATATATATAAACTTCGACTACGTAATTTAAATTGTCACATTTCAATCATTCTAATTTAGAGTAAAAAGAATAAAATTATCTGTTGAGCCATTTGGTCATTTGGCTGTCCATAAATACAATTGTAATGTTTCCTGAAGTAATTTTAGTATGAAATTACAGCAATGGTAAGAAATTATAATTATAATTGTAATTGCCTTTTGCCCGACTCTGATGTAGGATTTTATTTGGCTGTCAGTCAACCCATCTACTGGGTCATTTCATATGGAATGGCCGTTTTTATTATTTTTGAAATTCTAAGCGGAATCAGTGGCCTTCTGTTGTTTACTAACTTAATGTTTTCTGGTTGTAATGAGCTTTTAATCCTTTTTTTTTTAAATAATATTTAACTACAACTTAACGAACATTGTTTAGTATGCCATCAAATGTGACCTTGAAAACAAGCGATTATCGTTCATTTTTTTATGAGTTCAAACTTCATCACCACGCTCTGGGAAGGGTGTTGTGACAAACTATTCGTCGTTAGCTTGAGAAATTTGATAAACAAAAAATTGGTTCTTGTGTTATGGAAAATGGCAGGAATAAATAATTTCTCCTTTCTACTAAGATATGAAACCATTACATCCAAATCACACTTCAGGGATATTGAAAATTCAACAAACATTTATCGAAAAAAAAAATCTGCATTATTAAATTCTAGATGAAATGATTGCCCAAGTATGATTTCATCACATTTTCCATAATTAGATTACCTTTTCCGCACTAAAGCTCATGATAACTTTTATTTTTGGAAAATATTAACGGTAAAATAATAAAAAGTTAAAACTTGTGACTCCACTCGAAGGAATAACCTGGAGAATAATTACTGTAAATATTTTTAAAATTATTCCGTAGTCCAAAACGCATTTTTAGACTTTATTTCATCACAAAAACCATGAATTTGTCAGTTCTAAGTTGAAAATTGTATTACAAGTTGGAAAAAATGTTTAGATTATTAAATTTTGATTTTATAAAATTGTTTTATTAAATAATCTCTGAAATGTCACTTAAAATGGCCCATTACGGGAGGTGACCTGTGGTCTATAGTGGTTAGCATTATAACCAAAAATGCCCAAGATCACGGGTTTGAAGCCTGGGAGGTGGTCTTAGGTTAAAGGGAGTAAAAAATTTAGTTATGCTGTCCATCCGGAGGGACGTTAAACAGGCGTCTCGAACCTGTACGATGGTCGATACTGGTTGAAGATCCCTATAATAGTGTAATCTGGATTGGAAATATTTAGAGCTCCCAAGATGTAATTTGCTACAAGATTTCTCTAGGATTTAATCAAAGGTGTACTAATTACCTAATTGTTTTTCTAACAGAATAATTAAACGTGGAAGAAAGTGGTCCGGGTAGAGGTCACAACGAATTTCTCGTAGAATTGGAGAAAAACTTTATTGATTAGCCAACGTTTCGACCTACTTTGTATGTCTTCTTCAGGGCTATATGCAAAATACAGACAATGTAAGAATAAAAATGGTACAAATATATTAAAACACATTAAATATAAACAAAAGTAAGGTACAGGCAATAAAAAAGATAAAGATGTACAGCAAGGTAAATATGAAGGTTAAAATGTATGAGTGTATACTGTAAACATGAAGAAAATAATAATAAAACAGAAAGTGTTGAAAAGTAAAAAAATAAGGTAATACAGATAAAAAATAAAAACTGAATATAAAATAGGAATGTGAAATGATAAAAATGATATGTGTAAATGTAGAAAATTGTAAGACTTACAAAATAAAAATTGTAGGTAATAAAAAATTAAGAAATAAAAATTGTAAAATTATAAAAATCTAGAAACAAAATTATATAAAATAAAATAAAAATGAAAATAAAAAATATTTTAGAAAATACAGTATTAATATTGATAGGTAAAAATACTTTATACAAGTGTAAAGAATATTAATTGCATAAGAGAAAATGTAAGAAGAGACTTTATATAAGGGTAAATAATATCAATTGCATTGTTGGGTATTCCAAAACATCCATCTATATTGTAAATTATTGTACATTAAAAAATATGTAAATTAGTTCATAGAATATTTTTATATTGATTTGGATCGGGAGAGAGTAGAGTAAGCGAGGGAGAGAGAGGGGGTGTTTATTGTTGCTATTAGTGCATCTTGTAAGAATTAGCGCACTTTAGCCAGTCTTGCTGTATCCAGAGCACTTGAAGTTGATGCCTCCACGGCCTTTGCGGATCGAGACTCTGCCAATTTGCCTGCTCGTGACGAAAATTACTTCGCCTCAGAAGACGGCAGTGCCGAATATTAACTTACTCGATGAAATTAAAATGTCATATCAGGTCAGACCTTTTATTTTCTCTCTCTCTCCCTCGATTAGGATTAATAGAACATTTTTTTTTTGCATTGCCACAAGATACATTTTTTTTTTTTACTGTAATTATTTTCATAAGAAGATTTTTTTTGTTTGTATTTTTACTATCAATAGAGTCTAACTAATTTGTAATTTTAAATGTATTTTGTTAATGGAATTATTTCAGTTAAAATTCTTTTAAAAATAAAATATGTTGTTATTTGCTTATTGTATATTTTGTATGTTTTATTTTTGTTTGTTGCTTTATTATACTAATAGGAAACGGACAAAATGTTGAAACGGATAGAAGTAAATTCGATTCATTTAGGGGAAAATGTAAAATGCTGGATTGTTTATTTAAGGACGTTGTTTTAGCATGGGAGCAGCTTTATGAATTATTGCTTTCAGAAGGAAAAGAAAGTACTTTTCCATATGAAGAAAAATATATGACTAAGATAAAATCTTATGTTAGTGACTGTCATTCCGTTTTTGAGAAAATTATGAATCCAGTTCGTTCCGCACTACCGAGACAAAATGAAACTACTTCTTTAGAATTTTCTACAAATTCATTTAACCATGCTAGATTGCCTAAAATTCAAATACCTTCATTTAATGGGGATATTTTGTTATGGCCCCAGTTTCGGGATTTATTTATTTCGTTAGTACATGAGGAAGGAGGTATTAGCGCGGTAGAGAAATTTCACCATCTTATTAGCCGGCTTACTGGAGAGCCATTGCAAATAGTTTCGGCATTTCCTATATCTGAACTAAACTATATCGAAGCGTGGAATGCATTGAAGAAGCGGTACGATAATAAAAGAGTACTTGGAGCGGCTTACATGCGAAAAATAAGACAGTTCAAACCACATAACGCACAAGGTTCTACTCTTATTCATTTAAGGTCCTTCTTAAAAAATATAGCAGAGAATTTTTCGGCTATTAAGGCCCTTGATATAGAGAATGAAGCCGACTTTTTGAAACTTAACATTGCACTGGAAGCGTTACAGCCGGACATAAGGCAGCTTTATGAAGAGAAGCAACACGGACAAGAATTTCCCACTTATGAGTCGCTTGTCAGCTTTATTCATCAGAGATGCCAGATCCTCGAACTCTCGCAACAGCTGCTCATGTAAAAACAAATCTTTACGCCGGGAATCGACCAAAAATATTAACCTCTTTCGATGACCAGACTTCTAAAATTCAACAGGGAAGGCAGAGGTATACTTGTTTATATTGCAAACAAAATCATTTGCTTTTTAGGTGCTTTGTCTTTAAAGCACTCTCACCCAAAGAAAGGGCAGATGTAATTCGAAAGGGCCACCTGTGCTTCAATTGCCTTCGGGATGGCCACATCGTGAACAAATGTACATCGAACTTCGTGTGCTCTCAATGTAAGAATAAGCACCATACCCTACTTCATGAAGCCATAAAATTAAGATTTCAAACTTCTTCCCCTGATCAAGCATCAGCTATTCAACCGAATAATAAGGAGACAGAGGGAGTTGTGGCTACGACTGCCGGTTGTAAAACCGTATTATTAGGAACAGCCATAGTTAATATTAAAAACTGGAAAGGGAATTTGGAACCAGTACGCATTGTGATAGATTCTGGATCACAATTTTCTATTATCACCGTGAGCTGCGCTCGTCGCCTTGGACTCACATGGTCCCCAAAAAAACGTCACGTGACAGGAGTTGGTCTTTCACGGATAACGTCTTCAAAGGGCATTATTCGATGCCATATTTGTCCTCTTCAAAATGGAAAAGGCCTAGAAACTGATGCTTTGGTTATGCCATCCATAACTTCGAATTTGCCTTCCACTCCATTGCCATCTTCACTTATTGAATATTTCCAAACGATTGACTTAGCTGATGACAAATTTTATCAACCTAGTCCAATTGAATTTTTACTGGGTGCCGATCTCTTTTTACAAATTTTGAGCAACGATCCTCCGTTAATGGTATCAGATCAATTTGGGACTTTGCCGACAATTTTCGGCCACATAGTGCTAGGGGTTCCATCTCTAGAATTTGAACCTGCCATAGCCACTTGCCTTAATCTAACTGAAACATCTAATGTAGATAATGAAGATGATGTGGATAATATACAGCAGAATTTGAGAAGATTTTGGGAACTAGAAGAACCACTACTTGCCAGTAATGCTGATCCCATTGAAAATATTTGCGAAGAACATTTCAAAAACAATATTCAACGATTAGCATGTGGGCGATACATGGTAGCCTTGCCGTTTCGTGAACCAAAACCACAGCTTACTTCTTACAAGAATTTAGCCTTGAGAAGATTTTATAATTTAGAATTTAAATTCTCCAAACAAGCATCATTGAAGACTCAGTATCATGAATTTATGAAGGAGTACATTGATCTCGGACATATGAAACCAGCAATTTCAGATTCTGCTTATATAATACCTCACCATGCGGTGTTTAAACGAATTTCGCCTGCTAATTCAGAAATGAAAATTAGAGTTGTTTTTGACGCTTCCATGCCATCATCGTCAGGATCCTTAAACGATAAATTACTAATAGGACCAAAATTACAACGCGATATAAGCACAATACTTTTAAACTTCCGATCTCACCAAATTGCATTCTGTACAGATATTGTTAAGATGTTTCGCCAAATTCAAGTAAGACCGCAAGATAGAAAGTTTCAGCATATTTTGTGGAGGTTTTCACCTGAGGAAGCAATAGAAACCTTTGAATTATGCACGTTAACCTATGGTCTTTCTTCATCCCCTTATCTAGCCTTGAGAGTTCTCAAGCAACTGTCAGAGGACGAAGGTGACAGATTTCCAAAGGCTAGCCGATTATTGACAGAAGACGTTTACGTTGACGATATAATTACGGGAGGTGATTCGCTAGATGAAGCCTTAGAACTAAAGTCACAATTAATTGCATTACTTAAAACAGGAGGATTTGAAGTTCATAAATGGGCAAGCAATTGTGAACAGTTCTTAGAAACATTGCCTAGTGATTCAAGAGCTCAAGTAGGATTTCTTCCCACTGAAGCTTCAACTAAGGTTCTTGGAATGCTATGGGACTGCAAATCGGATTGTTTCTCATATGAAGTTGACCAGATAGAGTCTATAACTGAGGATAAAATCACCAAACGTACAATGCTCTCTACAATAGCACGTCTATTTGATCCTCTTGGTTTCTTAGCACCCGTAATATTGTTTGCCAAAGCATTTTTGCAACAGCTCTGGGTATTAAACCTAAGTTGGGATGACACTCCTCCAAAGGAAATAACTGACAATTGGATGGCCTTCCTACGAGACTTGAGAACTGTAAACCAGATTAAAGTGCCACGTTGGATTCGAAAAAGCAACGTGGCAACGTGGCAAGGCTCGAATTTTGGGTTTTTGCGACTCGTCCGTGAAGGGATTTGCAGCAGTAATATATTTACAAATTGTTGAATCAAATACGGGAGTGCATACCTTTTTGTTGAAGGCAAAAACAAAACTAGCACCTATTAAAACCATAAGCATACCCCGTCTTGAATTATGCGCCGCTTATTTACTAACGCAGCTAACCCTGTCAATTTCAGCGTTTATCAACCGCCACGAAATTGAAACCATTATGTTGTTTACTGATTCGACAATAGTTCTTAGCTGGCTGCTTAAGTTCCCTAATCAATTGAAAACTTATGTAGCAAATAGAGTAAGCTACATTCAGTCGAACACTAAGCAACAACAATGGTATCATGTTCCTTCTTTGGAAAATCTGGCAGATATTGCATCTCGAGGAACATTTACGACGCCTTTAAAGGAAAATACTTTATGGTGGAAAGGTCCATCTTGGATGAATAAGGAACCATTACAGCTGCCTAAAAGGCCAGACGTCTTGCAAGATCTTCCTGAACTTAAAATGGCCGTCTCATTACTAACTTCTTAAGGGCAAACTTTTGCACACTCTATCTTGACGAGGTTTTCTGATTATCGCACTACGGTAAGGGTTATGGCTTTTGTTTTCCGCTTTATAAAAAATTCCAAATCCGAACTCCATGAAAGGGAAACTAATGCGTTGTCAGTTCTCAGAATAGAAGAAGCAACAACTTATTTAATTAAAGAAACTCAACATCAATACTTTACTGAAGATTTTGATTTTAAAACCGAAACAAATATCTCCCATCGATTTAAGGCCCTTACTTGTTTCCAAGACAAATCTAGGCTTCTCAGGGTGGGCGGAAGATTGGCTCATGCACAATTACCAGATGAAACCAAACATCCTATCTTGCTACCACATGAGGCTCCTTTCACCACTCTTTTAATTAAACACATTCATCTTCAATACTATCATTTGGGACCAAAAGCGCTTCAATCCCATGTGCAAAAAAGGTTTTATATATTTCGAATTAGAAGCTTGGTAAAGAAGATAGTTTGGAGATGTCTGAGATGCTTTAGAATGAAGGCCAAACCCGAAAACGCTTTTATGGGTAACTTGCCGTTATCGAGAGTGAACCAAGGACGCCTTTCTGATGGTTGGAGTAGACTTTGCAGGTCCTTATGCAATCAAATTCAGTCATCGTAGAAACGCCCCAGTTACAAAGGCATATCTGTGCGTTTATGTGTGCATGGCGGTGAAGGCTGTGCATTTGGAATTGGTGTCTGCCCTGACAACTGAAGCATTTTTAGCATCGTTCGATCGGTTTGTCGCACGAAGGGGTCTGCCAACCCACATTTATTCTGACAATAGGACCAATTTCGTTGGAGCAGCCCGACATTTAAGAGAAATTATTGAATGGTATAGAAGGAAGGACAATATGGAAACACTAACCAACCATGCTTCTGGACAAGGCATACAGTGGCATTTCAATCCCCCAGGCTCTCCTCACTTTGGAGGACTTTGGGAGGCCGCAGTAAGATCAGCAAAGGCACATCTCCGAAAAACATTAGGTGACAGAACTTTCACCTTTGAAGAACTATCAACTATATTTTCCAAAATTGAAGCCATCCTTAATTCTAGACCACTTTGCACAATATCTGGAAATCAAGACGATTTCGATTATCTGACACCGGGGCATTTTCTAATTGGTTCATCATTAATTGCTTCACCAGAGAAGGAGGTGACTGAAATAGGTGGTAACATAAAATCGAGATGGCAGCTCATTCAGAACATTACTCAGACCTTTTGGAGACGGTGGAGTAATGAGTATATCCATCTGCTATATTCAAGACTAAAGTGGACAAAGATTTCTTCGAGGCCCAGAATAGGAGATTTGGTTTTGGTGAAGAACCCCAACATCATGCCTCTAAATTGAAGATTGGGCAGGATAGTAGAACTGCATCCTGGGGACGATGGTGTTGTAAGGGTTGCAACTATTAAATGTGCCGGTGGACATTTTAAAAGGACCATGCACAATCTTGTTCCCCTTTCAATGATTAGCGATTCGGACGTAAAATCATAAAGATTTTAGGTGGGCGGAATGTTGGGTATTCCAAAACATCCATCTATATTGTAAATTATTGTACATTAAAAAATATGTAAATTAGTTCATAGAATATTATTATATTGATTTAGATCGGGAGAGAGTAGAGTAAGCGAGGGAGAGAGAGGGGGTGTTTATTGTTGCTATTAGTGCATCTTGTAAGAATTAGCGCACTTTAGCCAGTCTTGCTGTATCCAGAGCACTTGAAGTTGATGCCTCCACGGCCTTTGCGGATCGAGACTCTGCCAATTTGCCTGCTCGTGACGAAAATTACTTCGCCTCAGAAGACGGCAGTGCCGAATATTAACTTACTCAATGAAATTAAAATATCATATCAGGTCAGACCTTTTATTTTCTCTCTCTCTCCCTCGATTATTATTTTTACTATCAATAGAGTCTAACTAATTTGTAATTTTAAATGTATTTTGTTAATGGAATTATTTCAGTTAAAATTCTTTTAAAAATAAAATATTTTGTTATTTGCTTATTGTATATTTTGTATGTTTTATTTTTGTTTGTTGCTTTATTATACTAATAGGAAACGGACAATATTATCGGCATTATTATCGGGCGCTCGGGGAATTCACTTTCATTTATTTTCAGTGCACCCTGGCCCCAACATGCATAAAGGAAAATAAGTATGTTTTATATTTATATATGTAAGTATGTTTCATATATATATACAGGTTGCACACAAGTGTCCAGTAGTAAACAATTCTTAGAATTATTAGTCAGATGCAGGTGTCAGGTGGCCAACTAGTAAACAATCCCAGGAATTAGAATCAGGGATATCAAATCTTATTTAAGCCTGGAGGAGATGCTCCTCGCTCTCTTTGGTCCTTAGATTTAGTCCGTAGTCGTCACTTGTACAGTTTATATTTCATGTATTTGTATCATTCAGAATAAAGTTTTTGCTTTTTAAAAAGTGTTAGATCTGATAAAAACATTTAACTGGCGCCCGAACAGGGAGTTGGGCAGAATTCGCGGATATAATTAGTAACTTTGCGGGAGCTTTGGGTAGAGTCGACGAAGATCACACCAGAAGCAGCAAGACCACTACTCTACGTCTTGAGGAAGAATTGCCACTGCGTGTACAGGTACAGCAAGCGTTCTCCACGACTACGAGGTATCCAGCATTTTCTGTATATTCTTCAATATTTAACCCAAGTCGAACATATTTTGTTAAATTTATTGGATCTTAAAAAAACTTCCATTCACTGAAGATCACAGATACTGAAATTAAATTTAAGTTTATTTTATTCAAAATTCAATTAAATTTTATGTCAAATTTAAATTTTATTATTATTATTTTTATGTTTAATTTATAATTTATCTTTAAGTTTATTTTATTTGTATTCAAATTTCATGCCAAATTTAAAAGAAAGACTGAACCAAATTCGACAAATTAATAATTCTACTCCACTTACTATTGAAAATTTAGATAACTTTTTATTAGAGGATAACAATATGACCAACATGGAAATTAAAGATCATGATTTTAAATTAATACCGGAATATAATGGTGACCCGTTGCTATTAGTAGATTTTATTAGAAATAAAAATTATATCTATGAATTATATTGTAAAGAAAACAATTCATTTAGAGAAATTAATCATTCCAAATTAATATTAACTTTATTAACAAAATTAAAGGGTAAAGCAAATATAGCCACATACGATAAAGATTTGACAGTGTACAAGACATATTAAAATTCTTAAAACGTAAATATCAGGATACTAGAACTCGCGAACAATTAATAGCCGAAATATTGAATACCAATTCATACGCGCACGAAAATCCCCATGATTTTCTTGACAGAGTAAAAAACGCTGTGATTTATACGCTAGAGTTTACGCAGACCCGGATATAGAAAACAAACTCGATGAAATGGCTAGGTACGACAGACAAATATCACATCACGCCATAATTTAAATCCACAACTCACGAACTTCATTTATCACATAAAATTTGATACACTAGAAGACATAGACGAAATTTTACGCAATTCCGCTTCTCATATTGTCCATCGGTTATACGGACAACATAAAAAAGAAAAAAACCTACCATCGAATTCTAATTATAAAGGAAAACATTTTGACCCTAATTATAAAATTAATAAACATAGACAATACGAACCTAATCGTAATAATTATTATCAAAATCAGCACCATTATAAGAAGGAACATTATCAACATCCAAATTATAAATATCGAAATTATAATTATCAACAGTATAATAATCCAAGTAATCCAAGTAATAACAATTATAATCAACCCATTCATAATCAACAATGGGACCCCCAAGACCAATATAGATACTTTAATAAACCATCTTCGGCACAATTGAAACAAAAACAAATTCAACCTCCATTAGAAAAATTAGGAGAATCACAAACTGTTTCGATGCGAACAGTATCGAATCGCGTTCATCTAGTCGACGAGGAGAAAGACGCTATAATACAAAAACTGACAGACAAAATAAGTATCCTCGAAGACAAGTTCGAAAATTTTTTAGAGCCAGGCGAGCACACAAACGACCCGCCGGATCGGGTTTAAACGAATCAAACGGATCGGATTTAAACGAATCAAACGCGGAAATAAAAAAAATCATAATAGCGAGGTAAAACAAATTAAAACGGACCGGACCAAAGTAGCTAATGAATATGAATTAAATCAGGAATCGGATAATATTAAATTGCCGCGAATCATCGATAAAAAAAATAACAAATGGTTGATCGATACCGGATCCACAAAAAATTATATTAATCCGTACATTGTACCCAAGGATGCAATCATTAAAGAGGAATGTTTCGCAATAAAAACCCCTACCGGGAGAGCAGAAGGAACACAAAGTGTCAACCTAAACCTGTCACCGTTGATAGGAATCAATTCCGAGGCAACCTTTTTAATTTTTCCATTCTCAACTAAATTAGACATCTTATTGGGTTACGAATCTATGCATAAACTAAAAGTTAAAATTGATTGCAATAATCAAAATATAATTATAAATAAAAAAATATATAAAACTAACAAAAATCACGAAGTTCATTTAATGACCGACACTAATGAAATAAAAAATGTGATCCGTCATTCTCATATAAATAAATATTATAACGACGAACTCGTGAAAATTATCAGTAAAAATGGCGAAATAATAAAAAAAGAAAATGAAAAATTAAAGCCAACAAATTTACTGAAACATAAAATAAATACAATAAAAAAGAATAATAATAAACTCGAAAGAAATAATAAAGATATAAGAATTATAAGTAACAATGAAGAAATGAAAAAGACTATCAATAATAATAAAACCGACGTAAAGAAAGAAATTAAAAATATAACAAGTAAGTTATTTAGATTTAAGATCGCGGATGTGCGCAACTATTTAAGCGGTAAAGTCAAAAAGAAATACACCTCGGATAAAACATTACATGAAATTTAATAACAGAAACAACAAGAAATCGGAATACGGACATTAATTAGATTTAACATAATTAGAATTAAAATTAAAATAAAATTAATATTAGAAATTATACTAAAATCTAATGAATAAATAATAATTAAAAGTAACATTAGAAAAATATTAAAAATAAGCTTCAATTATTAATCAATTAAAAATAGAAAAAACATTTCGAGAATTAATGATCGACATATTAAAATATGATAACAAACTTATCTTTACAGCCGTGGACACGTTTTCCAAAAGATTATTTACACACATTATACCGACACATAATGCAATTAACATTTGCGACAGTTTACAAACTTATTTAACATATTATCCAACACCTACACAAATCACGCTAGACCAAGGTACAGAAATGAAGAATAATCTTGTTCAACAGTTTTGTAAGTACAATGATATAAATTTACATTACATATCTACTAATCACTCAAATTCCTTAGGATTATTAAATAGAGTGCATTCAACCTTAACAGAATTACTTAGAATAATTTCACATAAACAAAAAACATATTCACCCTTACAGAAATTAAAACTAGCAACCACTGCTTACAACAATACATTAAATCATAATTTAAAATTAACACCCAATGAAATAACGTTTGGATTCACATCAGAAAATAATAAAAAGACAGATCTTAATATTACGGAATTATATGTAAAAAAATATCATGATGATTTACAACTCTTACATGAGTTAACGCATACAAAAATAACTAAAGAAAAAGAAAAACGTACAGACAAATTAAATCAAAATCGCGAAGATCCACCAGAACTAACTAACCAAGAATTCCTTAAAAACACTCAATCGAAAATCAAAAGTAGAGACAAGTTCAGAAAGGTAAATGTTTTAGTTCAAGGAGCTAGACAACTAAAAACACATGTTGACAATATTAGGAGACCAATCAAACGTAAACGAAAGAAACATTTTGTTTCAGATGAAGATTCTTTACGCGTTAATGTTACTGACACTTCTTCGGAAGATTCGGACAATCAACATAGTAGATCTGACTGACTCCCCAGGATTACTACACTATTCACTTGACAACATTAAAGTTATTGATAAATTTTATGAAACATATCATTTTTATAATTTAAGTTTATTAGCAGTAGAAATTAGGAACATAAAAATTCATTTAACCAATTTTAAGAATCACACAATGTATCATATTCTCTGCGATTTAACAAATGACGCGACAGAACAACTTAGCTTAATGTATTATAAAGAATTTAACAACCGCCGTAAAAGGGGCCTAATAAATGGACTAGGAAATATTATTAGTTGGATTACAGGAAATATGGATGCTGATGATAAAGCATATTATGATAAAATCATCTCTAATGTCGAACAAAACAATTTTAAAATAGAACATAATATCGAAACTTCCATCAATATTAATAAACAACTCATAGAAGACTATAGGAAGGATATACAAACTATTAATAAAAATTGTATGACCAACAGACAAAACTTTAATAGCTTAGAACAAAATGACAAAGCTTATGACTTTTATATACATATTATTTTTCTATTAAATAAAATACAAAGTTTAACATTATCTTTGGAATTCTGCAAACTAGGGATAGTCCATACTAATTTAATGACAGATGTTATACGAAATTTACCAGCAACAATAAAGTTAATATCCAATAATTCAGAAGTCCTATGGACAAATAGTAAAATCTTTTGCTCAACAAGAAATAATATAATTCATACTTTCATAAAATTACCAGTCCACGATGACTCGTATAAGGGATATTTTATTTTACCGGTACCAAAATTAATAAACCAGACTATATTTGAAATTGATTTAAAACGTGATCTTTATTTAGAACAAGGAGAAAAATTGTATACTGGGCAATGTATATTTATTGACAATTATTATTGTTTAAATCTCAAACAAAAAAATTCCAAATGTGTTCACTCAATTATCCAAAATGGAATTTTAGAAGATTGCAAATTAATACCCAGTAACCAAACTAACATTAAATATGTAGAATTTATAAAACAATATATTACTGTAAATATCAATAAAATCATAGATTGTAAGAATAATACTGTGTTTTTACCTACTATAAGTTTAATTCGTATTAGTAACAAGGACTGTTTTCCACAATTTAATAAAATTTATATTCATAATTTTAATTCAGTTATGCTACCATTTTATAAATCTTTACTTGTAAACACTACTCTTGTAACCTCTCACAATTATACAATACCACCATTGGCAACGCTTACATTTGTAAACGATAATAACATTTATTTTTATAGTGTATGTATCTTTATGACCTCTGTAATATTTATAACCATTATTATCTTTATTTATAAAAGAAAATGTAATAAGCAAAACAATTTAAATATACCTACAGCAATTGTTAATATCCCAACACCACCTATTCCTGTAGATAATCATAGAATGATATTAAGTAGATTATATAAAACTAGTTTTGACTAATATTTGAATTTATTATGTAATCATGTTTATTGTACAAATTTTATGTAATCATGTTTATTGTACAAATGTTATGTAATCATGTTTATTTTTACTAGTATGCCAATATTATTTGTTTTGATCGGAGTTCAAAACTTAAGGCAGGGTGGAGTTACAGGTGGCACACAAGTGTCCAGTAGTAAACAATTCTTAGAATTATTAGTCAGATGCAGGTGTCAGGTGGCCAACTAGTAAACAATCCCAGGAATTAGAATCAGGGATATCAAATCTTATTTAAGCCTGGAGGAGATGCTTCTCGCTCTCTTTGGTCCTTAGATTTAGTCTGTAGTCGTCACTTGTACAGTTTATATTTCATGTATTTGTATCATTCAGAATAAAGTTTTTGCTTTTTAAAAAGTGTTAGATCTGATTAAAACATTTAACTATATATATATATATATATATATATATATATATAAACAAACAAGGATATGTGGAAGAGTAAAGATAAACGTTGTGAGTGAAGTTGAACAAGGATGAATGTCATTAAATGATATTTAGGGTGGGAAATACATGAATATACAAATAAATTATAAATAATGTATAAATACAAAATTTGCATATAGCCCTGAAGAAGACCTACAAAGTAGGTAGAAACTTTGGCTAATCAATAAAGTTTTTCTCCAATTCTACGAGAAATTCATTGTGACCTCTACCTGGACCACTTTCTTCCACATATATTATCAAGGTCAACAATTATCATTCAATAAGAATAATTAAACATATTCTGTTAAACTTTCAAAGATACAGCGTACGTACTTGAGTTTCCTCCACGACAGAACAATGGATCTCTTTTTCATTTCTTCCATTGTTTGTCTTTTCGGTATCTTAATCTCTTATTTCCAGCTAATTTCATATCATACTACTTTTGTGTCTGTAACAAAGCTTCCATTTTTTTTTCCTATCCAGGTGTAATAACGCAATGGCTCTGATCCCCATTTAACGCGTCCTCCGGAGAAAAGGATAAATAACCATTTTTCCTTCCTTTGAAAATCGTAAGGCAAAGTAGCGTTACCTCATTATCCATATTGCGAACCCGCGACCCGGGCTGCAATTTCGTGTCCCTTCCGATGGGCGACAAAACCAAGGATTTTTACTTCCGTTGAAAAATCCTAAGGCCATCTGCTGTAGTGCGAACCCGCAATCTCGGATGTTGTATAATGTTTTACCAACAACAACACCTCACATTAAGCTTATTTATAAATAGTTAGTTGTTTTAAAAGTTCTGAAATAACTACAATCTCTGCCAGTAAGAACTAAATAAAAAAAAAAACCTGTACCACTACAACCCGTGAAGGATCTGGGGTTCAGTACAAGGTAGACTTGTCCTAGGTCACGCTCAACCGCCAGATTTTCCCCTCTTATTTTGGTTACTCTATTTTTATAATATTTTATAAAGGCTGGGTGAGCCCCAGGAGAATCCTAGATCCTATATGATCCATCTCCGGTTGCAAACAGACTAAATAAAAGTCTTGCCTGCAGCGGGATTTGAACCACAATTTCCGGCATGGCAACTCAGTGCTCTACCACTGAGCCACTCCGCTCCCTACTAAATCGCGTTAAAAAAAAAAAATCAAAATGTTACGAAAATTTGAAAACTTTTGATGAACAATTATTTTTATATTTTGTTATGCCTCTCATCAAAATCCTTTACCACTACAAGAATTTATTCAATAGTTATTTATAGAGTACCTAGAAGAAACTAACCACTAAAAAAAACCCTGTGCCACTACAAACTTCGAAGGGTCTTGGAGTCTGTCCAAGGTGTAGACGGTACCGTTTCTAGACAACAGGAGTATAAGGAGATGATTTGTCCAAGATCACGCAAATCCACCAAGTTTTTACCTCTTTTCATGGAACTCACTTTCTAGATTCTGGGTGAGCATCAGGAGGGTCACCAGATCCCAGAGGGCCCATTCGTAGCTTTTAACAGATTTAATAATTCATCTGCCACAGCTGGATTCGATGCATAGTAGTTCAGCGCTCTACCACCGAGCTATAGTAGTGTTGAATAGTTGTTATTCCATTTCTCATTTTAACAATATTGTGAATCACATTTTTTTTTTACAAGAAGGGTTATGAAAAATCATCTATCGAATATACCATAATACACGTGTAGCATCAAATATTGATGTATTTCTTTCAAAATATCTACTTTATTTGTTTTATAACTTCATCGCTTCTTGGGATCCTTACTTGAGCTACTGGCAGGATTTGTCCTTTCCTATTTGTGAACATATTCGTCTGATTTTTTTTTCTGCTTCTAAAGAGGAATGGTCTATGGCTTCGTTCCGCATCAATGGAATGATTTTAGAAATTTAAAAAAATCGTTTGTTTGTTCGATACGTGGTAAAGATTGTACTTTTTTTTTTACTGTTGTTTCTAGGACAACGGTTGTCCAGTGAGCTCATTTGTCCTAGGTTATCAACCAGCAGATTATCCTCCTATTTTGAGTACCCCCTTTATACAGGGTGTCCCGAATTTAAATGGCAAAACTTCAAGAAGTTATAGGGGACCGAAAAACTAAGACAAAAAGTCCTTTAGAGATTTGCTCGTTTTTGCTTAGTTTTAGAGAAAATCGCAAAAAAAATAAACAAAACAACTTTTCATTGATATATATATATATATATATATATATATATATATATATATATATATATATATATTTTCCAATATAACTGGATGATCATGGAAAAAACGAAGAGAAAGAAACTTCATTCAAATTTGCTAGATGCGCAATTGCGCAGTTGCAAATAAAAAAATAAATAATAATAATAATACTTATTTATTTACATTTATATTTATGTTATGTTCATTTTTATGTAAATATTGCTCAAAATGTTGTCCTCTTGCACCAACTATTCAAGAATACCTTGAGATGATGTCCATCCATCAAAGTAAAAGATCGAAAAAGTAAGCATTTCATACTTTTTTTCCTTCTTGATTTCATCGGTTATAGTTTACACGAGCCTGCATTGTAGGAAAATTATTACAGACAATTGAAATAATGAATTTTTTTTTTGTGCCAGGTTTGATTTTAGTTCTCAGTGTCGAGACAACATCCCTAAAATCGAAATATTAGAATGTAGCCTGTTTGCTTTTTAAAAATATGTATTAGTTTACTGGTCGAACACGAGAAAGGGCTGAACATCTGTTCGTCCTCGATCCGTAGCTAGAAAATTTTGATGAATTTTACGTGTCTATAAAGTTTTTTTATATAAAAAGAAATAGCGTAGATTCAATGGATCCAAAGATTCAAAGTTCCAAGATTCCATTCAAAGATTCCAAAGTTTAAATCTGCTGAAATTTATTTAGAATTTTTTTCCGTTAACATGATACCTATATTACCATTGTAATATCTTAACCTAATTGTAATATCTTATTTTTTATTGACATCAAGTTAATTTTTTTTAGTAATTTATTTAATGATACTTACAACTGTATTACAATAATACAAAAAGTAAATAGGCTAAGTGATACATAATGACAAATAGAGAAACTACCCACTGGTAGTACTCAAATAACAAGTTCAACTTAAAAGGTGAAGAGGCCATTTTCTCTTCAGATACCTCGGAGGATTATCAGGAATTGAAGTGATTGCAAGGTTTGATTTGATAGTGGGTTTGAATGGAAATAAAGTTTACCATGAAAAGATTGATATCGGATTCGGGCTAAATCAGCGACAAATGGGACATTAAGGCCATTATGGATTACTTTGTTCGTAACTAAGTAAGGAGCATTGAGGATTTTATGATGGATTTGGATTGTTATGATTGAATAAGGAAGGAATTCATTGGTTTAGTGGAGCCCCAAAACTCTATTCCGTAAGTCAAGATGGGTCTAATGATTGTCATATATATGAGTCTTTTGTAATTAATTGAGAGCTTAGAGCGTTTGTCTAGTAAATGTTGTAGTAGCCTGAAACGGCGAGCTGTTTCTTGTCGTTTTAGTCTAGTATGAGGATTCCAAGATAATTTTTTCATGGTGGAATCCTAAGTGCCGGACCTGTTCTACAGAAATCAGTGGGATGTTATTAAACGATACAGGAGGGCAGGATGTCGTTGGTTTACGACGGAAAGTAAAGATGATTTGACGGGCTTTGTGAGCATTTTTTTTAATCACCCAGTTTTGTCAAATTAATTTAAAGAATAATTTCCTATATATTTTATTATTATTATTTAATTATATGGTAATTCGAAACATTAGGCGAAAGTCAGGGAAAGCTAGTAAGGGTTGTGAGGTGAGAGCTTCCCGACAACGTTTAATACTTTCCAACTGAGTTTGTCCAAGCATAAACCGTTTTCCTTTCTTCAGTACCTCCGTCAACGGTTGCGTCAACTCCACGATAGCTGGGATAAACCGACGGTAGTAGTTCACCATGCCTAAAAAACGCCTTACGCCCCGAGCATTAACCGGCAATGGAGCGTCCTGAATCGGCCTAACTCGCTCCTGACAGGCCGCACTCCCGATCGCGACACTACGTGACCCAAGAACCTGATCTCCCGCAGACCGAACTTCGACTTCTCCCGCGATAATTTAAGACCGAATTGGTGAACTCTGCAGAATACAGCTTTTAAGTGTTTAACATGTTCCGCTTCCGAACGACTGAACACTATGAGGTCATCCATATAAACTTGGGCAAAATCCTCCCCCAAACCCCTTTGGAACTCATCCATAAGGCGTTGAAACGTCAACGGGGCCCCTTTTAAACCAAATGGCATCCGCACGAACTCGTAGTGTCCGCGTTCTCAGGAAAACGCTGTTTTGCTAATATCTTCCTCGGCCATTCGAACTTGGTGGTACCCACTTTTGAGATACAGCGTGCTAAAAATGACCGCACCCGCCAACCTGTCAAGTATATCTTCGACGCGAGGAAGGGGATACCGCTCGTCTTGCGTCGCATCGTTTAACTTGCGATAATCCACAACCACTGGATATTGCTACCCTCCCCCAGGTGTGCTCTGTTTTTTCTCTACTACCCATAGAGGGCTATTTAAGGGAGAATTACGGATTGAAAATGTCCTCCACAGCTTCCTGACTGCACTCAACCGCCCCAATCTCGACAAGTTTACCTGGACCCACCAAATTGGTTTGGTATTTCCGGTCCCCTAACCGAAATCGACAGCGGCCTTTCTCAACCATCATTTCTAACCCTGCCTGTTGCAACAGGTCGCACCCCACGATCAGATCGTATCCCGGCATTAAGGTTTCGGTGATATGAAGTTCAACGCGTACATCCCTTCCCACTAACTTCTTACAACTAAAATACCCCTCCCCTAATGTTTTACACCGTCCACTAACCGTAGAGATTTCGCAATTACACTGGCGTTGCGTCCCCCACATACCTAGTTTTTCCGCCTCTTGTCTACTAATTAATGAATTAGTACTGCCCGTATCCACAAGGAATATTATCTCTAACCCACTCAACTTCGCCACGGGCAACCTCATCCCTCCTCTGTCCATCCCATTATTATTTATCATTAGTTCGCGTGAGAGGTCGCACCGTCCGTCATCGTACCCTCAATCTAGTTTAGGATGTCGGGTCGCGACCCCAGATCCGGAAGGGCCACCCCTCCAGGAATTCCCACCTCTTACCTCATGTCTGCTCGAGGCCGGAGTACTGCGTTCAGATCGTATTCTCTCCTCTCCTGAAGATTCGGCGCTCGAAAACTGTTCTCTGCCTCTTCTATGCGTCCGTCTCCTGCTCCATTCCTGATTATTCACCTCCATAGGCTCTGGCTGCTGACCTCTTCTATTCGGACGTGGATTACTCCTTGGACATTTTCGTGCTACATGTCCCCGCCTGTCACATTCATAGCACCTAGTGAGATTGCATTGTGCTGCAAGGTGGCCGGCTTGGTTGCACTCATAGCACCTTTTTTCTGGTTTCCGTCGACGGTCCTCGGGTGCTCTATCAGGTCTCTTCTCGAACTGCCTTCCGCCACCATTACGTCTCGGCGGGCTCTGATGTCTCCTCCTTGTCGATCTCACTTCTGTCCACTCTCCTTCTGACCTCTCAAGTCGGGCTCCATTCCTTTCATGAGCGTCAATAAGCTCGTGGGCGCAGTCCACAAAGTCGCGTTCTCGTGGCAATGAGCCCGGGCGGTCCATGTAATGATTTAACAGGACCTTCAAGACTCCTCGAACAAATGCCGTACGTTGGGCACCTTCCGCCTGGCCGAACGTCTCCACCATTTTGTCCACC
Source organism: Arma custos (assembly GCA_037127475.1). Taxonomy (NCBI): domain Eukaryota; kingdom Metazoa; phylum Arthropoda; class Insecta; order Hemiptera; family Pentatomidae; genus Arma; species Arma custos. Next base: position 56,948,939 of record CM073765.1, read on the forward strand.
AACCTGTTATACATATATATAATGTACTTCGCGCGACTTTTCTTTAACACTACCATTCCCACAATAAAACACACCAAATATGTTAATGTTGAAGAAGGGTTGTTTCCATTCAATTTGAAATTTCAAATTCAGTCTTAAGTACGAAACTGAGGACTAAGTTTTATTTGTTAATTTTTTTAATTTATTTACTGATGATTACAACTGTATTATAACAATACCAGTAACTATAATGAATGATACACAATGGCTCGGATAATGTAAGTAGAGAAACTACCCACTTCTAGTATTAGAAGATCACGAGGCCATCACCTTTTCAGAATCTTTGAAATATTTATTTATTTCTATTTAATTATTTTATTAATTATTTAAGAATAACTACCTTTCACAGAGCTTACATCTTTATCAGGAACCTCTCTCGTGTTTGTAAAAGTTTTATTCGGACATTGTCTTTTTGATCTCATTATTTGTACAAATTTAATAAAAATAAGTCCCTAAGTATCTATTAGTGACGGTAATATTTTAAAAAGTATAGTTAGATATGAAAGGCGGAAACATAGAACCACAAAATGAGCGATTTATTTCCTTTTTTTTTTCTTATTCGTCAAGACAAAACTAAATGATAAAAGCTGATTAGTATCTCATAACATGACAAAGTTAGAGACAGTGGGAGATAAACTAACCTGATTAGTTTAAAGTAATGTCTTAGTCAATCATTCGAGTGAGTAAAATAAAATTGACCATTCATGATAACTATATATTAAAGAAGAAAACAAATTAAAATACTATTTTAATAATAATAATCATAACAGTCCAAAGTACAAATTTCAAAAATTGTTAATGAGGACCATGGAGTACATTGTAACTCTAAGGTTTATGAGAAATATTTTAAATTATTGACAATCAACAAAAAAGGTATCTATGCTTTTTATCCAGTAGTTTTGGGACATGATTGTTAGTAAAATTATGTATTTTCTGATTTGTCTTTTATTTTAGGTTGAAAATGTACAAATTTATAAAAAAATTTTAGAGAATATTTTTAGATTAAATAACATTAAAGGACTCATAAAAAAATGTAAATTGAGAATGACATATTAAATGTTGAAACGTTTTTAAGTAAAGAAAAAAAATATATGCCTGGAAAAAAGTTTTATTTTACTCACTCGAATGATTGACTAAGAAAGATGTACTCCAGTAACAAAAAAAAGATAATTAAAAAAAAAAAGTTTAAAGTAATGTTTAAACTTTGGAGATGATTCTGCTTTTTCTTCGGTTCCCACTTGAGAAGTATATAGGTGGACCGAGACTTGAAATAAAATAATTAATTAAAAATCGTTTACTCAACATTATTTTAATTTCTTCTTTTTTTTTTTTTAATTTATTTATTGATATTTACAACTGTATTACAATTATACAACAACTAAATAGAATGCGTGTTACATAATGACATGAGAATGACAAGTAGAGAAACTACCCACTGGTAGTACTCAAATCAAAGTTCAAATAAGAAGGTCACGGGGCCATCTTCTTTTCAGACGCCTCGGAGGATTATCGGGAATTGAAGAGGAAGCTAGGTTTGAAACTAGAGGGTTTGAGTGGGAATGAAGTTTGCTATGAAAGGATAGATACCGGGTTCGGGTAAATCAGCAACAAAAGGGACATTAAGGTCGTTATGGATGACTTTATTCTTAACAAAATAAGGAGCATTGAGGATTTTACGAAGGATTTTGGATTGTAGGGATTGGATGCGAGAGGAATTCGATGGCTTAGTGGAGCCCCATAGCTCTACTCCGTAAGTCCAAATAGGTCGTATGATGGTCATGTAGATGAGTCTTTTGTAGTTAATTGGGAGCTTAGAGCGTTTCTCTAGTAAGTATTGAAGTAGCCTGAAACGTCGAGCGGTTTCTTGTCTTTTCAGTCTTGTATGAGGATTCCAGGTTAATCGTTTGTCGAGGTGCAACCCTAAGTATCGGATCTGTTCTACAGGCACCAGTGGGATATTATTAAAGGATACTGTAGGGCAGGAAGTCATTGGTTTACGACGTAAGGTAAAAGTGATTTGATGTGATTTTTGAGAATTTATTTTAACTCTCCAGTTTTGAAACCATTCTTCAAGATCAGTGATATGGGATTGGAGGCTTTGGGATGCAATAACTGGATTGGTGTTGACTGATAGATAATACACATGTATCATCAGCATACGAAATTTCTTCTTATGTAAGGAAGAAACAGTTGGGGGTGCAGTCAGTTAAAACACTATAATAAGAGCATACTTATATATTGTGTGCCGACGTTTCGATCTACAATGTAGGCCATCTTCAGGGCTATGAGAGGGAATCAAACAGAACAAAAAATATATAAGAACGTTACAGTAACAAGAATATAGTGACATGTAATGTAGAAAATTAAAATAGTGACAGATATAATAATTAAAAATAACGAATATAAAATACAGAAAATAAATGTACAGAAAGGATAAAAAAGTAAACATAATATAAAGAGAAAGCAAAATGAGGAGGTAAACAGAAAGATACAAAATGAGAAGATTAAAATATAAAAAAAAGGTGGAATATGAAGGATTTAGAAAAAAAAAAAAGTTTAATTATAACTGTATACAATTAGAATGAAGTTGTATTAATATAAAATATGATGTGTATATAACAGAAACGTATAGAAAATAGGTATATAAATACAGTAGATAATGGAGAATAAATGTAAAAAGAAAAATATGAGGCTAAACAATAATGAACTCTATAATATTAACATATTTTGTTCTGTTTTGTTTCTCTCTCATTGCCCTGAAGATGGCCTACATTGTAGGTCGAAACGTCGGTACACAATAAATAAGTATGCACTTATTATGGTGTTTTAATTGACTGCACCCCCAACAATTTCTTCCTTACATTAGAAGTTCCAGTCAACTATTTCTTCTCTAACATAAATTTCTTCTTCTTTTATTCAACCATATATTAGTTTTAAATTCCCCAATAATGCTGTTTTCTATTCTGATCATTCCAATATCCTTTTGTTCGACCCGGATTTTTTTTTTTCACTTTTCTCAGAAATCCCTCCATACTCAAGATCCTCTTCCTTCCATACAGTTACTTCCTGTTGCTGAACGTTCCTCTGATAATCTGGGACAATTTCCATACGTCTGTTGCTTTCACAGGTCCTGAGATCTTTGCCATTATTCTTCTTTCAAATATCTCATGTTTATCTAATATATAGCTTAAAACGAGGCATTCACTGGCATTTAGGCATTCCTATTTCACTATTTTATTGTTGTACACTATTTTAAGATTTTTGTATAAGCATATTTTTTTATATGATACACTATATCAGTGATAGATATAAGATACATATATTATCCGACACCTCACGATTTCTTTACCTACCTTAATTTGAATAGGAACGTGAAAATTAGGTTTCAAGTAATGTATCACATACGGTTTATCAGCTAATTATAAAATTTAATATGCTATTTTTATTTTTTATTAATTATATTTTTGAGTCAATGTTTGTTTTGTTCCTCGACTAAAGTACCCCGTTTCCAGTTTATTGATTTTTTTTAAATGAAATGTCTTTATTTCTAATATTCAGTGTGATTCATGAACAATCTATTAGAACAGCATTTGCTTTTAAACATAATATAATGGAACGTATGTACTAAATTTGTCATTAATGTCATGTTCCGATTGCTCTACGATGTTTAAATATTTCGCAATGTAATTATACAATTAAAACGTTCAACGAAACTGAGAAGCTATTTATTTATTTAGTCGTGCTGCACTATTTAAATGGTAGCTCCATTACACACCATACTGAATAATGAGTCATATAATTCGTAGAAAATTTAATTATAAATAAACATTACAGGTCGTCTCCTGCTAATACACTACACTCGCATTAGATTCGAATTTATTCCTGAAATCTTATGCTCAGCAATAACAGTTACATGCGCACACCATAGATTAATAAATAATAATTATTCAGAAGTTACAAAAAGATTATCTTTAACTGTTATATTAGGACTATATTTTACAGCTTTACAAGCTTATGAATATATAGAAGCAAGATTTTGTATTAGAGACTCAGTTTATGGATCTTGCTTCGATATAGCAACAGGATTTCATGGACTACACGTAATTATTGGTTCCATTTTCTTAACAGTATGTTTAATACGACACATTAATTGTCACTTCTCAATAAATCATCATTTTGTATTTGAAGCAGCAGCATGATATTGACATTTTGTAGATGTAGTATGACTTTTCCTAGAATGTTAAATGTAAAATTGAATGTTGATCAGTCACTGACATTTTGACCTCGATTCCAACCATTTTTTTTTCGTAATGGATTGAGTTGGTCAGGGGTGCAGTCAAAGATAACACAAAATAATTGAAACTAATTTTTTAATTGTGCCGACGTTCAGGGCTAATGTGAGTGCCTCTTCTTGGTCAATTGTCAAACACACAACTGTCAAATGTTTTATTGTGATTCATATTTGAGTGGAAAACGTAACCACCCCTAACTGTAATATACTGTATTTCATAAAATAAACTAGAGGTGAGTATTTATATACCAACGATAAGACCTAACGCCCCAAGAATCAGCCAAACTTCCTTTTTAACCGATGTTAATGCGAAAAAACAACAAAAGGTGGTTTTCTTAATGATCCAGAATATTTTTTTTTAAATATCTGGCCCGGAGGCCCAAATGTTCAATTAAAGTAATCCCATTCAAATTAGAGATATTACCATTAATTTGTCATCAGCCAGTTTAAAATCTAGTGGGCTGTATTTAAAAACATAATAGTTTATTTAAGTAAAACCAAAATTACTGGTTAACAAATAACACATAGCGTATGTGCGCTCCCACCCCCAGTTTAAGTCTGGGAAGCCCTCAAGCTACTGTTTCATTGATGCAGAAGTGGCCGAACAAATTTCCAATTTTATGGAAAAATATCTTTCAAAAACTCCCTATTCTGACTTAGAACACTTCCTTAACGAATTTGAGGAAACTCAAGGAAGAAAAGCAAAAATCCTCTGAAAAGCAAAAAACGGCCTGAATGCCATGAAGGCCCTAGCCAGGAACCGGGATGCGTGTATGGACGGAGGCACCTCCACGCTGAAAGGCTCAAAGAGGAACAAGAGAAAGGTTATAAATAATGATGAAGGTTGAAAATTAAATGAAATTGGCAAATAGCACATACATATTAGGACGAATAATTAAGAATGAATGGTTCGAATCTTGGATAATATTAAATTATAAAACATATATTTATTTATAAATTATAAATTAAAAACAAGTATTTAATAGCTTATTTAAGTAAGAGAATTTTAAAAAGAAGAAGAAAATAGCTAGTTATGATAAAGCAGACTTCCAAACCACCCTTGAGGTGCTGCTGTGGTTACGTTACCCATTTTTTATAGTGGATGGTTCGCCTCACTGAATCCAGTAGCAGGAATGGCCTGCTAATGCAATCAGTGTAGCCCTATAAACCACTCGACCTTCAGTTCCTATTCGAAGACCGATAGAATAATTTAATAAAAAGCGTTACACCATATTTAATAATCTAAAATAATAATTAAATTTAATATTAAATAAAATTATATTTAGTTCACTCCCGTAGAAAATTTAATCAATTAATGCATGAATACTTTTCTGTTTAAGTATGTGGATTGGAGAAAAGTAATGCGTTTTCAATAAAAACTAATTTTTGAAAATTTATATTTTATATACCTAATACTCCAACCATCGATTTTAGGGGCGGCCCTAATAGGGCCGTATAATTTTTAAATACATCTGTATTTGTAACTTTATAACAATTTTTAAAGGTTTCTACTGTTCGAATATTGGCATCAACTAAACGGGCGAAAGATTTATTCGCTTTGAGGAGCTTTTTTTTAAATTTTTTGAAAATTTATATTTTATATATTACTCCAACCATCGCTTGAGGGGCGGCCCTAATAGGGTCGTATAATTTTTAAATACATACATCTGTATTTGTAACTTTATAACAATTTTTGGAAAATTATATTTTATATATTACTCCAACCATCTGCCCTCCTTCCTCTTCCAATGAGCATTTTTTTTAGAGTGTTCTTGACTCCATCCTCTTCACAAGTTGAAGCCTGCGTTCTCCAGTAAATTCCTAAGTATTTCTACATAAAAAAAAAAGTTTTTGCTTACCTGAATTAGCTTCGTGATGGAGTTGTAACTTCTTTCTGCAATTCTTAAACTCTATAAGACTCTTCAACCATTGGCGCTAAGAATTCTTTAATATTTCCCAAAATTCGCTTATAATAATTTTCTTATTTCAAATTGTCATTTCCATCAGAGAATCAGTTAAGAAATGAGAAAAAATTTTGCTCTTTGTTTTATCTAAATACTATCAAGTATCATAGGAACAGAATAATCCTTATTTCATTGTTATTCGCTTTGTTTGTTTCGTTTGTGATAAAGTAATTATCTAATGATAAAAGCACAGCTCAACGTTATGTGTTACTTTTATCTGTTTTTCCATATTATCGCAGACAATGTTATTTATGATTAATAACAATTATGATTTTAAACATTTTCGGTTAGCGGAACTACAGTTTTGGCATTGTCAAGATCGGATATTTTAATACACGAATTTATTTATAATAAATTTATTTATAATAACTTATCTTAAGTATTTTAGATTGCATTTAACGTTACAAAATGATATCTCATATATCTGTGGCACCTGTGCATAGTGGGATAAGTCGAATTTTGTGAATTTCAAGCTATCTACTTATAATTGTAATATTTTTCTCTTTCCTTATGTCTAACACGCTAAGTGTTCCGTCCATCGCAATGAAGGATATTCATTTATGAATATATGGGCTGATACTCCAATCTTGAACTTAAAATAAGTTCAGAAAAATTACGATTCTAAGTAGATAGCTTGAAATTCTCAAAATTCGACTTAGCCCACTATGCACAGGTGCCACAGATATAACCTTCTTCATATAAAATATTGTATGTATATATATAAACTTCGACTACGTAATTTAAATTGTCACATTTCAATCATTCTAATTTAGAGTAAAAAGAATAAAATTATCTGTTGAGCCATTTGGTCATTTGGCTGTCCATAAATACAATTGTAATGTTTCCTGAAGTAATTTTAGTATGAAATTACAGCAATGGTAAGAAATTATAATTATAATTGTAATTGCCTTTTGCCCGACTCTGATGTAGGATTTTACTTGGCTGTCAGTCAACCCATCTACTGGGTCATTTCATATGGAATGGCCGTTTTTATTATTTCCGAAATTCTAAGCGGAATCAGTGGACTTCTGTTGTTTACTAACTTAATGTTTTCTGGTTGTAATGAGCTTTTAATCCTTTTTTTTTATAAATAATATTTAACTACAACTTAACGAACATTGTTTAGTATGCCATCAAATGTGACCTTGAAAACAAGCGATTATCGTTCATTTTTTTATGAGTTCAAACTTCATCACCACGCTCTGGGAAGGGTGTTGTGACAAACTATTCGTCGTTAGCTTGAGAAATTTGATAAACAAAAAATTGGTTCTTGTGTTATGGAAAATGGCAGGAATAAATAATTTCTCCTTTCTACTAAGATATGAAACCATTAAATCCAAATCACACTTCAGGGATATTGAAAATTCAACAAACATTTATCGAAAAAAAAAATCTGCATTATTAAATTCTAGATGAAATGATTGCCCAAGTATGATTTCATCACATTTTCCATATTTCATTTCCATTTTCAATGATTTCATCACATTTTCCATAATTAGATTACCTTTTCCGCACTAAAGCTCATGATAACTTTTATTTTTGGAAAATATTAACGGTAAAATAATAAAAAGTTAAAACTTGTGACTCCACTCGAAGGAATAACCTGGAGAATAATTACTGTAAATATTTTTAAAATTATTCCGTAGTCCAAAAAGCATTTTTAGAATTTATTTCATCACAAAAACCATGAATTTGTCAGTTCTAAGTTGAAAATTTTATTACAAGTTGGAAAAAATGTTTAGAATATTAAATTTTGATTTTATAAAATTGTTTTATTAAATAATCTCTGAAATGTCACTTAAAATGGCCCATTACGGGAGGTGACCTGTGGTCTATAGTGGTTAGCATTATAACCAAAAATGCCCAAGATCACGGGTTTGAAGCCTGGGAGGTGGTCTTAGGTTAAAGGGAGTAAAAAATTTAGTTATGCTGTCCATCCGGAGGGACGTTAAACAGGCGTCTCGAACCTGTACGATGCTGGATACTGGTTGAAGATCCCTATAATAGTTAAATCTGGATTGGAAATATTTAGAGCTCCCAAGATGTAATTTGCTACAAGATTTCTCTAGGATTTAATCAAAGGTGTACTAATTACCTAATTGTTTTTCTAACAGAATAATTAAACGTGGAAGAAAGTGGTCCGGGTAGAGGTCACAATGAATTTCTCGTAGAATTGGAGAAAAACTTTATTGATTAGCCAACGTTTCGACATACTTTGTAGGTCTTCTTCAGGGCTATATGCAAATTTTGTATTTATACATTATTTATAATTTATTTGTATATTCATGTATTCCCCACCCTAAATATCATTCAATGACATTCATCCTTGTTCAACTTCACTCACAACGTTTATCTATACTCTTCCACATATCCTTGTTTGTTTTTATGTATATATAAAACTTTGTAGGTCATCTTCAGGGCTATATGCAAAATACAGACAATGTAAGAATAAAAATGGTACAAATATATTAAAACACATTAAATATAAACAAAAGTAAGGTACGGGCAATAAAAATGATAAAGATGTACAGCAAGGTAAATATGAAGGTTAAAATGTATGAGTGTATACTGTAAACTGTAAACATGAAGAAAATAATAATAAAACAGAAAGTGTTGAAAGGTAAAAAAATAAGGTAATACAGATAAAAAATAAAAACTGAATATAAAATAGGAATGTGAAATGATAAAAATGATATGTGTAAATGTAGAAAATTGTAAGACTTACAAAATAAAAATTGTAGGTAATAAAAAATTAAGAAATAAAAATTGTAAAATTATAAAAATCTAGAAACAAAATTATATAAAATAAAATAAAAATGAAAATAAAAAATATTTTAGAAAATACAGTATTAATATTGATAGGTAAAAATACTTTATACAAGTGTAAAGAATATTAATTGCATAAGAGAAAATGTAAGAAGAGACTTTATATAAGTGTAAATAATATCAATTGCATAAAGAAAAATAAGTATGTTTTAAGTAAATTAAGTGATAATACAATTAGGCTATAATGGACTAAAATACACACATATATATATATATATATATATATATATATATATATATATATATATATATATATATATAGTTACAGGTGGCACACAAGTGTCCAGTAGAAAACAATTCTTAGAATTATTAGTCAGATGCAGGTGTCAGGTGGCCAACTAGTAAACAATCCCAGGAATTAGAATCAGGGATATAAAATCTTATTTAAGCCTGGAGGAGATGCTCCTCGCTCTCTTTGGTCCTTAGATTTAGTCCGTAGTCGTCACTTGTACAGTTTATATTTCATGTATTTGTATCATTCAGAATAAAGTTTTTGCTTTTTAAAAAGTGTTAGATCTGATTAAAACATTTAACTGGCGCCCGAACAGGGACTTGGGCAGAATTCGCGGATATAATTAGTAACTTTGCGGGAGCTTTGGGTAGAGTCGACGAAGACCACACCAGAAGCAGCAAGACCACTACTCTACGTCTTGAGGAAGAATTGCCACTGCGTGTACAGGTACAGCAAGCGTTCTCCACGACTACGAGGTATCCAGCATTTTCTGTATATTCTTCAATATTTAACCCAAGTCGAACATATTTTGTTAAATTCATTGGATCTTAAAAAAACTTCCATTCACTGAAGATCACAGATACTGAAATTAAATTTAAGTTTATTTTATTCAAAATTCAATTAAATTTTATGTCAAATTTAAATTTTATTATTATTATTTTTATGTTTAATTTATAATTTATCTTTAAGTTTATTTTATTTGTATTCAAATTTCATGCCAAATTTAAAAGAAAGACTGAACCAAATTCGACAAATTAATAATTCTACTCCACTTACTATTGAAAATTTAGATAACTTTTTATTAGAGGATAACAATATGACCAACATGGAAATTAAAGATCATGATTTTAAATTAATACCGGAATATAATGGTGACCCGTTGCTATTAGTAGATTTTATTAGAAATACAAATTATATCTATGAATTATATTGTAAAGAAAACAATTCATTTAGAGAAATTAATCATTCCAAATTAATATTAACTTTATTAACAAAATTAAAGGGTAAAGCAAATATAGCCACATACGATAAAGATTTGACAGTGTACAAGACATATTAAAATTCTTAAAACGTAAATATCAGGATACTAGAACTCGCGAACAATTAATAGCCGAAATATTGAATACCAATTCATACGCGCACGAAAATCCCCATGATTTTCTTGATAGAGTAAAAAACGCTGTGATTTATACGCTAGAGTTTACGCAGACCCGGATATAGAAAACAAACTTGATGAAATGGCTAGGTACGACAGACAAATATCACATCACGCCGTACATAATTTAAATCCACAACTCACGGACTTCATTTATCACATAAAATTTGATACACTAGAAGACATAGACGAAATTTTACGCAATTCCGCTTCTCATATTGTCCATCGGTTATACGGACAACATAAAAAAGAAAAAAACCTACCATCGAATTCTAATTATAAAGGAAAACATTTTGACCCTAATTATAAAATTAATAAACATAGACAATACGAACCTAATCGTAATAATTATTATCAAAATCAGCACCATTATAAGAAGGAACATTATCAACATCCAAATTATAAATATCGAAATTTTAATTATCAACAGTATAATAATCCAAGTAATCCAAGTAATAACAATTATAATCAACCCATTCATAATCAACAATGGGACCCCCAAGACCAATATAGATACTTTAATAAACCATCTTCGGCACAATTGAAACAAAAACAAATTCAACCTCCATTAGAAAAATTAGGAGAATCGCAAACTGTTTCGATGCGAACAGTATCGAATCGCGTTCATCTAGTCGACGAGGACAAAGATGCCATAATACAAAAACTGACAGACAAAATAAGTATCCTCGAAGACAAGTTCGAAAATTTTTTTTGAGCCAGGCGAGCACACAAACGACCCGCCGGATCGGGTTTAAACGAATCAAACGCGGAAATAATAAAAAATCATAATAGCGAGGTAAAACAAATTAAAACGGACCGGACCAAAGTAGCTAATGAATATGAATTAAATCAGGAATCGGATAATATTAAATTGCCGCGAATCATCGATAAAAAAAATAACAAATGGTTGATCGATACCGGATCCACAAAAAATTATATTAATCCGAACATTGTACCCAAGGATGCAATCATTAAAGAGGAATGTTTCGCAATAAAAACCCCTACCGGGAGAGCAGAAGGAACACAAAGTGTCAACCTAAACCTGTCACCGTTGATAGGAATCAATTCCGAGGCAACCTTTTTAATTTTTCCATTCTCAACTAAATTAGACATCTTATTGGGTTACGAATCTATGCATAAACTAAAAGTTAAAATTGATTGCAATAATCAAAATATAATTATAAATAAAAAAATATATAAAACTAACAAAAATCACGAAGTTCATTTAATGACCGACACTAATGAAATAAAAAATGTGATCCGTCATTCTCATATAAATAAATATTATAACGACGAACTCGTGAAAATTATCAGTAAAAATGGCGAAATAATAAAAAAAGAAAATGAAAAATTAAAGCCAACAAATTTACTGAAACATAAAATAAATACAATAAAAAAGAATAATAATAAACTCTAAAGAAATAATAAAGATATAAGAATTATAAGTAACAATGAAGAAATGAAAAAGACTATCAATAATAATAAAACCGACGTAAAGAAAGAAATTAAAAATATAACAAGTAAGTTATTTAGATTTAAGATCGCGGATGTGCGCAACTATTTAAGCGGTAAAGTCAAAAAGAAATACACCTCGGATAAAACATTACATGAAATTTAATAACAGAAACAACAAGAAATCGGAATACGGACATTAATTAGATTTAACATAATTAGAATTAAAATTAAAATAAAATTAATATTAGAAATTATACTAAAATCTAATGAATAAATAATATAGGGTTGGCAACTAAGTCATTGCCGTTTTTGTCGATAGATTCACTCTACACTTTCTTTTGTTTTGTTAACGTGGCCAGAGCATCTAACCTATATTTTTTTCTTACTGTATGGACTTCTACGTTTAATTAGTAAAAAAAATTTTTTTGATTAGTTCTTTAGTTTTGTTTTTATCCCAATTTAAAAATGGAAGAACAGGACGTGCATTTCCGACACATTTTATTGTATTACTTCCGAAAAGGCAAGAACGCATCGCAAGCACAAAAGAAGTTATGTGGCGTATATGGAGATAAAGCCTTAAAAGAAAGGCAGTGTCGAAATTGGTTTGAAAGATTTCGTTCCGGTGATTTTTCACTGAAAAATGCACAACGATCTGGCCGCCCAGTCGAAGTGGATGAAACCCATATCAAGGCCATTATCGATTCAGATCGTCACAGCACAACACGAGACATTGCAGAGAAGCTCAATGTGTCGCATACGTGCATTGAAAAAAAATTAAAAACCCTTGGTTATGTCAAGAAACTTGATTTATGGATCCCTCACCAGCTAAAGGAAATTCATTTGACGCAACGGATTAGCATCTGTAATTCGCTACTGAAACGCAATGAAAATGATCCATTTCTGAAGAACCTAGTTACTGGCGACGAAAAGTGGATAGTTTATAACAATGTTACTCGCAAGAAATCGTGGGTGAAGCAAGATCAACCAGCCCAAACAGCATCAAAAGCAGCTATTCACCAAAAAAAGATTATGCTGTCAGTCTGGTGGGATCACAAAGGAATTTTGTATTTTGAACTCATGCCGCAGAACCAAACGATAAATTCAAATGTGTATGTTGAACAACTCGACAAACTGAAGGATGCAATTGAAGAAAAGCGGCCGGTATTATCAAATCGGAAGGGTGTTGTTTTCCATCATGATAACGCAAGGCCCCACACATCTTTGGTTACTCGGCAAACATTATTGAAACTGGGTTGGGATGTTTTGTCACACCCACCATATAGCCCTGACCTTGCGCCTTCGGATTACCATTTGTTTCGTTCCATGCAAAACTCTTTAAATGGTAAAATTTTTAACAACGCGGATGATGCCAGATCACACCTAATTCAGTTTTTTAATAGCAAAGACCAGACATTTTACGAACGGGGAATTTTTACGCTGCCAGAACAATGGAAAAAGGTCATCGACAAGAACGGGCAATATCTAATTGAATAAAGTTATATTTTTAAACAAAAATTCTGAATTTGCCTTCTTATTTGAAATCGGCAATGACTTAGTTGCCAACCCTATAATTAAAAGTAACATTAGAAAAATATTAAAAATAAGCTTCAATTATTAATCAATTAAAAATAGAAAAAACATTTCGAGAATTAATGATCGACATATTAAAATATGATAACAAACTTATGTTTACAACCGTTGACACGTTTTCCAAAAGATTATTTACACATATTATACCGACACATAATGCAATTAACATTTGCGACAGTTTACAAACTTATTTAACATATTATCCAACACCTACACAAATCACGCTAGACCAAGGTACAGAAATGAAGAATAATCTTGTTCAACAGTTTTGTAAGTACAATGATATAAATTTACATTACATATCTACTAATCACTCAAATTCCTTAGGATTATTAAATAGAGTGCATTCAACCTTAACAGAATTACTTAGAATAATTTCACATAAACAAAAAACATATTCACCCTTACAGAAATTAAAACTAGCAACCACTGCTTACAACAATACATTAAATCATAATTTAAAATTAACACCCAATGAAATAACGTTTGGATTCACATCAGAAAATAATAAAAAGACAGATCTTAATATTACGGAATTATATGTAAAAAAATATCATGATGATTTACAACTCTTACATGAGTTAACGCATACAAAAATAACTAAAGAAAAAGAAAAACGTACAGACAAATTAAATCAAAATCGCGAAGATCCACCAGAACTAACTAACCATGAATTCCTTAAAAACACTCAATCGAAAATCAAAAGTAGAGACAAGTTCAGAAAGGTAAATGTTTTAGTTCAAGGAGCTAGACAACTAAAAACACATGTTGACAATATTAGGAGACCAATCAAACGTAAACGAAAGAAACATTTTGTTTCAGATGAAGATTCTTTACGCGTTAATGTTACTGACACTTCTTCGGAAGATTCGGACAATCAACATAGTAGATCTGACTGACTCCCCAGGATTACTACACTATTCACTTGACAAAATTAAAGTTATTGATACATTTTATGAAACATATCATTTTTATAATTTAAGTTTATTAGCAGTAGAAATTAGGAACATAAAAATTCATTTAACCAATTTTAAGAATCACACAATGTATCATATTCTCTGCGATTTAACAAATGACGCGACAGAACAACTTAGCTTAATGTATTATAAAGAATTTAACAACCGCCGTAAAAGGGGCCTAATAAATGGACTAGGAAATATTATTAGTTGGATTACAGGAAATATGGATGCTGATGATAAAGCATATTATGATAAAATCATCTCTAATGTCGAACAAAACAATTTTAAAATAGAACATAATATCGAAACTTCCATCAATATTAATAAACAACTCATAGAAGACTATAGGAAGGATATACAAACTATTAATAAAAATTGTATGACCAACAGACAAAACTTTAATAGCTTAGAACAAAATGACAAAGCTTATGACTTTTATATACATATTATTTTTCTATTAAATAAAATACAAAGTTTAACATTATCTTTGGAATTCTGCAAACTAGGGATAGTCCATACTAATTTAATGACAGATGTTATACGAAATTTACCAGCAACAATAAAGTTAATATCCAATAATTCAGAAGTCCTATGGACAAATAGTAAAATCTTTTGCTCAACAAGAAATAATATAATTCATACTTTCATAAAATTACCAGTCCACGATGACTCGTATAAGGGATATTTTATTTTACCGGTACCAAAATTAATAAACCAGACTATATTTGAAATTGATTTAAAACGTGATCTTTATTTAGAACAAGGACAAAAATTGTATACTGGGCAATGTATATTTATTGACAATTATTATTGTTTAAATCTCAAACAAAAAAATTCCAAATGTGTTCACTCAATTATCCAAAATGGAATTTTAGAAGATTGCAAATTAATACCCAGTAACCAAACTAACATTAAATATGTAGAATTTATAAAACAATATATTACTGTAAATATCAATAAAATCATAGATTGTAAGAATAATACTGTGTTTTTACCTACTATAAGTTTAATTCGTATTAGTAACAAGGACTGTTTTCCACAATTTAATAAAATTTATATTCATAATTTTAATTCAGTTATGCTACCATTTTATAAATCTTTACTTGTAAACACTACTCTTGTAACCTCTCACAATTATACAATACCACCATTGGCAACGCTTACATTTGTAAACGATAATAAACATTTATTTTTATAGTGTATGTATCTTTATGACCTCTGTAATATTTATAACCATTATTATCTTTATTTATAAAAGAAAATGTAATAAGCAAAACAATTTAAATATACCTACAGCAATTGTTAATATCCCAACACCACCTATTCCTGTAGATAATCATAGAATGATATTAAGTAGATTATATAAAACTAGTTTTGACTAATATTTGAATTTATTATGTAATCATGTTTATTGTACAAATTTTATGTAATCATGTTTATTGTACAAATGTTATGTAATCATGTTTATTTTTACTAGTATGACAATATTATTTGTTTTGATCGGAGTTCAAAACTTAAGGCAGGGTGGAGTTACAGGTGGCACACAAGTGTCCAGTAGTAAACAATTCTTAGAATTATTAGTCAGATGCAGGTGTCAGGTGGCCAACTAGTAAACAATCCCAGGAATTAGAATCAGGGATATCAAATCTTATTTAAGCCTGGAGGAGATGCTCCTCGCTCTCTTTGGTCCTTAGATTCAGTCCGTAGTCGTCACTTGTACAGTTTATATTTCATGTATTTGTATCATTCAGAATAAAGTTTTTGCTTTTTAAAAAGTGTTAGATCTGATTAAAACATTTAACTATATATATATATATATATATATATATATATATATATATATATATATATATATAAAAACAAACAAGGATATGTGGAAGAGTAAAGATAAACGTTGTGAGTGAAGTTGAACAAGGATGAATGTCATTAAATGATATTTAGGGTGGGAAATACATGAATATACAAATAAATTATAAATAATGTATAAATACAAAATTTGCATATAGCCCTGAAGAAGACCTACAAAGTAGGTAGAAACTTTGGCTAATCAATAAAGTTTTTCTCAAATTCTACGAGAAATTCATTGTGACCTCTACCCGGACCACTTTCTTCTACATATATTATCAAGGTCAACAATTATCATTCAATAAAAATAATTAAACATATTCTGTTAAACTTTCAAAGATACAGCGTACGTACTTGAGTTTCCTCCACGACAGAACAATGGATCTCTTTTTCATTTCTTCCATTGTTTGTCTTTTCGGTATCTTAATCTCTTATTTCCAGCTAATTTCATATCATACTACTTTTGTGTCTGTAACAAAGCTTCCATTTTTTTTTTCCTATCCAGGTGTAATAACGCAATGGTTCTGATCCCCATTTAACGCGTCCTCCGGAGAAAAGGATAAATAACCATTTTTCCTTCCTTTGAAAATCGTAAGGCAAAGTAGCGTTACCTCATTATCCATATTGCGAACCCGCGACCCGGGCTGCAATTTCGTGTCCCTTCCGATGGGCGACAAAACCAAGGATTTTTACTTCCGTTGAAAAATCCTAAGGCCATCTGCTGTAGTGCGAACCCGCAATCTCGGATGTTGTATAATGTTTTACCAACAACAACACCTCACATTAAGCTTATTTATAAATAGTTAGTTGTTTTAAAAGTTCTGAAATAACTACAATCTCTGCCAGTAAGAACTAAATAAAAAAAAAAACCTGTACCACTACAACCCGTGAAGGATCTGGGGTTCAGTACAAGGTAGACTTGTCCTAGGTCACGCTCAACCGCCAGATTTTCCCCTCTTATTTTGGTTACTCTATTTTTATAATATTTTATAAAGGCTGGGTGAGCCCCAGGAGAATCCTAGATCCTATATGATCCATCTCCGGTTGCAAACAGACTAAATAAAAGTCTTGCCTGCAGCGGAATTTGAACCAGAATTTCCGGCATGGCAACTCAGTGCTCTACCACTGAGCCACTCCGCTCCCTACTAAATCGCGTTAAAAAAAAAAAAAATCAAAATGTTGATGAACAATTATTTTTATATTTTGTTATGCCTCTCATCAAAATCCTTTACCATACAACAATTTATTCAATAGTTATTTATAGAGTACCTAGAAGAAACTAACCACTAAAAAAACCCTGTGCCACTACAAACTTCGAAGGGTCTTGGAGTCTGTCCAAGGTGTAGACGGTACCGTTTCTAGACAACAGGAGTATAAGGAGATGATTTGTCCAAGATCACGCTAATCCACCAAGTTTTTACCTCTTTTCATGGAACTCACTTTCTAGATTCTGGGTGAGCATCAGGAGGGTCACCAGATCCCAGAGGGCCCATTCGTAGCTTTTAACAGATTTAATAATTCATCTGCCACAGCTGGATTCGATGCATAGTAGTTCAGCGCTCTACCACCGAGCTATAGTAGTGTTGAATAGTTGTTATTCCATTTCTTATTTTAACAATATTGTGAATCACATTTTTTTTTTACAAGAAGGGTTATGAAAAATCATCTATCGAATATACCATAATACACGTGTAGCATCAAATATTGATGTATTTCTTTCAAAATATCTACTTTATTTGTTTTATAACTTCATCGCTTCTTGGGATCCTTACTTGAGCTACTGGCAGGATTTGTCCTTTCCTATTTGTGAACATATTCGTCTGATTTTTTTTTCTGCTTCTAAAGAGGAATGGTCTATGGCTTCGTTCCGCATCAATGGAATGATTTTAGAAATTTAAAAAAATCGTTTGTTTGTTCGATACGTGGTAAAGATTGTACTTTTTTTTTTACTGTTGTTTCTAGGACAACGGTTGTCCAGTGAGCTCATTTGTCCTAGGTTATCAACCAGCAGATTATCCTCCTATTTTGAGTACCCCCTTTATACAGGGTGTCCCGAATTTAAATGGCAAAACTTCAAGAAGTTATAGGGGACCGAAAAACTAAGACAAAAAGTCCTTTAGAGATTTGCTCGTTTTTGCTTAGTTTTAGAGAAAATCGCAAAAAAAATAAACAAAACAACTTTTCATTGATATATATATATATATTTTCCAATATAACTGGATGATCATGGAAAAAACGAAGAGAAAGAAACTTCATTCAAATTTGCTAGATGCGCAATTGCGCAGTTGCAAATAAAAAAATAAATAATAATAATAATACTTATTTATTTACATTTATATTTATGTTATGTTCATTTTTATGTAAATATTGCTCAAAATGTTGTCCTCTTGCACCAACTATTCAAGAATACCTTGAGATGATGTCCATCCATCAAAGTAAAAGATCGAAAAAGTAAGCATTTCATACTTTTTTTCCTTCTTGATTTCATCTGTTATAGTTTACACGAGCCTGCATTGTAGGAAAATTATTACAGACAATTGAAATAATGAATTTTTTTTTTGTGCCAGGTTTGATTTTAGTTCTCAGTGTCGAGACAACATCCCTAAAATCGAAATATTAGAATGTAGCCTGTTTGCTTTTTAAAAATATGTATTAGTTTACTGGTCGAACACGAGAAAGGGCTGAACAACTGTTCGTCCTCGATCCGTAGCTAGAAAATTTTGATGAATTTTACGTGTCTATAAAGTTTTTTTATATAAAAAGAAATAGCGTAGATTCAATGGATCCAAAGATTCAAAGTTCCAAGATTCCATTCAAAGATTCCAAAGTTTAAATCTGCTGAAATTTATTTAGAATTTTTTTCCGTTAACATGATACCTATATTACCATTGTAATATCTTAACCTAATTGTAATATCTTATTTTGTATTGACATCAAGTTAATTTTTTTTAGTAATTTATTTAATGATACTTACAACTGTATTACAATAATACAAAAAGTAAATAGGCTAAGTGATACATAATGACAAATAGAGAAACTACCCACTGGTAGTACTCAAATAACAAGTTCAACTTAAAAGGTGAAGAGGCCATTTTCTCTTCAGATGCCTCGGAGGATTATCAGGAATTGAAGTGATTGCAAGGTTTGATTTGATAGTGGGTTTGAATGGAAATAAAGTTTACCATGAAAAGATTGATATCGGATTCGGGCTAAATCAGCGACAAATGGGACATTAAGGCCATTATGGATTACTTTGTTCGTAACTAAGTAAGGAGCATTGAGGATTTTATGATGGATTTGGATTGTTATGATTGAATAAGGAAGGAATTCATTGGTTTAGTGGAGCCCCAAAACTCTATTCCGTAAGTCAAGATGGGTCTAATGATTGTCATATATATGAGTCTTTTGTAATTAATTGAGAGCTTAGAGCGTTTGTCTAGTAAATGTTGTAGTAGCCTGAAACGGCGAGCTGTTTCTTGTCGTTTTAGTCTAGTATGAGGATTCCAAGATAATTTTTTCATGGTGGAATCCTAAGTGCCGGACCTGTTCTACAGAAATCAGTGGGATGTTATTAAACGATACAGGAGGGTTCGTTGGTTTACGACGGAAAGTAAAGATGATTTGACGGGCTTTGTGAGCATTTTTTTTAATCACCCAGTTTTGTCAAATTAATTTAAAGAATAATTTCCTATATATTTTATTATTATTATTTAATTATATGGTAATTCGAAACATTAGGCGAAAGTCAGGGAAAGCTAGTAAGGGTTGTGAGGTGAGAGCTTCCCGACAACGTTTAATACTTTCCAACTGAGTTTGTCCAAGCATAAACCGTTTACCTTTCTTCAGTACCTCCGTCAACGGTTGCGTCAACTCCACGATAGCTGGGATAAACCGACGGTAGTAGTTCACCATGCCTAAAAAACGCCTTACGCCCCGAGCATTAACCGGCAATGGAGCGTCCTGAATCGGCCTAACTCGCTCCTGACAGGCCGCACTCCCGATCGCGACACTACGTGACCCAAGAACCTGATCTCCCGCAGACCGAACTTCGACTTCTCCCGCGATAATTTAAGACCGAATTGGTGAACTCTGCAGAATACAGCTTTTAAGTGTTTAACATGTTCCGCTTCCGAACGACTGAACACTATGAGGTCATCCATATAAACTTGGGCAAAATCCTCCCCCAAACCCCTTTGGAACTCATCCATAAGGCGTTGAAATGTCAACGGGGCCCCTTTTAAACCAAATGGCATCCGCACGAACTCGTAGTGTCCGCGTTCTCAGGAAAACGCTGTTTTGCTAATATCTTCCTCGGCCATTCGAACTTGGTGGTACCCACTTTTGAGATACAGCGTGCTAAAAATGACCGCACCCGCCAACCTGTCAAGTATATCTTCGACGCGAGGAAGGGGATACCGCTCGTCTTGCGTCGCATCGTTTAACTTGCGATAATCCACAACCACTGGATATTGCTTCCCTCCCCCAGGTGTGCTCTGTTTTTTCTCTACTACCCATAGAGGGCTATTTAAGGGAGAATTACGGATTGAAAATGTCCTCCACAGCTTCCTGACTGCACTCAACCGCCCCAATCTCGACAAGTTTACCTGGACCCACCAAATTGGTTTGGTATTTCCGGTCCCCTAACCGAAATCGACAGCGGCCTTTCTCAACCATCATTTCTAACCCTGCCTGTTGCAACAGGTCGCACCCCACGATCAGATCGTATCCCGGCATTAAGGTTTCGGTGATATGAAGTTCAACGCGTACATCCCTTCCCACTAACTTCTTACAACTAAAATACCCCTCCCCTAATGTTTTACACCGTCCACTAACCGTAGAGATTTCGCAATTACACTGGCGTTGCGTCCCCCACATACCTAGTTTTTCCGCCTCTTGTCTACTAATTAATGAATTAGTACTGCCCGTATCCACAAGGAATATTATCTCTAACCCACTCAACTTCGCCACGGGCAACCTCATCCCTCCTCTGTCCATCCCATTATTATTTATCATTAGTTCGCGTGAGAGGTCGCACCGTCCGTCATCGTACCCTCAATCTAGTTTAGGATGTCGGGTCGCGACCCCAGATCCGGAAGGGCCACCCCTCCAGGAATTCCCACCTCTTACCTCATGTCTGCTCGAGGCCGGAGTACTGCGTTCAGATCGTATTCTCTCCTCTCCTGAAGATTCGGCGCTCGAAAACTGTTCTCTGCCTCTTCTATGCGTCCGTCTCCTGCTCCATTCCTGATTATTCACCTCCATAGGCTCTGGCTGCTGACCTCTTCTATTCGGACGTGGATTACGCCTTGGACATGCTCGTGCTACATGTCCCCGCCTGTCACATTCGTAGCACCTAGTGAGATTGCATTGTGCTGCAAGGTGGCCGGCTTGGTTGCACTCATAGCACCTCTTTTCTGGTTTCCGTCGACGGTCCTCGGGTGCTCTATCAGGTCTCTTCTCGAACTGCCTTCCGCCACCATTACGTCTCGGCGGGCTCTGATGTCTCCTCCTTGTCGATCTCACTTCTGTCCACTCTCCTTCTGACCTCTCAAGTCGGGCTCCATTCCTTTCATGGGCGTCAATAAGCTCGTGGGCGCAGTCCACGAAGTCGCGTTCTCGTGGCAATGAGCCCGGGCGGTCCATGTAATGATTTAACAGGACCTTCAAGACTCCTCGAACAAATGCCGTACGTTGGGCACCTTCCGCCTGGCCGAACGTCTCCACCATTTTGTCCACCAACCTGTTATACATATATATAATGTACTTCGCGCGACTTTTCTTTAACACTACCATTCCCACAATAAAACACACCAAATATGTTAATGTAACTATAATGAATGATACACAATGGCTCGGATAATGTAAGTAGAGAAACTACCCACTGCTAGTATTAGAAGATCACGAGGCCATCATCTTTTCAGAATCTTTGAAATATTTATTTATTTCTATTTAATTATTGTATTAATTATTTAAGAATAACTACCTTTCACAGAGCTTACATCTTTATAAGGAACCTTTCTCGTGTTTGTAAAAGTTTTATTCGGACATTGTCTTTTTGATCTCATTATTTGTACAAATTTAATAAAAATAAGTCCCAAAGTATCTATTAGTGACGGTAATATTTTAAAAAGTATAGTTAGATATGAAAGGCGGAAACATAGAACCACAAAATGAGCGATTTATTTCCTTTTTTTTTTCTTATTCGTCAAGACAAAACTAAATGATAAAAGCTGATTAGTATCTCATAACATGACAAAGTTAGAGACAGTGGGAGATAAACTAACCTGATTAGTTTAAAGTAATGTCTTAGTCAATCATTCGAGTGAGTAAAATAAAATTGACCATTCATGATAACTATATATTAAAGAAGAAAACAAATTAAAATACTATTTTAATAATAATAATCATAACAGTCCAAAGTACAAATTTCAAAAATTGTTAATGAGGACCATGGAGTACATTGTAACTCTAAGTTTTATGAGAAATATTTTAAATTATTGACAATCAACTAAAAAGGTATCTATGCTTTTTATCCAGTATTTTTGGGACATGATTGTTAGTAAAATTATGTATTTTCTGATTTGTCTTTTATTTTAGGTTGAAAATGTACAAATTTAAAAAAACATTTTAGAGAATATTTTTAGATTAAATAACGTTAAAGGACTCATAAAAAAATGTAAATTGAGAATGACATATTAAATGTTGAAACGTTTTTAAGTAAAGAAAAAAAATATATGCCTGGAAAAAGTTTTATTTTACTCGCTCGAATGATTGACTAAGAAAGATGTACTCCAGTAACAAAAACAAGATAATTAAAAAAAAAAAAGTTTAAAGTAATGTTTAAACTTTGGAGATGATGCTGCTTTTTCTTCGGTTCCCACTTGAGAAGTATATAGGTGGACCGAGACTCGAAATAAAATAATTAATTAAAAATCGTTTACTCAACATTATTTAAATTTCTTCTTTTTTTTTTTTTTTTAATTTATATATTGATATTTACAACTGTATTACAATTATACAACAAGTAAATAGAATGCGTGTTACATAATGGCATGAGAATGACAAGTAGAGAAACTACCCACTGGTAGTACTCAAATCAAAGTTCAAATAAGAAGGTCACGGGGCCATCCTCTTTTCAGACGCCTCGGAGGATTATCGGGAATTGAAGAGGAAGCTAGGTTTGAAACTAGAGGGTTTGAGTGGGAATGAAGTTTGCTATGAAAGGACAGATACCGGGTTCGGGCCAAATCAGCAACAAAAGGGACATTAAGGTCGTTATGGATGACTTTATTCTTAACAAAATAAGGAGCATTGAGGATTTTACGAAGGATTTTGGATTGTAGGGATTGGATACGAGAGGAATTCGATGGCTTAGTGGAGCCCCATAGCTCTACTCCGTAAGTCCAAATAGGTCGTATGATGGTCATGTAGATGAGTCTTTTGTAGTTAATTGGGAGCTTAGAGCGTTTCTCTAGTAAGTATTGAAGTAGCCTGAAACGTCGAGCGGTTTCTTGTCTTTTCAGTCTTGTATGAGGATTCCAGGTTAATCGTTTGTCGATGTGCAACCCTAAGTATCGGATCTGTTCTACAGGCACCAGTGGGATATTATTAAAGGATACTGTAGGGCAGGAAATCATTGGTTTACGACGTAAGGTAAAAGTGATTTGATGTGATTTTTGAGAATTTATTTTAATTCTCCAGTTTTGAAACCATTCTGCAAGATCAGTGATATGGGATTGGAGGCTTTGGGATGCAATAACTGGATTGGTGTTGACTGATAATACACATGTATCATCAGCATACGAAATTTCTTCTTATGTAAGGAAGAAACAGTTGGGGGTGCAGTCAGTTAAAACACCATAATAAGAGCATACTTATTTATTGTGTGCCGAAGTTTCGATCTACAATGTTGGCCATCTTCAGGGCTATGAGAGGGAATCAAACAGAACAAAAAATATATAAGAACGTTACAGTAACAAGAATATAGTGACATGTAATGTAGAAAATTAAAATAGTGACAGATATAATAATTAAAGATAACGAATATAAAATACAGAAAATAAATGTACAGAAAGGATAAAAAAGTAAACATAATATAAAGAGAAAGAAAAATGAGGAGGTAAACAGAAAGATACAAAATGAGAAGATTAAAATATAAAAAAAAGGTGGAATATGAAGGATTTAGAAAAAAAAAAAGTTTAATTATAACTGTATACGATTAGAATGAAGTTGTATTAATATAAAATATGATGTGTATATAACAGAAACGTATAGAAAATAGGTATAGAAATACAGTAGATAATGGAGAATAAATGTAAAAAGAAAAATATGAGGCTAAACAATAATGAACTCTATAATATTAACATATTTTGTTCTGTTTTGTTTCTCTCTCATTGCCCTGAAGATGGCCTACATTGTAGGTCGAAACGTCGGCACAAAATAAATAAGTATGCACTTATTATGGTGTTTTAATTGACTGCACCCCCAACAATTTCTTCCTTACATTAGAAGTTCCAGTCAACTATTTCTTCTCTAACATAAATTTCTTCTTCTTTTATTCAACCATATATTAGTTTTAAATTCCCCTATACTGCTGTTTTCTATTCTGATCATTCCAATATCCTTTTGTTCGTCCCGAATTTTTTTTTTCACTTTTCTCAGAAATCCCTCCATACTCAAGATCCTCTTCCTTCCATACAGTTACTTCCTGTTGCTGAACGTTCCTCTGATAATCTGGGACAATTTCCATACGTCTGTTGCTTTCACAGGTCCTGAGATCTTTGCCATCATTCTTCTTTCAAATATCTCATGTTTATCTAATCTATAGCTTAAAACGAGGCATTCACTGGCATTTAGGCATTCCTATTTCACTATTTTATTGTTGTACACTATTTTAAGATTTTTGTATAAGCATATTTTTTTATATGATACACTATATCAGTGATAGATATAAGATACATATATTATCCGACACCTCACGATTTCTTTACCTACCTTAATTTGAATAGGAACGTGAAAATTAGGTTTCAAGTAATGTATCACATACGGTTTATCAGCTATTAATAAAATTTAATATGCTATTTTTATTTTTTATTAATTATATTTTTGAGTCAATGTTTGTTTTGTTCCTCGATTAAAGTACCCCGTTTCCAGTTTATTGATTTTTTAAAAATGAAATGTCTTTATTTCTAATATTCAGTGTGATTCATGAACAATATATTAGAACAGCATTTGCTTTTAAACATAATATAATGGAACGTATGTACTAAATTTGTCATTAATGTCATGTTCCGATTGCTCTACGATGTTTAAATATTTCGCAATGTAATTATACAATTAAAACGTTCAACGAAACTGAGAAGCTATTTATTTATTTAGTCGTGCTGCACTATTTAAATGGTAGCTCCATTACACACCATACTGAATAATGAGTCATATAATTCGTAGAAAATTTAATTATAAATAAACATTACAGGTCGTCTCCTGCTAATACACTACACTCGCATTAGATTCGAATTTATTCCTGAAATCTTATGCTCAGCAATAACAGTTACATGCGCACACCATAGATTAATAAATAATAATTATTCAGAAGTTACAAAAAGATTATCTTTAACTGTTATATTAGGACTATATTTTACAGCTTTACAAGCTTATGAATATATAGAAGCAAGATTCTGTATTAGAGACTCAGTTTATGGATCTTGCTTCGATATAGCAACAGGATTTCATGGACTACACGTAATTATTGGTTCCATTTTCTTAACAGTATGTTTAATACGACACATTAATTGTCACTTCTCAATAAATCATCATTTTGTATTTGAAGCAGCAGCATGATATTGACATTTTGTAGATGTAGTATGACTTTTCCTAGAATGTTAAATGTAAAATTGAATGTTGATCAGTCACTGACATTTTGACCTCGATTCCAACCATTTTTTTTTCGTAATGGATTGAGTTGGTCAGGGGTGCAGTTAAAGATAACACAAAATAATTGAAACTAATTTTTTAATTGTGCCGACGTTCAGGGCTAATGTGAGTGCCTCTTCTTGGTCAATTGTCAAACACACAACTGTCAAATGTTTTATTGTGATTCATATTTGAGTGGAAAACCTAACCACCCCTAACTGTAATATACTGTATTTCATAAAATAAACTAGAGGTGAGTATTTATATACCAACGATAAGACCTAACGCCCCAAGAATCAGCCAAACTTCCTTTTTAACCGATGTTAATGCGAAAAAACAACAAAAGGTGGTTTTCTTAATGATCTAGAATATTTTTTTTTAAATATCTGGCCCGGAGGCCCAAATGTTCAATTAAAGTAATCCCATTCAAATTAGAGATATTACCATTAATTTTTCATCAGCCAGTTTAAAATCTAGTGGGCTGTATTTAAAAACATAATAGTTTATTTAAGTAAAACCAAAATTACTGGTTAACAAATAACACATAGCGTATGTGCGCTCCCACCCCCAGTTTAAGTCTGGGAAGCCCTCAAGCTACTGCTTCATTGATGCAGAAGTGGCCGAACAAATTTCTGATTTTATGGAAAAATATCTTTCAAAAACTCCCTATTCTGACTTAGAACACTTCTTCAACGAATTTGAGGAAACTCAAGGAAGAAAAGCAAAAATCCTCTGACAAGCAAAAAACGGCCTGAATGCCATGAAGGCCCTAGCCAGGAACCGGGATGCGTGTATGGACGGAGGCACCTCCACGCTGAAAGGCTCAAAGAGGAACAAGAGAAAGGTTATAAATAATGATGAAGGTTGAAAATTAAATGAAATTGGCAAATAGCACATATATATTCGGACGAATAATTAAGAATGAATGGTTCGAATCTTGGATAATATTAAATTATAAAACATATATTTATTTATAAATTATAAATTAAAAACAAGTATTTAATAGCTTATTTAAGTAAGAGAATTTTAAAAAGAAGAAGAAAATAGCTATAATAAAGCAGACTTCCAAACCACCCTTGAGGTGCTGCTGTGGTTACGTTACCCATTTTTTATAGTGGATGGTTCGCCTCACTGAATCCAGTAGCAGGAATGGCCTGCTAATGCAATCAGTGTAGCCCTATAAACCACTCGACCTTCAGTTCCTATTCGAAGACCGATAGAATAATTTAATAAAAAGCGTTACACCATATTTAATAATCTAAAATAATAATTAAATTTAATATTAAATAAAATTATATTTAGTTCACTCCCGTAGAAAATTTAATCAATTAATGCATGAATACTTTTCTGTTTAAGTATGTGGATTGGAGAATAAGTAATGCGTTTTCAATAAAATAATTTTTTGAAAATTTATATTTTATATATTACTCCAACCATCGCTTTGAGGGGCGGCCCTAATAGGGTCGTATAATTTTTAAATACATCTGTATTTGTAACTTTATAACAATTTTTAAAGGTTTCTACTGTTCGAATATTGGCATCAACTAAACGGGCGAAAGATTTATTCGCTTTGAGGAGCTGAAACTAATTTTTTGAAAATTTATATTTTATATATTACTCCAACCATCGATTTGAGGGGCGGCCCTAATAGGGTCGTATAATTTTTAAATACATCTGTATTTGTAACTTTATAACAATTTTTAAAGGTTTCTACTGTTCGAATGTTGGCATCAACTAAACGGGCGAAAGATTTATTCGCTTTGAGGAGCTTTTTTTTAAATTTTTTGAAAATTTATATCTTATATATTACTCCAACCATCGCTTTGAGGGGCGGCCCTAATAGGGTCGTATAATTTTTAAATACATACATCTGTATTTGTAACTTTATAACAATTTTTGGAAAATTATATTTTATATATTACTCCAACCATCTGCCCTCCTTCCTCTTCCAATGAGCATTTTTTTTAGAGTGTTCTTGACTCCATCCTCTTCACAAGTTGAAGCCTGCGTTCTCCAGTAAATTCCTAAGTATTTCTACATAAAAAAAAAAGTTTTTGCTTACCTGAATTAGCTTCGTGATGGAGTTGTAACTTCTTTCTGCAATTCTTAAACTCTATAAGACTCTTCAACCATTGGCGCTAAGAATTCTTTAATATTTCCCAAAATTCGCTTATAATAATATTCTTATTTCAAATTGTCATTTCCATCAGAGAATCAGTTCAGAAATGAGAAAAAATTTTGCTCTTTGTTTTATCTAAATACTATCAAGTATCATAGGAACAGAATAATCCTTATTTCATTGTTATTCGCTTTGTTTGTTTCGTTTGTGATAAAGTAATTATCTAATGATAAAAGCACAGCTCAACGTTATGTGTTACTTTTAGCTGTTTTTCCATATTATCGCAGACAATATTATTTATGATTACTAACAATTATGATTTTAAACATTTTCGGTTAGCGGAACTACAGTTTTGGCATTGTCAAGATCGGATATTTTAATACACGAGTTTATTTATAGTAAATTTATTTATAATAACTTATCTTAAGTATTTTAGATTGCATTTAACGTTACAAAATGATATCTCATATATCTATGGCACCTGTGCATAGTGGGATAAGTCGAATTTTGTGAATTTCAAGCTATCTACTTATAATTGTAATATTTTTCTCTTTCCTTATGTCTAACACGCTAAGTGTTCCGTCCATCGCAATGAAGGATATTCCTTTATGAATATATGGGCTGATACTCCAATCTTGAACTTAAAATAAGTTCAGAAAAATTACGATTCTAAGTAGATAGCTTGAAATTCTCAAAATTCGACTTAGCCCACTATGCACAGGTGCCACAGATATAACCTTCTTCATATAAAATATTGTATGTATATATATAAACTTCGACTACGTAATTTCAATTGTCACATTTCAATCATTCTAATTTAGAGTAAAAAGAATAAAATTATCTGTTGAGCCATTTGGTCATTTGGCTGTCCATAAACACAATTGTAATGTTTCCTGAAGTAATTTTAGTATGAAAGTACAGCAATGGTAAGAAATTATAATTATAATTGTAATTGCCTTTTGCCCGACCCTGATGTAGGATTTTACTTGGCTGTCAGTCAACCCATCTACTGGGTCATTTCATATGGAATGGCCGTTTTTATTATTTCCGAAATTCTAAGCGGAATCAGTGGACTTCTGTTGTTTACTAACTTAATGTTTTCTGGTTGTAATGAGCTTTTAATCCTTTTTTTTAAAATAATATTTAACTACAACTGAACGAACATTGTTTAGTATGCCATCAAATGTGACATTGAAAACAAGCGATTATCGTTCATTTTTTTATGAGTTCAAACTTCATCACCACGCTCTGGGAAGGGTGTTGTGACAAACTATTCGTCGTTGGCTTGAGAAATTTTATAAACAAAAAATTGGTTCTTGTGTTATGGAAAATGGCAGGAATAAATAATTTCTCCTTTCTACTAAGATATGAAACCATTAAATCCAAATCACACTTCAGGGATATTGAAAATTCAACAAACATTTATCGAAAAAAAAAATCTGCATTATTAAATTCTAGATGAAATGATTGCCCAAGTATGATTTCATCACATTTTCCATATTTCATTTCCATTTTCAATGATTTCATCACATTTTCCATAATTAGATTACCTTTTCCGCACTAAAGCTCATGATAACTTTTATTTTTGGAAAATATTAACGGTAAAATAATAAAAAGTTAAAACTTGTGACTCCACTCGAAGGAATAACCTGGAGAATAATTACTGTAAATATTTTTAAAATTATTC
The DNA here is from genome assembly GCA_037127475.1 of Arma custos. NCBI lineage: Eukaryota > Metazoa > Arthropoda > Insecta > Hemiptera > Pentatomidae > Arma > Arma custos. The sequence continues at coordinate 56,979,014 of CM073765.1, forward strand.
CGTAGTCCAAAAAGCATTTTTAGACTTTATTTCATCACAAAAACCATGAATTTGTCAGTTCTAAGTTGAAAATTTTATTACAAGTTGGAAAAAATGTTTAGAATATTAAATTTTGATTTTATAAAATTGTTTTATTAAATAATCTCTGAAATGTCACTTAAAATGGCCCATTACGGGAGTTGACCTGTGGTCTATAGTGGTTAGCATTATAACCAAAAATGCCCAAGATCACGGGTTTGAAGCCTGGGAGGTGGTCTTAGGTTAAAGGGAGTAAAAAATTTAGTTATGCTGTCCATCCGGAGGGACGTTAAACAGGCGTCTCGAACCTGTACGATGCTGGATACTGGTTGAAGATCCCTATAATAGTTAAATCTGGATTGGAAATATTTAGAGCTCCCAAGATGTAATTTGCTACAAGATTTCTCTAGGATTTAATCAAAGGTGTACTAATTACCTAATTGTTTTTCTAACAGAATAATTAATTCAACGTGGAAGAAAGTGGTCCGGGTAGAGGTCACAATGAATTTCTCGTAGAATTGGAGAAAAACTTTATTGATTAGCCAACGTTTCGACCTACTTTGTAGGTCTTCTTCAGGGCTATATGCAAAATACAGACAATGTAAGAATAAAAATGGTACAAATATATTAAAACACATTAAATATAAACAAAAGTAAGGTACAGGCAATAAAAATGATAAAGATGTACAGCAAGGTAAATATGAAGGTTAAAATGTATGAGTGTATACTGTAAACATGAAGAAAATAATAATAAAACAGAAAGTGTTGAAAAGTAAAAAAATAAGGTAATACAGATAAAAAATAAAAACTGAATATAAAATAGGAATGTGAAATGATAAAAATGATATGTGTAAATGTAGAAAATTGTAAGACTTACAAAATAAAAATTGTAGGTAATAAAAAAGTAAGAAATAAAAATTGTAAAATTATAAAAATCTAGAAACAAAATTATATAAAATAAAATAAAAATGAAAATAAAAAATATTTTAGAAAATACAGTATTAATATTGATAGGTAAAAATACTTTATACAAGTGTAAAGAATATTAATTGCATAAGAGAAAATGTAAGAAGAAACTTTATATAAGTGTAAATAATATCAATTGCATAAAGGAAAATAAGTATGTTTTAAGTAAAGTAAATGATAATACAATTAGGCTATAATGGACTAAAATACACACACACATATATATATATATATATATATATATATATATATATATATATATATATATAAACAAACAAGGATATGTGGAAGAGTAAAGATAAACGTTGTGAGTGAAGTTGAACAAGGATGAATGTCATTAAATGATATTTAGGGTGGGAAATACATGAATATACAAATAAATTATAAATAATGTATAAATACAAAATTTGCATATAGCCCTGAAGAAGACCTACAAAGTAGGTCGAAACGTTGGCTAATCAGTAAAGTTTTTCTCAAATTCTACGAGAAATTCATTGTGACCTCTACCCGGACCACTTTCTTCCACATATATTATCAAGGTCAACAATTATCATTCAATAAGAATAATTAAACATATTCTGTTAAACTTTCAAAGATACAGCGTACGTACTTGAGTTTCCTCCACGACAGAACAATGGATCTCTTTTTCATTTTTTCCATTGTTTGTCTTTTCGGTATCTTAATCTCTTATTTCCAGCTAATTTCATATCATACTACTTTTGTGTCTGTAACAAAGCTTCCATTTTTTTTTGCCTATCCAGGTGTAATAACGCAATGGCTCTGATCCCCATTTAACGCGTCCTCCGAAGAATAAATAAATAAATAACCATTTTTCCTTCCTTTGAAAATCGTAAGGCCAAGTAGCGTTACCCCATTATCCATATTGCGAACCCGCGACCCGGGCTGCAATTTCGTGTCCCTTCCGAAGGGCGACAAAACCAAGGATTTTTACTTCCGTTGAAAAATCCTAAGGCCATCTGCTGTAGTGCGAACCCGCAATGTCGGATGTAGTATAATGTTTTAAAAGTTCTGAAATAACTACAATCTCTGCCAGTAAGAACTAAATAAAAAAAAAAACCTGTACCACTACAACCCGTGAAGGATCCGGGGTTCAGTACAAGGTAGACTTGTCCTAGGTCACGCTCAACCGCCAGATTTTCCCCTCTTATTTTGGGTACCCTATTTTTATAATATTTTATAAAGGCTGGTTGAGCCCCAGGAGGGTCCTAGATCCTATATGATCCATCTCCGGTTGCAAACAGACTAAATAAAAGTCTTGCCTACAGCGGGATTTGAACCATAATTTCCGGCATGGCAACTCAGTGCTCTACCACTGAGACACTCCGCTCCCTACTAAATCGCGTTAAAAAAAAAAATCAAAATGTTACGAAAATTTGAAAACTTTTGATGAACAATTATTTTTATATTTTGTTATGCCTCTCATCAAAATCCTTTACCACTACAAGAATTTATTCAATAGTTATTTATAGAGTACCTAGAAGAAACTAACCACTAAAAAAACCCTATGCCACTACAAACTTCGAAGGGTTTGGAGTCTGTCCAAGGTGGAGACGGTACTGTTTCTAGACAACAGGAGTATAAGGAGGTGATAAGTCCAAGATCACGCTAATCCACCAAGTTTTTACCTCTTTTAATGGTACCCACTTTCTAGATTCTGGGTGAGCATCAGGAGGGTCACCAGATCCCAGAGGGCCCATTCGCAGCTTTTAACAGATTTAATAATTCATCTGCCACAGCTGGATTCGATGCATAGTAGCTCAGCGCTCTACCACCGAGCTATAGTAGTGTTGAATAGTTGTTATTCCATTTCTCATTTTAACAATATTGTGAATCACATTTTTTTTTTTACAAGAAGGGTTATGAAAAATCATCTATCGAATATACCATAAAACACGTGTAGCATCAAATATTGATGTATTTCTTTCAAAATATCTACTTTATTTGTTTTATAACTTCATCGCTTCTTGGGATCCTTACTTGAGCTACTGGCAGGATTTGTCCTTTCCTATTTGTGAATATATTCGCCTGATTTTTTTTCTGCTTCTAAAGAGGAATGGTCTATGGCTTCGTTCCGCATCAATGGAATGATTTTAAAAATTAAAAAAAATCGTTTGTTTGTTCGATACGTGGTAAAGATTTGTACTTTTTTTTTACTGTTGTTTCTAGGACAACGGTTGTCCAGTGAGTTCATTTGTCCTAGGTTATCAACCAGCAGATTATCCTCCTATTTTGAGTACCCGCTTTATACAGGGTGTCCCGAATTTAAATGGCAAAACTTCAAGAAGTTATAGGGGACCGAAAAACTAAGACAAAAAGTCCTTTAGAGATTTGCTCGTTTTTGCTTAGTTTTAGAGAAAATCGCAAACAAAAGAAACAAAACAAGTTTTCATTGATATATATATATATATATATATATATATATATATATATATATATATATATATATATATATATTCCAATATAACTGGATGATCATGGAAAAAACGAAGAGAAAGAAACTTCATTCAAATTTGCTAGATGCGCAATTGCGCAGTTGCAAATAAAAAAATAAATAATAATAATAATAATAATATTTATTTACATTTATATTTATGTTATGTTCATTTTTATGTAAATATTGCTCAAAATGTTGTCCTCTTGCTCCAACTATTCAAGAATACCTTGAGATGATGTCCATCCATCAAAGTAAAAGATCGAAAAATTAAGCATTTCATACTTTTTTTCCCTCTTGATTTCATCTGTTATAGTTTACACGAGCCTGCATTGTAGGAAAATTATTACAGACAATTGAAATAATGAATTTTTTTTTTATGCCAGGTTTGATTTTAGTTCTCAGTGTCGAGACAACATCCCTAAAATCGAAATATTAGAATGTAGCCTGTTGCTTTTTAAAAATATGTATTAGTTTACTGGTCGAACACGAGAAAGGGCTGAACATCTGTTCGTCCTCGATCCGTAGCTAGAAAATTTTGATGAATTTTACGTGTCTGTAAAGTTTTTTTATATAAAAAGAAATAGCGTAGATTCAATGGAGCCAAAGGTTCAAAGTTCCAAAATTCCATTCAAAGATTCCAAAGTTTAAATCTGCTGAAATTTATTCAGAATTTTTTTCCGTTAATCATGATACCTATATTACCATTGTAATATCTTAACCTAATTTTAATATCTTATTTTTTATTGACATCAAGTTAATTTTTTTTAGTAATTTATTTAATGATACTTACAACTGTATTACAATAATACAAAAAGTAAATAGGCTAAGTGATACATAATGACAAATAGAGAAACTACCCACTGGTAGTACTCAAATAACAAGTTCAACTTAAAAGGTGAAGAGGCCATTTTCTCTTCAGATACCTCGGAGGATTATCAGGAATTGAAGTGATTGCAAGGTTTGATTTTATACTGGGTTTGAATGGAAATAAAGTTTACCATGAAAAGATTGATATCGGATTCGGGCTAAATCAGCGACAAATGGGACATTAAGGCCATTATGGATTACTTTGTTCGTAACTAAGTAAGGAGCATTGAGGATTTTACGATGGATTTGGATTGTTATGATTGAATAAGGAAGGAATTCATTGGTTTAGTGGAGCCCCAAAACTCTATTCCGTAAGTCAAGATGGGTCTAATGATTGTCATATATATGAGTCTTTTGTAATTAATTGAGAGCTTAGAGCGTTTGTCTAGTAAATGTTGTAGTAGCCTGAAACGGCGAGCTGTTTCTTGTCGTTTTAGTCTAGTATGAGGATTCCAAGATAATTTTTTGTCAAGGTGGAAGTGCCGGACCTGTTCTACAGGAATCAGTGGGATGTTATTAAACGATACAGGAGGGCAGGAAGTCGTTGGTTTACGACGGAAAGTAAAGATGATTTGACGGGCTTTGTGAGCATTTTTTTTAATCACCCAGTTTTGTCAAATTAATTTAAAGAATAGTAACCTATATATTTTATTATTATTATTTAATTAATATGATAAAAATCATAAATCAACCTTGTGGAATCTGTAGATCTTCCTGGGGCTAACTCAGCCTCGATAAAGTGGTACCCTTAACTGAGAGAAAACCGGGCGGAAGGGCTTCATCTCGGAATCATCTTACTGCGCAACCGTTGTAGCAGAAATTGTTCATTCTCTACTATTTTTTTAAACCAAAATCCTTAATATGCTGTATTGTTATAGTTTTCCATTTTTTGCAAAGTTGTATAAAATTATTTTCCTGTACGAACTATATTAATTTCGTTCCTTAGAATATTCTTTTATTGCTATTTGAATCGAGTTCATCAAAGTTAATTGTCACCTGATAGAACAATTAATTAATTAAATTGCTTGAAATTGGAATCGATGTTACTTATTAAATAGTCCTTTAATAAATTAAAACCTTTTAATCACAGAATCACTACAGATTAATTACCTATAGTTTATCCACTTATTTTCATACAACTGTAAAAATAGGATACATTAATTAATAAGCTATGTATAAAATTAAGTGAAGCAATTAAGTCGGAAGTCCCTTGGGCTTAGCGGATGATCATGTAGGGGAAGTTGGTTATGCTTGTTAAGTGGAATCCTATTAACTTGGATTATGAGGCTAATTTTCCCGACACCCTGGAACCGCCTCCCAATCTTGGCAACTCACAGGTATATATATATATATATATATATATATACCATGCACTTACCTAATTACATATTCTTCAGCCCTGTTGGGGTTATTGAGTTTCTTAACAAAAAACTTCTTTGATTTGATTTTTCCTTCGATATATGCCCAGATGATACCTGAATTGAAGTAATGGATGAATTACTAAAAATTTTCTTCTATTATAACGATGCTATTTTTTATTATGTCATGTGGTTTTATTTATTTTTGTCTCGTTTTGTCGTTAATCAGTTATAAACAATAGCTCATATCCATCAGTAGTAATGGATAAATTACTGTAAATATTCTTCACTTAAACGATTTTTTTTTTTTGCAGCTTGTTTCGGAATTGTACGGCACTATTTTAGGTATGTGTTCTGTAACACAAAATAAACAAAAAAGTTCATATTAACATATATCTCAAACTCATTTAGTAAACAGATATCAAAGGTTAAAGATTTATTATTTATTATTACTATTTATGTATAATTAAAGTGTTGATTATTTAATTATTGTAAAATATTTACATATTGTAGATATTATATAAGTGAATAAAAATAACTGTAATTAAGTGACGATATACTAATTATTAAAAATTAACACTAAGTGGGCCAGACTCAATGGCTACAATGTTATACATTAAAGCCAATAAAGAATTTATATATATTTACTACTATTTATGTATAATTATTACAACATTTGGAGCAACTATTCAAAGGGGCCTCCGTTTTGTTGAACGCAACATTCAGCACGACAAATCCATGCTGCTCTGACTCTTCGTTTAGCATCAGGACGGCGCGTGCGTAAACACACCGCCCCTTATGCCAGAAATGACAGGTAGGGGGCCAAAAAAATAAAATTCCAAAATCCAATTTCTTAGCTCTTCTGTCGTGCAAACTGCCGCAGAATAAACCATAGACTTCATCCAGCCCCACAAAAATAATCTAAAGGCGTTAAATCCGGAGATCATGGTGGCCATTTAACAGGTCCGTTTCGACCAACCCATCGGTTTCCATAAGTTGCATTTAAATAATCAGTGACACTATGAGAAAAGTGAGCTGGAGCACCGTCATGCATAAACCACAGACTTTGCCTAATGCCTAGCGGAATATCTTCTAGGAGTTCATGAAGACTATTTTGCAAAAATGCAAGTAAGATATACCTGACAGCCTAGGTGGCAAAAAGAAGGTGCTGATGATGTCGCCTAGGAGACCACACCAGACATTTAAAGAAAAGGTATGTTGGTAATGTCCAACAGCAGTCATATGAGGGTTTTCTTCAGCCCAAGTATGGCTATTTAGAAAATTAAGAATCCCGTTCCTTGTGAAGCAAGATTCATCAGTAACCAAATGCAGTTCAGGAAGTTAGGATCTCGTGTGCATTGTCGAATTAACCACTGGAAGAAATTTCTGCGCTTGTTATAATCTTGTGGGGATAAATCTTGCCTACTCAATTCGTGAAATGGATACATTTGTTGACCGCGTAAAGTTCGCCATACGCTGGTAGAAGAAACATCGAAACGACGTGACAATCTTCTGGTATTAGTAGTAGGAGATAAGTGAACAGCATCGAGTATTTCTTCTTCAACGTTTTCAGTTCGTCGAAATCTTTGTCGATCGACAAAGATTTTTGTTTACTTGTATAGGTTTAAGCGTGACGTTATCCCTAAGGCGTTTTTCAATGGCCTCAAACGTTTTACGATTTGGTATTATTCGGTTAGGAAGTTTTTCACGATATCTTCGAACAGCAGCAGCACTTAAAAAATTAAAAAAAAATAAATAAATAAAAGCATGTCTGTTTGTTCTGCAAAAGTGAATAAATCTGTTTGGTGTCTCCCATAATATCATAAATTGAACTGCCTCACAGTATTCACATACACTAAAACATACAGAACTTGACAAACAGATGAGCTACTGCCATACTACTGTCATTGCTCATCAGTGATTAAAACCTGTAATAGTATTAAACACGCTAAAATTTGTACAGTCAGTCTTAATGTAGTAAATAAATAATAAATCTTTCACCTTTTATATATTTTTAATAAATGAGTTTGAGATTTATGTTAATATGAACTTTTTTGATTATTTTGTGTTAGAGAACACGTACCTAAAATAGTGTCGTGCAATTCCGAAACAAGCTGCAAAAAAAAAAAATCGTTTAAGTGAAGAATATTTACAGTAATTTATCCATTACTCACTTCCCAATAGAGCTGGTCACTCCGGGAAGTTAGACCATACTCCCATAAGGGAAGGCCTATAAAGAGTTATTATGTATGTATATGTTTTGGTAAATATTAGTAGTTTATTGTAAACCATCTTGTTTTATAATTCTCTTTATAATAAAGGCTTTATTCATTCATTCATTCATTCATTCATCCATTCATCCATTACTACTGATGGATATGAGCTATTGTTTATAAATGATTAGAGAGCATCTGTTAGGGAATTTAAGAGACGTAGAAAAATCGTGGATAAGGAAGAAGGATGACGGATATTAGGTTTGAGTGAGTCTAAAATTAAGTGGAACGGACTAGAAAGGAACGCTATGTTTCTGTGTATTTTTATTCCGAAATGAAAATAATCATGAGTTTTATTATGAAAAAAGTGTTTAATTATGGGAAATGGGATCCTTTTAAATATGGATGATATAAGCTACACAGTAGGCGTAAGTCGGTTCTTTAATCTATAAGCATTCAGTAATAAAAGAATTTTTATTATAATGAAAATGTTTGTAATGAAACAGATGGAAAGTTGAAACTAGTGACTTCTAACTCGAAGCGGCAACATGCGGAACGAATACCAAATACAAGCGTTCTTTATATCCCTTCTTTACATATCGGATAAGCCTGGGAGAATATAAAAGATTTTAAGAACAGAGAGAGCGGCTAGATTTTGGAATCAAGCCAATTGATGTTATGAACTTCAATGTAAACCCAAAGCGTTGGCCAAAGTGAAAAAAAGTTTAGGCGCGACTAACCTCTTAGAGGTATGTATAGCGATTTTATACCGACAATGAGTTTGTTTGCTTCATTAACTTAATGCTGCTAAAGCTAATCGGACGATGCTACACTGGGTGGTCTAAATTTTGCCTATCCTGGTATAATTAGTGTTGGAGTCTTTATCGAATACCTGACACCACTTCGCCATTTTGCGTATCCTCTGAAGGACGGCATAATTAAGGATTTCACAAGGGAACAAATTTTTATTAATTTTTTGTTGCATGGAGTTTTAGGTCTGTTGTTTACTAATTAGAGGTTGGTGATTACAAATCTAGCCTCAGTTTTTCTCCAGCACCTTTTGTTTTTGGCAAACAGCTGATAGACATATATTTGTACTAGTCACATTCAAACTTCAATTCAACTGAGTTGTTTAGTGAAAAAGTTTGTGCTCTTGTGTTAAATAACAATGTCCAAGTTAAGAAATATCTGTAGAAACGATCCAAACTATTTCTGTAACATTTGTGGTGAATATACATTCAAAAATTGTAGGCTAAGTGTGTCAGAGTTTATAACACAGGTATATTTTGATTACTTTGGATTCGCTTTGGACATCCGTGACAAGTACTGGATCCCTCATATGGTATGTAAAACATGTGTTGAGTCTTTGAGATTATGGGCAAATAAGAAAAGACCCCATTTTAAGTATCAAACACCAATGATTTGGCGGGAACCTAATAATCATCAAGATGATTGTTATTTTTGTGTGATTGATATTAATGGAATTAATAAAAATAACCGGTCGAAATGGTCTTATCCAAACTTGTTATCTGTTACTCGACCAGTCTTGTTCTCTAGCGATGCACCAGTACCCCAAGCTTCTTCATCTGTACAAAATGATCATGATATAGAAAAACAAAACTATTCTTCAAGTGATGAAAGTCGGACAAGTGATTCTTACCCTGATTTTACTTCTGAGCCCCAGCTCTTTAATCAGGAAGACCTCAATGCATTAATCAGAGATCTTGGTCTTTCTAAAAAGACATCGGAGATTCTAGCTTCTCGATTAAAGCAAAGAAATCTTTTAACCCCAGAAACAAGAATTTCATACTATCGTAACCGAGAGGCAGAATTGCTGTCATTCTTTTCTAAAGATGATGACTTTGCTTTTTGTTCAGATGTTCCTGGTTTATTGAAAGCAATGGGAGTACAGAAGTATGATCCAAATGAATGGCGTTCATTTATTGACTCCTCTAAACGTAGCCTGAAATGTGTACTTATGCATAACGGCAATAAGCTGGGTTCGATACCGATTGCACATTCAACTACAGTCAAAGAAGAATATGCTACTGTAGCTTCTGTAATGGATAGAATCAAATACAACGAACAAAAGTGGTTGATAAGTGTTGATCTAAAAATGGTGAATTTTCTTCTTGGACAACAAGGTGGATATACAAAATATCCATGTTTTATTTGTTTATGGGACAGCAGAGCTAGGTCTGAGCACTGGATTAGAAAAGATTGGCCTTCCAGGCAATCTATGGTTCCGGGACAACTGAATGTAATAAATGAGCCCCTTTTGCCCACGGATCGAATAATACTGCCACCTTTGCATATCAAACTAGGGCTCATGAAACAATTTGTCAAAGCTTTGAACAAGGGTGGTGATTGCTATAAATACATCTCTAAGAAGTTCTTTAATTTGAGCCAAGAAAAAATTAAAAATGGAATTTTTGATGGTCCCCAAATAAGAAGGTTGATAAAGGATGAAAACTTTATTAGTTACATGACTGATATTGAAAAAAATGCCTGGAATGAATTCGTTTGGACTGCTCAAAATTTTCTGGGAAACAAAAAGGAAGAAAGCTATGCGGAGCATATTGAACTAATGTTGTTACACTTCCAGCAGCTTGGTTGTAATATGAGCATCAAAGTACACTTCCTCCACAGCCATTTGGACCGTTTCCCTGAAAATCTTGGTGATCTGAGTGAAGAACAAGGGGAACGGTTCCATCAGGACATTCCAACTATGGAGGAACGTTACCAAGGTCACTGGAATGCTCACATGATGGCGGACTATTGTTGGAGCATTAAAAACAGCCCCCGTGAACCGAATCAAGCCAGAAAATCTTACAAAAGAAAATTTTTTGATATGTAGTGGTAATTTTTTTTATAGTTTTCTTAATAAAAAATATTTTCATCTTAAAAAACAGTTTATAATTATAACCCCAAAAGTAAAGCTGATACGAACAAACTGACTTCAGATCTTAAATCAGCACCTCGAGGAAGTAGAATATTAGTCAAAATATTTCATGCAACAAAAATGTTGTTCCCTTGTGTTTTCTACTCGCTTTAAAAATTGCTAAGTCACCTGTCGGCCTGGAACCGGCGATATTTGGCATAGAATGTTGTCTGCCAATAAATGCTTATAATTAAAAATGAAAATAATTTTTTATTTGAAATGTACAATATGTTATCTGAGCTGCCATGAAGCCAGGCCGAAGCAGCCGTCTTGATGTTGTATGGATTTTAATGGCAATAACGATTTAAACTTCACCATTTTGAAAAATAAATAAATCTTACATATTACGTAATAATTACTATAATTATATGTAAGTATATGTAATAAACTAATTAAATTAATTTGTTTTCTATAGCTCTATGCAATTACCCTTCTCAGTTATCTTACCAGGTATAATTAGTGTAGGGGTCTTTATCGAATACCTGACACCACTTTGCCATTTTGCGTATCCTCTGAAGGACGGCATAATTAAGGATTTTCTACTCGCTTTAAAAATTGCTGTCACCTGTCGGCCTGGAACCGGCGATATTAGGCATAGAATGTTGCCTGACAAAGAATACTAACTTTGTTTATGTTTATTTCTTACATATACGTTCTGATAATTTTTTTAATATTAATTAATTAGGATAAAAATCTAGCGGTCGATCGTGATGTTTATCAAACAGCACCCCCTTGTACAATCGTTCTCTTAGAAATAGTATATTCTGTCATATAATGAACCCACGACATGAGTCCGAATCCGGCTAAGACAGATAAATTATTTAACATAAAACAATTGATGGATCCATTGTGATTAGAGACCCTTCACGGGTTCACTCAGCCTCGATATTGAAATTGCTATTAATTGAGGTAAAAATATACAGCTTAACAGTAATTTAAACAAATCTCTTCCCTGAACGGCAGAGTCTTAAAAATATTCAGTTTAACATACTCATCCGAATTTTTAGGTTGTAATAGTAATGTTTTCCTCCTTTTTTAAAATAAAAACGATTGTTAGTATTTTCTTCTGATGATTCCGAGTTTCAATCAGATGACAGATTAAATATTTAACCTGTTAATGGCCAAAGATGGAACCTGGTGGATTAGAGACCCCTGTGGGGCTCATCCAGCTTCTATAAGTGATTCCTGCACAGGTGTTGTCTTAGGGACATTTCGGTAATGGTTTTATTGTTTTATTTACCTAAATTCAGTTAAAGTTAACATTGGAAGATGTTATTTATTTCAAAATAAAATGCACGTTGTGAAACAGTTTAATTTTTTTTTTTTTGCAGTTGGGTAAAGAGAAAGAATTCGTCCAGATACCCCCCACTCTCGCTTCATCTCTTAAAAAAAACTCCTTTCTCTGTATGTAAATACCTCATTTGTATGTACCTCATTCAATTCTATTAAACAAACGAGTAGCATGCTAGAATAATATACGAGCTTACAATTGAGCCTATCAAAAGTGGCTGAGTGTGTACTCGTGTCATGTAGGATGAATAGTATGATTGTGGGGGGGGGGGTTGGATCGAGTTTGTAGGGTTTCATTAGTTTGAGAGGGGGGTTGTAAAGTTGTAAGAGGGGGGGGGGTTGAAGTGTGCTCTGAAAGAGTGCTCATCATTAAGCTCTCGCGACCTCTTCTTTTCTTTTGAAATTATCGTTACCTAGCGCTGCGACACATTTTTCTGTTGTTTTTAACGATATGTAGTGTAGAGTTCTTGTATGTGCTTTACTTATAACCATTAAAATCTAAAAGTACATACACCCGCACACACATATATACATGTGCAAGTCGAGAAATCAAAGAACACTTGGTACTACATGGTACAAGTGAGAAAAGAAAGAAATTTATTAAACATATATATATATATATATATATATATATATATATATATATATATATATATATAAATTAAACGTATACATACATTATAAAAATATACATTTATAAAAGAATATAAATTTTATCTTCAGTTATTTTTAGAACTAATATCTATACATTCCCCCCGCCTTCAATTTGGCTAATTTCAATTCCTTCTCATCTGTTGCTTTCATTTCCTCCAATACTCTCTCATCCTTTCACCATATCTCTTCTTTCTTTCTTGCGATCACTTCTTGCCTGTTCTCTTATTGCCTGCACCCTGGAATCCCAATACCAACACTATCTTTCTGAAGGCCTCTCTCTGTGCTGCTTGTGCTTTTACGTTGTGCATTTCCAAATCTCATTTAATTCCTCGGATCCAGCCTGTAGTTAATTTCTTTACCCAGAGACACTTAAAGATCTGTTTCGACAGCCTGTTACCATCCATTCTGTATAAATGTCCAAAAAAACATCAGTCTTCTTTTCCTTATCGTGTCTATAATTTTTTGATATATTTCATCATTGCCTCTTATAGGACCAACAATTTTCCCGATGATTCTTGTTTATAATATTTCTAGCTCGTACAACTTTAATTGAGTGCTAGGGCATTCACTTGCGTAGAGGCATTCTGGTTTCACTACTGTGGTGTAATGTGTTATTTTTGAATTCTTTTGATAAGGCATTTTCATTGTAAATAATTTTTGATATTCTATATGCTCTTTCCATTTTGTGTATCCTTTCATTTATGGAAAATTTATATTTTACATTATTTTATTTGTAATTTTTTCAAGCAGCACTTAGCGTGTAGTGTGATTATTTCACTTGCATGCATTTCTGCTGATGTAAATACTATGTAATAGTGCCTGATATTTGTGATAGACGAAATGCATTTCTTGCCAATTTCATACGTCATATCATAATAAATAAAAAAAAACCTGTACCACTACAACCCGTGAACGCGTCTGAGGTTCAGTACACGTTTGAGTTAGAGAAGGTGAATTGTCCAAGGTCTCATATTCCAGATATTCCCACCTTATTTTGGGTACCCTATTTTTATAATGTTTAAAAGAGGCTGGGTGAGCCCAAGGAGGGTCCTAGATCCTATGTGATCCATTTCTCGCTGCAAACTGACTAAATAAAAGTTTGCCCACAGCGGGATTTGAACCAGGATTTCCGGCATGGCATTTCAGTGCTCTACCACTGAGCCACTCCGCTTCATAAGAGGTACTTGTGATTTATTAGATCGCCCTGGACTGTTATCCGCCATTGTTTATAACCTGAACACTGATAATTCTGATACTGACAATACCTACTTTATTTTACTAATACATATTAATGGAAATTAAAGTATCTAAATGTAACAGTGAAGTGACGAAGAAATTTCTCTTATATAGGGAAAATTTTTTATTGGTAACCCGACGTTTCGTCCCACATTGAAGGTCTTCTTCAGGGCTAGTTTTATCGGCAGGAGTGTACGGTATTTCCTTCTGGAATATCGTCTTCGTCTTCCGAAGATGTTTATTTTAAAAGTTTATTTTAAACAGATAATAATAACATTAATATGATAAATGCACCAAATTAAATTTAATTGACGATAAAGAAATTTAAATATACAATAAATTAAATTAACAAGACTACAATACAATTTAAAAAATAAAAAAACAGTAAGGAAAGCAATTTATTAACGAACACACAAATAACTCAAATGGGACGAGTGATAAGATGAGGTTACACGAGATTAGGAGGTAGCTTTGGTCGGAGGTAGCCGGATGGAGACCAGCTAAATCACAAGTACCTTATACTTGTGATAAATACCTTAATCATATACCTAACCTAAACCTCACAAATACCTTATACTTATATATACTACAGTTTTGTATATAATGTAAAACTGTGGTATAAAATTTGAACCTCGAATATAAACCCTAAAGTCAATCCGTTTTAGCTTTATCCATTTCTTCAATATTACCTCCTGATCTACTTTTTTAAATTGCTTTTTGGATAGAGACATTATTCAGGTGTCAAGAAACTTCCTTCAGCAAGTTATATCCCGGAGAATGTAGAAGGGAAGAAGACTTGGGCTAGCCTTAATAAGAGCGTTAACATGTAGATTAGGGGTGGTTTACCTCCCGTACAGTACCCCCCTGCAATCTCCTGTATTTGTTAAGTCGTCCCCCTCTCACCCCAACCCGTTCTGCTTTCCCTCCGGTAGATGGATCACCTTCATTAAGTCTTCACGTTCTGATTAGTCAGTTCGCTTGGTCTGAAAACCACTCCACTGTTCTGCTCTTGCAAATAATAATCCTTCTATTTCTCCTTCAGAATTAAATTCCATCTGAAACGTGACTATTTTGTTCATTGTAATTGTTTAAAATTAAGTTAAAAAATGTGTCGTAAACAATAAACAATATACTTATTCTTTTATAATATTAAATTATATTTTTTAGTATAAATATGGCGTTAGGGATCAAAAGAGGATAACTCTGAAATGTCGAATATTGTCATTCCCACACTTTTTTCATTTTGTCCTGTATCAACGGTCCTGCTTGAACGTGTCTATCCGAGTACACAATCACCAGGTTATTCCCCTCACTATGGGTACTCATTTTATAGAGGCTGGGTGAACCCCGGTAGGGTTTCCAGACGCCACTGTTAACACCGAAAGCATTATAAGGTTTTAAGCTACATTTCTCTTCTTATAATTCCACAACATCAATTAAAATAAGATTGAATATATATTTGATATGATGTTTTTGTGAGATGTTTATAGCTCATCTTAATAAATTGTTGCAGGTAATTTTGGAGCTATGAGATATCGCTGTAAATGTGAGTCATTATTTTCATTGTTGCATGTATTTATGCAATTGTTTCAATATTGTGTATGACATAAATACTTACATACATATACATAATTTTTAGGTGTATTTCAAAAATTGTGTGTACATAGTGTTTATTACTTTTGCCAAGTTTAGTCTACTAAAACATAAAGTTGCCATTTAAATGAACGTCTGGAATATTTCGGATAAATAAGAAATAGATTTAGAGTTGTATGGAAAATTAATAAAAAATTGATTTTTTTTTAAATTAAAATATGGGTAGGATAGCAATTATATAGCATATTCATGATTTAGGCTGTCATTTTTTTTATTATGCAATTCTTTTTTTAAGTGATAGAGTCACAAAGATTAAGATGGGCATGTAAAGTTTTTGGGTTTTGTAAAGAACGAATTTTAACTTGCGAACGCGCTGTAGATCCTTGGAAAGCTAGAATCCCATCAATGTTATATTAAACATAATAATAATTAATTAATGATATAATTCTCCCACGGGCTGCGAACACGGCTTATAACTCTCGTTGACAAATACCTCACTCCAATTACCTAATGGATGTTAATCTTTGCTCCTAGGAAAGTTTAATCCTAATATTGTTTGTTAATTTTAGTTTAATGTCATTAATTTACTAGATATAATTATTTATATGAAACTATTCAGTTTATTCATTTCAACGCTGCTCTATTGCAGATCTATGCTTCAGTGGGAGTTCTAAATTTTTTCTATTGAGACATAATTAGGATAGTAATCTTTGACTATTATCTGACATCGCACAGACAAGGAATCACCATTATTAAATTTTTTTCGCACCCTTTTAAAAATATCCTTGCCAATCTTTTTTTACTATTTTATTAATTTATTTATACGTGATTTATTTAGGGAGCGGGCTGGCTCAGTGGTAGAGCGCTGAGTAGCCATGCCGAAGATCCTGGTTCAGGCTGTTACTTTTATTTAGTCTGATTGCGGCGGGAGATGGAACATATGGGATCTAGGACCCTCCTGGGGCTCACCCAGCCTCTAAAAAATATTATAAAAATAGGGTACCCAAAATAAGGGGGGAAATCCGGCGGTTGAGCGTGACCTAGGACAATTCACATGCTTGCAGAACCGTTGTCCATGAAACAGTACGGTCTCTCCGATCCACACTTTCTTAGTGAAGAGTGTAGAGTCGACGGTTTATCCGAAACGAATCACTTCCACCTCGCAGACTCAGATGTTGACATATCCATTAGTTGTTTGACAGACAAAAATCGGATTCCGAATCCCATCTCAGAAACCTGTTTATGTAGTCGAATTTCAGGTAAACCCATATTAATAATAAACGTTGGATAAAGATATCGGTCGCGTATCGTTTATTTTACATGGCCCGGTTAACCCGGGCTTAAAGCTGTAGGTCGTATATTACTAGAAAACAGTTCTATGTAATATTTACAATAATAACTAATATGATTATTTTTTTAATTTTTCATTTCATAGATTCGATACTGAAGTTTAATGTGTTTTTTTTGCCACGTCTTCCTGGATTTGGTTCATCTATGAAATTCTTGGTCGTCTTCTTCTTCCGTCAGGGCACCAGTATATTGTTATTTTGGGTATTTCATTACTCATCATCCTTCAATAGATGTCCAAACCACTCTAATTGCTTTTAGTACTTTTTATCTCTCGGACTTCTGAATTGGGTATTCTATCACACCTAGAAATTCCGGCTACCCTTCTCCAGAAGTCCATCTCCGCGACATGAAGTTTCTCTTTGCTTCCTTCTTCCAATTTGCATGTTTCACAGCCATGTAACATTATATATATAATAGCATAATCCGTTATAATAGCGTGGAAAATCATGTTTGTTCGTGGTGTTTATGATCACTCCACACTACGGAATTGAGCATGTCTTCCTTCCTTGGTTCTTCGGGCTATATCCGCTTCAGATGTTCCGTTTTTTTGAAAGATAGATCCTAAATATTTAAAATTGTTTACATTTTTAATCTGTAAGCCGTTCACCTCCAACTGTCCGCCCTTCTCCATATCCAAATACTCAATCTTTTCAAATCTTTTCAATGTTCATTTTCATTCACCACATATTCTGCCTCTTCTTTGTCTTGGGCTATGGTGACTTGGTCACCTGCAAATATTAGGAGCAAGTTTAAATAAAAAAATAAGAAAACTATACAACACGTAGATAGGTTTGGGTGCTCAGTACATGGTAGAGACTTTACAGTTTCTTGAAAAACGGTTGTACTGAGAGGTGATTTGTCCTAGTTCACGCTCAACCAGCAGATTATCCCCCTTATTTGGGTACTCACTTTATAGAGGTTGGGTGAATCCCAGGAGGGCCCATCAATCTCCGATCGCCACCAGATTAAATAAAAGTTTTGCCGTAGTAGGTGGCAGAAGTAGACCGAAACGTAGATGGGATGATTGCGTAAAAAGTGATCTGCCGGATTTGGGTTTGGGTACAGGACGAGAGTGTGTAAGCAGAGATCGGTGGTATCGGCAACGAGCCTTCGGTTTCGCTAAGCCTTAATAGTAACGAAAAAGGAAAAAACTGACTAATGTCAATTACTTTTCTAACGTATTCTCCATCGCCTATTTCTTTCTATTCTAGCTGCCCATCTTATATCTCAAGGAATGGTTGAGAACAGTCTATTTTGAAATACTGACAGCTACGTCAGATATTACTCGTCTTCTTTGACATTGAGATGTAGAAATTTACGTCATTGACTAGACTGTTCAAAGTCATCCGTAAATATCTGAAGTGGTAAATAAGGTTATACAAACAGTTCTCCTGGAAGCAAACTGTTTTCTTGGCCTTTATGTCTTTACTTTATCAAGTGATGTTCAAGGATACGTCTTGGCAAGGATGAAAACAAAAACCTAAAAAAAAATTGGATCATTATTATGAAAGGTTTATTAGTAGAGACTGGAGAGGGTTGATAAGTATGAGAACACGTTCCGCTGCAAGGTTTTCTCCCAAATAAAAGTATGCTTTATTAAGATCCATCCACTTTATGGAGGCTGTGTGAGTCACTGTAGGATCTGCGATCCCCCCATGGCCTATCTAGCTGTTTGTTTATTCTTTTATCGGATTTACGTATTAACATAACTTATAGTTACATTGTAATTTACCAACCAATATATTTTTGGCAATATTGGTTCTTCATTAGTTATTATTGTCTGCTGTGTGTATCACTGTCTATCAGATAATTCTTTAACCTTTTTCTACTTTCTAGCAATCTTCCTTCACTACGACTATTCCAAAAAGAATTTTTGTTTCTTAAACCAACTCATGTAAAGCATAACGACAATATCCTAAAAATTATTGTTTTATGTTCTTTCTCTTGTGGTGTTAATTCCCTCCTGTGGAAGAAACCTTTTTTAGTCCCTTTTAAATAATCCTAAGGGCACATGACGGGCTGCGAATCCGCTACCCTGGGTATAGAAGGTTGTTATGCTCACCACTAGATCACGGGTGGCCACGAAATATTTATAACTTCATGTTGAGTCTTAAAAGTTTACATATTTGATTATTGTTCGTTTCGTTTAACGCCACTTTAAGCTGATATTGCTATTCGGACGATTCTACAGTGGGAATCCTAAATTTCCCATTACAAGTATAATTAGGATAAGGATTTTTAACGAGTAACCGAAACCGCATAGGCTCGGGATCCCCATTTTACGTCCTTTTCAAAGGACGGATTTTCCAAGGATGTTTACTCCCTTTTAAAAAATCCTAAGAACACATGACCGGCTGCGAATACCGCAACCGTGGGCATGATGTCATTTTCCTTTCTCATTTTCATCTTTCTTTTCCCCATTGGTGAATAAATATATACATAGAATGCAATATGGCCCGATACCGCATACATAAACTATGGAATAAGTCTATAGTGCTAAAGTACCTCATAGGCTTGAAAACTTGTGATGAGTGGCAATATTTTACACAACGGTCAATTTAAAAGTTTTGCAAATATTATAAACTTTTCTTTTCTCATTTTCTTCTTTTTTTCCCCAGAATTTTATCATCATTTCTGCGTCCCTTTTCTTCTTTTCTTTCTACCACGCATTACCCTTCCGGTTTTCTATATTTTCCACAAGAACATTGATTTTTTAATTTTTTTTTCCGTATTGGTCTCTTACTAGGCAGTCTTTGTCTGTTAGTTTTACATACCCTTCAAACGCTTTTGTATTCACGGACTTCGTCAAGCACTTGTTTAGTCTATCTCGGTCCATTCTAACCATTTGATGATTTTTTTAGTATTATTTTCTTTTCTTGGGTTGTTCAATTCATAATGATTTTAACACTGTCATTCAACACTAAAGAGATAAATTAACGGAGAATCTCATGAATTCTAACTCGTTATCACTAATCATCTAGGAGAGAAAACTTGGATGAAATATAACCAGTATTAAATCATTCATTCCCAGTATTCAATCATTCACTGAAGATTGCTCTTGACAAATTTAATTTTTTTACAACTATTTTTTACCTGCCCTCTCCACTCTATGAATAATGAGTTGTACAGATAAATTCTTATTAAATCTTGAGAAAGATGAAATTATTCTTATAAAAATGAAACGTTGGCTCAAATATAATATTTAAACATAATTGCTGAACATTTATAAATAAAATGAAGAAGAGCATTTGTAAATAATATAAGTCATACACGATTCACTATTATATTTTATAAAATGTCCGTATTCAAAGGAAAGGTTATTTAGTGAAACAAATTTCTGATATCGAAACATTATTATTCTAAATATTTACTCCAATTTTCTTAACGTGTTATCAATTTTTTAATTCCAGAGCAGAAAAATTCAGGGTTTTGTTATGAAATTATGTTCAAAAATGCGTTTTTTCCTTGAGAATCAGTTTAAAAAAATTTACTTTTAAGGAAAATGAAATTTCTTACCCGATACATCTGAGTCCAGTTATTAATCTTTTATAAATGAAAAGTTTAATCGGATATAATATTTAAACATAATTGCCCAACAATCATTAGATACAAGAAGCTCCTAGCTATGAAGAAAATGATTTGTCATTTATTATTAATAATGCAAGCGGGGTAACTTGATGGCAGAGCACTGAGCTAATATGCTGAAGGTTCAAATCCGGCTGTGGTTGATAATTTGTTTAATATGTTAACAGTCGGATATTGATCTTTTGGGATTTGGAGACCATCTTAAGGCTCACCTAGCTTCAGCTAAGTGGTTAGTCAAATTGTGGGGAAAACATGAATGAGTTTTCGGAAAAATCTCCTTCCAGCACAGGAGTTGTCCAAGATTCTGATTCGTGGATCGGAGTTGAACAAGTTTATTTTTTTAAAATATCAATAAAGTAAATTTAAGTGGAGATTTATTTCACATTAACATTTGGAGATAAGATATACGATATTTTTTCCTTAATAATTAATAAAATATGTTTTCCCTTCAGTTCTTGAGATTCAGTCAATACTTTTAAAGGACCTATTCTATATTCTTATATTAAAAAACATTTTTCTATTTTAATATTAAAATATATCCGTCAAATACTGCTCATTGATTTGGTGAGTGATCATTAAAAAAAATCAAAACTTCATATTTCAACACAGCGGGAAGAGAGAGACTAATAAAATAAGTTAGTAAAAAAATAAAAATATTTCTCGCTTACATACACGAGTATTTTACTTTTTTTTTTATAGGACATATATTTGTTTTCTGAACATCCTTTATTTTATTAAATTGCAACAACATTATAGGATATATGAAATCCAAGTTTTTATTTGCAGTATATTTCACAGTTTTTTTTAAAACGGTTATGTAGGAGAGTCCATAACAAACTTGTAGTTCGATGAACTGCAAGTTTGTTATGGACCGAAGTTTTCTCGACTTCCTCGGCAGTTCTTTACAATTCTTAAGTTCTTTCACCTCTGAAGTACTGCCATATCAAACAACAGCAGGACAGTAAAATAATTCGTAAAATCCAGTGTACTTTTTAGTGATGTAATATTTTAACGAGATGAATTGGATGGTTTAGTAGAGCCCCAAAGGTCAAATCCGTATGTCCAAATAGGTCTGACAACTGTAATGTAAATGAGTCTTTTGTAATTAATTGGGAGCTTAGAACGTCTGTCCAGTAGATGTTGAAGTAGGCGAAAACGTAGAGCAGTTTCTTGTCTTTTCAGTCTTGTATGAGGATTCCAAGTGAGACGTTTGTCCAGGTGGAGTCCTAGGTAACGTATCTGTTCGACAGGGATCAGTGGAATATTATTAAAGGATACAGTATGTTAGATATTTACATTAAAAATCAACATATCTGAAATATTGTTGACCAAATAAATTTCCATTATGTACAGAAAATACAGTTATCTAAAAAATTTCTTATAAATTATAATTTTTTTAGCTTTGGAAAAAACCTAAAATAAAAATAAAAAAAACTTTGTTTAAGCGCGAAATTCTCAATATTTAAAATCAATGCTAAGTTTTAATAGGCTTACAAATTAAGTACTACGGTGAGCTTAAATTTCCAGAATAAATCGGGGCACCCTTAATACAACGTTAATTATCTACATGTAAGTAGTATCGCAGAATTTTATTATTTATTTAGTATTTTCTGCTTCTTAAATGTTCATTACACATTTTTCTAGTAGTTTCTTCTTTATATACGTTTTAACAAGGTAGAAAGTCCGTTAGAAACGGGAGGTGGATCCTATGTGCTCTAGGGATCCTCCAGGGGTACACACAGCTAATGTGGGTACCCGAAATAGAGGGGATTTGGCGGTAACAGTACAGTTTTTACCAGGCAACCGAAGATTCTTACTCGGTTGTAGTGGATCAGATTTTTTTTCTTCCAATAGGCTTTCATACTCTCTGAAAGGGCTTGCCTACGTTCTTCCGACCACTTCGGTCTGCTCTGCTTTTGCTTCGGTGGCTTTGATGGAACTTCCCACTTGTGGACTTTGTGTCTGAAGGTGTCTCTTTCTAAAATGTCTGTTGCACATATGTTTCCGTTTTTGAGGTCCTTTTGAAATTCGTCCAGCCAAGGAATTTGTGAGCCAAAATAATTTAATACTATTTTTGACAGTAATTTTTTTATATATAAAACTAAATTTGTATACTACATATAGCAAGTTTTCTTATCTACATTTCATCAATTGATTCGTATCACTACTGATGAATCGTAGATTTAGCTTTAAACATAGACACAATTAATGAAATATACAAAAATATCTCTTTGAATATAAATATTTATACACACGCCATAAACAATAACGATAATAAATTACTAAGATAATTATGTTATTACTAAAGCCGTTTTGTGTGTTCTAGGAATGATAAACCTCGCGTGCACAAAATTTATTACATTCCAACACGTGACTTATAAATTAGGTATAATAACATTACCTAATGTGATTGAATATTCCGTTATAAATTGGCAAATGACATCTTTATTAATTAATATCTTGTTCCTTTATCTTTAAATTTCCCTTGTGTGGTAGCTTTGTGTGTATAGAGTGTTTATGTGCTAGATGTTCGGAGCTCGAATCCGGCTGTGACAGATAAATTATTTAATCGTTTAGAAGTCATTTATGGACTGTGTGGGACACTCTGGGTTTAGCTAATCTTTATACGCGGTTGAGCGTGAACTAGGACAAATCACCTCTCAGCACAACCGCTGTTCAAGAAAAAGTACAGTCTCTGCCGTGTCCTGAGCACCAGACCTGTCTACGGTTTGTATAGTTTTCTTATTTTTTTTATTTAAACTTGCTTCTCCTCATAAAATACTGAAAAGACAAGACACAGCTCGACGTTTTCGCCTACTTCAACATTTACTGGACAAACGTTCTAAGCTCCCAATTAATTACAAAAGACTCATTTACATGGCAATTATCAAACCTATTTGGACATACGGAGTTGAGCTTTGGAGCTCTATTAAACCATCCATGAACCATGAATTCATCTCGTATCTAATGCACTTAATATCCCATGTTGCTGATTTGGCTGAAACTTGATACTCCACTAGTCTCCCAACTTGCTTCCCACAGTATTCCTGATAACCCTCCGAGGCGTCTGAAAAGAAGATGGCCTCGAGACCTTCTACTATAGAACTTTATTAGAGTGCTACCGACGGATAGTTTTTCACAAGTGGTTTTTTTTTCATATCATTTGTTCATATCAGCACATTTACTTGTTGTAATATTACCACAGTTGTAAATATCAATAAATTGATATAAAAAATGTATATTGTTAATTGTCATTAATACGCGCGATGAGTTTCAAACTGTTGCTCATGAATCCGATACCCATAGAAAATTAGGCTCAGCTATGAAGTGGATATCGGGCCAATTAGGGGACATCGTCCATTAGCTGTAATAGAGATGTTACAGCCACGCCCATTTCAGCGTTAATTAATTTAATTTAACGAGAGTCAATTAATTGTTATTTAAAATTAATTTCTTCGACAAACTGTAACCGATACCTACCCCATGACATTTAACCTTGTTGGAAAAAATGTTTAATTTCCGGTGTTTCATTTAATCGCTCAAAGGATTATATGAAATATATTTCATATATTCTGATGAAATATAAGGGTAAATCAAGGCTAAGTGGTAGAGCGCTGAGTTGTCGTGCTGAAGATCCTGGGTAAAAATCCTGCTGATGGCAGAATTATATTTAATCTGTTTGCGACCTGAGATGGATCCTATAGAATCTAGGACCAATTTGGGGCTCACCGAGCTTCTGTAAAGGGGGTGCCTCAAAATAGGAGGGGAATGATCCATCTAGGACCCTCCTGGGGCTCACCCAGTCTATATAAAATATTATAAAAATAGGGTAACCAAAATAAGAGGGAAATATCTGGCGGTTGAGCGTGATCTAGAGCAGATCATATCCGTTGTCCAATAAGCAGCACTGTCTCTACTACGTACTGAACGCAAGATCCTCTGTGGAATCTAGTCGTACTGAAATTATCATTTAGGGGTTAATCGATTGGGAAAACCAAATCGATTTTATTAGGTTTATTACTATCAAATGATAAATATAAAGGAAATGATTAACAATCCTTAAATACACTCCAATATTTTATACTGACATAATGAATAGCAAATGACAATTAGTGATGAATGCCAAAGGTTAAACTCAGAAAATGACGTGTTTCTAAGGTAAAATATTTGTTGGCATGCTATAAGATGTCCTAGTTTAGAATTAACCTGTACAACTGATAAGGTTCAGTATATGGCGTGAATATATTTTCTTATTTAATTTTTTTCGTAACCTCTATCCGAAAATACACTATGAAACCAAAAATTCTTCAAATGTACGATTAAATTAAGAAAAATATTTTCTAAGACCGTGGAAAAATCCCAACGAAAAGCCCTTAGTCTCTATACTAAAACAGAAATTGAAAATATCTGTCCAATATTTCGCCTATTCAGGCACCCTCAGGGTAGATAGAGAAAAAAACAAAAGAACAAAAACAAAACAAAACATGAATAATGCACCCAAGAAGCATCCCACCACCTCCAAGGCTCAAATGCAACTAATGAATCATAAGGAAGGTTACTCGACCCCAGCTGGATAAGACTATTTAAAAACAGCTGATAAATTCTTCAAAAATTCAAAATTCAATATACACTTACCAAACTTCAAAAATCACAATAGGAAAAAATAAATAATTGTAAACAACACCAAAACATAAGACAAAATCCATATGAAAAAATGAAAGTAAGATTGCAATGAAAAGAAAAACAACATTATCAAGACACCAGTGGATTTAATAATGTTGAATGATAATAATGTTATTAAATGTATTAAATTTATTCAATTGGTGTTGTTTACAATTATTTATTTTTTCCTATTGTGATTTTTGAAGTTTGGTAAGTGTATATTGAATTTTGAATTTTTGAAGAATTTATCAGCTGTTTTTAAATAGTCTTATCCAGCTGGGGTCGAGTAACCTTCCTTATGATTCATTAGTTGCATTTGAGCCTTGGAGGTGGTGGGATGCTTCTTGGGTACATTATTCATGTTTTGTTTTGCTGTTATTCTCTTTCTACCCTGAGGATGCCTGAATAGGCGAAATATTGGACAGCTATTTTCAATTTCTGTTTCAGTTTGGAGACATATGGACTTTTTGTTGGAATTTTTCCACGGTCTTAACATTTATGTAAGGTCTCTTTTTATTTTTCAATAAAAATATTTTATGTTATAAAAAAAAATATTACCACTACAATCCATTAACGTTCTGGGTTTCAGTGCATGGTAGAAACTGTACTGTTATACAGGGAGGTGATTTGTCCTAGATTTTGATTTCCTCCTTATTTTGGGTATCTAATTTATAGAGGCTGGGTGAGCCCCAAATTGATACTAGATCCTAGAGGAGCCTAGATTGTATTCCATCTCCGGCTGCTACCAGACTAAATAAAAGTCTTGCCAGCAGAGGGATTTGAACCTAGGACCTTTGGCATGGCAACTCAGTGCTCTACCACTGAGCCACTCCGCTACCGTTAGTAAATACCAACCCATTAAATGCTCAGGCATGGCACAAATGGAATAAGACAATGCTGTATCGTCCCCGTCCGAACGATAAACTTTCTTATAAATCCAATCTGTTCAGGAAGACATCTACAAAATATTTAATGCCAATAAAACGTTACGATCTCCCTCTGTTTCTGTCTTAAATATTTTAGAGGCACATTTCATAAAAGGGATCATATCTCTTAAAGGAAAGTTTCACATTCTTATGAAAAAAATTTTATGAGGACAATATTAATATGACCAAAAAATTGTTTATCAAAAATAGTTAAAATAATATTGGATTATGATTTATTTAAAAGTTATTATTAGCTCCATAAAAAACGAATTTGTATAACAATAAAAAATATTAAATAACGTATTTAAATTGATAAGATAATTGTATAAGATTTTATAAAAAGGGGCTGAAACTTCATACATATTTTTTTGGATGAGGCCACTAGGGAATACAGAAGATAACATATCGCGGACTTGCAAAGCAGCGTTCAGTAAATACTATTCAAAGTTGCTGGGCTGAGTAACGAACGAATTCTAAAAATCTTAATAAATGCTGTGCTGAGTGGAAAGCGTCTGAGGGGTTAGCCGAGTCGTAGGTGGGAAGATTGCGAGTGATCCGTGGACGGAAGTTTGTAAGCTTGGATTGGTGTTATCGGCATCGAGCCTTTGGGTTCACTAAGTATTATTATTAAACGAATTAATAATGAGTCATTTACTTTACTTAGGATACAAATAATGGTATAAAATGTCAATGTATACTTATACTTACCATATATCGGTAAATCGGCATTTCTCCAGCATTCCTTCTCTTATATTGATTTATTAAGATCCTTTTTCTAATATTCAGTTTTACACAAGATATATCTTCCTTCCAGTAACGTCTGTGATCCTGCCGATCCGGATGTTTACTCGTGTACACAGACAACCTCCGTGTTCTTCCTATTATTCAGTCGAGTCTACTCTCTCGTGTACATAATAGAGTTACGTCGTTAATGATTAAGTTTAAAAGCGTCTTGGATTACCGACGAAGGGTAGCTAACAGTATTCCAATAAGCAAGTATTGTTTACGTAATTAACATTAATTACGGAATAGAGAAACCTCGTTAGGTTTATATTAGCTAGGTAGCTAGTATACAAGATTGTGTTGGTTCAGTGTTAGAGCGCTGAGTTTTCGCTGCTACCAAAATTTTATTTAACCTGTTTCAGATCGGTGATGGACCATATTGGATCTAGGACCCTCCTGGGGCTCATATTATTGGTTTTAAAATAATATATAACGATTGTGTCTGGTTTTATTTTTTCCGAAACATTTAAACTTCAGTGGTAGAGCTAGAGGTGGTCCTGGGTCTGCTGGGAAGACTAATTTAATCATATGGGATCTAGGACCCTCCTGGGGCTCACCCAGCCTCTATAAAATGGGTACCAAAGTAGGGTCTGTTCGTCATTATTAGTTCTAATTTTTCTCTATATAATTCTTATTTGTTCACCGCCTCCTATATCAGTCTATTGTTTACCGCTTCCAAGAACCAGTCATATTTTCACATAATTCTAGATTTGAATTTTTTTTTTTACTATAAGATATCCCGCTTGCCCTGCACCCTTTTCCTTAAGAAGAATTCCGAATTAAGTGGACCGACATTTTAATTAGTGTTAATTAAATTCTTTTATTAATCATCAGAAAAATTTTAAAAGCTGGAAACCTTTTTTGGATTTTAATTTATGCCATTATACCCATGAAACTTCTGATTCAAACATGGCACAACTCAAAATATGATTATATACAAAAAAAAACTGTTGGTATATTTCGTTCCTAAATTGAAAAATTCGACCAATACAATTTCTACTGAAGGCATAACTCAAAAAATCCAATTTTTTAGTTATGTCGTAGTTCTTTAGAAGGAGCTATATTTAAGTAATATAATTACGCTAAGAAGTTATTTTAATATTAGTTTTTATTTTGTGAAATTTAAATAAGTTATTTCAGAATTAACTATCACATAAATTCTTTGAATGAATTCCTGCTGTCCAATCTTAGTTTAAAAACTATCTATTATCAAAATAAATAGTTATTTAACATATAAAGTTATAAATGTCTCAAATTTAAATTTTATGAATAATCTCATGAAATTTATTCACGTCCATAAAATTGATCTAGTCTTATTATCTCGCTCGTAAAACGAAGGCTGGTTTATATTGGATTTCCTAACGAGATCACAGATAGTTCTAAAACCTTTTACGAAACTGACTTAATTAAGTGTTGAAGCGTAAACATACACACATTTTAGTATTATTTTATTTTTTGGTACGGTCTTGAGGTTCAGTCTATAAAATACAATAAAAATATATGAGGAAAAAGTTGACCGTATAAATAACGAATATTGTAGGCAATTATCTGGAATTAAGGTATGAATTATAAAGATGAGTATGACTAATATTTTATACCGAAATAAGTCCTAAACGTTTTGATAAATAACGAAATAATGAAAGATAATTAGCTCAGAGCCGACTTGTATACATCTGAGAGGTTGGGCAAGGCGTAGGTGGGAGAATTGTTCAAAGCTCCTTCTTAAGGATTTGGTTTTGGGTGCTAATCTGTGGAAGTAAGCGTGTTAGTAAAGTAGTTACTAACAAACTAAGTTAGTATATTGGTTGTATCGACATTGAACCTTCTGTCTAGCTTAGCTATTCCTTTTTCTTGCTTAGATTTTGGCCAACTAAGGAACACTTGAAAGAACATTCATGATTTTCCATTCTCTTATAAACATCTTTGACAAATACAGAAATAGCCAGCACATTTATACAGATGGATCCAAATCAAACCATAACGTTGGAAGTTCTATAATTTTCGGTTCTAACACAATTAAATATAGGCTGCCACACACAACCAATAATTTCACCGCAGAATGTTACGCAATCAAAGCAGCCCTTTATAATATTATGCAATGTCAAGAAAGGAAATTCGTTATTTTCACAGACTCATTATCTGCAATAACGGATTTCAAGAATATATATACGAAAGACAAAGTAATTAAAAATGCCCAAGTTTACTCGACGATGATCAAAAATATGGACAAGGAGTTGGTATTCGTCTGGATACCATCTCATGTGGGAATAGAAGGCAATGAAGCGGCAGACCGAGCAGCCAAGAAAGCAGCATCATCCCCGGCCATAGTAAATGTTTATACCATATCGGACATTTCACAATATCTAAAACACCAAGGACTCATGACGTGGATACAGCTGTGGGAGGCAACTGATAAAAATAATAAATTGAAAAGTATTAAACCGGAAATAAAACCGTGGGAAAGTTCTTGCCGCAGCAACAGAAGAGAGGAAATAGTCATCACGAGACTAAGAATCGGCCACACGCGGATGACACACGGATATTTGATAGAGAAAGACGCACCACCAAAGTGCGGAAGTTGCAGGGTGCAACTATCACCCACATCTTGAAAGACCGCCCCCTGTACGAAACATATTTTCATGGCTTGGGGATTGATAGGAAAACCTCGTCTATCCTGGGAAATAACGCCGCAAATATAGACAAAGTGATAACCTTTCTTAAAGAAAATAATATTTCAGTAAAATATAATAATTATAGGTTAAATGGAAATAAAAGTTAAACCAAAAAATAATAAAGAACTAAATATTGAACCAAAAGAAGAATGAGGCTGATAAATGAATAAATACATAAATAATGAAATAAACATTTGAACAAAAAGAAGAAAGACGCTAATGACCATAGATGTTGTGCGTCTATAAGCAATAAAACCTAACCTAACCTCTTATAAACATCTATCACAGATTCTCGATTACAGATCTTCACTTGAGTTACGAAACAAATGACTAATAGAAGACTATATACTAACACCTATTTGGACACAGAAATTTGGGAAACCTCAAAACACGTCTATATACACAAGATACAAACAACACCATCCAAAATCCTAGAAAAAATTGTAAATGCCCCTTGACTTATGCCGAATCACACTGTACACTACGACATGAACATTCCCACTGTAAAATCATATATTCACAACAAATAGGTACACAATATTTCACCCATCCATACACCACCAATATTTTCTTGTTCATTTTCTTTCATCTTTTCTCTTACCTGGTTCTCTTATGAGAAGATTAAAAAGATAATGGTCTGTAGACCTGCTCAGAAACCATTAACCAATTATCAGAAACAACAGAAATCCTTTGATTTAAATCTTAGAAATAATAAAAACGATCATATGAAACAACCCAATATTAACGAATGAAATAAATCTCTACTTTTTTAATTTCGTATGGACAGTTTCTTGACTATTAGCTAAAATGGAATTTTACATTCACTGTTTTTTGATAATACTGGAGTACGTTGAACTCCAAAAATACAACAAAAGTAACAAATAAAGTTTCGAACTTAACGCCTGAATGGCTTCCTATTGAGCAAGTCCAGAACTAAGAAAGGGATCGCCTCAAGCCCTTAAGCCTCTTCAATCGTTGACTAATGCCGAACTCTCTGCTGGACCTCGTACAAAGGATGAGAAGAATTGGATGTTGGATGGGGTTATTAGTTGATTTCTTTTTGAGATTGCTTCTTCGACGTCGAAGACCAATCAGGACATTCTTCGGCTGCGAAGAAATGACGTCTCATGGAGATGATTGATTGTTAGGAATGTAAAGATGGTCATCATGGCCATCAGTTACTAGATGCGTCGTCACGGAGAAGTATCGAACAATATGGTGCTCACATATGTTCCTCTGATAAGGTGTAACTATAACCTGAGTTGGGAAAGTAGTTTTTAAGTACTAAGTTTTTTAAACAAAATTATGACTTGTCGTGCATGCAATTTTGTTTAGGTTCGTTTCTTATGTTATGTCGTTTTCAAAGGAAAGGTTACCAAGTAAAACAACATTATGAATACAAAACACGAAGGGTTTTTTTTTAATGCAAAATATCCATCCTTCTCGGCTCATTCAGCTTATATACACTTAATGGGGGAAAATCCTGTCGGTTGGAAGTGATCTCGGCTAAATAACCTCCATGAATAATTGTTGGCTCATAAACATTCCAAGAAAATTACTTCATAAAAAAAATTGTATAGTTGTTTTTTAATTTATTTTATATGGACATAGTTATAATCAAGTTTTTAAAAACATTTCTGAAGTATCAAATTACTATTTTTGAACCTTTTTCCAGTTTTGTATTGATAAATTATTTTATGTGTCAGATTTACAGACCCTCCAGGGGTCATCCAGCCTCTATCAACTAGATATTCTTAATTTGGGCAAAAACTGATAGTTAATCTGGGACAACTTAATCTTCCACTCAAAGGTTGTCTTAGGAAGTTTCTACCGTGTACTAAACCCCAGACGCTTCATGGGTTCCAGAGGTACAAGTTGTAGTTTTTGCTAATGATTTTTTTTTTTTTTTTATAATTTATTTATTGATATCTACAACTGTATTACAATAATACAACAAGTAAATAGGCTAAGTGATATATAATGATATTATTATGACAAGTAGAGAAACTACCCACTGGTAGTACTCAAATCAAAGTTCAAGTAAGGAGGTCACGTGGCCATCTTCTTTTCAGACGCCTCGGAGGATTATCGGAAATTGAAGAGGAAGCTAGGTTTGAGTGGTAATGAAGTTTGTTATGAAAGGATAGATACCGGGTTCGGGCCAAATCAGCAACAAAAGGGACATTAAGGTCATTATGGATGAGTTTATTCTTAACAAAATAAGGAGCATTGAGGATTTTACGAAGGATTTTGGACTGTAAGGATTGGATACGAGAGGAATTCGATGGCTTAGTGGAGCCCCAAAGCTCTACTCCGTTGCTAATGATAAAAAGATTTGAACTCATGATCCATTAATTTTATTTCTAAAAAAAAAAAATACATATTTAAGCATTAATTATAAAGCTTCCATAAAGTACTTACGTTACTTTAAAACAGGACTTTAATTAGTTAATATAATTACCATGGTCATTTATTACGTCTTAAATACCTACTCTAATATTAATTATGAAGATATTGCTTTCAAACTTTTCCTTCATTCACATAATCGTTAAATAGATGTATTTATTTTTTATATCTATTGATATCATTAACTTTCCCGGGCATATTTAAGTATTTATAATTTATCAAACGTAATTTAAGAAAGAATTTCATATTTTTTTTTAATGATATGAAGATGGTTTACAAATAATTTTAATATTTTTTTATATTACATTTAAGAGTAAGTATCGAAATAAAGAAACAATACTTCAATTAGTCAATATCAATTAATATGGTAATTTATTCTGTTTTAATTACCTCCTTAAGATTAATTACGATTTTCATTGCTTTAAGCACTGCCTGTGTTTCCTTTTTTATCCTTCGTGGATTATTGTGGTGAAGTTTTATTTTTATTCGACTCATTCCACTAATAACCCCGAATCCTCACAGTGCAATGATCAGTAGAGTATTACGTCATAGCTGACCCACAGACCAAGCGGAATGTATTTTCGTACATTCAATCGATTACTAACTACCATTCACAGTTCCTAAATCGCTATAGATCCCACTTCCGAAACCATGATCTCTATGAATATTTCAAGTGAAAACTCCTTAAGTTGAGTTTAACGACTTTTGGTAGGGGATAAATTAGTAGGCAAGCGTCAGCAACATGCTCGAGACTGGGGACACTAGCGGCCTGCGCTTGAGTTATACGATTTGTTTAGATCAATTTTAGTTAAAGGCTTAGAACATTATTAAGAATAATTTTATTTAACTAAAATGTCATTTAATAGTTGTACAATGGATACTAATAATAACTTTGAGCATCAATAACTATTGTAGTTATACTATTCCTATCCCGTAAAATATTTTTATATAAATTGAATATCTTGTTTTATGAAATTATTGAAATTACTACTGTTCTAAGTATTGTAGAACTTAGATGCTAAAAGTGAAACTAAAGTTCATAAACATCTATCTAAATACTAATGCAATGTATAAATAATTTAACAATATACTAATTGTTATTTTAATCAAATCATTTATATTTTGTATTGAACTTGTCCATCATATCTATAGTTTTGATTAAAAAATAGCGTACTAGAAAATATACATATTTAATTTTCGGAGTGTCAGTATAAACAAGATTAATCTTACAAAAGATTTTGTTTATTTCTTCTGGTTTAGACCGTGTGGATAAATTTCTCGCCAACGTTTCGTCAACCATGCTGATGACTTCCTCAATGCTGAGATGAGAATGCGCCTGAGGAAGTCATCAGCATGGTTGACGAAACGTTGGCGAGAAATTTATCTACACGGTCTAAACCAGAAGAAATAAACAAAGTCTTTTGTAATAATAGTGGTCGTGGAAGCCTAAAAGAATATTTAAGATTAATGTTTTTTTTAACAGGAGTTTCCACTAATAATAATGTCTTTATTTATTCTGGGACAAGTCCCTATAGAACACCAATACAGGTATTGTAAGCTATTATGTCTCAGAGTATAAAATAATTACATTCAATTAATTATTACAAGTAATTTAGTAAGTGAGAAAGAATAAAAAAATGAACAAAAAAAATGTAAATTACCTTCTATAACAATATTTTAAGAATAGATTAGAAAAAAAGAAAGAAAACAAAATTAAAAAGTTAACAATAATTATATAAGAGAAACAATTTATGGTTACATGTATATCAAATTTATGCCAAGAAAAAACAAAAAACAAATGAAGAAAAATTAAACAATATTATCAGAAATTTACATTGCATACCTTTTAGGGATAAAATTACCAACTTAATACTGGGTTTCCTTAACCTAGTGCTTCCTTCCATAATTATATCAATCAATTAAAATTTATGAATAATGTATTTTAAATAATTCAGAATATAATTTATATAGAAGTTTTAAAAAAAATTGAGTTTTTACGTCTTTCGGC
The DNA here is from genome assembly GCA_037127475.1 of Arma custos. Taxonomy (NCBI): domain Eukaryota; kingdom Metazoa; phylum Arthropoda; class Insecta; order Hemiptera; family Pentatomidae; genus Arma; species Arma custos. Next base: position 57,012,997 of record CM073765.1, read on the forward strand.
AGTTCTAATTCTCTTGACTATTCAAAATAAGTTTTTTAAAATTATTACCTTAAAAAAAACCTGTACCACTGCTACTCATGAACGGGTCCGGGGTTAGGTACATGGTTGAGACTGAGTACCTATTTTTATAGCATTTTAAAGAGGCTTGGTGAGCCCCAGGAGGGTCCCAGATCCCTAATAATCCATCTCCGACTGCATCTCCAACAGAATAAATAAAAGTCTTGCCTGCATCGGGATTTGAACCAGGATTTACTGCATGTCAGCTCAGTGCTCTTCCAGCCTCTCCCTTTTTTAATTATTATCATAAATTATGTAATGATTGGTCCGATTATAATCCTAATTAGATTGCTGAAACGAAACGAACAAAGGTGTAACAATATATGCTCGTTGGCAATAATATAGATAAGAGAGGAACTCTGGAGTCGAGACTATACTGATCATAAAACGGAACACGTTATGAGAGCTCAGAGCTATAAGCACTGTTATGGCTTGAATACAGGAATAAAATTAGTGAGGCCTCATGTCTTTATTGCAGTCATATCTGAGAAAGTAGGACAATTCTAAGGCCCATATCTTGGTATATTTATTTACGATGACTGAAGATCTTGTACCAAAAAAAAAATGAATCTACTATACGATATGAGAAATTATAGAAAATTTTAGCACACCCGAAGAGTTGTTTTTTAATTTAAAAAATATCATCTGGTCTGTCTGTAATTGGTCTAGGGTATCTGTTCCGCAGGCTATCGCTTCTAGTTGAGTCACAAGTTTTAACAGTTTATACGTTTTATTTTTAAAATACAAGTTATCACAAGCTTTAGTGTGAAAAAGAGGATGTAATTATGGGTTATGAGTAGATTTCGCTGATTATTTCATTAAGAAATAAAAGTTTCAACTAAAATTTCGAGGTATTGATAATATATTGGGGCGTAACAGATGAACAAGCGGATGTCAGTTTCATTTGTTTCGTTTATTTACAGTTTTCTTTTCATTATGAAATAGATTATTTGTACATAAACAATTATGTAATGTATACCATTTGAAAGATCATTTAATCTTTAAACATAATCAGTCTTACTTTTCCTTTTGAAAGTGAAGCAACGTTTTAAAAAGAAAGAACAATAAAATTATGTCTTCCGCGGAAATTCGTATAATTTTTCTCTACGAATTTAAACTTGGCCACAGCGTCACGGAGGCGTTCCGAAACGTTAATATTGTTTTAGGTGAAGATACAGTGAGCGAAAGAACAATCTTCCGTTGGTTTGAAAAATTTTTGTCTGGGGATTATGACCTTACCAACAAAGAACGTGGTAGGCCGAAGACTAATTTGGACAACGAAAATTTGAAAGAGCTGGTCGAAGCTTCCTAAACCGATGGTGAATTACATTCACAACTTGGACCAAGTGCCATGTGTCCAGGCATCTTAAAGAGCTCGGTAAGACGAAAAATCTGGAAATATGTGTATCATATGAATTAACCGAGGTCCAGCAGCTCACCCAATTTTTTTTTCAGTAGCTGAATATAGAAGCCCTTCCTCCTCCACCACATTCTCCGGACCTTTCCCGAACTGATTTTTATTTTTCCCGATGTGTGGAATTATTTTTTATTATTTTTAGGAAATAAAATATTTGACAACGAAAATTCCTTGAAATCGGCCTTTCAAGACTTCGCTTTTTCCTTGACACCTAATTTTTACAGAGCGGGGATCGAATTGCTTGTTTCAGGTTGGGAGAAGTGTAATGCAAGTGAAGGATCCTCTTTTGATTAATAAAAGTATCGTTTAAAATTTTTTTTGCTAATAATTTTAATTTACACCGTCACTTACATTTCATATGTTGCAACCCAATATATTTGTTGAAACCTTCCTTTCTAGGTGAAATTGTTACCGAAGTGTACACATTTTCCATAGTTACATTCTCTTTTTCATACCTCATGATGACTTGTGTTTTTTGAAAATATTAAAATGGAAACGAATGAAAAGTTAAAACTTGTCGTGACTCAACTCGAAGCGACAACCTGCGGAATAATTAGCTTTTCTTATATACATTTGGTATGTAACACTATTTTTCATGTTATACATTAGATGTAACAAGATTTTTAATCTCTGCTGACAGGATATAGATTTTTTCGATCATTGTTAGTTTTAATTCATGAACCACTATTTTATTTATTTCTGAAAAATGTTAATTTTTTAGATACCTTTTTTTGTCACATGGACCAATAAATGATTAAAAATAATTTAAAAGGTTCCCACGGAACATACTAGTATCCCTCAAACAGACGAATCTTTTCTTATACACCTTCTCATAGTTTAAGGTAGCAATGCTTTATTACGAGCCATAATTACTGGCTATTAAAATTTAATACCCATAAATATTTTGTTTCCGTGTCGTAGCTAGTTGGCGATTTTTTTTATTAGAGTTCAACGCCCTTTTTTAGTCCTTTTAAGACAAACACTACCGGCCTTTCGGTTAAGAAACGTTCGGTCCTTATTCCGCAGTTTGGTGGTTGGAGTAGTTAAAGTCTCGTGAATTGACGTCACGTTACGCCATTTCTACGCTGTTAAATGAGTAGTGTCAGTAATCAGTAGTGTCCCCCACCATTAAATTCCCAACAAGTAAAAAACCTGTATTACTACAACTCATGAAGAAGCTTAGTTTCAATACGTGGTATAGATTGGTAATGTATCTTGAGCAACAGTTAAGCTAGGAGGTGTTATATCTTAGATAATTGGGGTACATCCTCCATAGAGGCTGGATGAACCCCTTGAGGGTCCCAGATCCCATAGGATCCATCTCCGGTCGCTAACAAATTAAATAAAAAGTCTGCCAGCGAGTGGAATTTGAACCTAGGATCTCCGGCATTGGTCCTCTTCCCTTAGTACGAGATTGCTACAGCAGAATCCTTAATTACTTCAGCCAAATGAGCATATATGGGAATGGGCCATCCAATCAAACAATGCTAGGAAATATTGCCACCGTGGGAAAACAGCATATATATTCCAAGTTCGGTAATCGATCCATTCTGAGATTAACCATCTGTGTCTCTACCATCCAGAGTAGGTTATAATTTTAGTTACTCTCCATCTGCTTAATTAAGTAGATGTCAAAAAGGGTACCGTGAGACCGACAGTGGATATTTTGAGCAATTATATTGGAAAGCTAATAAAATTACTAAAATTTATAGAGTAATAAAACTGAATAGCAGTAATAAAGTCCATAAGCCATACTGTAGTAAGCACTCTGTGAAGGAATCACGAAACTTTCTTCCAGTTAGTTTATGTAGTATTTTATTTTATTTTAAACTCTAAGGCATTCAGCTCTGCGGTTTTGGCCTACATACGTTTAAACTGCATATACTTGACGTATATAAATAACATTATAATATTATTCAATTATATGCATATCATATTACATCACATTAAAAGAAAACTTGTACCACTACAACCCATGTATGGTCTGGGGTTCAATACATGATAAGAGATTGTACTGTTTCTTGGTGAACGATTGATCAGATAGGTGATTTGTCCTAGATATCGCCGGATCTTCCCTCTTATTTTGGGTACCCAGTTTATATAGGCTGGGTGAGTCCCAGAAGGATCCTTGAACCCATAGGATCCATCTCCTAACAGATTAAATAAAAGTTTATCCGTGAGCGGGGTTTAAACTCAGGGCCTTCGGCTTAGCAACTCAGTGCTCTACCTCCGCTTCCTGTTACTATCTATATACTAATTACATATCATGGCATGCACACATTGTTTACTAATTACGTCACATTTATTTTACATACAATGCTTTAACAATGTAATGATATGACACCATTTTAATATTACAGTATTTGAAAAAAAATTGGTAAGTTGATGTTGGTTTGAGTGTAATTGTTTATACAGATTATTTCTCCGGTGACTCAATTTTTGGTACTTTAGTCAGATTATGGAATCACAATAGACATATTATGTGTATGGGTGTATATTTATATAATGTACATGTTTTATATATGTTTATATGCTTGTTTACTTAGTTCATGGTAGATAATGTGCTACATCTCATAATTAACGGTTGTTTACGAAGGTAACATGACTAAAATCAGGTAGGATGCCCTCAAAATATTAATAAAATAAATAATTAACAAGATAAATAGTTAATCTGCCTCAGCTGGTCTCAGATTCGAGATATATATATATATATATATATATATATATATATATATATATATATATATATATATAAATAAAGTACTTTTACTATCTCCAATATTCATCCTATATTTGTATTAATCAGTCCAAAAAAACTATAATATCTAATTACAAACACTTTAGATAAATAATACATAATTAAATACAAAATACATTTTTAACATCTTAACCCCTAGTAATTAGCAGGAAAAATTGGACGAGATCCCAGGTCTTAAACGCTCAAATGACTTTTTGAATTTAGAGAATATTCGCAGCCACTAGTAAATTTCCTTTTAATAGGGTTTCTTTAATTAAAGTAATTCATTATGGCCTACTAACTTTAGTTATATCTCATTTAATCTCAATTTGAATTTTTCTCTTCGGAAAATTCCAGTTTTCTATTTTATTTTTTAAATTTCTTTTAAGAGTATAAAACGTTTCAGTCCAGTGTAAAAGTGTGTAATTAAAATCAAGGTTTTATTGGACACATAAAATTTTATATCTCGTTGAAGCCTAAATATATTGAATATAAATAAAAACTGATATTCAAATGCCATTTTTATTGTTTTGCTTTATTGGAATTTCTGTGTCTGATCATTTAAATCTTTAAAAAATGTAATAAAATATTTTATTTCTTTAATTTTTGAGGTAAATACAACACCTTCTATAACTCAGCTACTCCGCTCTCAGGTTTAGTAATTTACAGATTCTAATTATTTTTTGCCTTTTACAAATGGAATTATGTTTTTAGAAATACTTTGGTACTTTTTGAAGCGACCTATCTAAACCCTCGATATCTTCCAGGCTTAGAGTGTCCGTATCTTCTCTAAACACATTTTTATTATTTTTCTTTTCCCCTCCAGTTTCCTTGAGCGTGAGGGATGTTATCTTCTTATTGACGAAAATTTCCGGGTATTCCCCTCTACCTTATGTATTTCCTAAAAGTTGCCTTAAGTTACTTAAGCTTTCTGGGTACTTTTTCTCGTTTTTATAGTTCCGAAATTGAATTAAGACCTTTTGAGAGAGGCCTATATTTTTTTTCGATTTATCTCTGTGGATTTTCTTGAGGCTCTTATCACCTTATGCCAATTATATCGGCACCTTCCCACTTAAATTGCTGTTTTTATTTTTATTTATAACCTTTTTAACAGGTATTTGATCAGTACTGCCGATTATTTGCTTCTCGGAGAGCTGTTTGTCACATATTATTTTATAATATCTGTCTGAACCGGGTTATCTCAAAGGATACATAGCAGAACGGGGAAGTGAGATACGATACTGTGCTCGTGTCATAGCTTCATGATGGACAGAGGACATTGATGAGCCCGGTCGGCCGAGATGGAAGATGGAAGATAAAGATAGGCAGGCAAGTTCCTGGGGTAGATGGGGACATCCTTCCACAAGATAGGACCGCAGATGGAGACCATCCGCTACGCAGAGAAAACAAACACGTGATCCACCTAGTTTTCAACTGATCCGAAAACATTTTCCCATTTCCTGCCAGATTATCACATTATATATATATATATATATATATATATATATATATATATATATATATATATGTATGTATATATAAATAAATAAATAAAAAACTTCACCGCAACAATCCGTGTTATACATGTTATAGACCATATTATTTCTTGGACAACGGTTGCACAGGAAGGTGATGTGTCCTAGATCACGCTTAACCTACAGATTTGACCACCATATTTTGGATAACCACTTTACTATGTGAACCTCTAGATACATCCTAAAGCATCCATCTCCGGCTGCTAATAGATTAAATAAAAGTCTTTACCAACATCGGAATTTGAAACCAGGAAAATTCGATATATATATTTTAAGTTTATATGGAAACTAGGACAACATAGCACTCAATCATATATGTATAATTTAAAAAATGTGTACACAGAGAACCCATTTATAGAGAATTAGACGACAAATAAAGTCAGTGTTAAACTAGCTTCCAAGTCAGTCTGTTTTTATCATTATATATCCTTTTGCTCGGTTATGAACCTAAGTTCTGTACATGTAAATGTATGAATAGGGATATTGTGAATGTATGAATGGGTCTGAGGTACAGTACATGGTAGAGACTGTACTGTTTCTTGGATAACGGTTTGGCAGCGAGATGACTTTTCCAGGATCACACTGAATCCCCATATCCCTCCCACTTATTTTGGGTACCCTCTTTATAGAGGCTGGGTGAGCTTTAGGAGGGTCCTAGATCCCATAGGTACATCTTCAGCCGCGAAAAGATTAATTATACACATTATAAATACATTGGATATTATTTAACGCGATTATGAATATATCAATTCTAAACCGATTTGGCGAAAAAAATTATGAGGTAAATACTTATATTTACACAATTATAAATTATGCATCTGTTTCTCTACATACGACAAGCTACATGCGTCCTTAGATCATTTTTTTATACTTGGTTATTCGGATTAAATCTTATTTTTCCGTTAAAAATACGGATTTGAGAATTTTAATGGTCGAAATATATTCCCTTATTGCATTTATTGATAAGTTTAAGTTAAAAATATGATAATTAAAATCGTTCTACAGCTTTTCCTAATCCTTTTTAAGTACTAATTTTAGGTGGTAGGACAACCTGGGGCTCCCCCAGCCTCTATAAAATAAGTACTCACTTAATTTGGCGGTTGGGATTGAGTTAGGCAAAATACTTTCATTCACAACCGTTTGCGTAGGAACAACACATTCCCTACCAAATTGTACACAATACCCTTAGTGGGATGTAGTGGTAGTCTTTTTTAAAAATTAATATTAGGTATTATATACGAAGCCTCTTGTCTATTCATTAATCGAGTAATGTTGAACAGTCTAATGTACTATAATGGGCTACTCTCGGATCTGTAATATTATTCAAACATAAATTTAAGTAGATTGCAAACGTATTACTAAGGTAAATTTAAAAATAGGATTTCATCGGGCTTAAGGCTTTGAAAAATAAGCAATATAGCAAGTGTGTCACGCCACGTTAAGTCCTGGGACTTCGCCACACTCAATCTGCAAAGTCCTTCGGAATCCTTTTCGAAGGCTATAAGAAACGATTTAAACCTTGAAATTTCTCTGCACTCAGCTAAATTGAAATTGATGCTGAGCTTAACCTATTCGGATTCCATTTCGTTTATTTATTTTTTTTTTTTTGGACTCTTCATAAAGTCGAGATCTCATTCTGCTAAGACCTTTCGAGTGTAGGATTTATTTTTCCTGCTAATAAAAGAGTTAAGGGGGAGTGGGGATAGCTGAGTATATAGAGTGCTGAGCTGCTATGCTGAAGGTTCTCGATTCAAATCCAGCTGTGACAGATAAATAACATAACATATTATCAGCCGCCGATGGGCTCTGAGGGATCTACAGACACTGTGTCTGTGGCTCACCCAGCCTCTATAAAGTTGTTTCCCTAATTTTGGGGAAAAACCTTCAGGGTGGTGTCGGGTTAATCAATTACTTAATTGAATGTGTAATTATCATACATGAATTCTCTTGCAATTCCTTTAATTATTTCCAGACTTTAAAAAATTAAATAACACTTTTCCGAATATTACTACCCTAGGTTATAGTTTGTAATGTTTACGTAATTCAACCAACCATATTATTGGGTTCGTCATGACCATCAATATGGATCCCGGATGACCATGTCCTCCACGACAATTTTCCTCCACTTTGACCGACCCGCTATTGCTCTTCCCCATGCGCTCACCTCTAGGAGCCTGCCAACTTCCACATCGTCCACCCATCACATTCTAGGTCTGCCTCTTTCTCTTTCTCCATCTGGAAGTGCCTCTATATTCATCTTTGGGAGCCCTTTTGTATCCATTTTTCATTCCCCAACCATCTTAATCAAGCATTTTTGATAAAAGTCATTATATATTAATTTATTTTAATGAAATTCTGACATCGAATTGTAATAATTTGTGAAGTGAATTTCTTCTAATTTAATGCCACTTTATGGTGCTATGACTAATCGAACGATGCTGAATTGGCTCTAAATTTACAAAATGCAGGTATAAATAATATATTACCTAAATCCGCTTAGGTTCCAGAACTTAATATTACGTTCCTTCCGAAGGACGGCGTAGCCTGAGGCCACTTATAACCGACATATGTGCTTAGAAGGCTCTTCTGCTAACCACTACATCACATGTGACCCGTTTTAACCCGCATCTTTAATTGATTTAGAGATCAATAAGTATAGTATATTAATCCGAACTTAAGAGCAACTAACGTTGCCGACTGATGTATAAACGTAGTTCGAGAGTGGTATCAAAAAATCATAAAAAAAAAATCAGGTAAAACTTGAAGCAGTAAATTCAAGACAACGGCTGTGTAAGTTGGATTCAGTACGGCTCGTTACATCGGATGAGTTTCTTACCTGACAGGGTAAGTTTCTTGTTGCACATCTGTAATTGTCATGAAACTTTTAACAACTACCAACTTCTTACCTAACTCAACAAACTCCCCCTTTAAAAGTTTTTGAAATCATTGTAAAATTTTCTCTGCGGAACGGAAAGCATCATGGGGCTTGATGGGATTTAATGTTGTAGTTAAAATAAATACGGATCAGATTTTATAATTGGATTATTGCAAAAAGTAATATAAATTATTTCCACAGCAGACAAATAAAAAAAACCTATATATCTAACAAGGACTAGTTTTAGAAGTACCTGTTTTATGGGATCCTGTGGGATCAGGAAACCATCCTGGAGCTCACCTTGCCTTTATGAAGTGTGTGCCCGAAATATTGGGGAAAACCTGACCGTTGAGCATGATCTAGAACAAATCATCTCCCTGTGCAGTCCCTTTCATGTACTGTGAACCCTGGATTCTTCCTGTTTTTTATTTTTTTATTTTACATTTATTTCCGATATAAAGCTGAACTGTTATATGTTATTGTTATTAAAGTTGTATGGTATTTATGACTAGCTTTTGCCCACGGCTTCGCTCGCGTAGAATTTGGTCTGCCACATAAAGTTTTTTGACAGATCATTTTAAATAAATAATTTAATTTTTTTTAACTAAAAGTTACTCGTACATCCGAAATTTCAGATGCCTAACTTCAAAACTGACGGGCTCCATACAATCTTTGAACCCCTATCATATAAAGGTGGAAACCCTTGGGGGTGGAATTGTCCAAATTCCTTTCTTAATGCTCATTTTAGCTACACAAAGAACCTATCTGTGAATTTCAAGATGCTAAGTTCAGTGGTTTCTGCTGTGCGTTGACCGCTGGGTGTGTTAGTCAATCAGGTTACAGTTTCATATAAACTTCGCCTGTGTGGTGTGTTGATAAAAAGTAGCCTATGTCCTTCCTCAGGCTTGAGATTATCCCTATTAAATTTCATACCAGCAAAGCCGTGAAACACACATTGACACTGATGAACAAACGGGACGGACAGAAGTTTACTGCTGTTCGTGTCAGTAAAGGATTAGTAGTAATCTTATGGAATTTATTGAAAAGGATTACTTATCGTACGGCAGCAGCGAGACGTTCTTTTTTCTCTTTTTTTTCCCCTAGCCCCTTGGCTTATCTTGGAAATAACATAATTAGGATACATGTAATAATCTATTTTACTGCACCAGGAGCATTTTAAGAGAGGGATGTGAATAAGATTTTCTTGAGATTAATTAAAGAGGAGTGGGGGTAGGGTCTATAGTGATGGGGCTCACTAGTTCTTTCTGATTGGAGAGAATTGAACTATGTTACCTGATTTGTTTCGTAGTAAGAAACACGTGAGCAAGCATAAAAACTTTGTCCCCATTTTTCGCCCCTTAGGGGTAGAATTTTGGAAAATCCTTTCTTATGGGATGCCTACGCCATATAAAGAACATACCCTCTAAGTTTCAGGTCTCCACGATCAGTGGTTTAGGCTGTGCACAGATCCCACAAAGTTTGCCCGCTACCCTAAGGGGTAGAATTTCAGAAAATCCTTTCTAATCGGATGCCTACGCCATACAAAGAACACACCCTCTAAGTTTCAGGTCTCTACGATTAGTGGTTTAGGTTGTGCGCAGATCCCACAAACTTTGCCCCCTTTTTCACACCCTTAGGGGCAGAATTTCGGAAAATCCTTTCTAATCGGATGCCTACGCCAAACAAAGAACACACTCTCCAAGTTTCAGGTCTCGATGATTAGCGGTTTAAGCTGTCCGTTGATCCGTCTGTAATTCAGGACAAAGCATTTTTTATGCATAGATTTCAATAATTAGGAATGCCATATAAAAACAGTTTAATTAATAAATATACTCATTTAAACGTGTGATAAAGGAAAACAATAAAACAGTTTCACTGTTATGGGTCCCTTCGCATGTAGGAATAAGCGGCAACGAACGAGCTGATGCGGGGGCTAAATCAGCTGCAAAAAGTGACGTTCCCTTAGTAAGATCCATTTTTTTTATCCGAATGGCTGGCAGTGATAAAAAATAAAATTAAAGAAAATTGGGATGGAAAGTGGGAGAGCCTTCCTCAAAACCACCTCCGTCAGATAAAGGAAAAAAAAACACCGCCTGGATCCCTCCAAACGGCCTAACGCCAAAAGAGTGCAGTATTATAAGCAGGCTAAGAACTGGTCATACTAAGCTGACACATCTCCGCCTACTTTTAGGGCAGTACAACCCAACCGGCCAAAGCTGCAACAATGTTCAAATTACAGTCAAGCATCTATTTGAATTCAAGAAATATGAAATAATAAGAAAAAATGTAGAAATTGAAACGTGCTAACTTTTCAAAAATGATAACGAGCTGCAGAGGACTCTGATGTACCTGAAGCAAACAAACTTAATCGATGAAATATAATAAGAACAGTCGTCGCTAATGGCCTCAGAAGTTGAAGTGACGTTAAATAAAATCAAATAAAAAAAAAAAAACGTGTGATATTAATGTTCATGTTATATTGTAATAATATTTTTTGCAAAATTTTCCATGGATTATAATACTCGTAGTTTAATTTACTAAATTTTATACTTAGTTTAAATTTACGGTTACCGTTAACCGTGATCTAGATATACCGTGGTTGGTTCGTATTAACAAGGTTGTTAGGTTAGTATACGAAAGGTGAACAGGCTGGTCAGTGATAGACTGCTAAGTTACCGTGCCAAGGGGCCTGCGTTCTTCTGGCAGACTTTTATTCAATCTGTTAGCAGCCGGAGGTTTATAGTATATGATGTATGACCCTCCCGGGGCTCACCCAGTCTCTATAAAATGAGTATCCAAAATAGGTTCTTCCTTTCTCTCTCTCTCTCTCTCTCTCTCTCTCTCTCTTTCTATCTACATACCTTTCTATATATATATATATATAATCTGTCTATCCATCGGCAGGCATTTACTCTGAAATTATTTCTTATTAGATCATTAATTTAGCTTTTTGAGAAGCATTCTAGCTGATTTATTACCGATTCCCCTTTTCAAAAGAAAATGTACGACCGCATTACGGAATCACCGTGGAACGGATGTAATGAATGGTTAAGGAAGTTAGAATAGAGTCTTGGATACCTTCGGAAGGCCTTCGCTAGAATAAAAGGAAAATCGGATTCTAGGTGAGATTGGGAGCGGGGGGATCCTTGAAATAAATCCTTTCCGAAATATCCCACGGTGGGGGGGGAGGGGGGTTAAATTCTAATCGAATCCAGTAAACAGGAACGGGATGTCTCTTAACAAAATGGACTCCGGGTCCAATAAAGTGGAAATCCCATTTTTAAGACTTAATCCTGCCACCTCTAACATCATTGAAACTTTCTTTTTTCCTTCTGCTCCCCCCTCCCCCTACATAAATATACTGTCATCGGGACTTTAAAAATTAAACGACAGCTGTACTGGGCAAGATCCATTATTCATTTCAATCTCCTCAAAGGGAGAGGATTAATATCGCCTGCAAGATATTCCGGCAAGATTAAAACTAATAAGCCAAATATTTTTTGAAGTTTTAAATAAAGGTAATAAAAATTCATTAAAATAATGTAATCGTAACTTGTATAATGCAGGAAAGTGTACCGTAAGTTTTTATTAGATAATTTTAATGAATTTGTCTGCTTTCGATTATATATCTTACTAATATTATAAATGTGAAAATTTGTATGTTTTTCTCTCTTTCACGCTAAAAGTACTGAACGGATTTGGATGAAACTTTACACATAGGCTATAGCAAGGGCGGATTTAGGGGGACGGCACGGGGGCACGTGCCCCACTGCACATTTTTTTAGGTAATGTGGAGAATCCATTATAGTACATAATTAAAGGCAAATCACATGATAATAGTTGTTAAAATAACTTAAAGAACATGAGTGAAACTATTGTTTTGATATCCTACTAATATTATAAATGCGAATGTTTGTATTTATGTTTGTTACTTATTCACGCAAAAACTACTGAACGGGTTTGGATGAATAGTATTGAGTAAAATAGGTTATACATCATATGCTACAGCAAGGACAGATTTATGTGGGTGCACGGGGGCATATGCCCCCCCCCGTTATTGTACATAATTAAAGGCAAATCAGGAATTTAGCATCTTGAAATTTGTAGATAGGTTCTTTGTATAGTTTAAGAAATAAATTTGGATAATTCCACCCCAAGGGTTTCCTCTTTAATATAATAGTGGTTCAAGGATTGTATAGATTGTATAGGGTAACTTATATTTTTAAAACATAATTAAGTTATTTATAAAAAATGATCTTTCACGAAAATTTATGTGGCAGACCAAATTCCACGCGAGCGCTAGTATTATATAAAGAAACTGGTTAGCTCAGGGTGGAGTGTGCTGAGTAGCTAAGCTGAAGGTTATGAGTTCAAATCCTGCTGTAGCAGTTAATTATCAAATTTATCAACATCCTCGGATGGAACCTGTTGGATCAACTGATACTTCTTGAACATACCACCTCCCTTCCTAACCGTCATCTAGAACTTGTACAGTCTCCACTATGTTCTGAACCCAAGACCTATAATTTTTTTTTTTTTAATATTTACATAAAATATATTTATAGTTTGTTTTGTATCCTGCGATGCTATTACGAGAGCTAGGTGATTTAATATGTACTACTGAGGTGGTGTTAGTAATGCACTGGTTACAAATCAGGTTGTGGCAGTTAAAGTAGCTTAATTAACTATCATGAATGGACCCTTGGGTACCCCCTGGGGTTTGCTTAAATGATATATAAATTGGGTTATTTTTGCACTTATAAGAAAAGCCTTGCGGTTTAGCGTGATCTTGTATGAATTATCTTTATGCTCAACTATTGTCCTGGGAACAGTATAGTCTCTTGCGTGTACTGAATCTAAGAGCCTTCATGGGTAGTAGTGGTACAATTTTTTTTTATTTCTCTATATGAAGTTTTTTTGAAATATATTTCAATAAATAAGGCTTGTTCTTAAAAAATAATTACGCCATTTTAACATAGGTAAAACTTTGGGAAGGACTATAACGGAAAATATTCTATTCATTGAATGCTTGCATAATTGTGGAATATCAGATAAACTTATCGGAAAAACCTGGCTGTTGAGCGTGATCTCGGGTGAATCATCTTTTTGCACAAACGTTAGATTGGAAACAGAAGGACAGCTGTGATATATTGATCCCAACACTCATTGATGGTGATGTATCAGTACGTTGTATTGATGTAATCAGAACGTTAAATTATTTAAATTTAATTGTTTGACATTACTTTTAAAGAACTGAAGATCAGTTAGAAAATCCGCTACAGAAATTAAATCTGAGAGAGTGCATTCTATCAGGTCTTGCCCCTGGGAAGGGTTGATGGGGGGAATGCCGCCCCGAACAAATAACTGCTAAATCCTTCCTATTTCAAGTCTTTCAATATAAAGCTTTGGCCTAAATCCGTTTCATTAAATTCCTTCTATTAAATTTTTCCCTCTCGATTCCCCCAACCCCATTGTGTGCTTTATCGTCCGGGATAATCAGTATGCATGGCGTCCTGGAGTAAAAATTGTAAATTAATAAAAATAAAAAAGAGGAGCGAGTACCAATCATATTTTAAGATACTTATAAGATTTTAATGACCAAAAAATAAAGAATCAACTACAATGGTCTTGCGTTCATTGCAAGGTAGAGAAAGTACTACGATGTGATTAGATTAGGCGATGGAGGTGATTAGTCCGGAGATCACACCAATCAATAGATATTCCGTAATAGTTGATAGAGGCTGGGTGAACCTCGGAGGATCTCATAAGACCAGTCAGATGGCCGAGATGGTTAAGAGGCCACTACAGAGAAGTGGGAGACCCTGGTTGGAGTCCCGGTCCTGGTCATATCTTTTCTTTTCAAATAAAATATTTAAAAAAATATATCATATAGCAATAAAATAAATTATAAAAAAAATTATGTTTTTCACCTCTCTCCCAGAAGGTGTAGGTCAGCCTCAACATCTTCCAGCCATCATAGCCTGGGTCTGACTCTTCCTCTTCTACAGTCTCAGCGTTCCTCCATTATCTTCCATCGCAGTCTTTCCTGATTCATTCGATGACACAATCGTCTTATTCTCCACTTGTTGATAGATTAAACTGGATTAGGATCTAAGTTCTATGTTGATTTTATTTTAAAAATATTTTCGAATTTGGTTGGGCCTTAATATTTTCATCAGGTTTTTTATATTACTCTCCCAGGTAGTAACTCTCCTATCGCTTTTTAAGTGTCCAGGCCTCTCTAGCTTAGCTAGTAGGAGAACGGATTTATATATTCGAACATTGATCATTATCATTGATTACTTTTAGACTAGTATTATTAAATAATTAATAACTATACTGAAGTCATTCCTACATCAAGTATATAGTAAAAATTCATGAAGTAACTAGGTTCATTAAAGTATCTTTTAGATGTAACTATGTTTTTAATGTTGTTCGAAACTCGATAAAAAAAAAATTAAAAAAAAGCGGTTACAGTTACATGATTGGGTAGTTGCATGTGGTGAATTCACCCCTCACCAGCTTCGCCAGTTGTTTTACTCACGGTCTAAAGCATTTCCCAATTTAGGTTTTCACTTTTCCTGTATTTCCTTTTGTCGGAACTTTGTACGCCCAATATTTGATGATTGCTGCATATGCAACGATCGTTCTATCTCAACTATTTTTAGAGTGTATATTCAATATTAATGTTGCTAGGGTTATAATTATACATTACAATAGATAATTTTAATAAATAAATAAAGATTCCCGTAAAAAAAAACACTTGTAGAGAAACTATCCATTGATAGCACTCCAATAAAGTTCTATAGTAGAAGGTCTCGAGGCCATCTTCTTTTCAGACACCTCGGAGGGCTATCAGGAATAGTATGGGAAGAAAGTCGAGTTACTAGCGGAATCAAGTGTGTATGGAGCTTGTCATGGAAGGATAGGTATCAAGTTTAGGCCAAATCAACAACATATGGGATATTAAGAGCATGATGGATGAGTTTGTTTGTGACATATTAAGGAGCATTGAGGATTTTACGAAGGATTTTGGATTGTAAGGATTGTATACGAGATGAATTGGATGCTCATAACATTAAAATAGCAATTAAGGAACTGTTTCTGTTTGTTGGAGGTACATTCAGAATGTAAGGTTACAACGAGCATTAAATAATAGAAAAATGGAATCAGAGGAGCAATGTTCCAGTGAATAAGTCTTTTTCTTTAAAACAATTTGATTGAAATCCACGTACAGGTCCAGTTCGATATCAGTTTAACAATAACTAATTGCAAAACACAAAAAAAAGTTAATAACAAGAGCTCTTCACTCAACTCCGCCAGCAACACAAGAGAAAAGGACAGCTGGGGGCAGGTTATGCATGGATTTGCCACTGTAATATAAATAAATGAAAAATGTACAGTAATGAACTAAACAATAAATTTTAATTAATGAGCGGGTATTTAATAAATATTGAATGATATTAAATAAATTAAGTGGTTGAGGCAGTGGCAAATCCCTTTCAAACAAACCTCTTTGTTCGAACATGCATATCTTTAAATGAAATATATATATATATATATATATATATATATATATATATATATATATATATATATATATGTTACTATAGGCATTATTTCTCTACATAATCACCGTTAAGATCAATATCTTTTGAAAAATAAGAAGATCTTTTGTTTACCATCGTCTTGTATACATCCACTCCACCTTTTGAAACCATTCTTCAACTCCTTCTTGGACATCCTCGCCATTTCCAAATCGTTGTATACCCGAAACTCTTTCAATTTCTTAAAAAATGTGATAATCTGATGGCGCCACTTCCGGAGAGTAGGGTGGGTGATTAACAATGTCCTGTCCAAATGAGACAAGCAGTTCCTGAGTGAGCCGGATATCTCACTTATCTTATCTTGTAATGAAGGCGCGGCATCAGGAGTATGTCTTAATTTTTTGTTAACCATCCCTGTGTCACTCATAATGCTGCAGCATTGATAATGGTTCCTCTTATTATATTAATGAATTCCTGAATTGTTAATGAACGCTGAGTCGCCTAGAAAACTACCGAGGCGTAGATTGGAGGATGCCGTTAATGGTGATATTACGCAGATTGGTTTGGGAGATTACTTGTGTACAGGGGTTTGTGAATAGCTATTGTAGATGTCGGGACCGAGTTCTTCAGGTTTATTTATAGATTTGAGTGTATTTTTTTTTATATTAAACTTTTACTTTTTGAAAGAAATCAATAAATTAATTATCTATATGATCCCAAAATGAAATATTGGGCGGAGGGTATACATGAGTTTGGCCGTATTATATAAAGAACTTTAAATAATCAAAAAGAAGAACGTATATAATCAAAAAGAAGAACGTATATAATCAAAAAGAAGAACGTATATAATCAAAAAGAAATATGTATATATATTTATTTAAAAGTATATAATAGAATCTCTGCTTTAATACAGCCATTCTATAGAAATAGTGTTGAGAATTGTATTCCTGAGGCTGGCCATTAATACTTGAGGAGATGCAGACAATCGGCTCCAAAGCTTGGATAATCCCCAATACACAGAAAGGTTGTGTTAGTCCCGTCAACACAATAGCTCACGTCAAACCAATGTATTCTTTCAGCTCCGAAAATTTATTCTTTTTGTATTCTGGTAGATCATCCAAAAATAAAATGCCATATTACATCCATTGTTTTCCATTTTCTAATGCTTAGGGGTCACCTCTGTTATGGTTAAAATAACTATCATCTATACCAAAGATTACGTATCCTTAGTCATGCTGTCCTTCGGAGGAGACATTAAATTGTGTTCCCCTGATCTTATAGGTATAAACCCGAATAGGCAAATTTAGGACTCCCACCATATCATCGTCCGATTTGCTATAGCATCATAAAGTGAAGTTAAACGAAACATGCAATCAAAACAAAACCATATAAAACGATGTTTATGGACCAATGGAAAAACAGAGGAAAGCGGAATATAATAACATGGAGATATTCATGTTGTATCTGACGTTTTTACTCTCTACTCATGTGAAAGCGGTTTAGATTCACGAAAATAGGCTTAAGATATAAGCAAAGAAGAATATAAATAATATTTGCCTTTTTCGAGATATTGCATTGCATAATAATGTTAATAAATATACTAATTTATTTTATAAAAATGATATGTGCTTATTAACTAGTCTCAATCATGTTTATATTTAAATTACAATGCATTACTTCATATTCATAAAGATTTATTTAATTTATCCTATAGGGGATTATATCAGAATTACCTATTATAGACATGCACCTCTACAACCCCTTAAGCATCCTGGATTCATTACATGGTTGAGACTGAACAGAGAACAAGGATTGAATGAGCCTCTGCAAAAACAGGGTTAGAATGCGAGACTTATAGGTTTGCAACTGAATGCTCTGAGCTGCCCTGCTCTTCAACTAATATCGATATCAATATTTAAGACCGTGGAAAAATTCCAACGAAAAGCCCTAAGTCTCCAAACTAAAACAGAAATGGAAATTATCTGTTATTAGGACAGATAATTTCCATTTCTGTTTTAGTTTGGAGACTTAGGGCTTTTCGTTGGAATTTTTCCACGGTCTTAACATTTATGTAAGGTCTCTTTTTTACTTTTCAATATTAATCGATATCAATATATATATATATATATTAGTTGTGGGTTAGCATAGTCAAACAAAACGCAATAAATTTATAAATCATCATCGGTCGGTTGACAATGCAAACCCACAACTCGCATTGACGCTTAAATAGTTACCTCCTCGAGATATTTACTTGCCGATAGATAATGTATTACTAGATCCGTGGATCGGAAAATCCATAACTCAAATATTGCTGATGCTAATATAGGCATCGAATAGGGCAATCCGTCTTGCATTGGACCCTTTTAGGAAATCCCTTCCAGGAGAGATGAACCATAAATCAATGGGTTCTGTCAGGAATACTAAACTGCTACCTGATTTATCTACAAGAAAAAATATCTATACACAATAGAATGGCATTAGAACACCTAACGTAATAAAAAAATTTAAATAAAAACAATAAATAAGCAAATCTTTACGATTGGTAAAACTAGAGAAATGTGTCTATATCATAGACAATTCCTTGCACTATCTTATTTTCCGCTCACAATTAGGTAATTATATTAAAGTGAAACTTTATTTCTATCGCCCAAAAATTTTCCGTTCATCTATCGCATGTCCCATTACATTACCAACTCGCATCCCTTATTTCATATGAATATTTGATGAAGTATTTTAATTTTTATACGGCTCGTTCAATATATTTAATTTTATTTAGGCCTTCAGTCATCTTCACAAGCTGAACTACACTCTGAGCCGCCGGAAAAAATTAATAGACTGCCGACAGATATCATGCCGAGTGCTAGTAGGGGTCCCAGCGTCGAGTGTTGGATTTAATACGTTTATCGTTCAAAGTGGTGGACCTATATCGAAAATATTTTTACAGAAAAAATTCTGCATCGAAAGCTACTAAATGCGGAAAGGTGCTGCAGATATGACCAGAAATGCAAGCGGCTAAAATCGGGCGCCAGTTCTAATCAAGGCATGAGCGGCCGTGTTACGAGTACGAGTCGAGATACAATATCTATATCCCAGATTTAAATAAATATTGCTCTTACTTTTTAATATGCGTTTATCATCTAAACGATTTTATAATTGAATAATTTGTCTACTATTGATTTCCCATTATCATTCCCATTTTGCAATAATTAAGTTAAGATTAAAAACGCAATTTTAATAACCTAAATCGAATAATTTTCCAAACATTTTTAGTTAAATGCCTACGAACCGAAAAGAGTTTCTCTTGCATCGTGGTTTCATAAAACCATACAACTTTTTTTTTTAAATATTCTTCTTTTTATATTGTTTAAATTATAAAAGATAGATCTGTCTTCTTTGTAAAAACTTCATAGGAATGGCCAATGATGCGTTAATGCAACATTAAAGTAAAACGACTATTCTAAAGGCAGTATTTGAATTAAATACAAAAATTTCATCCCAACAACGAAAATAAAAAATGTTTTAAACAAGGAATCTGATAATTTAATTGTAGCAACCCTTATTTGTCCGCATTTAATATTTAAATCTTAGTACTCATTAGTGTTGAAATATAACCAACAGTACTATTATTTTTCAATGGCTTAAAAAAACACAAAAAATATTAAAAAATTATTCTTAATAATTACAAACATTAAAAAATGAGCTGATGTAACAAAATAGAAAAATATTTGAATTTATAAAACTAAAAAAAATTGTTAAATTAATGTTGCGTATACGCATCAGTGGCCGTAAATGTGTTAAGCATATTACCTTTCATGGGTTAGGATGGTGCTTTTTTTTTTCTTTTACAATCCTATAGCAATAACTATAATTGTTGTACTAACAATTAACGTATTGTTTATCAGGATAATTTCTCGTTTGAAATAAATTTGTCAATAAATCTTCTTTTTGTCGTTTTCTATTTAGCTATGAAAATATTCGATATAAATAAAAAACTGTTCTCATCCGAAAATTTATTATGTTAGGTCATCTGTTATTAAATAGGACTGCTAAGAAAGTTATATGTCTTGTATATAATACCGGGGAACCAAAGACTAGGAAAATGTTGAAATACAGCCTGAGTTTTGGAGACAGATTTATAGACCTGAAGGGTAAAAATATAAGTTTAGGGCTTATAGATCACTTAATAGTGATCTATTAGATCTTATAGGGCGCTCGGTGTGTAGAGCGGTGAGTTACTGAGCTGTTATGGGTTCGAAACTGGCTGGGGCAGATAAATTGCTCATTCTGCTAACAGCCTTGAAAAGACCCTGGGGGATCTGCAGACTCCTTTTGGGCTAGCAGACTCTAAAAGTTTATACCTTGGGGAAAAAAGTGCCAGTAAGAAAAATCACCTCGCCTGCACAACCGTTATCCTAGAAACAGTACAATCTCTACAATACTGAACCCAAGACTCTCCATGTATTGTAGTGTTTTTTCTATTAAAATTAATCATAATTTTTAAAATATTTGAACATTGAAAAAAGTCGTATTTGTTTTTTATACAAGCGATCTCACATTCCATTAATTGTTTGAAAAATTAATGTTACATTTTAAGATGTTATAGCATTTCTAATTAGAAGATTTTTTAGGATTAAAACAAAATTATTTTAATAAAACTCATAATAACTGTCTCATCATTAATAGTATGACTGTTATTATTTTGCAATTGTAGTTTTTACACTAATAGAAGTTGTATTTAATGCATTATTTTTCTTACAAAATTTTCATTGAAATACATAATTTATTGTCAATTTAATTTGTTGTATTACCTAACAGTATAATATCATCAAATATTTAATACTGGGTATAAAGAGGATTATTCTTTAAAAAAGGCAGAAAAACGGATTATATACCTAATATATAAATAGTTTAGAAATTTATCTTTGGATAACTGTACGAGATGATGTCCAAGACGTAGGTGGGGGGATTCATTCCAGGCTGACATATCTTCTTAAAACAATATGAGGGGCTTGAATATTTAAATAGAGACGCGGGGGACACGGGTTCGCATCCCGGCCAAGACATAATCTTTTCTCTTCAAAATTAAAAAAAAAATAAATATTTAAATAATTAAAAAGAACCATAAATAAAAAAAAAAAATATATATATATATATATATATACACATATATATATATATATATATATATATATATATATATATATATATATATAGAGAGAGAGAGAGAGAGAGAGAGAGAGAGACAGAGAGAGAGCGATTTTTGGCCGTGATTTTTTTTTTAAACCGGCGTTTAATCTTCAGGTTCACCTGGCCTTTTATTTTTTATAATCACAATTTATTTTATACGATATTTTTAAATGTAATAGGAGAACTCCTGGTAGACAAAATCTACTTTTTTATACGAATAAGTAGATAATTCTTTTTTCAGAAGCATTTGTTTGATGAAAGTTTTCTAAAATAGACTTTAGCTGAGACACGTGCCTCTGCGATTATTCTGTTTCACGTCATCACCCATGCGCGTGTTCTTGCCTTGAATAAGTTATAAACGATAAAAAATATTAATAGCAATATGAAATTGAGTCTATGAAAATCCTTAAAATTAGTTTAGTTACTAATCATGAAAGTATTATCAAAGAAAACTATTGGCAGGCATAAATATGTAGCATAATTATTTTAGTGCTAGTTTAAATTCTAATTTATGTCATGTAGGACGGTATTTTTTTAAGATAACAGTGTGATTTAATCAATCAAACATAACTTATTTGTTTAAAAGTTAAATAGTTTTAGCATAATAAATATTATAGTTATGAAATGTGGTTAACAGATGTTTCTTGCTTGTTAAATATGTATTAGGATTGAAAAAAAAAATATCATTATCATTGCTGAAATGTGTAAAATTCTATCATGTCCATCATTTAGGACTGTATTTTGAGAATTCAGAGGAAAAAGATATTCTAGCAAACAGAATATATTTAATTAAAAAATTTAATTGTTTCAAAATTAAACAAATAAAATACATTAACTTAACAATCGCCGGGTCCTTTACAAGTAAAAAAATATATATTTTTTTCAATTTCAACCAACAGTTTCAAGAAAATAGTCACTAACGTGAAAACGGAATATTCATTCTACTATGTTATCACCTAGGGTATGAATGTGTACATTTTATTTTATTTTTTTATTATTAGTATTATTATTATTATTTTTTTTTACTTTATTTTATTATCATTTCCGCATAAATTTCTTTCTGTTACCGCATGTATATATTTATTTATTTTATATTGTTTATATTATTGTTTTGTTATGGAATGACTGTAACACAGCACTATTACTTATTGCCCACAAGTGGCAGATTGTAATATTTCAATAAAAAAAAAAATATATGTTATCACCTTATTAAATGTATTATAATAAATTTATATACTTTTTTACCCTCATAAGAGCGGGCCAACCCCATTTTTCCAATTCTATAATAATACAAATCACTTGAAGTTATATTAGTTATCAGATAGTTATATTATCATTATTTTGTATATTTGTATTTACTTCTCAACTCTCGATCGACACCAACCTTCAGACCAATAGAGCCTAAGAAAATTAGGAAGAATAAAAATTTGTATTTCCAATATATAATATGGAAAAAGTGCAACTTTATTTTGCCGAGTGGTCTGGTATTGATAATCACAAGAGAGGATACAGGAGAATTAGGATTTTGAAAATTTGAAATTAGCCCAGAAAGCAGTTCTGTTGAACCTGGCAGAATGCTCACAAAATGCTGAAATAAAATCTTATGCATTCCTTTATTGTTATTTTTATTTTAATGGAGTTAGGGAGCGGGGTGGCTCAGTGGTAGAGCACTGAGTTGCCATGCCGGAAATCCTTGTTCAAATCCCGCTGCAAGGCAGTACTTTTATTTAGTCTGTTTGCAGCCGGAGATGGCTATATGATCCATCTAGGACCCTCCTGGGGCTCTCCCAGCCGCTATAAAATATTATGAAAATAGGGAACCAAAAATAAAGGGGGAAATCCGATGGTTGAGCGTGACCTAGGACAAGCCACATCCTTGCAGAACCATTGTCCATGAAACAGTACAGTCTCTATCTTGTACTGAACCCGGTTTTTTACAGGGTTTTTTTTCAAAGTCATATTCCAACTATCGTAAGGATTAATTGATGGCAAATGGATCGCACTATGGAAAACGCATTTCCAAGCAGATTTACGATTCTACCCCAGAGAGAAAACGAGGGTTCCAGATGCGGTTATTATTTCAGAGAGAGGCACAATACAGGATGAGCACAAGTTGTCTCCTATCATAACTCAACAGAGGATCGAATCCCAACGGGAAGCTAGAAAATGGTCCCCAAGCGATATCGCTCCAGTCCCTACGACCACGATCAGCTTCATCTTTTATAGATAATTCTTTTTTGGCACGATAAACGATAACAGTACACAATATATTCTGAGATTTTTCGGGGTTAAGATATGATAAATGATGAGAAATACTATTATATTTTTCTTAAAACTTATAACAATTAATTAAAAAATAAAATAAAATATATTATATTTTTCATGGATAATGTTAGTTGACCTTTTGATATATTGGAAGAAAATGGTTCGGGTAGAGGTCAGAAAAAACTCTCTTAAATATGAAGAACTATTTATTTTAAAGCCGTTTCGACCCATATCGCAGGTCTTCTTCAGGCTTATAATTCGGTAAAGTTTAATAGTCAACACTTGTCCCCATTATAAGCCCTGAAGAAGACTGGCAACGTGGGTCGAAACATAAATAGTTCTCCCTATTTAAGAGAAGTTTTTCTGAGTTTTACCCAGATCACTTTCTACCTATTACTATTATAGTTCACGACGACACTGTTAAGATTGTTTTACGATAATATTCTAATCGTTTATGGGGTTACCTGTGGTGTAGTAAGTAGCATAGCAGACTGCTATGCCCAAGGTCGCGGATTTGCAGCCCTGAGCTTTACAATAGGATTTTTTAATCCTTAAATGCATGAATTTTGATACCTGTTTCAAAAAAACGTATTAGGTGGTTTAAGGCTCAATGTCAAAGGTAAAATTAGTAAAAAAAAATCATTTCATTCTATTTCATGTGAAAAATTAAAATTTTATATCTGTTACTCCTGAGTTACACCATGCATTTGCGGTTCCCCGCCGCCAACTTACTAAACTTAGCTTTTCTAGATTTTATAAGTATTAATAATATAATACAACTCGTTACCGAGTCTGTGCCGCCTCCAGCATTCTCCGCCAATCAGCTCTATCCTGCGCAGCATCCCTCCAGTTTCTAGCATTAATAAGGGTACGTGCATCCTCTGCTACACCATCCACCCATCTGACATT
Source organism: Arma custos (assembly GCA_037127475.1). Taxonomy (NCBI): domain Eukaryota; kingdom Metazoa; phylum Arthropoda; class Insecta; order Hemiptera; family Pentatomidae; genus Arma; species Arma custos. Next base: position 57,037,526 of record CM073765.1, read on the forward strand.
TGGTCTCCCTACTCTACGCATGCCATGGATTCCCTCTGTGAGAATCTTCTTGGGAATCCGAGTGTCCTCCATCCGTGCCACTTCGCAGTAGTCCAGGTTTGATTGTTCTAACAATATCTGAGGTCTTATGGAAGTCATATATCTCCCTATTTTACCACCTCCTCTATATTCCTCTCACTTTTATTGGACCGAAGATCATCCTCAGGATTGCCCTCTCGACGATTAAGAGCCTTTTCTCGTCTGCCTTTTTAGAGCCCAGGTCTCTGAGACATATGTGAGTATCGGTCGAATCAGGGTTTTGTAGATCAGATATGTCTGTCTAGAGGAACTTGTTAGTTGCTTCCTTAGGCTATAATAGCACCTATTAGCAGAATTAATTCTTCTTCTTATCTCCTGAGACATGTCATTTTGTGAATTAATTTCATTCCCACGCTGTCCACGCAATCGAATCGGTACTGACCAACTTCGAAGTAATCCTCTTCGTCTTCTGTTCCTCATATTCGCATATACTTCGTCTTCTGTATGTTGACATTAAGCCTAAGTTTCTTGGCTGCCTCTTCCAGTGCTAATAAAGCTTCCCTCAGCGCCCTTTTAGATCTTGCAATAAAGTCAAAGTCATCGGCATACCCTAGGATTTGGACTATTCCGTCGAACAGGGTTCCATCAACCTGAATTTCGGAATTTCTTATGGCCATTTCTGCTCCAAGGTGGAAGAGTAGGCAGGCGAGGGCATCTTGTCTCACTCCCTTATCTGTATGGAATTCTTGTGAAAGATCTGGTTCGACTTTTACAAGACATTTTTACCCTTGCATAGTCATTTTCACAAGACGAATGATCTTTTACGGCTCGATATAATTCATTGCGGTCCATATTATCCGTAGACTGCTTTAAAATCTACAAACAGTTGTGTGTGATCACCTTGTACTCTTTGCATTTCTCGAGATTATCCTTAGTGAGAATATCTAGTCCACCGTAGACAGCCCTCTTCTAAAACCTGCTTGATTTTATCAGTAAAGGTACAAAATAAAAAGTTAAAAAAAAATATGAACATAAACAGATTTATAAACAAGGAAAGTAACAAAAAAATAAAAACTATGACTTAGTTACTTTTACTGCTAGTTCCAAACAAAATACGTTATTTGATTAGAAAAATCACAATTATCTCTTACAAATGGTAAATTTCATGAATAGAATTCCAAAAAACTATTTTTTTTTAACATGAAAACACAAATATACACAGATTTAGTACATTTAACGTTTGTATTTCCTTTGCAATGATTGTTTTTACGCCTATTCCTTTTTTCGTCCCAAACGGGACTATATGCTCCTGTAATGGTTTTTCCTTTTTGAAGATAATCGATTAAAATAACTCCATGACTAACCCAAAAAACAATCGCCATCACTTTCCAGCCGAGAAAACAGTTTTTGCTTTTTTGGAGCCGGTTCCCCCTTTGCAGTCCACTGTTTGGGCTGTATTTTTGTTTCGGGCGTATAATGGTGTATCCAAGTTTCATCTACAGTAATTAATCGGCGCCAAAACTTGAATTTATTGCGCCTGAACTGCGCCAACAGAGCATTGGAAATATTCTCAACGTGCGAACAGCTTTCTCAAATCTAAATGTTGATTTAATATGTAACAAACACGTCCTTTTGAAATGTTCATAACCTCTGCTATCTGTCTCGCTTTAATTCGGTGGTCGTCTAGCACCATTTGGTGAACTTCGGCGATGTTAGGCAGAAACTTTTCAGACCACCCTCTTATATGAGATTTTATTAAATTATATGTATATATATTTTTGTATTAAAAAAAATGTTATGATCTCAAAGTAAAGTGCGAACGAATCATCTTATTTAGTCTATTGGAAATCCAGTAATTTGAGAACCCGCCTCATACAAACAAGCCAGTGTTAAAAGCTCTCTAACTCTTTCGTTAAACTTGGTGATTTCGTTTACAAGGACGATTCAAGTCCAAACTTCAAGCCCATTCCTTTTCCGGGAACAAAACAAGAAGTTGAACAAGAAGTCGAAGCGCTGTAAACTCCTATTGGTCGATTGGTCGATTTCGGGGAAATTGGAGGCTGTGTGTAGGTTAAGAATAGTTCACGAGGTCACTTGTGGTGTAGTGGTTAGTGCAACAACCCACTAAGCCCAAGGTTGCGGGATCGTAGCCCGCAAGGTGTCCTTAACATTTTTCAAAGAGAGTAAAAAAACCTTGGTTATGCCGTGCTTCGGATGTAAAATGGCGGAGGTAAAATGGCCCGTGCTATGCCAGGTACTCGTTAAAGATCTAAAAACTTTTATTCCGATAGCCAATATTAGGAATTCCATTTTAGCATCGTTCGATTAGTCATAGCAGCAAATTGTGGTATTAAATGAATAATCAAACGAAAATAATATGCCAGGATGGCCGATATGGTTGAGGCGTCACAACGGAGAGGTGAAGATCCCGGGTTTGAATCCCGGTCCAGGCCATATCTTTTCTTTTCAAATAAAATACTTAGAAAATAATAAACGTATTCATCGCAAAAATTGCGAGAACACGAGGACATGGGATCGGATAAGAGAAAAGATTAGTCCTCTGCCGGTAGGCGGCCTTGGTGGCTCAAATGGTAGAGCGCTGTCACGGAAAGACAAAGGTTCCGGGTTCGAATCCCGGCCAAGGGCCTATCTTTTCTCTTCAAAATAAAAATATTTAAAAATAAAAAAATTGACTAATAATTATAAAAAATTGAAAATAATAAACCTTTATCTTCCTTTTCCTAATTTGTGTATTTTAGCCGCAGTTTCTTACAAATAACTATATCTATGAAATAATAGACATTAAACTAAAATAAGCGAACAATGTTAGGGTTCAAGATCCCTATCATAATTATACCTGAATAGCGAAAATTTAGGTTTCTCATTGTAACATCGTTCAAAAAGGTACGTTAAATTAATAAACAAACTTAAATTAATCTTTCTTTTATTCTATTTACATTTAATAGGCATAGTCTAATTTTAGTTTTTTTTAATTAAATCACGTTAGTCCTAAATTTCTAGCAATTTTTTTACATAAGTGTCTTATGCGAAATGTCACTTCTTTTCTATTCCCTCTTTTGGTTGCTAAACATTACCTCTATAATTTAATACAATCCTACTTATTGCCTGTTTAATAAACGCGCACCCTTTTAAAAGCACGTGTAACCATTTTATGTAACCACTGACATTTACAAAAGCCTTTCCTAATAATGAAGAATAGCAACTTGCTGTCCATTTCCCAGGGGTCAGAATTTGAAATTGAAAGAAGTAATCGACTTGGTCAAATAGAGGCTAGTAATTGCCTTCGTGTTTGTTTCCGGTCAACTGGAAAGAAAAGAAACAGAGCTTCCCCCGTTTCTGTCGAGTTGAACAAGCAATGTTCTTAGCAATGGGGAAGATGGACTAACACTGCCAGAATTTAGGATAGTGGCAGTGTCTCTTAGACAAATGTAATATCAGTTACAGTCTAAAATAATAAAATTCTTCATTATTATTTTTTATGTGTATTCTATTATTTATTTATTAATTTTCATTTGCACCTGCGCAATTACGCATCCAGCAAATTTGATCGAAGTGTCTCTCTCTTCGCTTTTCTACATGATCATCGAGTTTTGGAATAAAAATATCAATAGTTGAGTAGGTCTCTTGGCCAATGTCTTTTTAATCTTTTCTTATCAAGTCCAGGTAACAGAGAGTAGGAAAGCGGAAGAACGAGTGGGTTTGGGTGATATTGTGTCGATGAGTGGAATGTTATGTGTTTGTTATGAATATATGATTTTATAGTGGGAATGTTCATGTCGATGTGTATAGTGTGATTCGAAATATACCAAGGTGCATTGATAATTCATCTGAGAATTTTGGACGGTGTTGTATGCATCTTGTGTATGCGAACTTTTCTTGCTGAAACCCAAAGTTCTGCACCACATGTCCAAATAGGTTTTAGTATACTATTATAGATAAGTCGTTTGTTCCTCAAGTCAAGTGAAGATCTGTAGTCCAGAAGATTTGATAGTTGTTTGTACCGTCTAGTCAGTTCTTGTCTTACGTTTATTCTGATTTGCCATTTATAGAACCACTTTTCTAAATCAAATAAATTATTTTGAAGAGGTTTACGTGTAATAATTTATTTTTAGCGAAATAACTCAGTTTAATAGAATTTTTAAAATTAAGCTGTGAAAATTCCACACCCAAAACTAACATTTCATCTGATAGCATTACCTTATAGTTCATATTATTATGGATATATTCAACCTAATCGATTGATGAATTACTGTAAATATTCCTCAATCATAATGATATCATATTTTATATTATTATATCGATTCACTTATTTTTCTATAAGCCTATTTCTTTGTATTGTAAATTTGTCTGTTTTTTAATTTTATTTATGTATTACATTTTCTAATTCTCTACTAAAACATGCCTGTTAGTGACTTACTTTCAAGATATTACGTAAATATAGTTTTATTCTGATAATATCTCCCTTTGGCCAGATATATATTTATTTAATTTTGTCCATTTCCGTTATTCTTAAGGGACCTGGTCACAGAATAAAACTATTTTTCAATTCTTGTTTGTTCATTTAATGTCTCTTTATGCTGTTATGGCTAATCTCATGATGCTACAGTGGGAGCTCTAAATTCTGACTATCCAGGTTTAATTAGGATAGGGATTTTTAACGAGTACCTGACATCGTACAGGCTCGGGACCCCCGTTTAACGTCCCTTCCGAAGGACGGCGTAACTAAGAATTTTTTACTCCCTTAAAAAAATCCTAGGGCCACCTGCCGGGCTACGAACCCGCGATCTTGGGCTTAGTAGTTTGTTACGCTAACCACTAGACCACATGTGACCTATTTTTCAATTATATTTTATTATATAGGGAGCGAAGTAGCTCAATGGTAGAGCACTGAATTGCCATTCCGGAAATCCTGGTTCAAATCCCGCTGCAGGCAAGACTTTTATTTAGTCTGTTTGCTGCCGGAGATGGATCATATGTGATCTAGGACCCTCGTAGGGCTCACCCAGCTTCTATCAAATGTTATGAAAATAAGGTACCCAAAATAAGGTGGAAAATCTGACGGTTGAGCGTGACCGAGGACAAGTCACCTCCTTGCAGAACCGTTGTCCATGAAACTTTACAATCTCTACCATGTACTGAGCCCCTGACCCGTTCAGGGGTTGTAGTGGTACAGGTTTTCTATTCTATGGTCTCGGATTATAAACACGCTTCACAATATATTTATAAACAATTTGATTAGTTTACAATATTTTATTTACTATTTAACGCACTTATTCGTATTGCAATTTTCCCATCTAAGAGTAGCAACTTTATAGAGGCTGGGTGAGCCCCGGGAGTACTGTCCTCCAATCCAAATAATTCACAGGTTTATCTGTGGCTGGCAAAAGATTAAATAATTTATCAGCCGCAGCTGGATTCGAACCCGAAATCTTCGACATAACAACTCAGCTTTATAGCCACTGAGCGACACCGCTCCCCGTATTTTTAAAAAATATGAAATTAAGAACCGAATATATTTATTGTTAAATAAATCGTTAAAATAATTCAGTTAGCGTATTTTATTATATCAAAAATATTTAAAAAAAAGACAAAAGATATTAACAAAAATAAAGTATCCAACTATTTTCTAGGAAAAAAGGTTTATTGTCGAATTTTTAATTATCGTAGTGCAAACATCTACTATTGGCTTAGTTTTTTTGAATTTGTAATGAAGGAATTGCTAAATTATATTTGTTATAAATATTGATCTATCAATAATATTATCATATAAAGTATTGCAAGTAGTTATACAATTAATTTCAGCAATATATCAATTAACTAAGTGCGATTGCAGCAAATGTTGCGGTTTCTTGGTGGCTTGCCAAAGGAAGAAGATATCTTAGACATTTACTAGAACCTTTTGGAAGAAAGTCCTTTTACCTAAATAAAAATATGTAGGAACACGAATATATATATTACATTAAGTAATGTTATATTATAATAAGTTATAATATATAAAAATAATAAAAACATTCTTCAGTTGATAAGATAATTCTCCAGATTCGGACAAAATTTCCCTACTACAATATTTATTTTCTATATCTTGTAAATACTGCCTATCTTATTACTTTCAATATTTTTATTGTCTATATTTTTATTAATTTTATTTTCTTTATCACCTTATAAGTTTTTAAACAAGTGAAATTTATCTATCTATTCTTGTATTTTTAAAATGTTTTTCAATATTCAATGGCTTGATTATGAGAACGATTAAGTCTCTAAACGTCGCCAAAAGGAAGAAACACTGAATCAGAATATATATATATATATATATATATATATATATATATATATATATATATATATATATATATATAGTATAACATAAGTTCTTCACCGAGCAAAAGAATTTAAATAGAAAAGGGTTAATAATAAAAGAACAGACCCTCTTGGAATCAAGTGTTACACTGAATTTATTTATCTTCTAATTCTCTGGACATAGATGCTATGTATACTCCAGTGTATACATTGTTTAAATTATACAGATGGAATTAAGTACTTTTTTGTCCTAGATTCCGTATAAACTTGGAGTACAGGTAGTGAATTTTATTCTGTATAATATGTATGTTGTAAAATTACTTACTGATAAAAAAATATTTATTGATAATTATGAATTATGACAAAACAATTAGACTATCTTAGTACGAACAAGCTTGCTAACCACGTCAAGGTGTTGTCTAATTGGGCTAGTTTAGAAGAACTAGTCTTAGAGGTTTCATTGAAGACGCTCCCTAAAATCTCTTATCTATCTATACATGTTATAAAACGAAGTCGTTTGCCGTGTCTATCTGTCTGTTCGCGGTAATATTTTTTGTTTATAATAGCTACATATAAAATACATTAGGCAGACAAACATGTAGGCATAATATGTCATCCTCCTCTTGCAAAGCAGGGGCGGGTCACTTGTAGCTGTATAAAATGAATGTGTTTTATATGGTATCTATTTTTTTACCATATATCTTTATGGTTTTAATCCTATATCGCTGAGTATGCGAAATCTATGCCACCTATATCGGGACACCTAAGTGTATTAGATCGCAGGTTTATGGTAAGCATCAGGGAAGATGTATCGGGCCATCGTATCAGCATGACTGATAGTACTCTCTAAGGAATAAATAAAACTGAACTCTTTATATATAGGGTGAATTCCAGGAGTTTAAAAAGCTTTAAATACTGTAACGAGTATTCTTTTGTTTGCTAAATTCGTCCGTCAGGTGTCTCTACCAATCTGACCTCACTTAACTGAGGACCGTCATTCCATACGGATGTGTATAAGTGGGTTATATGGCCAAGTAATTGCCAAATTTAACTGTTTTTACCTTATCGTATCTTTGCGGCTCAGCGGTAAGCATCCTATTAATATTTGTAAATAAAAGTGTATATAATCTTCGTTTTTATTAATTATGTATCTATGATTTTTAGTTGGTGGTGTTACGTTGATGTTACAATATATATTATGGTTATGTTTTGGAGTTGGCATTATGTTACCGTTGATGTATAATATAAGAATACAACATTTTTCTATCAACAATAGTTTTTAAATCAATTTGGACCTTGGACCGGAAAACCCCGCAACCTGGTCACAAATATTTTGGCGCTCGAATACAGGGACTGCAAAAGAAAAAATCTACAGATAAGTTATTAGTTGAAGATTTAATTATTATATTAACATTTTTTTGAAATAGTGAAGTTAACTGATAATAGTTTTATAATAATAGTAACAGGATAATTTTTCCAAACAATACTTTAATATTTTTTTTTATGTTTAAATATAATTTTCGTATTAATCGAAGGTACTAAATTTCTGTTGACAGAAGCAAAAGGTTTGTCTTAGACGCAATTTTGGAAATGTAAAGATAATTATTTTTAATTTATAATTTTGTATCAACAACAAAAAAATTAAGAATTTTTACTTAAGGTCGTAGAACGACTTAGTTTTGTTTAACACATGTTTTGAAAATTAAAATCTACTAATATATGATTTTATTTTGTATTTTTACCGTAAGTTTAAATAGTTGAATTGAACATATGTTAGATTAGCAAGTAAGCATTAAGTTCACCTAGAGACATCAGCTGTTGTTTGTTTCTATTTAGCATTATCTTGTGTTTCCTTTTAAAGGGAAAATATTTGTTTATCTATGGCTGACATATGAAAAATTATATATTAAGTTTGTAAAGGACGCTTACCGATTTAATTTAATTTGTTAGTTTTAATATAATTTTATTAATTTAATTTTCAGTATTTTACGACCTTTAAAGGTTCTGTTGGTATTTTTTCAACATTTACTTTCTTTGGCATTTTTTTTTGTAACTTTGGATAACGTCTTGATTTATTGTCACAATGGGTGATCCAGTCGTTCTAGTGTCAGAGAGGGAGGATATTTTTGCCGCAGTTCAATCCATTTTCACAAAATCCAAATCTTTGAGTACCGATTCAGCATCCGCTTTTAAACCCGCTTATGACCGCTTACTCAAAAATGAAATCCGATTTGAAGAAATTCAATCAAAAATTCGGATATTTAATGCAAGTATAAAGAACAAAAGTGAAAAACTCGAGACAACAGAAGTACAAAATTCATTTAACGATTTAGTTGATATTACTAAAGCGAATTATAACAAAGTGGTGCAATCTACCTGCCCTCCTGAGAATAAACCTGTGGTTGTCCATTCTCATTCTATTCCTCAGGAGCTACCGAAAATTGACTTACCGATATTCACAGGGAAATTAGAGGACTGGAATGGATTCTATTCCCTATTTGATTCTATGGTTCATAGGGAAGAATCTCTATCGACCATTAGGAAATTTTACTATCTACGAAGTAGCTTACGCGATGAAGCTCTGTCGCTTATCTCGGGCTTCGCATTAGACGAAGCTAATTATCCGCTCGCTTACGACGCATTGGTCTCTCGCTATCAAAATAAAAGGCGACTAGCCAGATATTATATCAAGAAGGTGATGGATATTACCCCTTTAAACAATTCTTCAGCGTCTAATTTGCAGAGATTTTTATCTGAGCATGAGAATAATTTTTCTGCGTTATCGGCTTTAGGCATTGAAGACATGGGGGATTTCATTAAACTTCATTTAGCTCTTAATAATTTAGACCCAGGGACTAGAAAAGCATTCGAAGAACGAATAAAATCAGCAGATATTCCCTCTTATAAGGATTTGATTAATTTCGTCACCGAACGAACTAGAGTATATGAGATGATGGCTCAAGAAAGCCGATCAGAAAGGCCTATTATAGAAAAATCCCGCTCTGCGAATTCCACTAAACGATATAACAAATCCAATTCCGGAAAAGAACAAATATCTCCGGGAATTTTTACTGTTTCGCCATTGGAAAAACAAACCGATGTTGCTGCTAACACAACGAATCACGATCCTCAATTCGACCAGTTCGAAATTCAGGCAGTTGGCTCTAAGAAACAGGTATTCTCTCCGACTGATGTACAATCAAGAAATAGTATCGAATCGATTCTCTACGAGAAAACGTGTCTAAAAGGCTCAAAACCGGCTCTACCAGCTAAGAAATTAATTTGCTGGAATTGTGGTGAACCGCACGTATATTCGAGATGTCCGCTACCACGAAAGTTGTTCTGTTACCGTTGTGGTAACCCAGGAGTTTCCATTCACGCATGTCCTAAATGTACTCCGGGAAATGTGCAAGGGAATCGGAAGTGAGGGTCATTCCTATTCCCATGGTTTCAGCTGACCCACCAAGTACCGATTTACCTATTACCGTGCCTTATCGTTTACCTTTTTGTACCGCTAAATCTGATATCGTTTCTCCTTGTGTCGTATCGAATTCTCCCGAAAGTTCTACCGTATCTTGTTATATTTTACCGTTTCCTAAACAGCACTATATTGATTTCCGAATAGGGAAACCTGACAAAGGGGGCCTGTCCTACTTGGCCCTGTTTGACCCTGGTTCCACTACCTCATTTGTTGGACCAGAAGGGGTTGAGATTCTCCTTAAATTGGGATATGAAGTTGAGAAAATTCCCGAATTTAATATTTGTGTCGCTAATGGAAGCTCTGGTATTGTTGATGAAAGATTCTCCATTTCAATTACCGTTGGGTACCGGTCATATGACACGAAGCTTTACGTTTTAACCAAGCTTCCATTTATGTTTCTTTTAGGGTTAGATTTTATCGTTAACACAAATATGAGTACTAATCATCGTGAAGCGACATGGTGGTTTCAAGATGACCCCGACCATAAGTTCTCGTTTCGTCAAGATGTTCAATTAGTAGAAGTGGAAACATCAAAAATATGCGGCATTAGTTCACTTGATCCCTCAGAAAGGGTGGATCTGGATAGAATAGTCAGTGAAGGTTTGCGAATTCTCCAAGATTCTCCAGGATTAACGGCGCGCATTAGCCATAAGGTAGATGTTCAGGATGCCCAACCTATCAAGCAGCGCTCCTACCATTACTCACCCAAAGTACTTGAGGCAATGCACCAGGAGTTAGATCGAATGTTGGATGAAGACTTAGTGGAACCTTGCCAATCTCCATGGTCTTCCCCGGTAGTCATGGTTCGTAAGGGATCAGGTTATCGTTTTTGTATAGACTTTCGTAAGGTTAATGAAGTCACTTGTAAAGATTGCTATCCTATGCCTAATATGACATCTCTCTTGGACGGACTTCGACAGGCTAGATATCTCTCCAAGTTTGACCTCAAGCAAGCATTTTTGCAGGTGCCCCTTGCCGACGAAACTAGTAAAGACATTACTGCGTTTACAGTTCCTGGCAGAGGACTATTCAGGTTTAAAGTTATGCCCTTTGGGCTGACGAATTCACCTGCTACCTTTCAGAGGTTAGCCGATGCAATATTTGGACCCGAACTTTACCCTTACGTGGTAGTTTTTCTTGATGATATTTTGGTTTGCACACCAACTTTCAAACTGCATTTGGATATGCTAATGGAAGTGTTCAGTCGACTTAAAGCCTCAGGTTTGCGTATCAACCCGGAAAAATGTGAATTTGGCTGTAATGAAGTTAGGTACTTGGGCTATCTGGTTAATAGTGATGGCTTGAGTGTAGATCCAGATAAGGTTGGTTCCGTTACTTCGATTCCTCCTCCCACCAACGCTGGGCAGCTCAGAAGATTCCTTGGAATGGCAGGATGGTATCGCCGTTTTATTAAAGACTTCTCCACAGTTGTCTCTCCGCTAACAGCTTTGCTTAAGCGTAACGCTAAATGGATCTGGTCAGAAGAGCAGGACGCTTCTTTCAATGCTCTCAAGTCAGCACTGACTGAAGCACCAATATTAGCTAGGCCAGACTTTAAACAGCCTTTTCAATTACAGACGGACGCCAGTGATACAGGTCTTGGAGCGGTCTTGACTCAAATACAAGACGGCGAAGAAAGAGTCATCGCTTTTTGTTCTCGTACCTTAAGTTCAGCTGAAAGGAATTATACCGTAACCGAAAAGGAATGCCTCGCAGTTCTGTTTGGTATCGAGAAGAATAGGCATTACTTGGAAGGTTATCCATTCACTGTAATAACTGACCACGCCAGTCTGAAGTGGTTACTGAACTTGAAAAACCCTTCAGGTCGTTTGGCTAGATGGGCTCTTCGCTTGCAGCCTTACAACTACAAGGTGGAATATCGAAAGGGGAAACTCAACACAGTGGCCGATGCCCTATCACGAATTGCTGCAATCACAGTATTGTCTACCAGTTCCGATCCTAATTCTACTACCGATTCTGTTTCGACTTCAGGAACTTTCATAGCGACCGACGAATGGTATAATCAGAAATTTTATCGAGTCCAGAAGTCCCCAGAACTCCACCCTGGATGGTCGATAAAAGATGGACAGCTATTATACCATCGAAAGAATCCTTTGAAGGGAGAGCTAGAAGACCCCAGTGAGGAATGGAAAGTTGTCGTTCCTAGACATTTAAGGGGAGCAGTAATATATGAAAATCATGATCTACCGCAGTCAGGCCACCTGGGGATAGATAAAACTGTTTCTAGGGTTAGTAGACTATATTATTGGCCTGGATTGTACCGAGATATAAGCCAGTATGTGAGGCAGTGTGAGTTATGCCAGAAGGTCAAACCCAATAACACGCCACCTCGTGGGTTAATGTTCCCTCGCTATAACAAGCAGCCGTGGGAAATGGTGTCAGTTGACATTATGGGTCCTTATCCTAGGAGTTCTAGAGGCAATGTATATCTACTAGTGTTTGTAGATTTATTTAGTAGATGGGTGGAATTATGTCCCATCAGAAAAGCTACCTCTTCGGTTATTGTAAATAAATTGAAATCCCGCATAATATACAGATATGGCGCACCGCATAAAGTAATTTCCGACAATGCGAAGAACTTCGTCAGTAATCTTGTAACTGAAGTGGCTAAGGAGTTTGGAATCAAGAGAGAAACTACTCCTCTTTACCATTCACAGGCAAATCCGACAGAACGAGCGAATCGGAATATCAAGCAACTTATCGTAGCGTACCTAGGGAAGAAACACCAACGCTGGGACGAAAAACTAGGAGAGATCCAGTTTGCCTTAAATTCCGCCGTCCAAGATTCGACCAAGTTCAGTCCTGCCTTCTTAAATTTTGGTAGAGAACTGAGGCCTCTACATCAAGCTAACGACGATGATATCCTAGTGGCTGGCACAGACGAACATGCTGCTTGGGCCGCTAAAGTGGGCAGACTGCCTGAAGTTCATCATATAGCCGAGGAAAACTCTCTGAAGGCAAGTCTAAATCAGAGCAGTCGTTATAACTTGAGACGCCGGAAAGATCGTTTCCAACCGGGGGACCAAGTCTTAAAGATGAGGTTTCAGCTATCGTCGGCAGCTGATAAACTCGCTGCTAAACTGAACCCCAAATATGAAGGCCCTTTTACGGTTGTTTCCGTTACGGGTGGTGGATCCTGTAAACTGAGAGATGAAGATGGAATGATAATAGGCTTATGGCATCCCTCAAAACTTAAATTATTTTATCCAACCCGACGGACTTAATCGCTGGAGGGGAGTGTGTAACGAGTATTCTTTTGTTTGCTAAATTCGTCCGTCAGGTGTCTCTACCAATCTGACCTCACTTAACTGAGGACCGTCATTCCATACGGATGTGTATAAGTGGGTTATATGGCCAAGTAATTGCCAAATTTAACTGTTTTTACCTTATCGTATCTTTGCGGCTCAGCGGTAAGCATCCTATTAATATTTGTAAATAAAAGTGTATATAATCTTCGTTTTTATTAATTATGTATCTATGATTTTTAGTTGGTGGTGTTACGTTGATGTTACAATATATATTATGGTTATGTTTTGGAGTTGGCATTATGTTACCGTTGATGTATAATATAAGAATACAACATTTTTCTATCAACAATAGTTTTTAAATCAATTTGGACCTTGGACCGGAAAACCCCGCAACCTGGTCACAATACATGGGTAAAATAATCAACAGATATTGGCCAGAAAAAAAAAAAAACAGAGTACAGGGATTAAAAATTTGGAGAATTTTTGTTACCTAACAAGAACCATTTATAATAAAAAATGCCTCTCCACAAAGACCAAAATCAATCATTGCATTGGTAAAACCAGTTATATCGTACTGATCAGAGACTATGTGCTGTGTGCCAGTCTAGAAAAAGGACTGAAAATAGTGAGGATTATTAGGAGAATCCACGGGCCCAAAATAACACCAGAAGAATACAGGCTAAAATCCAACATTCACAGTGAAATCCCTCACTTGGAAATAGAGGGTTTTATGGACACATGCAGAGGATGAGCGAGTAGATATTAAACAAGAAAATTTTCAGTAACTAATAGGATACAAATTCAACCACAGATACATGGCACAAATCAAACAGGAGGTTCAGGATTACACAGGATTTATGCGAAAAAAAGAACTGAATATTAGAAATTCCTGAAAAATACGGTACTTGTAGTAGCAAGAAAGGAGGAAGAATTTTAGTGAAATCCTCAGGCAACGATGGGCCAAGAAGAAAGAAATGAAAAAGAAACTTGCAACACAGTCACGCAATCCTTCAGCAGCTATTTCGCTGTTAAAAATATCATTTAATGAGACTCAATAGCTAATATAGTACATATTAATTAGAACATAGTTACTAATAATTGATCATAATTGCCAGATGATCGACTATACATATACACTAATTTACGCCATATTACAGTTGAACCCAACTGATTTGCATGGGAATGAGAAACACAGCATTACATACAATATTCAGTATCCTTGATAATTAAATATGGTATTTCCAAAATAAGCGGAGGGGACTGGCTCAGTGGTAGTGCGCAGAGTTGCAGTGTCGATGGTCCTGGGTTCGAATCCCGCACACTGGCAGAGTTTTATTTAATTTGTTGGTGGGTGGAGATGAATCCTTTTTGACTAGAACCCTCCTGAGGCTCACCCGGCCTTTGTAAAGTGGGTACCCGAAATAGGCGGGAATCTGGTGGTTGAGCGTGATCGCAGACAAATCACTTCCTTGCACAATCATTGCCCTTTCTTAAAACATTACAGTTAGGGTTTGAATGTGTACCTTATTTTATTTATTTTTATCTAGGTTTTTTTTATTATTATTTTTGCAGTAATTTCCTTTTAGTACCGCATGTATATATTTTATTAAATTCACTTATTTTATTTTGTTTATATCATTTTTTGTTTGGTTACGGAAGGGTTGGAGCCACATAGCACCATTACTTATTGTCCACAAGTGGCAGATTGTAATGTTTCAATAAAGTGTTTAATAAAAAAAAATAAAAATAAAAACAGTGCAGTATTTACCATGTACTGAACATTTTTTCCTTCACGGGTTGTTGTGGACGGAAAAATGGTTGTAAAAGATAAATCATTGCAATTAGCTGTAATGAATGTCTCACGACTACTTAAATAGGAATTAATCTCCGTACCATCGTAGATCCTGGAAGATGTCTTGTAATGTCTAGTCAAAGGGGCGAGATCGATGTTGAGGAGGACCCGGGGGACAAACATAGAACCGCGGAGCAAACATGATGATTATGTTTGTCCCTACTTCACCCTTCTGTTTGTCCTAGCTGCTTAGTCTCGTCTAACCGTTCGCCTTAATCGTCTCAAACGCTTGC
Organism: Arma custos; assembly: GCA_037127475.1. Taxonomy (NCBI): domain Eukaryota; kingdom Metazoa; phylum Arthropoda; class Insecta; order Hemiptera; family Pentatomidae; genus Arma; species Arma custos. The sequence goes on from CM073765.1 coordinate 57,052,697, forward strand.
GTAAGCTCAACACGCTCAGAATGTAGAAAAGGTTTACTTATAATGTGTGTTTGTACGTGATTATATATTATATATATTAGACAGAATTAATATATTAATATATAACCTCTATTACTACAATATATAAAGGATTTTGAGATACTGCACTGGCTCCAAGCCAAGGTAATTTCATTAAGAACACAACCAACCTTCAGTTCTTTCCCTATTAAGGTTACTTTCTTGTGGTTGAGTGATCCACCGGAAGGATCTGTAGAGCCAACAAGGACCATCCGTCATTAAATAATTTATCGACAACAGCCGGATATGAACCCACGTACAGGAATTCAACACTTTAAACACTATCCTACCCCACCTACATTACTTAAGTTAACAAACGGTGGACGACTTGCAAGAAATATAGATTTTTATTGAGTTAATGAACATTATAATATGGGTATACAATAGACTTTATTATGAACTGACTAGGTAACTTATTGACCATAATTATGGAGATCAAGGAAGTCTACATTGATGACAACAAGGAAGCATTGATGAAACTTACTTGGTACAAATCCAATTATTAAACAATTTAATTATACTTTTAAGTTCGTTGTTACTTTAGTCTTATATTTTCCTAAATTATTATTGGGTCGTTTCACTTGAAATGTCTGTTTCTATTATTTCTAATACCGAACGTGAAACCAGTGGACCTCTTTTTTTTATAATTAATTTTTAATTATTGTAATGATCTGTTCGTTTCATCTCTCTACCCAAAGGCGTATTGGGATTACGTAACACGGTTAGCATAACATCCTACTATGCTGAAGGTCGCGGGTTCGTAGACCATCAAGTGACCTAGAATTTTTAAGGGATTATAAAATCACCATTCGTGACATAATCTCTCACTGTAGCATCGTCCGATTAGCCATTGCAGCATATAATAAATTAATAACATATAAAAGTTAAATTAATAAAACGAGATTAAATCATTATATCCACAGGGTAATTGACATAATGCAACAAAAAGTTTCAAAATACAAGCTACAATGGTTACCCGAAATGGATATATATTCTTAATCGACAAGCCAAGCCTCATGTTTCACGGCAGACAGTGAAGAAACTTAACGAGCTGGTTTACGAAGTCCTCTCACATCCACCTCATTCTCAAGATTTATAGAAAAGTAACTTTAATTTGGGGCTAAGTCCCTTTAGAATAGCAAATATGAACAGAAAAATAATATTTATCTGGCCAGAAGGCTAAATGTTACAAACAAAAAGCTTGTAAACAACAGAAAACAATTTATAAAGAAGTATTTAATAAAAATAAATAATAAATAAATAAACATTTCAAACCTTGACAAGATATTAAGCAATTAAAGAGAATGGATAAATCCATAACTTTTGTTAAATGAGCTAGCATGCAATAATTTCTTTACATGATGTACAGCTTCTTAAAAAGCAAACTTAAAATAAATAAATAACACAATGAATTATTCTATACATTACATTGGAAGCAATTAACTAACCTGCTTAGAGAACATCTTTTTGGGAAGCTAGGAGATGTTGGAAAAGCAAGGATTTAAATGACAATTGTGAGGGAGCATGACGGATGTTAAGAGGGATTGAGTTCCACGCTGTGGTGGAGCGGCCGAGAAAGGAACGTTCGAATGCTTTGGTTCTATGGGAACGTGTATAGAGATCGGAAAGGCGGGATCTTGTTTTGTGATGCTGGACAGAGGATTTGAATTGGAGGAGGCTGTAGATATATGAAGGGTGTTGAGAGTAAATGGATTGGTATAAGAATGAACAGAGGAAATATTGTCTGCGGAAGGGAGGGAAGAGCCACTTTAACTCATCATAAAGGTGGGGCACCCGCGATCGCCTAGGAGTACCAAGCACAAATCTTAGAGAGCGATTCATTATTCTCTTTAGTCTGTCTTCGATTATTTTAGAAAGGCCTCCATATATATTTATTTATCTCCAGTATATTTCAATATAGAATTTAAATTACTTTCTTAACAGTATAATTTTTGAAAATGATTCTGAAGTCAAAAAGGCATTTTCTGTCTTTTTTCGTCTTTAAACCAATTAATTTAAATTTTGATAACACATTGAGAAAAGTGAAAACAAAATGAGGGTAAATACTTTGAATGAAAATATTTTGATTTCATACATTTGTTTTACTAAATAACCTTTCTTTTGAAAATTGACATTCATATGAAACGTCCCAATACTTTTAAATATTTTAATTTATTTATTTAAATCTAACCGATCTGTTATTACAAGTTTTATGTATTTTCCTTTCACTTATTATCATCACAATTATTATCATCATTCATAAGTGAATTTAGTATTCTCACCTGGCACGTATGACATAGTACTAATTCTGAGATAAGGGAATGTGCAGGCCTGGATGTCGTAGATAAAGCACTCGTCCACTTTTAATCTTCAGAATTATTTATGGTACAGATAATTATGGAAGTGAAAATAGATGCTATCTCCTGACTATTCTAAAAATGAATTTGAATTAATAAATAATAATATATTATTTCCGAATCAATAAATGTATTGAAATAAATATAAATCAAGATCAACTTCCTCAATTGAGTTGTAAAATTTTAAGTATAATTAGATTGATTTTTTATTAAATAATTTACTTATAGAAATTATTAACTATAATTTCTCTTAGAATTGGAGATATGTTTATTAAGTATGTTGCCAACGTTTCGACCTACTTTGCAGGTCTTCTTCAGGGCTATATGCAGAATACAGACAATTGAATTATGACAATTAAATAATAAAAGCATGGTAAATACAGGCAATTGAAAATTAAAAAATAGTAAAAAATTGCTCAGCACGGTAAATATAAAGGTTAAAATGTATGAGTGTATAGTATTAATAACCAAGTGTCAGGAAGGTAGTAAAATACATAATGAAGAATAAAAAAGAAAGTGTTAACAATTAAAGAATAAGGTGATAAATATAAAAATTAAATATTAAAATGGGTAAATATTAAAGTTAAAATACATAAGTATCAGGCATCTGAGTGGTGTACACTTCAGCGAACTCCTTCAATTAATTATTTAATTTTTTATTCCCTCAAGGTAGCATCCTTGGTCCAATCCTTTATACAGTTTATACAGCTGACATCCCGACTCATCCTAATACTATCCTTACAACGTATGCTGATGATACATGTGTATTATCAGTCAACACCAATCCAGTTATTGCATCCCAAAGCCTCCAATCCCATATCACTTATCTTGAAGAATGGTGTCAAAACTGGAGGATTAAAATAAATTCTCAAAAATCGCATCGAATCACTTTTACCTTACGTCGTAACAAATGACTTCCTCCCCTTCAGTATCTTTTAATAATATCCCTCTGGTGCTTGTAGAACAGATCCGATACTTAGGGTTGCACCTTGACAAACGATTGACCTGGAATCCTCATACAAGACTGAAATGACAAGAAACCGCTCGACGTTTCAGGCTACTTAACACTTACTAGGCAAACGCTCTGAGCTCCCAATTAACTACAAAACACTCATCTACATGACCATCATACGACCTATTTGGACTTATGGAGTAGAGCTTTGGGGCTCCACTAAGCCATCGAATTCCTCTCGTATCCAATCCTTACAGTCCAAAATCCTTCGTAAAATCCTCAATACTCCTTATTTTATTAAGAATAAAGTCATCCATAACGACCTTAATGTCCCTTTTGTTGCTGATTTGGCCCGAACCCGGCATCTATCCTTTCATAACAAACTTCATTACCACTCAAACCCTCTAGTTTCAAACCCTCTCAAACCTAGCTTCCTCTTCCATTCCCGATAATCCTCCGAGGCGTCTGAAAAGAAGATGGCCACGTGACCTTCTTAGTTGAACTTTGATTTGAGTACTACCAGTGGGTAGTTTCTCTACTTGTCATTATCATATCATTATGTAGCACTTATCCTATTTACTTGTTGTATTATTGTAATACAGTTGTAAATATCAATAAATAAATTTATATAAACAAAATTTATTCTGGGCTTGAATTTGAATGTATTTAAATAAAAAATATTCAAATACAGTAACCGTAAAAAAGTTGGGGTATGTGAGGACCCCCCATCTGACCGTTTATGTCCTCCCAACTCACCGTACCATTGGAGGGTTAACGCAATCCTCCCACCTACGAATCGGTCTATCCCTGGGACAGTTACCAGTCGGCAAAGCGCTTATAAACTTTTTAGGAAACTGGTCACCTGTGGTCTAGTGGTTAGCGTAACAATCTACTAAATCCAAGATCGCGGGTTCGTAGCCCGGCAGGTGGCTCTAGGATTTTTTTAAGGGAGTAAAAAATCCTTAGTTACGCCGTCCTTCGGAAGGGACGTTAAACGGGGGTCCCGAGCCTGTACGATGTCAGGTACTCGTTAAAAATCCCTATCCTAATTAAACCTGGATAGGCGAAATTTAGAGCTCCCACCGTAGCATCGTCCGATTAGCCATAGCAGCATAAAGTGACGTTAAATGAACAAACTTTTTAGGAATTCATTTGTTCAAAAACAACAACATAACAAGCTCATCATAATCTTCGCGATGTCATTACTTCAATAATATTAACCAAATGCGTGCTTCGCAATCCCGCATCGTGTAATCTCCTAAATTCTTCAGTAGTTTGATCCTTTTCTAGTCCGAATATTCTATGCAACACCCTATTTTCGAACATCTTAAGACGTTCATCCTTCAGCGTTAGCGGTCACATTTCACATCCATAAAGAAGCGTTGGGAGGATGATAATTCTATAAATTATGATTTTAGTAATGCCGACACCGAATAAAAACAAGCACTGTCCTTTTACTTGCATTTACTTAAACTTCTCGACATGTTTAAATTCTCTATGTTCAAACCAATTCCCTCCTTAACAACATACCCAAAATATCCCATTTTTATGTCACTAACCATATACTTAACCCATTAACTGCTAAAGACGATATATGCCATCGCATTGCTTTTACATCTATTTACTAATGCCGAAAATATACGATGCGTCCTTGCTTCATTCTACTGGTTATTATTAAGCAATAATTAAATTCTTAAGCATTAAATTTTAGTATTTTTTTTTAATTAAAAAAATGTTTAACTCCACTAGTGTCGGTTCATAGCCCGAATCAAAAAAGAGGATGGAAAAATTGAAATACGTTAACAGATGGTAGAAAAGGGGCGTAATGAAGGACAAATGCAGGTAAAAATTATGCAGCAGAGGCCGGTAGGCGGGTAGCCGGCCCGCTTAGCGCTGTGATAGACGTAAAGATCTTCACTCGCACCAGTTAAAGGATTAATCTGAACTGAATTTACTTCCAGCCCTATTTCCTTACCTGCATTCATCAACGTTTCTGTATTTAGTTTTATAGTTTCCGCGTCTTAATCCAACAGTACCAAATCATCCGCAAACACAAGCAACTTTACTATTAATAATCAAATCCAATCTTTTTCGGTGTGTATAACCTTTTTAATATCGTGCTCAAGTGTTTTATATATATATAATATATATATATATATATTGTATTTTAGATCTTGAGTTTCAGTCTTTCTTGAACTTCTTAGGCGACGTTTCGAGACTAGATTAGTCTCATACTCATGCCCTGACAATGAACAAATGAGCTTTTTGTAAAAACATTAAATAGCACTCTAAAATAGATGTAAAATGACCTGTGTAAGTTGTAATAGATAGGGTGTACTTACAAGTTCCAAAGAATGAATCAGTTTTTTATTGATCAGTTGCCTCGCAAAACAGCATAAAATGTTTGTATTGCAATTGCTATGATCAATGAGTAAGTAATCCATTTTTTAGGAACAGCAGTTTATTTAATTGTTGAATCATATTAGATAGCAATTGCAATACAAACATTTTATGCTGTTTTGCGAGGCAACTGATCAATAAAAAACTGATTCATTCTTTGGAACTTGTAAGTACACCCTATCAACTACAACTTACACAGGTCATTTTACATCTATTTTAGTGTGCTATTTAATGTTTTTACTAAAAGTTCATTTGTTCATTGTCAGGGCATGAGTCAGAGACTAACCTAGTCTCGAAACGTCGCCTAAGAAGTTCAAGAAAGACTGAAACTAAAGATCTAAAATACAATATAATTTCCATAACAGCCGAGATAAGTAGAAACCAATATATATGTATATATATATATATATATATATATATATATATATATATATATATATATATATATTGTTCTTTGCTAACGACCTTAGGATGCTATTAAGGAACCTTAGCCCTTCAAGAAGGGACAAGACAAGGGCTAAGATATTTCTAACAGAGAGATATTGCCCGGTTCCTAATAGAACTCGGGTCTCGGCATTCCTCCAGCGCTCGGCTTTATATTAGTTGGCCTCTTAGGAAGACCCTGAAAATCAACGTCCAGTTGTTCCTTTAAATACATATTAAAATTTCCAAGAGGTTGGATCATACTATTATTAATATTATTGGTTTGGGGAGAAGTATTATATGTAAATTTATTAAAAATATAAACCTGGAAGTTCACAACCAATACCACGTGCATAGTAGAGACTTTACTGTTTATAAGACAACGGTTGTACAGGGAGCTGATTTGTCCTAGATCACACTAAACCGCCAGATTTCCCCCCTTATCCTCGGTACCCACGTTATATAAGCTGGATGAGCCCCAGAAAGGTCCTAGATAAATTCAATCTGTCAAGAGTCAAGGGTTGGCCTTGTTGGATCTACAGTTTCTTTCGTTCGTCTTGCGCCTAAAAGCGGGTACTCTTTATTTGGGGATTCGCCAAATCAGCTGCTTCCGCCACCATTGACTTAAAAACAGTATAGTCTCTTCATCGTGTATTGAACCCAATACGTTTTGAGGATTGTAGCGGTACAGTTTTTATTACAACTCACTGCTTATATATTATAATATAAATGCTTAAATATCTTAAGTATCTTGGTAATGTTGCTGTAGCTAATACTTGAAAATAAGAGTAACTGAATTCCTATGGATCCTTAAGGCGTACATTTTTTTTTTATTTTTTAGATTAATTTATTGATATTTACAATTGTAATAATATTACAAGTAAATTTGCTAATATGAACAAATGACATTAAGAAGAAAAAACACTTGTGGAGAAACTACCCATCGGTAGCACTCCAATAAAGTTCTATAGTAGAAGGTATAGAAGCCGTCTTCTTTTCAGACGCCTCGGAGGGTTATTAGGAATATTATGGGAAGCAAGTTGAGAGACTAGCGGATTCAAGTGTGTATGGAGCTTGTCATGGAAGGATAGGTATCTAGTTTGTGCCGAATCAGCAACATATGGGATATTGGATACGAGATGAATTGGTTGGATTAGTAGAGCCCCAAAGCTCAACTCCGTATGTTCAAATAGGTCTGATAATTGTCATGTCAATGAGTCTTTTGTAATTAATTGCGAGCTTAGAGTGTTTATCCAGTAAATGTTGAAGTAGGCGGAAACGTCGAGCAGTTTCTTGTCTTTTCAGTATTGGATGAGAAGGCGTACATGCACAACATTTTTGATCCCTGTCGATTTACCCTCAACCATACCAAGCATTAAGATATGCCAGACACAGCAACTCTAACTTCAAAATAGTTCGGATCTCCTGAGAGACGTTGTAGATAAGCCAAAATAGTTTATGCGAGCAGCTAAATCGGATTTGCCGAGCACTACATTCCTTGCAAAAACACATCTTTTTAAAAATACCCAGCTTCGTTCCGTTTCATCCTTGTTTTGGTTAGCCTTGAAGTGAAAAACAGATCTGACATTGATAGCTTTAGAACTGCTGGTTGATCTATTTTGCTCCATTCATTTTACCGGGTCAAAACAAGCAAAATATTTTCCAATTTATATTTTAAACATTTAGTGATTTATTCCCGTTATTAATTTTCGGTTAATTTTTATTGCTTGGTCTCTTTTAATAATTTGTGTCTACAAGTCTTTTTGGATTAGTGAACAATATATAGTTTTATCTAGGGGATAATCAATCGTGTAGTGGTTAGCATAACAATCTTCTATGCCAAAGGTCGCTGGCTAGCCCTAGAATTTTCAAAAACCAGTAACGGTATAAAGCAACTATAGTTATAACATCCTGCGTAAGGGACGTAAAATGGTATTCCAAGTCTATGCCGTCACAGGTACTAAAGATCCCTATCCTTATGGCTCGAATAACCTAAGAAGTAAAAATTGAGATTTTTTTTTTTTTTAATTTAATTTATTGATATTTACAACTATAATAATATTACAATAAGTAAATCTGCTATATGCACAATATGACTTGAAAAACACTTGTGGAGAAACTACCCATCGTTAGCACTCCAAAAAAGTTCTATAGTAGATGGTCTCGAGGCCATCTTCTTTTCAGACGCCTCGGAGGGTTATCAGGAACAGTATGGGAAGCAAGTTGAGAGACTAGCGGATTCAAGTGTGTATGGAGCTTGTCATGGAAGGATAGGTATCTAGTTTGGGCCAAATCAGTAACATATGGGATATTAAGATCATGATGGATGAGTTTGTTTGTGATATAATAAGGAGCATTAAGGATTTTGGATTGCCTAGGATTGGATACGAGATGAATTGGATGGTTTAGTAGAGCCCCAAAGCTCAACTCCGTATGTCCAAATAGGCCTGATAACTGTCATGTAAATGAGTCTTTTGTAATTAATTGGGAGCTTAGAGTGTTTGTCCAGTAAATGTTGAAGTAGGAGAAAACGACGAGCAGTTTCTTGTCTTTTCAGTCTTGTATGAGGATTCCAAGTGAGACGTTTGTCCAGATGGAGTCCTAGGTAATGTACCTGTTCGACAGGGTTCAGAGGAATATCATTAAAGGAAACAGTAGGGCAGGAATTTGTAGGTTTACGACGAAGGGTGAAGGCAATTTGATGGGATTTGTTAGGATTAATTTTTAAAAATTGAGATTTAAGAATAAAAAGTAAAAACATTCAATCTATCCATATTGTAAAAGAAAAATGTTTATGAGACATTATTATTCTATACCGCCCGATTATAATGGATTGCTATACACTAATTTGTACTGCGTTATAATAGACAACTTTTAGAACTCCACTAAAAAAAAAAATTTAAACCCAAACACCATGGGGTTTTGATAGCAGTACATGGTAGAGACTGTACTGTTTCTAAGTCATGTTATTCAAAGAGGTCAGTTAGCTACGATCACATTCACCCTCCAGTTTTTCCTAAATCCAACCAGTTGATAGAGATAGGGTGAGCCCTGGTTAGATCACACAGGGTTAATAATACACCTGTTCTATACTTACCTACGTGTCTCTATAACCCTAGTGTGGATATTGGCTTCCTCCGACATTTTAGCCCTGCATTCTCTTGTTTTAGCTGTCATCCTCCAGCCCCCGACACCCAAATGCGATCTCGCATCACCATTTACTGCATCTATGCACCTCATGTTAGTCCTTTCCACTCTGAATTTCTTCATTAACCATTCTTGCTACATGGCCACCCTATGCGGTCAGAAGATCTTTCTGAGAACATCCCGGGTTCATCAGATCCGAAGCATGAAGATTTTATATACAGTAAAACCTCGAATTAACGGACAGCCCTGGTGCAAATATTTTTGTCCGTTATTTAAAGGCGTCCTTTAAAGGGAGGTTTTATTATTTCATAAATATGTATTTGTACAAATTAATTCTCTCTTATTCAATTTCCCATCTAAAAAGGTAAGTAGAATAAAATAAAAAAAACACCGCACGGTTTTTTAGTGTTCCCGAAACTTGTGTCCTACCGTTATTGAGTCTTTTCGCTATCGCACGTGCACTTAACTTTTCACGGTCATAAACGTCGATTACATTTATTTTTTGTTCTAAAGTGAGTCTCTTACGTGAGGGAGAAATTTTCAGCCGCCTGCCACGAGGGTTAGAACAGAACTAAATTTTAATAAAGCAAGTTCGAGAATAAAAAAAAAAGTATTTATGTGGAAAACCTTTACTCAAAAGTAAACACAGCTGTCCCTGTTTTCTTAGACCAGAAACAACTAATTGTTTCCGAGAAACGGGAAAGGGATAAAGTCACACTGTCCGTCTTTTAGAGTTTTTTTTAATCGATTTATTACCAACACAGCCTGTCCGTGTCCGCTAATGAGAGGTTTCGTTAAATAGAGGTTCAAATGCCTTAAATGTTGTATTAAAATGTTGAGCAAAAAAAATCGTCCGGTAATAGGGAGTGACCGCTATTTAGGGTGTCCGTTAATAGAGGTTTTACTGTACAATCTTATTTTGGACGTATGTTAAATGAGCTTGCTTCTCATAGATTATCGAGGAAGGTATATGTGAAATCGTTGATTTTATGAACAGCAAGGTAAATAAAGGGGAGCGCAACTAAATTTGCATTGTTAATTAAAATTATTTAACTACACGTGTTCGAATAATAGCTTGTAAAATTATTATTTTAAAATTTCTGGTCTAAAAAGTGGTCTAGATTCTATTTGTTAGTGTTTTTTGTTCATTTGCTCGCTATGAAACCCGATGGTTGACCATCTCTTTTGATTACCCTGTATATTTTAAATATGCAAATAAGAAAATATTAGTTAGATTATTAATGCCAGGACTTTTTTTTTTATATATATAATTTAAATAACTTGAATATTTTTATTTCTGTTATAAAATGTTAAAAATTGACCAGATTCGTCGGCAAAGGCGTCGTAATGATCTCGTCCTCAAAGCATCTTGTGGTAATTTATTTATGAATAAAACCGAATTAATGGAAGAAGATTTTTCTTTTTCATTTTTTTTGTAACCATAACGATTCCCCTTTTCTTTTTAGACCAAGTAACCTTTGAAGATGGTTATAAGAAATCTGAAAGGTTCAGCGATTCCTTCTCTCTCCCTTCATCGGATAGAAGGTATGATTGAGATGTTCCTGGGCTGCAATAATTTAACTGGAAGTGGTAGTCAGTGGAGAACCCATTACAGTACATAATTAAAGGCAAAACAAGAACTTAACATCTTGAAATTTGCAGATAGCAAATTGCAAATTGCACTGCAGATCTTTGTATAATTCAAAAAACAAATTTGGATAATTCCATCCCCAAGGGTTCCCCCTTAATATAATAGGGGTTCAAACATTGTATGGAATCCGTCAGTTTTGAAGTCAGAATCTGAACTTTTAGATGTACGAGTAACTTATAGTTAAAAAAAAAATATTTATTTAAAATGATCTGTAACGAAACTGTATGTGGTAGAAAAAATTCCATGCGAGCGAAACCGCGGGCAAAAGCTAGTTATATAATAAAATTGGGGTATAGGTATATAATAAAAGGAAAATACAGGGATATGAAAGACCTAGAAACTGAAATAGAAATCAGAAAACTAAGATTCTACGGGCGCGTTATTATTGTTTAAAATGGACCAAGGTAGGCTTAACAAGAAAATGTTTGACAAAATCCGTAAATACAAGAGCTCAGGAGGAGGTAAATAAAGGGTATGCGAAAGAAATGAGAGAGGAAGCAGACAAATTATAAATAAGGAAAAAAATAACAGAAGTCAGAGGGTTCTTGTGGAAAGTAGAGGAAATTGGAAGGATACTGCGTGTTCGAAAGAAAGGAAACAAAGACACGCAGAAATGGTAAGAAAATACTAGGAGGGGGGGGGAAGAAAAGTAATAATATCCCCATTGTCTTAAAAGGGCGTTATTGAAAAAGAAAATATGATAAATTTAATTTGAAAATAAACAGTTTCGTTAAAAATTGCCATTTTTCTCTAGTTTGTGAACCTTAAGGCACTTTAGCACTGCACAAATATCCGATAATTTATGTATCCGATATAGGGTCATATTCTATAATGTACTTGTATTCATCAGTTTATCTATCTGCTCTTATGCACAAAAAGGGCTTAGAAGGTTACTTTGGCTAAGTACGATAAAGGTCAGCTGGATCTTGGCTTGAGATTTTGCTCTGAAACGAAGCCAGAATCGATAAAGGTTATGGAAGATTCCTATAGTTAGCTTCTTAGAGGTTAGTTCATAAAATCCGCAAAAATAAATAGGGATATTGCTAATTTTGAGGTATTTATTTTGCCAAGAATTTTATATTATTTGAATTATAAACCGCGTTAATATGTAATATATTAGAAATTGCTATTTTTTTCGAATGAAAAACACATTTTTTTGGTGTGGAGTAACTTAGTGTGTAGAGTGGCGAACTGCTGTTCTGCTGGTCCCGGGTTTTAAGGAAGAATTAATGATCAAAAATATTATATGGCCGGTATTCAATTTCCATCTCATTTTCGGTTTAAATTATAGTCATATTAACGAATTTTTGGAGTCGAAGATATTGGGTTTTATTTTTTATGGGTGTATAAAGTGTCAAGTTACTTAGCTGTATGTTTTAGCTCCGAAACTATGTTCTGATGCGGCAGTAATAGTCGTGGATCGACCCTGTGGGATCTGCAAACCTTTACCTAGCTCACCCAGCCTCTGTAATTTAATTACCCTTAAATTCGAGAGAAAACTTGGCGGTTGAGCATGATCTCGGTCAAAACACTTTCCTATCAATTGACTTGAAAACATTACAGTCACTACCTTGTACTGAATCTTAGATCGTTATTGATTATAACAGTACAGGATTTTTATTTGTAGATGTCTCAGTACGTGCAGCACGTATTTTAGTGCTATTTCTCTTCCTTTCTTTATACATCCGTTTCCGTGTTTTTTTTAAAACGAAATAAAATATCTAATTAATTAAATTTAATTTAATAAAGTTTTGAAGAGGGGGTTCCTCGCTGATAGGGCGCTGAGTTCTCATGCCAAATGTACCGAGTTCAAATCCGGCTTTGGCAGATAATTTATTTGATCTGTTAACACCCGAGGATTGTGGGATCTGGAGACTTTTTGGTGATCGTCCTCTACAAAGTGGGTACCCTTAATTGGAGAATAAACATGGCGGTGGAGCATGATCTTGGGCAAATCATCTACTCACCCTCAGTCTCTAAAGTGTACTGAACCTAAGATCTTTCCTTAGCTATCCTGGCACAGAATTTCTGTTCTCTCTTTCTTTCTTTAGTCCATTTTCCAGAGGTATATTTTTCAAAAAAATAGTTAATCTATTTAGTCTTCAGTTCATCTTCGTTCATGCGCTACTATTCGGACCTCCTCAATTCACTATTTCTGATTTTATTATTATTATATTTACCTTCATTTTAGCCAATTAGGAACCTCGTGCCAATTGCTTCGTAATTTCCAGGTTTCTGTGCCTCCTGTAGGACCTAAAATTTTCTTCATAATTTTTCTCTCCAATAATTCTGGTTTGTCTAACCTGTAATTGAGTACTAGGTATTAACTTGCGTAGAGGTTTAGAGGTACTCTGATTTAACTGCTATTTTGTAATGTATTATTTTTGCATTCTTCTAATTTATTTTATTTTAGTTCTTTTTTATAACCTTTCAGGATTTTCGTGTTGAATATTTTATTTCAAATTTTTTTTCAGTAGATCCTAAGTAAAATTCTTATTCCTTGTCCATAGAATCTCAGCTTTCTTTAAGGATTAGTATATTTATTTGATTTTAGTTATATCAAAATATTATCATAGTTTATTTTTAGTATTTACCATTCATTATAATTTATTAATTTATTTTATTCATTATAATATATTTAATTTATGTATACATTAATCCAATGTATACACATCATAGTTTAGTAGATATCGAACAGTGTCTAGGTCCTCTCAAATAGTCCGCAAAATATCCTTCGGGGCCTGCAGGGAAGTTTATTCATTCTCCGAACCGGGATGAATATTCTATGAAGCACACAGTAAACGTTTGAGAATTAATAGGAAACAATGAAGCATGATTCCGACTAGGGCAATGTCAATAATATTAAACAGTAATAAAGTGTAATAACTCTTGCAGTGTAATGCTCTCCGTCCTTATTGGTAGGGAATAATTTATCACCACTAGCAACCGTTTCTAAGGATACACACCGTGTACAATTCTAGTTTCTCTATAATATATTTATAAAAAAATAAGTGATGTAATATTTTATCGGAGTTGCCTAGCAACGGATCGAGGAATTTATTGTTTAGTTTTTTCTTCTTGATTATATTTATATATTAATTAATATTTAAAAAAAAAAAGGGTAATCACAATGCCTTGTCTTGGAGCCAAATTCAAATATCTATTTTTATTAAGTATTTCTTATCTTGCAACTAATTTTTTTTATTTTGTTTTAATAATTAATTTTGTATTATCTACCACATATCGCCTCTTAAAGAAACATGAGAAGTGAACCCTTGTTTAATTTATGAAATGAAAACCTTGCATCCATTTTGGTGGATGAGAGTGAAAGGTGGACATTTCTATAACTTTTGTATGTACCCTTTCATATTAAGTTATATTCAACAAGTTAAAGTTTAGATTTATTTCATCAGTGGCGTAACAACCCATTATTGAGTCAGGGCCTCCTCGGTAGTTCCTAGTTAGGTTAAGTTTCGGACAGGTGGCATATTGGTCTTGTGATGCGGCTGCCACGTTAGAGCCTTCATACTTGTTCCCCTAAGGTAATCCCAGGATATGTACTCTAGTTGACCTTCGCCTGTAAGTGTGGGTTGGGAGTAATTTGCTGTTTATAGTGTACTGTAATGATGTCAAAGCTATTGTTCCCCCATCATGGAGGACCGGTTGCTGATAGCAGTCTCATGGCTGGGCGATAAGGTTGCCTATTCCCTTCACCGTAATTGTATCCATAACATCTTTTATCATGAAAATTATTTATCTATGTGGAATTTATCATTCCACATTTATTTGAGTAAGAACTTTGCTTTAGGCTTGTGTCGTTCCATAAATTATAACATGTATATGTATTTATTAATGAATTACCTAATATTTTTTTTCTTATTGTTTCCTTAGGATCTCGTTACAACTTTAGCTCTGCTGTAGTTTTCTCTGTCTCCAGTAATCCTTCATGCGTTCACTGGCACATTTCTTTTGATCCTCTGTCTAACTTCGACTATCCTTTTCTGGTCTTTCTCCATTTTGAAATACTTCTAGATTTTTCACTCTGCTTCCAAATTCACTATTAGCGTGTGAGACTCTTTAATGTTCAACTTTTGCAAATCTTACTTTATTTCTTTAGCCCCTGCTGTCATGGCCATTACCTATTATTCCCCCTCTCCGTTTTTGTCAAAGAGGAGGCTTTCTTTTCCTCGAATACTCTTTCATCCTTTCATTATGTCTCTTCTTTCTTTCTTCCGATCATTTTTTGCCTGTTCTTTTATTGCTTTTACCCTGGAATCCCAAGTCCAACACTATCTTTCTGAAGGGATTTCTCTATGCTGCAGATTACTAGAAATTGTATTAAACAACGTTTTGTTTAATCTTCCCACCTTCATCCTTTTAATGTGCCCATAGGACATCAGCCTTCTTATTCTTATCTCGGCTTCCAGGTCTTTGATTTCTCTGTAGATCTCTTCGTTAGATCTTCGCCTGCAACCTTCCTGTGTTTTCCTGGTTCCATATGTTTTTCTTAAGATCCTCCTTTCTATTCTTAGCAGTTTTTCTATGTTGGGTACGCATGTAGTCTCCATTCCATATAAAATTACAGACTTTATCACAACGTTGTAATGCATTATCTTTGTATTGGAGGAGAGGTTCTTTTTATTGTAAATTTTAATTTACTTCATTACTGTTTTATTATTTTTTTAATATTCAATTTTAATAATAAAATTGCTATAATAATTACCAATGAATGTTTGTGTGGCATATTCCTTTTGATAAGGCTGATATACGACCTACTGAACCTCCCAGACTCCACTTAGTTCCCTTTTAGAAGTTTTGTGATGGCTATTTGGGTTGTTATGGGATTAAGGTCGTGGGAAGGGAAGCCTAGGTACCTACTTCTGCTCGATTCGATTAGGCTCGACCTCCCAAGGGTCTAGCAAACTCAGTCCTTTCCTGGAGTTTTCCCTTAGTTTATCGAGATACAAATCGATACTGTGTAAACTGTACTCGCTTAAATAAATTTATTGAAATAATAAGGTTCTAAATCATTTAAGCGAAGGTTGAGGTAAACATGTGGGTTCAGCAACGATATAATTCACAAAATGTTAATAACCACTAAGTAGACTAGGTGTTTGAGCGAGGAGTAGATGGGAGGATTACGTTAAGGGCTATTTGGGTAGAGTTATGAGGACAGAAGGATATAAGTAGAGATTGACCTTACTACCTTAACATTACTATTACTTCATTTTTAAATATTAAATAGTTTATTTTTGTTTTAATTAGTATTTTTTTACTCGAAACGGCCTTTTAAGACTATCGTCTTTCTTTCTCCCCATAATTTTCTCATCATGTCAGTGTTCCTTTGTATCCTTTCTTCCGACCACGCAGTTCCCTTCCGTTTTTCTTTAATTTCCACAAGAACATTGATTTCTTTTAATTCCTTTCTGTATTGTTCTCTATCTAGGCAGTCTTTGTCTGTTATTTTTAATTTGTCTGCTTTCTCTCTCAATTCTTTCACATTTCCTACTCAGCTCTTGTATTTAAGGATTTTGTCAAATATTTCCTTGTTAGGTCTCCATTGGTTCATTCTTACCATGTTCCCGAAGATTTGTTGTCTTCTTATTTATTTCGGTTTCCAGGTCTTTCATCACCCTGTATATTTCCAGGTTGGATCTTAACATGCTGCCTTCCTTTGTTTTCTTAGGCCCATAGATTCTCCTCAGAACTCTTCACTCTATTTTAAGTAATATTTTGCTATGTTTCTACTCTTAAATATATTTTGAATATATATATTGATATTTGGGATGCCAGAGTCTCATTTAGGATGAGTACTCAAATTATTATTTATATGCCTTTATCGTAGTTGGGTTCCAAAGGTCTATTCTTGTGTTTACCTATTTTGTTATCTATTATACCTTATATAATTATTTATAAATAAATAGTGTATCGGGGGTATGTAAGCACCAAAAGAATTACAATAAGGATCGTTTATTTATTTAATTTCAACAAGGTTAATGATTCAGATTTTAATATATATAAAAAGGATTGCCATAAAATACATTACAAGAAATAAATTAAACTTATCTGCGGACAGGGGTAGATTGGGTTACAGGTCGGTCTTCTTCCTTGACATCTCCGCCCGCTTCGTTCGGCCGATCTTCTATCTCGGGGTACCCGTCCTTCTTCTTTCCGGCCTCGTCGCCCTCCAGAGTGCCCTCTTCAGCCTCGTTTTCAAGAGTTTTCTTCTCCCCCCCTCCTTCCTTCTCCAACATCTTGGACCATAAAACCATAAGGGGACCAAGGGTCTGTTCTTTGTCCAAAACACATTCCCTTTCATGTGTCCCGACATGACACATTTTCCCCGCTCCGCATCCCTTTCATGGTGCCGACAATACATATCAATTTTATTATTTAATTTTATGAACTATAAAAACAAAAATAATTATATTTTTTTATAGTTTTATTATCCTGTTAACATGTCTAATTTTACAGCATATCGGAGACTAAGTTGGGCTTGTAAAGTTATCGAGCTTAGTAACGAACGAACTTCTGAAAAGATGACAATCGTTGAGGGGTAGACCGAAACGTTTATGGGAGGATTGTGTTAAGAGCGGTTTGAGATATGTGGCTGAAATTGGAATCGGAATCGAATCTTCGGGTTGTCTTAGACTTTATTAATATTATTTATTAATAAGGTTCTATGAACGCTATTGTACGAGGCTGACTACAGTAAAAATTATTTACTAAAGACCTTGCGATTTACTCAGTCAAAACGCGAATCTAAATGTTCGGATCTAATAATATCCTCCCATTAAGTTTTAGGCTAATCGCTACAACCGAAGATAATGCAATAGTAGTTTACTGTTCATATAAAATGGTACACTGAATTATTAAGTAACCTCAAAGAGTTCTTTCCTGAAGCAATTCTTAACGCAATCCCATCTTGTCTTCCCAACCACTCTCCTCAGTACTTGGTGAGTCAATCTTACAAATTACATAAGAAAAAAATAAAATTTTATTAGATTTACAATAACGTTAAAAAAAATAGATCATAAGATGCCTTATACTTTGAAAACAAATCAGATAATAATTAAAATAATCTGACCATATAACCTACTAGTAGATATTTAAAAAAAAAATATAGTTAGCATACAATTCATAATTAATTAATTGATTTGATAAAATATTTTTTTAAAATTATATATATATGTATATACATATATATATATATATATATATATATATATATATATATATATATATATAAAATAAAAATAATAAATAAACGTTTATTTAAAAAAAAAAAAATTAATATTTTACTTTGTATTATTTTGTTGATGTGCTGTTAGAACATATTTTGTTATTTTATACTAAAGTTAAATGATTCATAGAACTGAAAAAGGATCTAATAGTTCAAAGATCAAGATTTGGTCTTTTAATATAATATTATTTTATTGACCATGGACGGCTAATGATCTCCCAAGCATTTTTTAAAAGTATGACTTTCCAGGTACCTATGCTTATAGTGAGTTATCTTTGGGCATTTTATATTAAATTATGTATAGTAATGTAATTATTGTTAATTTATTTATTAAAGTTAAAAGATGCAGGAGAAGAAAAGATTGAGAATGACACCATAGTGTCGAAACGTCTCTAATGGATTGAAAATTAAGAATAAACAATAACTGGAAAACGGTTTTATTTCTCTTACCCTAAATAAATAACTTTTAAGTGCTTTTCAAGTTCTACTCCGGAAATGAACGATTAAAAAAAACATTACAATTGAGTTTATTTCCAGAACGGAAAGAATGGTGTAGGCTTAGAAGAGAACAGCAACATATTGAGTGAAATTTAACCACAAAACGTATGGTGATTTACAGAAATGTAGATCGGAAACGACTGCTAGTGCTGATGATACAACGAAAGGCCTTTCTGTTGAGACCTATTGAAAATCAACACTACAAAGGTTTGTATGTTAGTGATTACTCACAAAGGCAGACAGCCGTTTGATATCCACAAAATTGGCCAAAAGAGTTAAAGGTAGAAAACTTAAAAGTAGAAAGTTAAAGTAAATTCCCAGTCATTTGGTTCGCGAATCATAAATAAGTAACTGTTTTGAATTACTTTATAATTATTCGCTCTACTATAATTAAAATAGGGCCAAAGTGGCATAAAAATTATTAAACACTTGTTTATTATTTCAAAATAAAGAAACATCCATATTGTCCTTATGCAATTAAGTGTTAATATTTTTAAAAAAATAGTGTTAAAAATGAGTACCAGCTCATTTCTTATGGGTCTATAGGACTATCCTTTCTCTATTGGAAATCTTTTTTTGTGTTTTTAGTTTTCCATTTTCAAAAAATTGATCGAGAAAATGTTTCTTAGAAATATTGGATTTAAGATTTTATAAATTAATATTTTAAATAACTATGATGAAGAAAATGGTCCGGATGGAGTAAAAACAGATGGTAAACATACAGCATACAGACAAATTAAAATGATTCATTGTAAATATAAAAAAAAGATAGGCATCAAGGTATATGAGTGATGAAACCTTTAGGTAATTATAAAAAAAAAAAAAACGAGCAGTGGACATAATTATTGAATATATGTATATTTAAAATATTGTATCCTCCGTCTTAACTAACGGCTTTCTCCCTTCCTGTATCGTTTAATAACATCCCACTGATTCCTGTAGAACAGGTCCGATACTTAGGACTACACCTTGACAAACGCTTAACTTGGAATCCTCATACTAGACTGAAACGACAAGAAACTACAACATTTACTAGACAAACGCTCTAAGTTCCAATTAATTACAAAAGACTCATATACATGACAATCATTAGACCCATCTGGACTAACGGAATAAAGCTTTGGGGCTCCAGTAATCCATCGAACTCCGCTCGTATTCAATCCTTACAATCCAAAATCCTTCGTAAAATCCTCAATGCTCCTTACTTTGTTATAAACAAAGTAATCCATAATGAACTTAATGTACCGTTTATTGCTGATTTGGCAAGAATACAATATCAATAATTTCATGACAAACTTCATTTTTACTCTAACCCACTAGTTTCAAACCTCGAAACCTCTACGATTCCTAATAATCCTCCGAGGCTTCTGAAAAGAAGATGGTATCGTGACCTTCAAAGCTGAACTTTTTATTGAGTGCTAACACTGGGTAGTTTCTCTACTTGCCTGTGTCTCTGGACATGATTTACATTCATTATATTTACTTGATGTATTCTGTATACAGTAGTAAATTTCAATAAATATATATTTTTTTAAATAAACTATATTTAGTCCTGAAGAAGGTTTGCAATGTGGGTCGAAACGTTGACTTTTCAATAAACACTTTTCCTTCTTTAAGAGACTTTTATTTTATCTCCATCCGGACCATTTTCTTACTCATAAATAAATGTTGGTTAACAAAAAAAAATAATAATAATAAATAATCAATAAAAAGGCAGTAACACTTTAGGCCATTGGAAGGTCTTGAGTTGAGCACGCAGTAGAGATAGTACTTTTACAAAGCCAAAAGTTGTGCAAGAAGGTGATGAGCACGTAATCGCCACGTTTACCCCGATTAGGGTACCCAATTAATAGGGGATGGGTGACTCCAATGAGGGTACTTAGATCCCTCAGTATACATGCGTGGCTATTAACAGATTAAATAAATTGATCTGAAGATTTAAACCAGGACCTTCATTTACGCAATCAATCGCTCTACACCCTGAGCTACCCTGCTCTCTTTTAAGCAATTTCGGTATAACTCTCTCTCCTGGCCTAATTATAATTATTATAATAATACACTTTACTAATTAAACAAATAGGGCGAAACAAGTGGACTATTTATAACCGAAGTCCCAACGGTATTCCTGGAAGTGGGTGTAATCAGCATTGTGTTCCAATTTAACGTTTAATTTTAGTTTCTCATTTTACGGCTGAGTGAACCTTATTACCTGTCGAACCAGTGTTACTAACCTAACGATCAGCTCTCCAGCTTCCGCTAATGAAGGACGCCATTTTTTTTGTTATTGTGGCTATTCTAGCAGCAATCTGTAATCATTGCTATATCGATCATTCAAAGGAATAACTACACAAATTGTTTTTATCTATTTATTTATTAACACAGTAAAGTTAAGCCTTCAATAGAAACTGTATTGGTCGAAGCTTTTTAATTCAGGAACGACATATCTGATATTCAATTTCATGATTTTTTGTTTAAAGTCGTGTTTTGAGTTGTATCATAATTGAACTTGAATTATTACGAGAATAATACCATAACATAAGATCAGAAAAGTTTCAAGCTTTTGAAAATTTTATAATGATTGATTAAGGATTCCAATACCATCATTTCAATAGGAATGTTTTTCTAGAATTCCCAAATTTTTATTTTTTTTAACTCAAATGAAACTTTCAGATACCTGTATTGAAAAATTAGTTTTTTAGTTATGGCATTGTTCTTTTGAATTAGCGATATCTGACTATTATAAAACCTATGTGAAGTGTCCTTTGAGGCTTCACTAAACCATCGTATTCCTCTCGTATCCAATCCTTACAATCCAATTCGTAAAATTCCCAATACTCTACAATTTGTTACGAATGAAATCATCTATAATTACATTGAAGTCTAGTTTATTTCTGATCAGCCCAAAATCCGATATCAGTATTTTCATAACAAACTTTATTCCCCTTCAAACTCACCAGTTTCGAACCTACCTCATATTGGGGACGACCTGTGGTCTAGTGGTTAGCGTAACAAACTACTGTGACCTTCACACATTTTAATTAAGATAATATATAAAATATTATAGAGTCAGAAAAGCAATTATTTAATAAATTTTAAACAATAGAAATAGCTAATTTATTAATTTGGCTGTCATGATAAATATCATTTCTGGAGCCAGTTTTATACTAGTTATTTCAATTTGCCTATTATTTTTCAATTCAATCCATCACTTAATTATTTTTTTAAATTATTTTCTCTTGCATAGTCTAAGAAATAATTCCGTCCTAAAGTAGCCAGTAGATGATGGCACTTATTGAACCAGACTCCTAATAAAACCCATCAACGTGAATAAATTACATTTTAAGTGCCTGGTAAAATTTTATTGATAATGAACTCCCGGGCATTTATGAGCTGTAAAGGTTTTGGACATTAAATGAAAAAGTGTAATAAAAAAAAAAAAACGCCGGTCCTAAGTGATGTGAAGTTGATTACCTTTTAAAATTAAATCTGTAAACCCTTTTTGTCCTATTAATGAGGAGGCGAATGTAGAAAACGCTTACTAACCAGCGCGTGAACCGTATTTTAGTCATAATTAAATTTTATGACTAAAATTATTATAAAATATTAAAAACTCTTATTTTAACTTTCGCTAATAGCACAATTATATTTAACATTGTATTAGATAGTAATTAGAAAACTCCTAATTACAAAAACTCAAGTACCTAAATAAGTTAATGAGAAATAAATAACTGTTTAAAAAATTAGGCAGTTGTAGGTGTGTGTATTTTACAGAATGAGTGAGGTTGGTGCGTCTAATTGATTAGTCTGTTTGGCGGTTGATGTGGGATGTGCTTCATTGGATTTTCAATGAAAAGATCTTTTTCCATTTTATCTCGTTGTGTGGTCAGTAATTTTACATACTTTTAGAGATTTGTGGTTTTTTCTTGAAGTTTTCCAAATGATTTCCAAAAATCAGTTCATGTATCTTTTGGAGATTCTAAATTACGAAGCTTTGAGACTCAAAAGTACCAGAAAATAATTGACTATACAAAATTTTGAGTGGCAATAGGTTTGAGTATTTTATTGAACATTTTCCGGTGAGATTCGTGCGTCTCAATGATGGGTGTTTGCCTATCGATGTGAGATGTACTTCATCGGATCTTCAATGATGTGATTCTTTTTGTGTTTTATACATTGTGGATTCTGTTATTCTACATTACTTTAGAGATTTGTGGCTTTTTTCTTGAAGTTTTTCAAATCTATTCTAAAAATAGGTCATGCCTATTTTTGATATTCCAAATAACGAAGCCTTGAGACTCAAAGATACTAGGTAACATATATCTAAAAGGTCTAATATATTTATTTATATACTATATTTATTATTATATATATCATTCTACCAAGGTAAAATAAAATATTACATCACTATTTTTTGTATGTATTAGAGAGAAACGCAATGAATTGCAATGAATTTATAATTGCTGTATGTATTGTTATAAGTTCCAAACAGTTCATCGATAATGACTAGCTCATTTGATCATTTTCTCCTCCCTGTTCACCTGGATTATACATGGATTATAATTATAATTATAATGGATTGGTTGAGTATAACATTAGTTTACATTTTTAAGGTAAAATTAGTTATTTGAATTATTTTTTTAATGGTCTTTTTATTTATTGTTGTAAATTATAATTATTATGATAAATCTTTAAAAGTCCCTGAATTAGGTTTCGCAATATTAGATTCTTCTGTAGGGTGATTATGGAATAGAGAAAAAAAAATCATCCGAATGTTTGACCAAGAAGTAGAAGGGAATATAATTATATGGTATTATAATTCTGTTTCTTATTCTTATTTTTATAGTTACAAATAATTGCCTGCTTTTTCCCGTATAATTTCTTAAGGAAAACCGCTTTCGTTTCCTAAAGAATTTTAATTATCTGAAATTCTCGTGGAATTTCATTATAAAGCCGTGGGAGGAAAATTTCACGTCTTGTTCGCAATAAATTTTTACACTCAAGAAAATGCTCTTGGTGATTTCGGCTAATGGCAATGCATCACGTGCATAAACGGGACATTATATTTGGGTTTTATTAAAATACTCTTATAATTTATTAATAATAATAAATAAATTCTTTACTTATTCGGTGACAAGTCCTTTTAGAATATAATGCAAATTAAAATTAAAATTTAATTTATGAATACAAATGAAAAATAAATTAAGCCGAGATGGTTAAGGCGCCACCACGGAGAGGTGGTGACCGGTCCTGGGCATATCTTTTCTTTTCAAATAAAATATTTTTAAAAAATAGTTGTATTTTAATATGTAGATTACTAATATTTTAAATTTAATGATAAAGAGTTTTGGGATCAGTAGAGGCTGTACTGCTTTTATGATAATGGTTGTCCAGAAAAGTAACTTACCCAATCACAATCAACGAAAATGATTTTCCCTCTCTTTAAAGAGGCTGTAGACCCAACAGGGTCCATTCCTGTCGATTAATAGATTAAATATTATTCATATGTGGTAGGTAAATTATTCTATGACAGCTGTGATGTACATTTTTTACTCAATGGACAACAAACATTTTTTTTCAATTAAAAATAAATGAATTTTTAGATTCACCATAATGTAACTTTCGAATCTTGAATAATATTAAATTATAAAGACGCTAATTAAAATTATAAAAAATATATTTATTTATAAATTATAAATTAAAAAAAAGTATTTAATAGCTTATTTAAGGAAGATAATTTTAAAAAGAAGAAGAAAATAGCTATGATAAAGCAGACTTCCAAACCACCCTTGAGGTGCTGCTGTGGTTACGTTACCCATTTTTTATAGTGGATGGTTCGCCTCACTGAATCCAGTAGCAGGAATGGCCTGCTAATGCAATCAGTGTAGCCCTATAAACCACTCGACCTTCAGTTCCTATTCGAAGACCGATAGAATAATTTAATAAAAAGCGTTACACCATATTTAATAATCTAAAATAATAATTAAATTTAATATTAAATAAAATTATATTTAGTTCACTCCCGTAGAATATTTAATCAATTAATGCATGAATACTTTTCTGTTTAAGTATGTCGATTGGAGTTCACTTCATCATATTCATTCATATTTATATCATAAAAAACAATTTTTGGAAAATTATATTTTATATTGTGACCCCAAAAATCAGCTGGTAGCCTGGGAGAACCTGCATATTACCTTCCTCAGATGTGTGACTAATGAGATTTGAGTGTACATGTGCACGACAATTGTTTTCTATCTTTTGTACCTAGTATTTATATATATCTAGTTTTCTTTTTTTTTTGTAATAAGTTGTATATATTTAGTTAAGTTTGTATATAATATAATGTTGTATAGTTATTGTCTGTAAATAGATGTGTACATAGAACACCCTTCTGCTTTTCTGTGTGTAATTATGCGAACCGCCCTAACTCCTGAGCCTAGCCCGGAGCCTTATTATCAGGTTTAATATCCCAGGTATGTTTCACAAAATATTCTTTTTTTCCAATTAAGAAGAACTAAATATCAAGGCTAGAACATAGCCAGGCGCCCAACCATACCTAAGGGTTATATTAAATAAATGGCTACCCATTGTGGGGCATAAATTTGCTTAAAGTCGAAGGAGAATTGGTTCTATTGTGTAGATTTATAAAAGGAAAATACAAATAGTAGTTTCTTACATTTCTTATAAATAATATCACTTCATAGATAGGTTAATCTTGAACAAGTTGGATTTGATGTATTTATGGAATTTGTTTTGGTATTATAATATAATTTAAGTAATTTGGAACAATTAATTAAGTTTATAAGATTCAAAGGAACTACTAATTGTTAAAACAAAAAGTACAAATCAAATAATGGCATTGTTATTTTATAAAAGAAATTTATAAAATAACAAAGCTAATGCTTTGTTTACATCTGGTGCTTATAATACTGGTATAGTTTGTTTTCATTCATCTATTATGCCAGTATTATAGTAATCAAGTAAAACTGCATCTGTGTTACCTACATAATTTATGAATTGCCTTAACTTGACTTGGGCCAACCAGGGAAGTCTGAATAAGCACCCACTTGTATTATTTAACTCCTAAGAAGTTATCTTTTTGGATTCTACTGTGATGGCTTATCTTTCTTAATTGCATGCTGGTGTATCTCAATGAATGGTTATCTTATTAAATACAATTTATTCCCTTTCAGATTACAAATTGTATGTCTTATCATTGAAATAATAGTAATTGCATTCTCATAAGTATTGTATTGATTGACTATATTTATTGATCTATAATATTTTGACTGTTTGGTTGTTATAATCGCTGTTACTTAATAATAATAGCTGGGATTAGCTCAGCTCATGCATGTTGATTGACTTCTAAATTATCATTGCTTAAATTAAATTGTATTGCTTGTTTTACTTTGTTTTCTAGCAAGATTTCTATTGGTTTCTAGGTGCTATAAGTTGTAAAGGTTTCAGTTTCAGTTTCCAAAAGCACATCATTTTGTTTGTTTTATATTACTTCATGATTATTACTTTACTTATAATTTGAAATTTAGCAACTAGTAACTTAGTTCACTTTTCTATTAATAATGATAGAGCTGAAAAGACAGTCTCTTATAATCTGACTTCAGCTAAATTATAAATCCTAAACCGTGGGCTACCTTTCCACCAAAAGACGACTCTATAGGCCCCTAGTAGTCGTGAAGGCTATCCTTTTTCTTCCCCTATATCCTAGGGATCTGAGTCATTATCGTCTGCTAGATTTTCTTCATACAACTATAATTTATGGTTAATGAGGAGGAGTCTAAACCAGGGAAATCGGGTAAGATCCCGCTAAACTGGATTTATCAATTAAAAAAAGAGGATCTCGTCGAACTTCTGAGAACACATGACTTAAATACGGAGGGTAGTGTTGAGTTACTGAGACAAACACTGAGGGAGTATGTTTTGAAGAATCCCTGTCAGTTTAAGAAACGAACAGAGACTTCTGGAGAAATGGCAGGAGATGAATCTACTCCTTCCGGTTCAGGAGCCTCAGCAGTGCCCCGCACTTACCCCATAGGTACTCAACCTTATTTTCCTCCTTTTTATATAAATCCATTATTGAAGGAAAAGTTTTGTAATCGGCCTCATACTATAAGTGCTGAAAATTTTTTGCTGAAAGTTAGTGAACGGCGAAAAGCTTGGAAAATCAGCGATGAAGATCTCTTAGCGCACCTACCCGAGCTCTTAGAAGGTACTCCCTTAAATTGGTATCGTTTAGAACAGGACTCTTGGAATAGTTGGACGGAATTTGAGCTTGCCTTTCGTAAAACATTTTTCCCTACCGATTACCAGGAAAGTCTTAGAAAAGAAATAGATAAGAGGACTCAAGGTGAAGAGGAAAAAATTTTAGACTATGTGATTTGCCTGAAAACTCTTTTTAAAAGGTTAAGTAAGCCATTGACAGAAAGGGAGCAACTAACTAAAGTCTTCGATAACTTACTACCTAGGTACCAACTGTATATACGTCCTTCTGGAGTTACATCGCTGTCTCAGATGGTTGAAGTGGGGCAGCAATATGAGAAAATACAAGAGAGGACTAAAACGTTTCGACCACCTCCTTCCAAAGACACTTGCTTAATTCCCGAAGCTGCTTATGTTCCTCCAGTGAAAAGTCTACCTACAGGAACCAAACCCAAAACACCAATTGCGCCCATCGAAACTACAAAACCTAATGAGGCGAAGCTCAAAAAGAAGAAATCTAAGACTCCGCCAGTCACTAACCCTTCGAAACCTGCAAATCAAGAACTTCATGTTTTACAACCTACACCACTTTGTTGGAATTGTCTTGAAGAAGGGCATGCCTATCCTGAATGCAAGAAGCCTAGGGTCACAATCTTCTGCTATCACTGTGGTACTAGAGGTGTTACCCGAGTTAATTGCCCTACATGTAAGAAGCCGGGAAACTAAAAGCTGGTCAGGTTGAAGGAGTCTCCCCTGGCCATGTACCTACTCAGAATGACTCCAAATCAGAACTACCTTCGCATATTAAGGACAATTTGTCTCTAATGCATGTAGACGGGAGTCGATATTTCCTTTATCTGCAAATAGGTGACAAATACCTTCCATCATTAATAGATACAGGAGCCACGCAATCATATCTTGGATTAGAAGGATTATCTTTAGTGGAACAGATGGAGAGCTCTCGTATCAAAATAACACCTTATCAAGTTATTTTAGCCAATGGAATAGAAGAAACAGTTCAAGATGTTATTACCTTAACCACTAGCATCCAAGGAAATCGGAAGAAAGTTACCTTCTCTATTCTTCCGAATCTTTCAGTTCCTTCTCTTCTCGGCTTAGATACCTTAAAGGAGTGGGGTCTAGTAGTCAACACTTCTAATTCTACCTGGTGGCTAAATGACAGCCCTAGTAGAGTTTATACCTTTAATTCACTAGGGAAATCTCATCTGAACCAAGTCGGTCTTAAAACCATTGATCCAGACGAAATGAAGATACTACAGGATTTTCTAGCTCAGGAGCATAAGAGCAGCCAATCAACCCCCGGAATAACTACCTTGACGGAACATGCCATCGATGTAGGCGATAACCTACCAATTAAACAGAGGGCGTACCCGGTATCTCCTGCAATACAGGAAGTAATTAATAAAGAGGTGGATCGGATGCTGGAAGAAGACATTATAGAACCTTCACACAGCCCATGGTCTAGCCCAGTAGTCATGGTTAAAAAGCCAAACGGTAATTATAGGTTCTGCGTCGATTTTCGCAGGGTAAACGCTTGCACCAAAAAAGATGCTTACCCATTACCGAACATGACCTCGCTACTAGACCAATTACGCTCATGTAGGTACCTTTCAAAAATTGACTTGGCACAAGCCTACCACCAAATCCCTTTAGCTCGGCAAAGTAGAGAGGTAACAGCATTCATTGTCTTGGGCAAAGGTTTATATCACTTTAAGAGGCTTCCCTTTGGGTTATGTGGCGCCCCCGCCACCTTTCAACGCCTTTTAGACATCATCATCTCGCCTGACTTAGCACCTGCCTGTTTCGCTTATTTAGATGATATTGTCATCGCCACCAATACCTTCGATGAACATCTCCGTTATCTTAAAACTGTCTTTCAACGCTTAAGGAATGCTGGACTAAAGATCAACCATGAGAAATGTATGTTCGGCTGTACAGAAATTAAATATCTTGGCTTTTTAATTAATAGAAATGGACTACAGGTCGATCCCGACAAGATAGAACCATTGCTAAAACTACCTTCTCCAAAAGATTTGACCGAACTTCGTCGCTTTATAGGAATGTCCTCCTGGTACCGGCGTTTTATCTCTAACTTTTCAGACAGAATCCGCCCTTTGACTCAGCTTCTCAAGAAAGGTCAACAATGGTTATGGACTACAGAGCAAGAAGAGGCATTCCAAGAAATTAAATCACTTCTTATCTCACCGCCAATACTTACCAGGCCCGATTTCTCTCAACTTTTCTACCTTCAAACCGACGCCAGTGCTACTGGCCTAGGTGCTGTATTAACTCAGAACCTGGATGATAAGGAAGGAGTCATAGCCTACGCAAGTAGGGCTTTACATGGAGCAGAGTTAAACTACAGCGTCACTGAGAAAGAATGCTTGGCAGTATTATGGGCAATAAGAAAATTTCGTCCCTACCTGGAGGGTTATCATTTCAAGGTAATTTCTGACCATGCCAGCCTCAAATGGCTCAATAATCTTAAAAATCCCACAGGAAGATTAGCGAGATGGGCATTGGAACTACAAGGATATGACTTTGAAGTGTTATATCGGAAGGGTTTATCCCATTCCGTTCCAGATTTCTTTTCACGTGTTCCAGAAGAATGCCTAGAGGCTGACGAAGGAAATAATAAATCCCTACTAACCATTGATGCCACACCTCCAGTACAAGATGCGTGGTACCACCATAAATTATTAGAAGTTAGCCGCCGACCAGCTGAATTTCCGGATTGGAAGATATCTAATGGACACTTGTACCGCCATATCTTGGACGAAATAGAAGACGCTCTGGAAGATGACACCCATGCATGGAAACTCGTTGTCCCCGAAGAACAACAAGTTAACGTAATGCATGAGAATCATAATTCACCGGACGCAGGTCACATTGGCATGGAAAAAACTACTGCAAGAATAGCACGTTTATACTATTGGCCAGGAATGCGACGTGACATCACCAACTACATCAGGAAATGTAAAATCTGTCAGCTTACAAAGCCTGAGCAACGACCTCAAACGGGAAAGATGAATCTTCATCAATATACAAAGCCGTGGGATATCGTGGCTGCAGACATTCAAGGCCCATTTCCACGATCATCGAATGGATTCTGCTACCTTTTAGTATTTCAAGACACCTTTTCGAAATGGGTGGAGATACTTCCCATACGAACTGCGAACGCTGCTACGGTTGCTAAGTGCTTTAGGCAGTCTGTAGTATTCAGATGGGGCACACCAAGAATCCTTCACACCGACAACGGTACTCCTTTTGTTAATAAATTAATGCAGGACTTGGCAAAAACTTTTGGTATTCAATTATCTAATACTCCGACCTACTGGCCTCAAGCAAATCCATTAGAAAGGACCAATCGTATAATTAAAACTATGATTACTTCCTTTATTGAAGACAATCACCGAAAATGGGATGTATACATTCCAGAATTTACATTTGCTATAAATACCTCTCTTCATTCCTCTCTGGGTTGTACCCCTGCGTATTTAAATATGGGTCGAGAATTATTACCTCCAAATACTCTATTTCGAAACGCAGACGCTAATGACCTCAGACCACTTCCTATCTCCACTTGGACCTCTCATCTCAAAAAATTAGTTGACCTTAGGTTACTGGTTGAAAAGAATCTTAGTAGAGCCAGTGAGAAACAATGTAAATATTACAATAGAAATAAGCGGGAATCCACTTTTAAAGAAGGTGATTTAGTTCTTCGGCGCACCCACACCTTGTCATCGGCAGCTGAAGCATTTTCTTCAAAACTGGCTCCGAAATTCGAGGGCCCATTCAAGATCTCTAAGAAAAAGTCTGCCAATGTTTTCTACTTGGAAGATGAAGCAGGCAATAGCGTAGGAACCAGCCATACGGCCCAGCTGAAGCCATACCACATCTAATTGGAATCAGCGTGAGAGTCTCACGCTTCCAAAGAGGGGGAAGTGTGACCCCAAAAATCAGCTGGTAGCCTGGGAGAACCTGCATATTACCTTCCTCAGATGTGTGACTAATGAGATTTGAGTGTACATGTGCACGACAATTGTTTTCTATCTTTTGTACCTAGTATTTATATATATCTAGTTTTCTTTTTTTTTTGTAATAAGTTGTATATATTTAGTTAAGTTTGTATATAATATAATGTTGTATAGTTATTGTCTGTAAATAGATGTGTACATAGAACACCCTTCTGCTTTTCTGTGTGTAATTATGCGAACCGCCCTAACTCCTGAGCCTAGCCCGGAGCCTTATTATCAGGTTTAATATCCCAGGTATGTTTCACAAAATATTCTTTTTTTCCAATTAAGAAGAACTAAATATCAAGGCTAGAACATAGCCAGGCGCCCAACCATACCTAAGGGTTATAATATATTACTCCAACCATCTGCCCTCCTTCCTCTTCCAATGAGCATTTTTTTTAGAGTGTTCTTGACTCCATCCTCTTCACAAGTTGAAGCCTGCGTTCTCCAGTAAATTCCTAAGTATTTCTACATAAAAAAAAAGTTTTTGCTTACCTGAATTAGCTTCGTGATGGAGTTGTAACTTCTTTCTGCAATTCTTAAACTCTATAAGACTCTTCAACCATTGGCTCTAAGGAATCTTTGATATTTCCCAAAATTCGCTTATACTAATTTTCTTGTTTTAAATTGACTATTCCATCAGAAACTCAATTGATAAACGAGAAAAAAATCCGTTCTTTCTTTTATCTAAATATACTCAAGTATCATAGCAACAGAAAAATCTTTATTTCATCGTTATTCGCTTAACAAATTTTGAAAGTATAATGTTAGGAATATTTTCAGCAGTAGGTACGTCTCGCGCGTATCTCGTTACCTCGTAGAGGAGCGGGCCCGTGGGTGGCAGATCTGGAGATAGTCGGTAGAAATTCCTTGCAAGTTCACCCTTTATTTATTGAATAATAATACAAGAAATAAAATATGAACTATAATGTCTTATAGTAAATTTTAATTAAAGTGGTAATGAAGATAAATTATGATTTAGCTCCAATAACGCATTAAAAAAAAGAAAAGTATAAACAACCTAACCAAAATTATAACAAAAGAAAATTATAATATTTTTTTTTTTAAATCATTTTATCAAGTGAAAATAGATTATGAGTCAACTCCTGATATACCAAGCTTAAGAAAATTAGTTTAAAATTGTTCTGAAGAAAGAAACATAATAAATATTTATTTTATAAAAAAAATTATTACAAAAATCTATTAACAATAAAAACTTTTATTTACAAATTTTGATAGTAAAACTTTTAATTAATTCAGTTTTTTTTTCTTTCTTTTTCAAGGTATTGTATAGATAAGGATCAACAACTTTTTTTATTTTTTTTTCTAATTGTCGTTTCATTTTCATAAAGATACTTAAGTTTTATTAAAGCGTCGAGAATAATAAATCATTCTCCTTTGAGAGCTTGATCTAAATTTTCTTAACCACTGAATTAATTATGAACATGAAACGATCAAGTTAGGAAAAGTGTTTTCTTAAAAGGCTACAATTTCCTATTTTTCGAGGTCGCTTTAGTTCAGTTAAAATACTCTCTCTATTTAATTCTGAGACAGTTGACATTCAATTCTACTTGCTCTAAAATTTCCATTATAAAAAAAAAGCAAAAATAACAAATAAAATAACACATCCTCTGGATTTAATTATATAATAATATAATACAGGATGTTACAAAAAATCCATACGTAATACTGTATGGCATAAAACAATACTATTCTGTCTTAGTATTCAAAATTTAATTTATTGTTTATTTACCACTATTAATGTATTTAGTATCAAATTCAATACTACCGGGGCGACCTGTGGTCTATTGGTTAGCATACCAAACTACTAAGCCACAGATCGCGGGTTCGTAGCCCGGCAGGTGGCCCTAGGATTTTTTAAAGGCAGTAAATATCCTTAATTATGTCGTCCTTCGGAAGGGACGTTAAACGGGGGGTCCCGAGCCTGTACGATGTCAGGTACTCGATAAAACTCCATATCCTAATTAAACCTGGATAGGCAAAATCTAGAGCTCCCACTGTTTAGCCATAGCAGCATAAAGTGACGTTAAATGAATAAACAAACAATACTGTATTGCTCTCATTCCAATATATCAAGCAAAATAATAATGACAAAAATATTTATTTGAGAAATCATGCAAATGCCATTTGGCACATATTGTATTTTCCATCTTCTTTGAAAATCCTCTCCTAAGGGATTCTCGTGATTCAAGAAAAATTCAGGATTAAAAGATTAGATTTTTAGGACTTATATGAATTTGTAAAAAGCATCATAAGGTATGATAATATCATAGGGGCATACACGAAAATCTGTGGATTTTGTTTTGGTTTCTGTTCTAATGATATTTCAAATGGCGAAGCGTTAAATAGTTGTTTTTGCCTTGCATTTTAGAGACTTACATCTTTGTTTTTTTTTTTAATTTTTTAGTTTCCTCAAGGTAGTATCCTTGGTCCAATCCTATATACAGTTTATACAGCTGACATCCCAACTCATCCTAATACTATCCTTACCACGTAAGCTGATGATACATGTGTATTATCAGTCAACACCAATCCAGTTATTGCATCCCAAAGCCTCCAATCCCATATCACTGATCTTGAAGAATGGTGTCAAAACTGGAGAATTAAAATAAATTCTCAAAAATCGCATCAAATAACTTTTACCTTACGTCGTAAACCAATGACTTCCTGCCCTTCAGTATCCTTTAATAATATCCCTCTGGTGCTTGTAGAACAGATCCGATACTTAGGGTTGCACCTTGACAAACGACTAACCTGGAATCCTTATACAAGACTGAAAAGACAAGAAACCGCACGACGTTTCAGGCTACTTCAACACTTACTAGACAAACGCTCTAAGCTCCCAATTAACTACAAGAGACTCATCTACATGACCATCATACGACCTAATTGGACTTACGGAGTAGAGCTTTGGGGCTCCACTAAGCCATCGAATTCCTCTCGTATCCAATCCTTACAGTCCAAAATCCTTCGTAAAATCCTAAATGCTCCTTATTTTGTTAAGAATAAACTCATCCATAACGACCTTAATGTCCCTTTTGTTGCTGATTTGGCCCGAACCCGGTATCTATCCTTTCATAACAAACTTCATTACCACTCAAACCCTCTAGTTTCTAACCTAGCTTCCTCTTCAATTCCGGATAATCCTCCGAGGCGTCTGAAAAGAAGATGGCCACGTGACCTCCTTGCTTGAACTTGTCCTTACTTGTACTACCAGTGGGTAGTTTCTCTACTTGTCATTATCATGTCATTATATATCACTTAGCCTATTTACTTGTTGTATTATTGTAATACAGTTGTAGATATCAATAAATAAATTATAAAAAAAAAAAAAAAATTTTTTAGTAATAAATAAAAAAAAACTTTTCTCATGAATGATTGCAACCTATCAAGAGGGTTCGCAGCCCGGCAAGTAGCTTTGAGATTTTTAAAGTGAGTAAAAACCTTTGCTTGTGTCATACTTCATAAGGGACATAAAATGTGGTCCCTGTACTGTCAGATAATCTTAAAAGATTTCTATCCAAATAGCGATATCAGCATAAAAATACGTTGGATAAATAAAAAGGCAACAACCAATGAAGGGTTTCTGTGTTCAGTACGTGGTAGAGACTGTATTCTTTCTATGACAACTGTTAAGCAGGCAGGCGTATAGTCCGAGATCACGCTCAAACGTACATCATAATAAGATGGAAAATTCTATAAATCATTATTGTAATTATTAAGCTGCTAATTATTGGATTAAACGATTGTAAAAGAATAAATTATATTTAAAGTATTTTTATTTTATCTATTACTACCGACCCGTATAGAACGGGCTTCCCATGGGTAGTGGAGCATATGCCTACATGTTTGCCTGTCCTAGGATCGCATCAATTTGATGTGTCGATTATGTGGATTAGATTTAAATATACCAAGATTTATACCAAATGAAGTATTTTATCATGCAGATAATCTAAATAAAATAAAATATATCTTTATATACGAATTTATTATGTTCATTATTTGCGATAACCCCTATGTCATCGCGGACTTTTTTTAGATCTATGTAAGAGGGACATTCCACCATGCATTTTTAAGGGATTACGCAGAGTCTTCGATGACAGCTTCCAGGCGGCTTGACTTATTCCAACACTTCCAACAATTATCGTTATATTCCAACCAATTTACATTGGGTTTTTATTACTTAACAATCAATAATTGTTTAAAAATTAATTACTACTCCGAAGTAATGAAATAAAAATGCAGTTAAAGTTATAGGATTGGCATTAAGTGCAATCCATAATTATTTTAACCTGAATCTTCTCCAATCTATCTGAGTATATTAAGTGCAATTGAGACAGTAATTTCTTTCCTTCATAATAAAATAAAACCGATAGGGTTTTAATCAAGTTGAGATAGGATTATTTGCGGCTAAGGAAGACCGGGTAAATCCGTGGTACTTCGATTGCGGTCCTAGAGGATTAATTGGAAGAATTAAGTCGATTCGACAGTTCTTCGCCATCAGCTGATTCTCCAAGATCCGCTAATTCGATGCTTAGAACTTCGTTAAGGTAATTAACAGGCTCCCTCTACCAAGTTCTATTCTAGTTGGGGTTAGCTAAGTCCCTCTCAAGACCTACCTGTTGACAGGGGTCTTAGATTTAATCAAAATATCCCCCTTCTTGTTTAATGGCATTGATATCCATTAGCAGAGAGGATAAGTGATTTGTATCTCTCTATTATAGACGATTCGTACTTTTATTTATTTATTATTATTTTTTAATTATTCCGCAGGTTGGTTGAGTTGAGTCACAACAAGTATTAACTTTCATTCGTTTCCCTTATAATATTTTCTAAAAATACAAATTGTCATGAGAGTTTTAGTGTGGAAAGATAATGTAATTATGAGAAACGTATGTACTTCGGTAATCATTTCATGTAGAAATGAATGTTTCAACAAATACATATCATATTTAATTCGAAATGTTAGATGAAACTTTTATTTCTTGATAAAATGATTACCGAAATCTACTTATTACACATAATTGCATTCTCTTTTCCATATTAAAGGGAGCGGAGTGGCTCAGTGGTAGAGCACTGAGTTGCCAAGCCGAAAATCCTGGTTCAAATCAAGCTGCTGGAAATACTTTTATTTAATCTGTTAGCAGACGGAGATGAAAACTATGGGATCTAGGACCCTCATGGGGCTCACCCAGCCTCTTTAAGGTTCTTGATCTTGGACAATTCTGCTGCTTGCACTTTTTTTTTTGGACGGTTTCTTACTGCTTAGAATATTTACTATTTTTACGATAAAGTTTACAAAACCTCCTTTTTCTTTTTCAACTTATTTTGTCCTCTTGAAGTTTCCATTCTGACAATTAACTGTTGCAAAGTATCGAATGTGAAAAAAACACATTTTTCGTTTTCGATTTTCGAAAGTTTTTTAGTTTTTCGACAATTAACTGTTGCAAAGTATCGAATTTGAAAAAAACACATTTTTAGTTTTTCGATTTTCCTTTCATAACTTTTAGAATTGATAATTGATATAAAATCGATATAGTCATCTGAGTTATTTACAATGACACATGCAAACTACTTTTTGCGATTTGCACTGATTTTGAATGAATATTATAATAACAGTTTTTTTTTTGCATTTGTATCGACGATGTGTCAATTCATATTTAGACTCAATATAAAATTAATTTTTAATGTAACTAACTTACGATTATTATCAGGTTCTTCCATTGCTCACGAATAGTTTCACCATTGAGCTACATCGAGTAGGATCAATCGACTGTGTAGTCGATCCCGGGTCGTGATTCAGATTGTGTGACTGGAAGGAAAATCAACAGTCAAACATTTGCGAATCAACCTCTCCAGTGATTCGCTTAATTGTCAACAGCCCTTGTGGTCCCAAACATGAACGTGCAATGTTCGTTGACAGCCAAGGGATGGTTATTTCGTAATTAGGATTGCTTTCGCGTTTGGGCCATTTGAGCGAGCATTTGTCTTTTACAGACGTGTTGAAGGATTTTATGTGAATTTTGGACAATGAGGAAATAAAGTTCGGCCGTAATCAGGAAATGCTTGTTATTATATGGACTCAAATTTATTTAACTTTTTTTAAAAATAGGTTTATTGAAATTTACAGCTATACTATAACAATAGAATAAGTGAATTTGTGTAAAGAATGTAATGTAAAGAAATTTCATTCAGACATAACCACAGGCAGTACTCAAATAATAAATTAAAAGTAAAAGGAATCAAGGCCATCTTTTCAGACGCCGCGCCGTGGAGGATTATCGCGGATTTAAGAAGTAGCTAGGTTTGAAACTAGGTTTGAGAGCGACTACATTATTTTCATGAAAGGATTGATCAATAGGATTTGGTTCGGGGCAGATCGGCAAATGGGACATCAAGGTACTGATGGACGACATTATTCGTAACAAACTAAGGAGCATTGAGTATATTCTGAAGGATTTTGGATCATAAGGATTGGATGGCTTAGTGGAGCCCCGAAGCTCTAATCCAAGAATTAGCCCAAACAGGTCTTATTGTAGTTATGTATGTGAATCTTTTGAAATTAATTGGAGCCTTTCGACTATATCTATTACATGTCGAAGTAGCCTGAAATTACGAGCTTTAGTCCAGTATTTAGTGTCTTTTTGTCTTCTATTTAGTTAGTGTCTTTTCAGTCCAACTTAAATTTACTTTAAATGGTGGATTGAATGGTCAGGGGGTGCGGTCAATGATAACACAAAAATTAAGAAAAACTTAATTTTTATTAATCGTGCCAACGTTTCGGCCTACGCTGTAGGCCAACTTCAGGGAAAATAGTGGGTGAGGTGACTTGTCACAACACTTATAACTGTCAACTGCAGTTAGTAGTTGCACAGAATATCCGGACAGTTGAATAAAGGAGACTTAATAATGTGGAATCGCAGAGCATGTCATGCACTTAGTTAATACAAAATTGAAGTGGTAGAGAATAAATATTAATTAAGTCAATTCTAATGATTAATGTCCCAGGGTTAATTAAGTCAATTATAATGGTTAATGTTCCTGAGTGAATTAAGTCAATTCTAATGGTTAATGTCCCAGAGTTAATTAAGTCAATTCTAATGGTTAATTTCCCAGAGTTAATCAAGCCAATTGTAATGGTCAATGTCCCAGAATTAATTAAGTCAATTCTAATGGTTAATGTCCCGCGGTTAAAGAAGTCAATTCTAACGGTTAATGTCCCGCGGTTAATGAATTCAATTCTAATGGTTAATGTCCCAGAGTTAATTAAGTCAATTCTAATGGTTAATGTCCAAGGTTTAATTAAGTCAATTCTAATGGTTAATGCCCCAGAGTTAATTAAGTCAATTCTGATGGTTAATGTCCCAGAGTTAATTAAGTCAATTCTAATGGTGAATGTCCCAAAGTCAGACCGAGCCACAGGTGGAAAGATTGGGTTAAGGGTGATCTTATGGGGTTGGATCTGAGTTGACGGAAGTATGTAAATATAAAGGTAACGGTATCGAGCCTTCGGGTTCGATAAATTTTTTTTTATTATAAAATTCTTTCCGTCTTTTCTTTTTTTCTATATTTCTTACTTCTATATGATATATTTCATCTCTTCTGTCTGTTCAATATTATATATCTATCATTCTTCTGTTCAAATTATGCTTGTTTTTCTTTTTGGCCTTTCATAAAAATTGAGCATTCTGAAGTTCCTTTATAGAGCCCGGATAAGCTCCAGGAGAGTCCTAGATGTAATTGGATCTACATTCGGCCGCTAACAGTGTAAGTAAAAGCCTATCAGCGAGCGGGATGTGGCGACTCAGTGTTCTACAACTGATCCACGCCACTCCCTCAACTAGCATACACCATATATTATTTCATAAAATTCTCCAAAAACTGTTATAAGTTTCTTCTCAGAAACCAATTTTCTTTACAAGTCGAAGGAAAAGGAAATCAATGATGGTACAAGTTATGTACCATTTTTTCCCTTTCTTGGTATAATAATTTATTCATCAAAACTGAAGCTATCAACGTTTTCCGATCGTCAACCCCCTAACAACAAACGTAATTAAAAAAAAAAAAGAAACCCTCAGAAAACAGAAAGGGCCACAGTCACCTTCTAAATGCATATTCATGGATGCTGAGGGCTTGGAATAATTTAGCCTCCAATATTGGATGAGTCACGCGGAAAGAATTAGGAAAACAAAGAAATCTTCAGATTCGCACAAAATTAAAGATTTTTCCAAGCGGACGAAAACAATGTCAATCGCTTCTTTCAATTCCTGCAAAGACTTTGCAATTTAACCAAAATCTTGTTTCAGCCTTTTAAAAAAAATATGGAAAATGTCCAATATTATTTATAGTATATGTAATTTCTATTGTTATGTTCAGAGTTTTTAAACTTCCGGATAAACGAAATCCGTAAGCCCAGTAACATTACCAGCCCTTCAATTAATACTATAATAAGCAATTCGATTATTGCTAAAATACAAGAAATGTACAAATAAATATATTTTTTTACTCGTTATATACACCAGTCGTTATAACCACTAACTAGCTCTATCGGGTAAATTTATTCACCAATATGTGTACCGACGTTTCAACCTACCTTGTATGCCATCTTCCGTGCAAATGGGAGAGGCGGCAGGGTGGACCGAGCAACAAACACTCCGTGTCTTTAAAATACTATAAAATATTTTCAACTTTTCACCGATTCAGCTACAGGACATAAACCAAAATTATGTTTGTTTGTTTGTTCATTTAACATCACTTTATGCTGCTATGGCTAATCGGACGATGCTACAGTGGGAGCTCTAAATTTTGCCTATCCAGGTTTAAATTTTTAACAAGTACCTGACATCGTACAGGCTCGGGACCCCCGTTTATACGATTTAAACCAAAATTAGATTCATATCAATGTAGATCAATCAATCTATCACTACAACACGTTCGGAAGTGTTGATTGGTTAGTTTCTGGATTACGTTAAGGGTTTTATGACATCAGAGTATAAGACATAGATTGGTGGTTTCGACATCAGGTTCACTAAACATCACTATTATTTCCTTTTTTAATTTCAAATAGTTTATTTTTTAATTAATTAAGATTTTATTATTAATAGGGAGTTGAATGGTTCAGTGGTAGAGTATTGAGTTGCTATGCCGAAAATCCAGGCTCACATCCAAGATGGCAAGACTTTTATTTAGTCTGTTAGCAGACGGAGCTGGATCATATGGGATCTAGGAATCTCCTGGGGCTCACCCAGCCTCTTGTAGGTGTACCAAAAATCTGGCTGTTGAGCGTGATCTATGACAAATAACCTCCCTGCAGAACCGTTGCCCATGAAACAGTACAGTCTCTACCATGTATTAAACCCCAGATCCGTTCACGGATTGTAGTGGTACAGGATTTTAGTTTTTAAACAGTATTTTAGAGACATAAGGATCGGCTTATCTTTCTTTTTTTCGTAGTTATATTTAGTTATTATAATTATTATAACATGAATATTTATATAAATCAACACCATGAAAACTGTGGTATGTTCGAGATCACACAATACCGCACTCCTATATGTGACACCATCTGCAACATTAGGAGTACCTAGATTAATAAGGTAAGGGGCATTAAGGTACCTTAAGGTAGTTTAAGTGTCCCTTAGGGTCGACGGTATCTTTGCTCTTCAGAGACAAAATCACTTTTTTTATTAGTTAGTCCTTTGAGTATCATCGAGTTCTGATTCCTGAATAATCATGAATGGTTTAAAAAAATATTTACTTCTGGGAAGTACTTAAACATTATTCGCATTTTAGAGTCTTTATTTGATTCCTAATTGTATTCTGATAATTATTTTATATAT
Source organism: Arma custos (assembly GCA_037127475.1). Classification (NCBI taxonomy): domain Eukaryota; kingdom Metazoa; phylum Arthropoda; class Insecta; order Hemiptera; family Pentatomidae; genus Arma; species Arma custos. The sequence goes on from CM073765.1 coordinate 57,093,542, forward strand.
ATATTTTTTTAAGTTTGTGTTGATTTATACATAGTTATGCCAAATTTAAGGTATCTGACGAGGCATTTATTTGAGGTGTTTTCGGTTATTGCCTACGTCGTTGTAATTGGTATGAAGAGTATTGTTAGTAATGAAAATAAATAAATAATGATAATAGCAATAAAAAAAGAAGTAAATGGACAGAGTATTTCCCAAGGGATGGCTCAAGGCACAGAACTGTAGTCGCGATAATTGCACCGTCTTTCGCTATCAGAATCCTTCAGTTCTCCCTTGGGGTGTAGTCTCCAGGATTATAGACCGTCCTCCTCTCTTACCTTCGAAATAAGTATTTTATTATTTAATATTAAATTATGTTAATGCATTTTAAAAAAGCAATATCTTTTCGAAATTATTTTAAACTGTCATGGCATAGAAAAAAATAAAAAAGACAGGCTTAAGAACGAAAGAAGTGAAAAATCAACACTTAAGTATAACTGTGTTTTTTTTTTTAATTCCTAAATCAGTTATAGTCTCATGACCGTTATCAGACCTATTTGGACATATGGAGTTGAGCTTTACTAAACCATCAAATTCATCTCGTATCCAATCCTTACAATACAAAATCCTTCGTAACATCCTCAATGCTCCTTATTATGTCACAAACGAACTCATCCAACATGATCTTAATAACTCATAAGTTGCTGATTTGGCCCAAACTAGATACCTATCCTTCCATGAAAAGCTCCTAGACACTTGAATCCGCTATAATTCTGGTACTGATAACATATACCTAATTTTCCTTATTGATGGAAAATAAAATTTACTAAATGCGATTGCCAAATATTAATTCTAGACTCCATAATTAACTTTGGATAATAATGTTGTCCGGGTAGAGGTAAACAAATAATTATTTAAATAGTGAAACAGTTAACTAGTAACTGATATATATCCCCTAACTCCCATCTTGACCATTCATCCCTGAAGAATAACTGCAACATGGGTCGAAACGTCTTTAAGGGGATATTCTATTTTTTTAGGAATATTTCCTTCTCCATATTTATTCAGTTAATTAATATTTATTTCTATATAATTACTCATATCATTATTTAGATTAACTTAAATTGAAATACACAAAATTTTATTCTCTTATAGTTATGTTATTTTCTTACACAAATCTTTTTCCCTACGATTTTGACGAAGAGCATTGCGTATTCTTTTCCAAATCCATTTGATGATCTTTTTCATATAATTTGATCTTTGGAATTATTCCAAACTTCTGGTATTAATTCACAGCTTCTTCTTATGAAGACATAAATTCCCAAAGTGTTATTCTGTTCATTTTAAGTAAACAATAGCAAAATGCTCGTAAATTATAGATCATTATTGGTATATAAAATAAAGAAATTGAAGTAGAAAATAAAAAAAATTAACAAGAAAATGATTAACGAGAATCGACTATGAAATAAAATTAAAAAGGTTGATCGTTTTGAAATACAAATTTAGAACATATCGCTATAACGTCACTTAAGCAATTTTCGTCAAAACTGAACTGAGTATGTTTATATTTTTTTAATAGTAATTAGTGAGATGTTTGATTTTACTTTAAAATAAAGTATAAAGCTGCAGTTTAAATATTATCATTTTATTTGTTTAGTAGAGAAGAACTATAAATTGTAATAGGATATTGAATTTTCAAATGCTTCTCCTGAAAAATTACATCATTTTCATAAGTGACCGCACCGTATGTGCGATATATTTCAGTATAAACTACGTGCTTTCGAAGCATAAAATGGATGCTCACAATCAATTTATTATATTACATTGTTTAAATAAAAGTGTTCTTTAATCAAACATTAATTATAACAGTACAAAACATGAAGAAAGAAAGGAAAGCCAAGCTTCAATAAACGTTAAACGCTTAGTCTGTTCTTCAAATTAAAAAAAATGATGATATGAAGGTTTTCTTCGATTCAGCAGTTTTGGCCTTTTTCTCTACGGGTTAGAAGAAAAAAATATACTTCGCATTCATGTAAGATTCAGCGGGTTTTTTGTTTCACACCTGACTTCTTATGAATTTTCACGTAGGTATCAATTTTATAGCATGGACCTAATTTTGTGAATAAAAAATATACATCTAATATTTTCGTTATGTACAAGTGTTAATTCATTACTGTAAACAAATCTAAGTAATCGATTCTAGGTAAGTAGTCAATTTAAAGTAATGGATTCTAGATTCGGTAAAACATAGAATCAATTGTTAATTATTATTTGCTGATGACATAACGCTTCTTGTAGATACTAAAGAAAACCTGCAAGAAGCAATGGTTGAGTGGCAGGAGGAGCTTCTGCATAAAAATAAATACTATACCACTACACCCCGTGAAGGGTCTTAGGTGACGTCCTAAATCACGCTAAACAGCCAGATTTTGGGTGCCCACTTTTAGAGTCTGGGTGAGCCCTAGGAGGTTCCTAGATCATATATAATCCATCTCCGGCTACTAACAAAATTAAAGTCTTGCCTGCAGCGGGTTTTGGACAAGGATTCTCGGCATGGCAATTCAGTGCTCTACCACTGAGCTACTCCGCTCTGCGAAAAGATATTGACTCTACCAAGTTAATCTAGAGAGGAGGAAACAGACATACAGTTCTACTCCAATGGAGAGCAAGAAATAGCACAAGAATAGAACAAGAAATTTCAAACAGAATAGTAAAAGATATATGAAGGTCAATTGTCAGATGCCATATTTCTCCCTACCTTCATGTACGGAAGTGGGAGTTGGTTCGCATCTCCGAATTGCCACAGTGGAAATGAAATACCTCCGCAGAGTCGCTGGGAAAACAGGAAGAGAACGGGTAGGAAATATACGAATAAGGCTTGGGAACATCTGCGTTGCATGATTCCTTGTAGAAACGGCAGCTGAGGTGGTTAGGACACACTTGCCGAATGAGTTAGGACTGAGACCCGAGGAAGGTGTTGAAGAGCTAGACTACAGGAACAAGACCACGAACTACGTATAGGTAATTTGTTCACAAGTTGGAGCTGGAAAGTGTTAAAACTGTGGAGCAGATGTTGCTGCTGGCACGAGACAAAAAGGCTCCTCCACACTGAAAGGTGTAGGGAGGAAGGGGAAAAATAAAAATAATCTTTAGTAAAGACGTGTCGTTGTAAATTGAACTATGTGAGTCCAATAATCCTTGGAGGTGCCGTTGTTCAGAAGAATGGAAATGGGAAACCCGGACCTGTTCTGGCTCCGTTATCGTCAATGATCTCTATCCTAATTATATCTGGATAGGCAAAGTTAGGACTTTCCCTGTATCATCGTCCAAATTAACATATTAGTATAATTTGTCGCGAAATCTATAAAGATATAGTAACAAGGTTTACCGCCAAGGAAGAAAAAAGGTTTTGACTCTTTAAGATTTAAATCTTTTTTTCCTCATGCAAAACTCGCCGTTTTCGCCTACTTCAACATTTACTGGACAAACGTTCAAAGCTCTCAATTAATTAGAAAAGACTCATTTACATGACAGTTATCATACTTATTTGGACATACGGAGTTGAGCTTTGGGGCTCTACTAAACCATCCAATTCATCTCGTATCCAATCCTTACAATCCAAAATCCTTCGTAAAATCCTCAATGCTCCTTATTATGTCACAAACAAACTCATCCATCATGATCTTAATATCCCATATGTTGCTGATTTGGCCCAAACTAGATACCTATCCTTCAATGACAAGCTCCATACACACTTGAATCCGCTAATCTCTCAACTTGCTTCCCATACTTTTCCTGATAACCCTTCGAGGCTTCTGAAAAGAAGATGGCCTCGAGACCTTCTACTATAGAACTTTATTGGAGTGCTACCGATGGGTAGTTTCTCCACAAGTGTTTTGTTTTCATGTCATTTCTTCATATAAACAAATTTATGGATATTATTACTATATGTAATATTATTGCAGTTGTAAAAATCAATAAATTAATCTAAAAAAAAAATCTTTTTTGTTCAATTATTTGATATTATTACGTTTCGTTAATGACAAATTATTCCTGGTTTGATTACTAAAAATGGACGGGGTACTATGGACTAATACAACCTATGAGGATCTTCGGTTCAGTACAAGGTAGAGACTGTACTGTTTCAAGGACAACGGTTGTGCAGGGAGGTGATATGTTCAGAATAACGCTCAACCGCCAGGTTTTACTCCGATTGAGTATCCACTTTTAGAGACTCGGTGAGCCCAAGGAGAGTCTAAACATCGCGCGACTTTTAACAGATTAAATTATTTATATAACGCAGCCGGATTTGGACCCAGGATCATCGGCAGGGTAACCCAATATGAGTATACTTACAAAACCTATTTACTCCCCAAGTATATAATAAATAAATAAATTAATCTCCTGTGTATTGTAGCCGAGAGTTAATTATGTTGAGGGATGGGCTATGAATATTTTGAGTTAATAACACCTAATACCGGTGACTTTGTTAGGGCCGACTCAATACAAGCCTCCAAACAAAGTGTGTATGTGTGTGTGGGGGGGTGTGGAGCGGGTCGGATGATTTGCATAAAGGGGCCCCAACTCTTGCTATAAATGATAAAAGTTTCAACTTTCGTAAAGCATTAGCATAATTTCCAACTGCCTTGTTTTTAGACAGCGTCCCGTGTTTGGGTCCGCTTCTAAATGGAAATTAGATGTAATATAGGCTGGAAGTGTATGGATAGTCTTCGAACAAAGTGGAAGACTTTTTTTTATGAAGTGGGAGAAGAAGATTATTTAAATATTTTACGAATTAACAGCTTTTTTATTCCATTTTATGAAAATTTGTATCTGTTCCACAGGTTGTCGCTTAGAGTTAGGTCTGAAGCTTTAACATTTGCTTCATATATTAATATTTTCCGAAAATATAGGTTTTCCTGAGGTTTAATATGGAAAATAGAATGTAATTAATGGGTAATTTATAGATTTCGGTTATCATTTCATCAAGACGTAAAAATTTTAATGAACGTTTCGAAGTATATGCGATGTATGTTTGTTGAAACCTTTATAGGTGAAATGATTATCGAAATATACATATATACAATAATGAAAATTTAAAACTTGTTGTGACTCAATTCAAAGCGACAACCTGTGGAACTTATACCGAATAACACTATATAAATAATGACAATCTAATGATAAAATAACATGTGAAGCTCTATTTACTGAATAAAGTTGGCCAAGATAAAATAAACGTTTCCTACATAGTCTTTCCTGTTTAACAATTTCTACACAATTAAAATTATATTATTCTGTCCTTTATCCCCCGTTGTTTTAACTTTGAGTTATTAATTGTCCTTTTATTTTTATAATTATTAATAAAATTCCTTTTGAGTTTAGTGATATTTTTTTATAAAATGAATATGAAGAGGAGTTGCTTAATAGTCGTTCTTAAGTTAATTATCTGTTCAGGGTTCGTCTGCAGCTGTTGCAGATTTTTTTTTATCAGCTCTAATCAAAACGTTATGTGAGAGGGAACGAAATCGTTCTAGGAACACTAATTTCTTTTTATAAATCCCGAGTAATAAAAAGTAACAGTAATTTACTAAAGATATACTAATTACGATAGTGAATATTTTATTTATTATTTTAATTATAGTTGCCGGAATAGTTTAATGTCTATAAGGAGATAGAAGCATCTCAAGTAGTAGGACTCTGAACTTCTAATTTTTAGACTAGGATTCGCATATGGGTAGAATTTTTTCACTATTCCTCGTGGGGCTCTACCAGCCCTTTTAAGTCATTTAATATGTAAAACACATATGACTTTATTGATATAGAAATTATTAAATTATAAAAATATAAGTATGTAATTATTTAAATTTTGTATCTAATTCGTTGGTTTTATTATTACTAACATCAAAATTTTCCGTTTAAGCTTTTAAAAACGTTTTCATAAGTGAATAGCTGCATTTATAAATATTTTTATTAAAAAACTGCAGTAACTATATTTATATATGTATTTTATTGTTCTTTTTTGTTTTTCTTTACGTAAGTCAACGAGATCCCGATTAAAGTAATGTTCAATGAACATTCTTCCCTGTGTTTGTTGCTAATTTAACATCAACATTACCTCATTTTGTTAAATCATTCTTTGATATATTTCTTAGCATTGTAAAAGAGGAAAATAGGATTGAAGTCTCTGCTATTCAATTGTTCAAAAATGGAAAAGCGTTATTGGGAGGATAAATGAAGTAATGCACAGTAATTCGACATCACTAAAATTATATGTGTTAGTTTTAAGTTTGAATATTTATATCACATTTAGGCAGATATTAGTAGTATCGGGATCGAACCTTCGGGTTCGCTAGCCATTACTACTATTATTATTATGTAATAATAATAATTAAAAGTCAAATTTTATAATTTAGGAAGAGATTAGTCACAACATTGACTATAAATACCGACGCATTAAGTGTCTAAAGCAGCCGGCAATTGTATTATAAATAGATGACATCTCTACAAAGCAACCATAGCCTTCAGAGGCGTGAATCGATCCCTACCGTCGAATAGTCACTAATTAAACCAGCAAAGCACTTACCTTGTCAAAGCATCCTGTCCCCTTCAAAGCATCAATAATTTTGTATGGTTGTAAGTTACTAATGCTACGAGCGATACGAAACAGTGATTCTAAGCAAGTTATAAAAAATAATAATTATAGTGAAATAAATGGTATCTAACCAACTTCAGTGCACTCTGTTAATATATTTGGGGTTGTATCAAATCTAAGTAACGAAAGAATTCATAAAAGGATAATAAGATTCCTAGGGGTGGACGGAGGCGTAAATGAGAGGATTGCGTTTAGGATGATCTAACGGATTAGAGTTTGCTTAGTAGCCTGTGTACAATTGTCAATCATTTAAGAATAAAAAATCATCACCTCTACACCCCAGTAAGTGTTTTGATTCAGTAGGCGGTAGAGACCGTATTATTACCGTGCTATTTAAAATACAAACCTTAAGCGACAGATTTTTCTCTTAATTAAGAGCACCCACTTTTAAGACCACTTAGAGGCTGGGTGAGCCCAAAGAAGGCCTACAGATGCTACAGTTAAATAATTTATCTATTATAGCCTGAATACGGGGATACCCCCACCCTTGAGGTTTTAATACTGTTTTTATTATTATTTTATTATACGATCGATCCACTCTGATTCTTACATATTACCAGTGCATCCCTTCGCCAGTCTTATCACGTTCCAAATTGCGCAAGTTTTTTCCTGTTTAATACTGTTATTATTATTATTAATATTCTATACTTTGCAAAAATTAGAATACAAAACCAGTGCCAAATAAGGAATAATGAAAAATGAAACCTTGGGTTACGAATAATCCTGGGTGATGGAAATCCTATTCTAAAACTAGCCCCTTAACTTGTGTAACGTAGATAAAGTGAGTTTAGTAAATTCCTAAGTTTTAAGAAAGACTGGAAAATCTTACTAACTTAAAAAAATAAATAAAATTCTAGGATCTCCTGAGGCAATTAAATGTGGAATATTCAATTTTATAAAACTATTTAAATGTATTGAATGTATTTTATTAAATTAATATTTTGTTTATGATTTATTTTAATTTATTATACGAGTATTACTTATGTGTTAGTTAAGTTTATATCTCAGATCTGTATATAAGAGTTTAGCTGTGTATATCTTTATTTTCTATCAACCCACATACATATAAATAAAATATATAATGCAGGAAATATTTAAAATAATTTTTAACAGTCTGAGGTTTCTGGATAAAGGAGGAATCTATGAGCCTCCTAGGACTCTTGAATAATTATTTTTAAAAACACGAAAGAAAAAGTTTAATTAATTGTTATAGGAAGTGCTGACTCGATGTAATAATTTTAAATAACTAAATTAACTAAGGGTTGTGAAAACAGAGAAAAAAATCCGAAAAACAATTTTATTTCTGCAAACTTCTTCATATCCATTGGCCATAAATCGAATTTATTTAATTATAATAAATTATTGCATTTAGCTATCAAAAAAAGACACTAAAATTTTCATCTTCGGAGTAAAATAAGTTAATGACTTATTTCGTAAATGAGTATTCCATGTGATGTTAAGCATTTTTTATGAGATAACTTTAGCAACAGAACTAGCGTTTAACAATTCAAATTTAATTACCTAAAATTAGGTAATAAGGTTCTGTTAAATATATAAATATGTTATTGCATGTTAAGTCGATTTTTTTTACGGTATATTAGAAACTATGAATATGTATTTTTAAAATGATAAATGAAAGTATTTTAAACTTAATAATTTTCCTATCCCCTCTACTCGGTGAGCATTGAACCTGCACTTCGTACCCTAGCCTCTAGTCAGGTCCCAACTCCGAAACTGTTCACTTCGACGGAATGTATTATCTCATTATTATGCATATATTTAATGAAAGAAAGAACTCAATTAAATTTTTAGACCATTTCTTAACGTAATCTAACTTCTTGTCATGAAATTATAAAATGAGGTATAGATTAAAATATATTTTTTTTTATTATTGGCATTGGAGTGCTACCGATAGGTAGTTTCTCCACAAGTGTTTTTTGTTTTCATGTCATTTGTTCATATTAGCAGATTGACTTGATGTAATGTTATTACAGTTGTAAATATCAATAAATTAATCTTAAAAAAAATATTAGATGGTAAATAATTTTTTTTATTTATACATTAGAAACTATGAATATGTATTTTTAAAAAGATAAAATTCTTTAAAATGTACGTAAATGTTAACTATTTTCCTATCCCCCTCTACTCGGTGAACATTGAACCTGCATTTCGTACCCTAGCCTCTAGTCAGGTCCCAGCTCGGAAACTGCGCAGTTAGCTGCAATTTATATTTTCATTATTATGCCTAACTTTAAACGAAATATAGACCAAAAATAAAGTTTTAAATGTTTTAGAAATATAATTTATCACCTTAACCTAAAATTATGTAATGAAGTACTGTGTATTTAAATGTTAAATGTTTAAAAAGTATTTAAAATTTAATAATTTTCCTATCCCCCTCTACTCGGAGAACATTGAACCTGCACTTCGTACACTAGCCTTTAGTCAGGTCCCAGCTGCGAAACTGTTCACTTTGCTGCAATTTATTATTTCAATATTATGACTAAAATTAACGAGATAAAGAAATCAATTACAGTATTAAACTGTTTAGTAATATAATGCATCATCTTCCTCTGAAATTATAAAATGAGGTACTGTTTAAAATATATATTTTTTATATTATTGCATGGTAAATAATTTTTTTTATATATACATCAGAAACTATGAATAAGACTTCTTAAAATGATAAAATTTCGTTAATAGAGTACATCAATTTAATAATTTTCCTATCCTATCTACTCCGTGCGTTTTCACTTGAAATTAGAAAATGAGAGAATAATTCTGAAATAATTAATGTTATTTCACTAGAACATGATTAAAGATTTTTGAGATTTTATTACTACCCAATATAGATTTAAATGCTTTAATAAATTGTAGTTTATAATTGAAATATGTTTCTAAAATCCATTTTATTTTCCCTCTTCTTTGAACATTGGACCCTACAGGTCTGTGCAGGCTCGAACAGCTGTACTTTTTTCTCAGTTCTGGCCGAGCTGTGAACCGATGAACATCGAAGAAATTGTTATAGTCAGTGCTTCTAAATTCATTATATTTTATCTAAAAAGTAAACCATTAAATCAACCGAATAAAGAAATAGCGGAAATTATCATTTTAAACGCAGAAATAAAGTAATCATTTATCTCACAAGTAATTATAATTTCCAGTTATATTAAAACTTTCTTAATGGGAAACACTTGATCAAGTAAACTGATGGTTAACAGTTTTCTTAATATATGCACTATAATTTAAAAATTATTTTATTAAGGGCAGTTTTTATTTCAGAATATATTCTAGGGAGCTATGTTATTGTCAATCTACTTTGAACATTATACCCGACAGGTCGGTGCAGGTTCGTATCTAGTACTCCGATATCAGTTTTGCCTGTGCTGTGAACCGATGAACATTGAAGTAATTGTTATAGTTAGTGCTTCAGTGTATCAATACTATTTCATCTAGGATTGAATAATTAATTCAACCGAGAGAACGAATAATGGAAATTATCATTTTAAACGTCGAAATAAGGTAATAAATTAAAATAATTAATATTTCACGTTATATTAACCATTTCATAATTAGAACAATTGTACAATTGTTTAACAATCTTGCTATTGTATATAATAAAATTTAAAAATTATTCTGTTTTTGTATCAGTGCAGTTTTTACAGAATATATCCAGTGTATTTCATCTACTTTTGAATCATTAATTTAAATATCTGAAGAAATAACGGAAATTAAACGTAGAAATGAGGTAGGAACTTCACAAGTAATTAATGTTTGGTAGTATAAAAAAACTTTCCAATTGATAACGCTTGAGCAATTAAACTGTTGGTTAATAATTTCCTTATTATCAGTACTAAAACTCCAAAATATTCTATTAAGTGCAGTTTTTACATCAAAATATATTGTAGGAAACCATTTTATATTCCGTCTATTTGAACATTGCACCCGACAGGTCTGTGCATGTTCGTGCCTACTGCCTCGTGCTTAACATTGGTCGAGCTGTGAACCGAAGAACATCGAAGTAATTATTCTAATTATTGCTTCTATATTAATTACATTTCATCCACAATTGAAACATTTATTTATCTAACTGAACGAATAACGGAAAATTTCAATATAAACTTTGAAATAAGGTAGCAACATAAATGAATTAATACTCGTTATATTAACCATTTCTTAATAAGAACACTGGCAAATCTAAAATTGTTTGATGATTTTCCCATTATATGTATACAAATTTAACAATTAGTCTATTAAATGCTTCTTTAAGTTAAAATTTTAAAAGATTTTTAAAAATGTTGGTACTTGTGTCTTAACGTAGCCCTGGTTACTTTTGCCTACTTGTTCGCATGCGCGAACAGTTACATTTTGTAACAGTTACCTTCTAATTATTGGGTTAACAAAATTATTAACAATTAGAAATCAAAAGAATTTATTGAAACATGGAATATAATAATAATAATGAATAATTAATTAAACAACAATAGTTACTATATAATTAAATAATAATAATTTCTGAGTCCCACTTTCTGACTACATTGATTTAAATTGCACTTCCAAAAGAAACGTTCACCACAATAAAATTTCATTTCATGTGAATTGCTACATTTTCTTTGTTTTGGTAAAATATTTCGCTCCTGCAAAAATATAATAGTTTGTTCTTCTGTCTGGCAAATCCCAAATACGCATCATTTTACACTAATTAAATAAATAAATAAAATAATAACAATGAAAAATCTATAACAAACTAGCAAACAAACAATAAACAACAAATAACAAACAATATGAAACAATAAATCACCGATAATCAAAACTCAGTTAGCAAGAAGAAACAGAACAAATCAGCTATTAGAAATGTAACCGTTACAAAACGTAACTGCTCGCGCATGCGAAGAAGTAGTCAAAAATAACCAGGGCTGCGTTAAGACACAAGTACCAAAATTTTAAAAAGCCATTTTATTTTCCCTCTACTTTGAACATTGTACTCTATAGGTAATGCTTTTTAAAATTGTAAGTAAAAGGTAATGCTTTTAATTGTTATATATGATACCTAAAAATTATTCATTTCTCAATTCAAGGATTCAAATAATATTTTTCGTACAAATTTTGTTTTGTTTTTACATATTTTAGTAAGCTGTGAGCGAACATTTTATTATTTTTAAGTATTATAGGTATAACTTTTTGGTTTAAATTATTAGTGATTAAATAACATGAACAATTATCGCTCTATAACATTCCGATGTTAGTGATTTAATCCACTCACAGCGGCTTCATAATGAAAATTAATTAATATGTTTTGTAAATTGTGTTGACCCGGTAACTGTCGTAGAGCAATAGTCATGCATCGAAATGAGAAAGCGGTGTGGTCTATTCCCTAATATTTAATTTAATTATAATTGAATACATTTATTGAACAAATAATTAATGTGTATTTTATATATTGTTTAATTAGTGGGGTACCGGCTTGTGGCGGACTCTATTGTTCCAATTGTATAATTTGTCAAATTACTGGAACTCCCATTGTATAGTTGTTGTATTGTTTACTTTTCGATTTATGTATAGTTTTATTGTTTATTTCAAAACGCGTTCTTGTTCAGTATACTTCAGTTTAATATTTTTATTACACAATTTTGTGAATTTTTTGTACTCTGTCTTCAAATGAATATTTTTTATTTTACTGTAATTTTTAAACTGCCTTTATGAATGAATTTAAAATTTTCGCAATTTCTTTTTAGTATAATTATTTCTTATATCCAGTCCAATAATTTGGTTTATATCAAACTAAGAAAATTAGGAAAGTATTACTTTGCTAGTGATTACTTAGTAATATTCACTTTGTAACACGCACATAGCAGGTGTATTTTAAATTTATTACACCCTGAAATTTTTTTTTTTAATAATTGCGAAATATACCGAGCGTTTATAATTAAAATTGTTATTAAAATACACTTTTGCGGTTTTATTTATAGTTGATTGGTAGAAAAAAAATCAAGTGATTTTTATAAAATTTCTTACAGAAAAATATTTATTTAATGGATTCTTATCATTATTTATGGTTTTAATTATAAGTGAACAAAAAAATATCTTCGTTTGTCTGTGTGTGGGTGTATATATATATATATATATATATATATATATATATATATTTAAGATATATACACACACATACATGTGTATAATTATATTCTTGATTTTTGGAACCCACTCCCACCTAGTATCCACTATGCTTCTTCTTATCCAAATTAAAAAAAAAAACCATTTCTTTTCTACATCTCTCAAATTCCCATCGGTCTTAATTATTAGCTTATATCCATAAGATATAACTAATGACTTCTAGTTTATTATTTTATAAATTGTATTTATTTATTTTGCTAGGTTAATTCTTGTTATTTTTTCTCAAAAAAATCTGTACTTTACTGAGCTTTTTTTCTTCACCGCTTCTATACTGAGTTAAGTAAAATCTATCAGTAGGCATTCGACAGACAATCAGCCCATTTCGTATCTTGGACTGTTGTGCTCGTTCTCCAGATATACTGCTGCCCTTAAAAATCAATTCCTTTTCTTCTTCAAGATAAAAACCTCTTCTGTTTCAAGCAGTGATGGAATGGAGTAGTCAATAAATCCGCTTCTCCTCAAGGGAGGGACACTATACAATCCTTTACAACGACAGTTTAAATGAAAAATGTTGCGGGAGAAGGTCCAAACATCAGGGTCACTGAGTTCATATATTCACCAAAATAGAAAATTAAAAGTGTCAAATTGAAATTAACTCTTTTTTTCTCTCTCTCTCTGATTTAATAATAGCCAAGATTTGACAGTCATGCCATGTATTTACTTTTGTATCTAAAAAAAATAAAAGTCGTGTGGTAATTTATGTATTTTAATTCATATATTATAAATCAATGCTAAATTTATGTAATATGAGATAAATACGCATATTATATTAAGTATAATATTAGATTAAAAATAGATGTAAGTGGGTCCAGTAAATTGTAGGGAATGAACTATTTCTAGGACAACAGTTATGCAAGGAGTCAATTTGTCCGAGGTACGCTCAACCTTTTCAACTTTTTTTTGTTGGAAGGACGCTCAACATTTTTCTCCCTATTAAGAATACCCACATTAGTAGGGACTGATTAAGCCTCAAGATGATCTGTAGGTCCTGATCCATCCAAGGCTTTTAATATATTTAATAATTGATCTGCCAAAACTGGATTTGAACCTGGGGCCTACAGCATAGCAACTCATCACTCTGCATGGAAAAGAGAATACAAATAGTGATAAGTAAATTTTGGCAATAATTTCATCAAGAAATAAAAGTTTCAGCTAACTCTGTTTCGCAGTACAGATGCTGTGTTTGTTGAAACGTTCATTCCTAGATGAAATGATTACCGAACTATACGCAATTCCCATAATTATATTCTCGTTTCCATACTAAAGCTAATGATAAATATTATTTTTGTAAAATATTAAAAGGGAAACGAATGAAAAGTTAAAACATGTCGTGACTCAGCTCGAAGTGACAACCTGCGGAACTGTTACCCATTTTATTTGTATTGGTTATTTTTTCGCTTATTGTAAATTTATTTTTAGTCGGTACTTCTATGGTGTGGTTTACTTGACTTTTTGTACGTAAGTAACTATTCTATTGTTACTTAATAATAAGTAACAAGTTGCGAAGATCGTGGTTAATTAGCCAATAGATAGATGGTTATAATTGATATGATCATAGATTGAAGAGTTAAAATGCATAAATAGGGAAACATATGTAATAAAACAAAATAAAATATTAACAAATATATAACATCTAACAATTAAATAAAAGATATAAATTAAAAAAATAAAAATTGTTATAATAACTGAAATATTAAATATGCGTATATTGATTTATGAACTATACAAGGCCTTAATTCAATTAAAGCATTATTTTTATTATTATTATTAGATGCTTTAATTGATATCATATATTAAATTTTTAATTGTTGTTATTTATTGTTTTGTTTATTTAACGTCACTTTATGCTGCTTTGGCTTATCAGACGATGCTACAGTGGCAGCTATAAATTTTGCCTATCCAGGTTTAATTAGGATAGGGATTTTTAACGAGTACCTGACATCGTACAGGCTTGGGATCCTCGTTTAACGTCCCTACTGAAGGACGGCGTAACTAAGGATGTTTCACTCTCTTAAAATAATCCTAATTCCACCTGCCGGGCTACGAACCCGCGATCTTGGGCTTAGTAGTTGTTTTGTGTATACATTTATATTTATCTATATATATTTTAGAGATAAGAAAAAAAAATTAGCACTAATCTATTTCTGAGACTTGTTTGAGGAAGTCTATTTGTAATATGTAAAAAACAATAATATCATATTCTTTATATCCTTCGAAGCACAACTAAATTCATTTAATCTTTCCTTAGTGTGATATCCAGAAATCCCTGTAACATTACGCACTTGTCAAGAGGAATGGAAGTTTACTTAAGTCATTTAACTTAATTGTCAGGGATGTGATACAATTTTAGGGCTTAGGCACCTAAGCGCTTAAATAGCTAATGAAAGTTACGAAAGGTTTAAAGGAAGGTACATATGACTCGTCAGCGCGAGGTAATTGTAGCTATTATAACTTTCCTAGCTAATTTGGTAACAATTTAGAAGCAATTACCGTTAACTAATTTTAATTGCTAGTATTTAAATTTAAACGAAAACGTTTACGATTGTCGAAGAACTTGTACTTTTTGGGACGATTCTTCAAATTTATCATTGGACTGTTCTTAAACGAGATGAAATATTTTAAAATAAATTCTTTCTTTCAATTTTCGTAAAAAAAAAAAAAAAGAACCTCTACATCTTAAAGGTCTTTTGGATTCAGTAAAGATAAAGACTGTACTGTTTCTAAGCCAAAATAGGGAGATAATTTGTCCGATTTCATGCTTAACCACCAGGTTTTCCCACAACTTAAGGTAACACAGTTTAAAGAGGCTGGGTGAGCCCAAGTTAGGGTCTGCAGATCCTACAGGTTTCATATGTGACTAATGGCAGAATAAATAGTTTATTTGCGTTTGCTGGATTCGTACCCGAGACCCTAAGTGCAGCAACTCACTACTATGTTTCCAATAAAACATTAACATGATAATAATGAAGAAATATATAAATTAAAAAATATCAAAAGTTGCAAATTTAATTAAGATGGTGCCTTATGAAATTTTATGAACATTTCACTACTAAAAACTAGAATGATTATTAAGATAGTATGACTGAAATGAGGGAGTGGATTAGCTCCATTGGAGAGCGCTGAGTTACCGCGCCAAAGGGCATGGTGGTGGCAGATTTTAGTTAATCTGCTAGCGACCGGCGATGGATCCTTTAGAATCTAGGACTCTCCTGGTGCTCACCCAGGCACTATACAGAGGTTGACCAAAATTGGGGTAAAAATCAGGCGGTTGGTTGTGATATTCGACAAATCACCTTGCTGTACAATCGTTGGCGTAGCAACAATACATTTTCTGCCTTGTGCTGAATCCATGGACCTTTATAGATTGTAGTGGTACCATTTATTTTTCGATACAGAAAATAATTTTCTTAATTTAATCCCCCATTTAAAAATTCTTGGTTTCGTCTTTTTTCTCGAATATAGGCTCTAAAAATTTAAATAAGAAGATATACTGAGCTTATGAGTATCTTTAAATTATTAATTAAAGTATTTTTGGAAATTATTTATATTGTAGTCAGTTAAATTAAGGGAGAATGAATATTAAAAAAATACCGAAATTCTGTTTTATAAGCTAACTACTTAAGAATTAGGAAGCTAACGAAGTAGCTTGTTAAAACAGTCTCTAGTTTCCGTTTAAAATTGACGGTTGATTTGATAAAGTCAATTTGCCTCTGCGTTGGGGGGAATTTATTGTTAGAACAGAACATCAATTATTCATCGACTTTTAAGACAAAAGCGGTACTTTTAATTAATTGAATACATAGAAGAATAAATAATAAAAACTTTTAAAACATTTTTTCCATGTTTAAACATAGTTGAGTTATATGATTATTACATTAAGAAAAAATATAGTTTTAGTTTTAGTCAATATATAAATTAAATAAATTTTTAGGTTCCACTTAACTTGGAACATTAAACATACATATTTTTTGGATAAATTAGAAACATTTTTTTATAATTTTAATAGCACTAACTTCCTTGTTGGAAGTAATCAAAATGAACATTTGTTAAATGCATAATTTTAAAAAAAATCAAAGATTCCCATATTTGATCTAGGGACTGATTAAAGGCCTTCTTAAGCTTGCTGACCCCGACCTGCCATAATGCATGGATCTGGACCTTTCGTCACGGTCCTCGAACATGACTGTTACTCAGTGTGAAGTTGACTGAGATGAATCGACTCTAATGTGCTGGTTATGGAGTTTTAAAAGCAATGATTTGAGATATCCAATCTCCTCATCCAGGCCTCTTTTAGATAGTCTCCGCACCCACAAGTATGTGCATTGCCTATTACGCTACACATAGTGAGTTCGAATGGGGGTGTCGATGTTTCTCGAGTACTCATAGAGTATGTGAGAAATTTTCCTCTTAAGGCCATATAGTTTCAATCTTATTTGATTTCTTTTCTTGATCAACTTGTCACTTGAATTTTGAATGCAGATCACCTGGTATTGGATATCCTCTTGCATAATTCCTGCTATTTTCATATATTTCATACTTTCGCCAACAGACGTTTTGTACCGACAATGTTTTTCATAATATTCAACTCACTGAATTCATCCTTTTGATGTGTGTAAATCTAAGTATACGTTAACCCATTAACCTATACTATAAATAATTAAATATAACCAACTTTACTATTATTTTTCAAATGGTTAAAAATAAACAATATTTATTAAAACAATATTTTTGATAATTACAAACTTTGAATAATAAGCTGATGTAACAAAATAGAAAAATATTTGAATTTATAAAAATAAAAAAAATCGTTAAATTAATGTTCCGTATATGCATTAGTGGCCGTAAATGGGTTAATGAATACTGTTATGAATTTGATAGTACTGTATCATCTCTTGTTTGGTTTTAGTCGGTAATCTTCATCTACCAATTTTGGACCGGAAATTTTTTTTATAGCATCTTTTTATGAATAATTTTTATTTGTTAAAGATCAGTGTTTCAGATCCAAAGAACCGTTCTTGTTTTATGATTGCGTTAAATATAGATGTTAGTATAAGTTGACCTTAAATATAAGAGGAAAACTTTTTTCCATACCAATATCTTTCATTACATTAATTTTTATTACTCTATTATTATTATAATTATTATATTACTCTACTACTTTTTTTCGAATATTCACTCGATTAATTTGTATTACTGTTTATTACTTATTCGATTTTACTCATTAACGTTCCCTCCGTTTTTATATTAGCCTTAGATTTCTCATTTTTTTTTTTTTATTAAATATTTTATCACTTGATGCCAACATGCATTTTTATTCTTTACTGTGTATCATTTTTGTCTGTATGTATCTTGCGTATTTAGTCCTGAAGAAGACCTGCAATGTGGGTCGAAACGTTGGCTTTAAAATAAATAGTTTTCCAAAAAAAAACAAAAAACACCCGGACTATTTTCTTCCTCATAAAGGAATATAAGTCATCCATAACGACCATAATGTCCCATTTGTTGCTGATTTGGCCCGAACCCGGTATCTACCCACTATCTATTAGTTACAAACCTAGCTTCCTCTTCAATTCCCGACAATCCTCCGAGGCTTCTGAAAAGAAGATGACCACGTGACCGTCTTAGTTGAACCTTGATTTGAATACTACCAGTGGGTAGTTTCTCTACTTGTCATTATCACGTCATTATGTATCACTTGTCTTATTTACTTGTTGTATTATTGTAATATAGTTGTAGATATCAATAAATAAATTTAAAAAATATACAGTCCTTGGCCATATTAATGTGACCACTGGATAGATTCGTTCTTGTTACATGTTTGCATTATCTTTTTGTATGCGTAATGATGTAAATCGAGTTTACATATTAGTTTTATGGGTAAGTTAGTTATCTGATAATAATATGAAATTGAAAAAAATAGTTTCGAAAATAAATCATTAATTTTTTTTAATATTTTGTGGTGTCACCCTATTTACACCATATTTTACATATTGATGAAAAAAAAACTATCAAAATAGTTAAAATACATGATACAAATAATAAATCAATAATAAACTTACCGAATCCGACTTGTATTTAATGAAAAGGAAACAGTAAAACGAAATGGCTGTACTAAAACCAATGCTGCCATTACTAAAAAAAAATACTTTAAAAAAATTATAACAGTGTTGCCATTACTCAAAATAGCAATTTCTTAAGACACGCGAAAGTATATAAAAAAAATGAGGAAAAATCAAAAAGAAATTAATCTTTCTTGGTGGTCACATTAATATGGCCAGGGACTGTATATACAGAGATATACATACCCAATCAATTGGATGCCTTTTGGAGTAATTCGAGCATTGACTAAGTTTAATGGAATGTACCTGAAGAAGTATAGCAGCTAATCGATTGGAGCGTAGGATGGAAGGAACAAGACGAGACTATTAATCTCCCACAAGGGTTATCCCCTGAAATGTTTTGCGATGGTGAGGATCCCCAGAGATCCGTGATGAGGGGTTGGTCCCCGGAGGTGTAAAGGTTTTTGTCACTCGTCTCCGATCTTTTTCAGGTCGGATCTCATGCCAGCTCTGGGATCAGTGATAAATCGTCGTCTCGACTTATGAATATATTACTGGAAATTTATTCATGATTGCTGAGTATGCAGGTAACTCGGATAAACCGATGGTAAAAAGAAATAGCCTCGTAGTTTTTCAGGTTCGGTCAAAAGAAGTATTTAGATGAACCTCCTACCATTCTCTCAGCAACTTTGATTATTATAAAATAAGGTAACAACAAAAAAGATCTTTGTAAGGAACATATAAATATAAGTATAGAAATAAAAACCCGTACCACTACAATCCATGAAGGTACGTATTAGACATTGTTCTGTTTCTTGGACAACGGTTGTAAAAGGAGGTGATTTGGCTCCCAATTAACGGTACCCATTAAATGTCCATACAGGTGATTCATACAAGTGAGACACGTTCATTCTTCAGGAACGTAAAATTCCGTTTTATGTCCGAATGTTAATTTAAGAAACATTACTGATTGAAATTTACAAGATTATTATAACAATAGAAAGAGTAAATATGATACCTAATGACATTGGTATAAACAAAGAAACTACCCATTGGAAGTACTCAAACAACAAATTCAACATAGTGGTTCACGAGAGACCATACACCTCGGAAGATTATCGAAAATTGAAGAGGAGGCTAGTTCAGATTAGATAGGGAACGATTTGTGCCGTCTATAATATCGAATTATAGATTTAGAAATCTCTTTTCATCAAATATTTATAGAAAAAAAAGCTTTTAAATCGTTTGTAAACAGGCTAAAAGCATTCTTTGCCTGGACCACCAGTGTTGAGGATTCGAAATAATACTCTATTCTTGACCGATCGTAGACCTGAGATTTTCTAGTAGAGTTATATATATCCAAAAACCGAAGCGTGGATTATCTGAACGTTCAATTAACCAAATTGGCTTCGCATAAAAGAAACAATTAGAGGTCCACATTGCGACACTTCGAAAATAAGTTTGAAGAGTATCTTTTATTTTATTATTCAACGAAATTTACAACTGTGTTATACTAGTACAATAAGTAAATAGGATGAATGGTACACATCGTCATGAATAAAGACAAGTAGAGAAACTGCCAGTGATAGTACTCAAATAAATACTTCAACTAAGGTCACGAGGATTATCGGGAATTGAAGAGAATGCTAGGTTTGAAACTAGTGGGTTTGAGTGGAAATAGAGTTTGTCATGAAAAGATTGATATCGGATTCGGGCCAAATCAGCAATAAACGGTACATTAAGGTCATTATGGATTACTTCGTTCGTAACAAAGTAAGGAGCGTTGAGGATTTTACGAAGGATTTTGGATACGAGAGGAATTCGATGGTTTAGTGGAGACCCAATGTTCTACACCATAAGTGTCTAATAATTGTCATCAATTGTCAGAGTCTTTCGCAATTAATTGGGAGCTTAAAGTTAGTTTGTCTAGTAAATGTTGAAGTAGCCTGGACTGGCGAATTGTTTCTTGTCGTTTCAGTCTAGTATGAGGATTCCAAGTTAAGCGTTTGGCAAGGTGTAGTCCTAAGTACCGGACCTGTTCTACAGGAATCAATGTGGTGTTATTAAACTATACAGGAGGCCGGGAAGTCATGAAAAGTATTTAAATTTATATTTAAAATTATATTTTCTGCAAATAATATAATGAAAATCCAGTCTCGTTATCTCTTAATAATTATTCTTTTAACAATGGAGGCATGTTAGCTTATCCAAAAACAGTTTGATGTTGATATTTACTGTCTGGTAAATGTTTTGATACTAAACACATGGCTAAAACAGCTGAAATAAACATTTTTTTAAAACAAACGTGGTCACTGTTTAGCACTTTTACTTTAGTGAATTTCGATTGTCTATGCTTTTGATTATTCAACCCTAATGTCTTCGGTTGTGGTTGGAAAATCTGGCGGTTGAACGTGATTTAACTGCACAACCGCATTCCAAGAAACAGTACAGTCACTACCAAGTACTGAACCCAAGACCCCTCCATCGGTTTTATTACAACTCAATAAGTATACAAATTTTCAACTTTTCAAATTACTTTGGAAACAGATACTTTTTTTTAACAGGAGTTTCCACTAATAGTGGGTTTCCTTAGCCTAGTGATTGGATGGCTTCCTTCCATAATGTCCTACCTAAGGGTCCATTCTTCCCGTAGACCATGACCCATCATGGATTCCTCCAGTTCGTTATCCCAGATATTCCTTGGTCTTCTCCGCCGTCTTGTTCCGCCAATTTTCCATTGTTAGACTACATGGGTAGTCTTTCTTCAGGCATTCTCTTCAAATGACCATACCATTTCAGGCGTTTTTTCTCAATATCTTCCAGAATGGTTCTTTCAGCCTCCATCCTTTCTCTGATGGTCGCATTTTTTACTTTATCCAGTCTAGATATTCTGGATATTCATTATACAAACAGATAATAGTTGTGTAGAACCTTAGAAGCTAAGAAAAACCCCTTTTCTATCAACATCTCAAATAATTAATATGTTATTAGACTCATTAATTTCAGCTTGATCTAGGACAAATCGCCTGCATGAACATCCATCCGTTGTCCAAGAAAGAGTACAGTTTCTACCATGTATTGAACCCAAGACATTTCATTGGTTGTAGTATAGAGAAAGAGAAAAAAATAGTTAAGTTTTAGGAATTTTCTTTATTTTCTTCTCCTTTTGTTTATTTAATTATCTTGCTACAGTGCAGTTACTTTAAGTAGAGGAACAAATTGATCACATTTTTCAGATTAGAATAAAGAGAGATATATTATTTGCCACTTTTAGCAAGGAAGGTTTGGAATTTAACGACGGATTTTAAATGCTCTGAAATTAGAAATTCCAGATTTCTCGTAGACGAAGAGATGGAAATACTTTAAATGAAGTAGATTTCAGAGGCTGACCTATATACAATAGTATTTAACGAACATTTATTCTATGTAGTATTTAACGATTCTTTTATACTATTTTGGTATTGTTTAAAGTTTTAAAATTATCTGGGATATATTGCAGATTAATTATTTTATATACTTCCGGTTTTTATCTCGTATATAGATCCTCATTGTAGACTATTCTGACACTAAGATTTAGTAATTCTAAGTGAAATGGTATTTAAGCCATTTTAATAATTATTAATGTATATAAAAGTTTTATTGATGCCATATTTTATCGGCGCTGTCTAGCAAAGGATCGAAGAACTTCTTATGTTATTTAGTGTCGCACTCCATAAGTTAAATTATAAATATATTTTTAAAAATTGGCAAATAACAAAACTAATGTCTTTGGCTTATTTAAGCCATTACACAAATTATAGCAATGTTTTTGAATTGAAATGGAAAAAATGAAATGATTTACTTTAAAATGTAAAACAGGCTGTATTATGTTCCAATATGACGATTTTAGGTGTGTTATTCCAATTCAGAAATTACATTACTTTATTATCTATTTTTTTTATTTAATATATTTATTGATATCTACAACTGTATTACAATAATACAACAAGTAAATAGGCTAAGTAATATATAATGACATGATAATAACAAGTAGAAAACTATCCACTGGTAGTACTCAAATCAAAGTTCAATTCAGAAGGTCAGGTGGCCATCTTCTTTTCAGACGCCTCGGAGGATTACACAGGCCAACAAAAAAAACCTTTTTGAAAACTTTTTTAATTTTAATAGCTGATCTTGATAGATTTTTATGTGCTGAATCCAAATCTGCTCGTAGTTTTTATGTATCACCCTTAGTTTCCAAGCAAAATGTATTTTATTATATAGTCTAATACCCATTTACAGTATATAGGGAAATCAATGAAACACTGTAGAATCGTAAAAATGGTTTGTATTTACAGTAAAATACTTGGAATAGTAATTTTATGTGATGATACAAGGTTCACTTGTCAACTGGAATTGGTTTATATTTTCTTTCCCTTTTTTCCTTGAAGCTTCTTGTGTAGCTTTTCCTGCGATGAATAGCTTGCTGAACTTCCCGGTGAAGTGACCAACAGTAATCCCCCATCATGTTGGTATTCCAGCGGCCCTGGTAACGTTTTTCCATCACTTTAACGTCCTGGTGAAAACGCTCACCTTGCTCCTCACTAACATCTCCTAAATTTTCCGGGAAGTAATCGAGGTGGCTGCTCAAAAAGTGAACTTTCAGGCTCATCAAACATCCTAACTGTTCAAATTTTTTTAACATGTTAGCAACAATAGCCTTATATTCTGGGTCTTTTTCATTTCCCAAAAACTTGGTGACAACTTGCTTGAATGAAACACATGCTTCCTTTTCATTTGAGGTCATTGTGGATTCAAAGTTAACGTCAAACATCATTTTTCTAATATCAGGCCCGGTAAAGACGCCTTCTTTCAGTTTAGCTTCTGAAAGGTGTGGAAACTTCTGACAGAGATATTTGAAACAAAGCCCATCTTTAGGCAAAGCCTTTACAAACTGTTTCATGAGACCTAACTTAATATGTAGTGGTGGTAGGAGCACGTTTTTTGGATCTACAAGGTTTTTGCGTAAAATGTTCTTCTCGCCAGGCTTTAAAGACTCCCTAGCAGGCCAGTTCTTTCTGCACCAATGTTGATTCCGAGCTCTACTGTCCCATTCACACAAGAAACATGGAAATTTGGTAAAACCCCCTTGCTGACCAAGGAGCATGCACGTAACTTTCAAATCACCACATATCATCCAACCGTGTGCAGAATAACCTATTTTATTTAACACTATTTCTAGATTTTCGTAACTCTCTTTCATATGTACAGAATGACCGACAGGTACAGAGGCATACATGTTACCGTTGTGTGCTAAAACTGCCTTCAAACTATTTTTGGATGAATCAATAAACAACCTCCAATCTTCTGTTTTGTATTCAATTCCAAACTCATTCATTAAACCATGAATGTCTGAGCAGTACACCAAATCACCCTCTTGTTCAAAATACTTCGAAAATTGTTGTTCTCTCTTCCTATACACATGAATGCTGGTTCCAGCCGCCAGCAAGTTCTTTTCTTTTAGCCTAGAGCCAAGCAGTTCAGCTTTTTCTTTTGTTAAGCCCAGATCCCTAACTAAGTCATTAAGCTCGACCTGAGTGAACAATTTAGGCTCTACATTTTCTGTAACACATTGGAATTCTTCATCGTGTTCATCTAACTCCGACTGTACATCAGAAAATACTTCTGTTTCAATAGAATTTAAGTCCTCTGGTGGTTCCGGGATTGGCAAATCTACACCGTGCCCTACTGGTCGGATGGCGGACGGAAGGTTAGGGTAGCTTATTACCTTCTTGTTCTTAGAGTTATGACCAGTAATATCTACACTGCAAAAGTAACAGTCATCGGAATGATTTTTTGGTTCCCTCCATATCATGGGAACAGCAAATTTAAAGTGTTTTTTCTCTTTTTTTGACCATTTCCTGAGGTCTTCAACACATACATAACATACCTTATGCGGTGCCCAAGGTTTATCCTGGTCTCCAAGTTTGGTTCCAAAGTATGCTAGATAAACCTTTTTCACAAAGTCTGTAATGTTTCTTTGGTGCTTTTTAATAACAAACTCATCACAAATATAACAAAAACTGTCAGCAGAGTTTTTACAGCCGCGATGAGACATTGCACTGAGCACATGTACAGGAAACGTAAAAGTGAGGTTATGTTGAAAATAAACAAAACATCAGCTGTTTAGCATGTGTTTCAGCAGTGCTGCCAACATCATCTTTGTTCATTAGACCTATTTTTTCATGTTATCTTAACTATGAAAAAGCTATTAAATTCTAAAAATATTTCTTTATTTCATGAATTTAACTATAAAATGTGAATAAATGGTGGGTGATACAACTTTTTAAGCATCATATTTGGATTCAGCAACCTAAACAACATAAGAATAAGGTATTTTCATTAAAAAAGTTTTTTCATCGTTGGCCTGTGTTATCGGGAATTGAAGAGGAAGCTAGGTTTGAAACTAGAGGGTTTGAGTGGGAATGAAGTTTGCAATGAAAGGATAAATACCGGGTTCAGGCCAAATCAGCAACAAAAGGGACATTAAAGTCGTTATGGATGAGTTTATTCTTAACAAAATAAGGAGCATTGAGGATTTTACGAAGGATTTTGGACTGTAAGGATTGGATACGAGAGGAATTCGATGGCTTAGTGGAGCCCAAAGCTCTACTCCGTAAGTCCAAATAGGTCGTATGATGGTCATGTAGATGAGTCTTTTGTAGTTAATTGGGAGCTTAGAGCGTTTGTCTAGTAAGTGTTGAAGTAGCCTGAAACGTCGTGCGGTTTCTTGTCTTTTCAGTCTTGTATGAGGATTCCAGGTTAATCGTTTGTCAAGGTGCAACCCTAAGTATCGGATCTGTTCTACAGGCACCAGAAGGATATTATTAAAGGATACTGAAGGGCAGGAAGTCATTGGTTTACGACGTAAGGTAAAAGTGATTTGATGCGATTTTTGAGAATTTATTTTAATTCTCCAGTTTTGACACCATTCTTCAAGATCAGTGATATGGGATTGGAGGCTTTGGGATGCAATAACTGGATTGGTGTTGACTGATAATACACATGTATCATCAGCATACGTGGTAAGGATAGTATTAGGATGAGTTGGGATGTCAGCTGTATAAACTGTATATAGGATTGGACGAAGGATACTACCTTGAGGATCTATTTTTTAAATTTGTTTTTCTTTTCTATTTTTTAACAAGTCACATAAACCATTCAGAACCCGAAATGACTTTTCGTTAATGATTTCAGATACCCACCTAACTAAAGAGAAAACATAAAAAGAGTTTTGTATTTATCCTAATCAGGAACAAATTTTTAATAATTTACTGGGGTCTTTTATCACCTTCGTAAAACATAAAACAATATTATTATATGTTATCAATTCCCTGATTAAATGACAGACAAAATGATTTAATAGATGAGCTTATGACTAATAAAAACATTTACGACTTAATTATAGGTATTATATATAGGTATACGAAATATTGACAAGAAGGGAGCCTACTCTTTCAAAGAATATATTGTATAAATATTTATTGAATTATTTACGGTATCTAAATTATTAGCTTTGTCAGTATCAGAATCAATCTAGCATATCGGGTTCTTTAAACACAGTATTGTTCCTCTGAAAAGTCCACGTTGTCTTCTGGAAGTCTGTGTAATATTATTTGACAGCGTCAGGAATCGTTGGGATTTCTATGTCCCTTTGTTACATGTTGTCACTTAGGATGGAGCTTCCAATATTTCAAGTAAATGCTTTCCACTGGAGTTTTTAGGATGATGAAGGTTTTAATGGAATGTTGCTCTAATTTTGTATGTTATTATTCATCGTATAAATCAGTTTAATCTCGTGATGTTTTAATTTTTTAAAACGGATTTTATAAACGAAAATAATCA
The DNA here is from genome assembly GCA_037127475.1 of Arma custos. Classification (NCBI taxonomy): domain Eukaryota; kingdom Metazoa; phylum Arthropoda; class Insecta; order Hemiptera; family Pentatomidae; genus Arma; species Arma custos. Next base: position 57,120,287 of record CM073765.1, read on the forward strand.
TTGATTTTATAATTGATACAAAGCGAAGAGGCTTTTTTTTCTTATATTCTAATGTTCTGCCTTTATCGTGGAGAAGTTTTGTATTTGGTGTTTGATTAAATGTTCAGTAAATAAAAAAAAAGATATCATGCAATTGAAAAAATCCTAAAATCAGGGATGAATTTTTTGTTTCAAATCTCCTATAGAAATATGTAAATATAAATATTTACAATATATATATATATATATATATATATATATATATATATATATATATATATATCAAGGTGTTTGCTAAAGCAGTGTGGTTAATCATCACTATGCTAAATCAATATTATAGGTGAACAAGAATTTTAGTTTTGTTTTCAATTAGTTTGTTGTAATTTTGTGTTTTTTCCTATTTATTTTATTTTTTATTTGTTCAACTGGCTTAATATTTACTATGACCAATATTTTTATGTTTAAGATTTGTTGTTTAATGATGTATTTTCAATTTAGCGTTTAGTTTTATATATAAATAATTAAAAAAAATGTAAACAATAAAAAAAAAAAACTGTAATATATATATATATATATATATATATATATATATAAGTATATATTATTTTTTTTCCCTTCACGCAGTACCCCTACGCAAAAGACGTTTATTGTTCTGCATGTTCCGTACATTTATAGTACATTACATACAATTGTACTTTTTTTTTTTTGATTATTTATAAACAAAACTAAAGGCTAAATTGAAAATACATCATTAAAAAAACAAAACTTAAACATAAAATATTGATCATAGTAAATATTAAGCCAGTTGAACAAATAAAAAAAAAAAATAGGAAAAAAAAACACCAAATTACAACAAACTAATTGAAAACAAAACTAAAATTCTTGTTCACCTATAATATTGATTTCGTGTAGTGATGATTAACCATACTGCTTTAGCAAACACCTTGAATTGCTGAAAATACTTCCAGTATAAGTCCTTAACACTGATTGGCCAGCTGTCCTTCTGCGTCACATGTTTGATAAGTGTAGTCCTTGGTTCGTCGGTTAGTCTGCAGTCATATATTAAGTGTAAGTAAGTTTGTTCGATGGCAAAGTCACAAGGGCATGTCTTATTGTCTGTAAGTTTAAATTTATACAAGTAGGATGTATATATATATATATATATATATATATATATATATATATATATATATACAATACATAAATAGATTAGGGATGAATGAACAAATTACTAAAATATGTAAAAAATACTATAATTGGAATAATCGAGATAAGAAAATACATGCTTTTAAAACAAAATTATTAAATATATTGTTAAAAGTTGACCCAATGTTTAAGGTTTTTTTTTAAATAACATTATTATGAATGACACTACCAAAGCATAAAATAAACTAATTATAAAGAATCTCACTTTGAATCCTCATACAAGACTGAAAAGACAAGAAACTGCTCGACGTTTTCGCCTACTTCAACATTTACTGGAGAAAAGCTCTAAGCACCCAATTAATTACAAAAGACTCATTTACACATTAAATGATCGGTGATTATATTTATAAATGATCATTATTCTCAGAAATATAATAAATAAATAATAAAAATAAACATTTTTTAACAGAGTATATTCCTAGGTGTATTACAAGGTACTCTGATGGGTATGTTACCGTAGCCAACAATAATTGTTCTGTCTTTTGCTATTAAGGTTCTTTAGATCTTTCGCTATTACTTATCTTAATTTATTGAAATATACACAAAATTATAATAATGCAGCAATTAAATAGAAATAATAATACTTAGTGGCGTGAGATAAAAACAATTAGAGAAATCACACACTGGTAGTACACGAATCAACTCAAGTTCAATTAAGGAAGTCACGAAGCCATCTTCTTTTCAGACGCCTCGTAGGATTATCGGGAATCAAAGAACTATTGGAATTGAGTGGGGATAAAGTTTTTAATGAAAGGATTGGTATTGTGTTCGGGCCAAATCAGAAACAAATGGGACATTAATGGATGATTTAATTCGTAACAAAGCAAGGAGCATTGCGTATTTTACGAAGGATTTTGGATTGTAAGGAACGAGAGGAATGCCATGCTCCGTAAGTCCGAATAGGTGTTATAATAGTTAAGTATATGGGTCTTTTTTAATTAATTGGGAGCTTAGAGCATTTGTCTAGTATGTGCTGAACTAGCTATAAACGAGGATTTGAGGATTTCAAGCTAAAAGTATATCGTGATGTCCTGAAGTTAACAAACGGTGGACGAATTGTAAGAAAAAAATATATATATACTTTTATTTTTTTTATTTGATTTTATTAAACGTCGCTTCAACTTCTGAGGCCATTAGCGACGACTGCTCTTATTATATTTCATTGATTAAGTTTGTTTCCTTCAGGTACATCAGAGTCCTCTGCAGCTCGTTATCATTTTGTTAACAAGTTGGCACGTTTCAATTTTTAAATTTTTTCTTATTATTACATATTTCTTGCATTCAAATAGATGCTTGACTGTTATTTGAACATTGTTGCAGCTTTGGCCGGTTGGTTGGTACTGCCCTAAAAGTAGGTGGATATGTGTCAGCTTAGTATGACCAATTCTTAACCTGCTTATAATACTGCACTCTTTTGGCGTTAGGCCGTTTGGAGGGATCCAGGCGGTGTTTTTTTTTCCTTTATCTGACGGAGGTGGTTTTGAGGAAGGCTCTCCCACTTTTCATCCCAATTTTCTTTAATTTTATTTTTTATCACTGCCAGCCACTCGGATAAAAAAATGGATCTTAATAAGGGAACGTCACTTTTTGCAGCTGCTTTAGCCCCCGCATTATTTTTATTTATTTTATTTATTTATTATCTATTTATATATTTTTATTTATTTATTGAGTTATTAAGCATTATTTAGTGGAAATACAAGAGATATGAAAGAGGCGTTCTTTTGAACTACCCAGGTGATTTATTGACTATTGATTATCATTATAGCTTATTGCCTATGGACTGCATCTAACTTAGAGACTACTCTCTTACATACTGTAAGCTATCAAATACATCTTTACACTCCTTCCTCCTGCCTTCTCTCTATCCAAATCTCAGAGCTAGTATTTATAGATGTAAAAAAAAGAGGGCTACTCAAGGAAGTTACATTGCTGACAATACGGAAGTTATTTCATAACTTAGGGGTAAGGGAACGGAAAGTATAATAACCTTAGCTTATCAACCCAATCAAATAAATTTCGGTTCTGTATTTTAATTTCAAAATTAAAATTTTTAAAACTACGCTCTTACACGCGCATATAAATATACTTAAAACGCTTACGAGGTATCGATCGAGCGAGGCATGTGAGATAGAGGAAGTTTAAATTAAGAAGTTCCGCTTAGGTGACACCTGGAGGGGTAAAGTACTCACTCATGCTTATAGCACACCTGAGCTAGGTGGGGGGAGGGTTCTGGAGATGGAGGGCTGTTGGTTTATGTATTTGGCCCTTGGAAGGAAGGTAAGTGGTGGAGCGGGAAAGTGGGGGGGGGGGTGCGATCTCATTTATAATTCATCTCAAAGGTCTCGTCCCTTTAAAGGGAATTATCGCCTCGTCTTGGATCCCACCATCTTCTTTTATAGAACATCTGCGTTATATTAATTGTTATCTTCCCTTTTACGTTTTTGAACTACGAGTCGCATTTAAACTCAATATTAAATGCGATATTTATTTATTTTGGTTATGGGAATATAAAATACTGCCTCATATCCGTCTATTATATAAAAGTTGTTAGTGATGTAATTGTTTAATAGGGAGGTAGGTAGCTCGGTGGTAGAGCGCTGAAATGCTAAGCCGAAGAATTTGGGTTCAAATACGGCTGTGGCAGATATTTAACAGCAACGGATCGATCTTGTATAATCTGGAAGCCCTCCTGGTGCTTATCCAGCCTCTATCAAGTGAGCACCTGATAATAGAGAGAAAACCTGGCAGTTTAGCGTGATCTAGGTCAATTCACCTCCTGTTATAATAAGAAACTTTAGTTTGGATTTAATCTTTAATTTCAATTTTAATCTTAATCTACTTAAACAGGTTTTGATTTGATTATCCTAACAGGGAAAATTTACTGCAAGATTATTTTTTTTCTGTTCATGAGTAGGGAGTGAGAGGGTTAAAAAGTGTGTGTGTGAGAGGGAGATAGAGAGTGAGAAACAAAGTGAGTGTGTGTGTATGTATGAGAGAAAAGGAGAGACAGATTTTGGTAGATAGGATCTCAATTCCATATTGAACAGAATTCACATCGGGCCTTCTTGACACTCAGATGAAATTGAAAATTGAGCTATGGGATAATGTAATAGAATCAATAAATATCAGAGGCGAAATGGTTCACTGATATATCCAACTTGTCCAATTATATTGGGAATAAAATAAAGAATTCATATGGATTGAATAAGAGGGCAGGGATGGTTACATCAACCAACTTCTATAAAGTGGGTACCCTTATCGGAGGAAAACCTGGTGGTTGAGCGTGATCTTGGACAAATTAGTTCTCTTCACAACCGTTTGATTAGAAACAGTGCAGTATATACCATCTACTGAGCGCAAGACCCTTCATGGTACAGTTATTTCGTTTTAAATAATGCCATTTTAATAATTTTTTTTTGTTACGATCCTAATTTTATAATATATTTTGCTGAGAGTAGGGCGAAAGGTTCATCTGAGTATGTGATTATATTTATTTCCAATATAGTTTCATTTAACGTCTTCTATAATGCTGCGGCTTATCGGACGATGCTGCTGTGAGAGTTCTAATTATTTCTATACAGGTATTATTTCTATATAATTAGGATCTTTAACGAGCAGCTGACAAAGCTCAGGCTGCAGAGCACTCTATTAACGTTCCCTCCGAAGAATAGAAACTAAGGGTTATTTACTCCCTTTAAAAAATCCTAAGGTCACCTGCTGGGCTCCGAACATCTTGGATATAGGTTATTCTAATGAATGCAACTACACTACAGATGACGTTTCCAATATATTTTTCTATTTTCTATTAACTTAAATAGCCGTACATTTATCCACAAATGTGAAATCACGTAAGAAAAGTTTCGTATAAAATGATCTATTTTTAAATTTCTAATCACAATGACCGGGGAACATCTGGAGTCTGATAAATCCCACTCACCAAACTTTATCCAAACAGATTTGGAACTAAAGATAGCTTCTAAAACTTCTGATGACATTGAAAGTTCACGTGATTCATCGATTCGTTTCTGGAATTGTCCAGAATGAAAAAGGCTCTAGATTCCCTTGATTCTTGGGGTTTAAGTAAATTAATTTGTTGTAGTTTTTCAATAACATAGCATTGTTTTTTTCATCAGGTAGCGGGGTAGGTTCAATGCGGGGAGTCATAAATTTAATTTGTCAGCAGACCAATACGGACCCTATGGATCTGCATATGATCCATAAGTTCAACCAGTCTCTAGAATGAGGATTCCCTTTATGGCGAAACAACCTGTTCGTTTTTGGATGTCCAAATGACTAAATCTCCTCCCCCCTCAAGAGTTGTCTTACACAACAGTCTCTACATGTGATGAGCCCAAGGTTCTTCATGGGTTGTAGTGATACATGTTTTTTAAAGTTTATTTACGTCCTGAATGATGAGTTTTTGTGTGCGTTAATAAATTAAATGCCAGTTTTTTAATATTTTTGTTTTGTTAACTTACGTTGTTGTTTATGGATTTTTTATTCTAAACTTTTTATTATTCAATATATTTTAAATTTAATAGTAAATTTCAAGGTAGTATCCTTGGTCCAATCCTTTATACAGTTTATACAGCTGACATCCCGACTCATCCTAATACTATCATTACCACGTATGCTGATGATAAATGTGTATTATCAGTAAACACCAATCCAGTTATTACATCCCAAAGCCTCCAATCTCATATCACTTATCTTGAAGAATAGGGTCAAAACTGGAGGATTAAAATAAATTCTCAAAAATCGCATCAAATCACTTTTACCTTACGTCGTAAACCAATGACTTCCTGCCCTTCAGTATCCTTTAATAATATCCCACTGGTACCTGTAGAACAGATCCGATACTTAGGGTTGCACCTTGACAAACGATTGACCTGGAATCCTCATACAAGACTGAAAAGACAAGAAACCGCTCGACGTTTCAGGTTACTTCAACACTTACTAGACAAACGCTCTAAGCTCCCAATTAACTACAAAAGACTCATCTACATGACAATCATACGACCTATTTGGACTTACGGAGTAGAGCTTTGGGCTCCACCAAGCCATCGAATTCCTCTCGTATCCAATCCTTACAGTCCAAAATCCTTCGTAAAATCCTCAATGCTCCTTATTTTGTTAAGAATAAACTCATCCATAACGACTTTAATGTCCCTTTTGTTGCTGATTTGGCCTGAACCCGGTATTTATCCTTTCATTGCAAACTTCATTCCCACTCAAATCCTCTAGTTTCAAACCTAGCTTCCTCTTCAATTCCTGATAATCCTCCGAGGCGTCTGAAAAGAAGATGGCCACGTGACCTTCTTATTTGAACTTTGATTTGAGTACTACCAGTGGGTAGTTTCTCTACTTGTCATTCAAAGGTGGAACACAATTTTATTTTAAAATATTAATATTCATATTAAAAAATAAACATGATGCTAAATATTAAACGGATGCAGGATGTACTCGTAAAAATTGTGCAGAAGTAATAAATTAATAATAAATATTTAATATTTTTTTTATGTATTTATTGAAATTTAAAACTGTTATTTGAGCAAATCAAGTAAATATAATGAAAGATAAATAATATTCTGAGATAAAGGCAAGTAGATGTATATGAGTCTTTTGTAATTAATTGAGAGCTTAGAGCGTTAATCAAGTAAATGTTAGTATCAAGTAGCCTGAAACGGCGGGCTGTTTCTTGACGTTTCAGTCAACTATGAGGATTCCAAGTTAAGCATTTGCCGCGATGTAGTCCTAAGTACAGAACCTGTTCTACATGAATCAGTGGGATGTTATTAAACGACACAGGACAGCAGCCGGAGATGGATCATATGGGATCTAACACCCTCTAGGGGCTTACCTAGCCTCTATAAAATAAGGGAGGAAATCTGTCAGTTGAGCATGATCTAGGACAAATCACCTCCCTACACAAACGTTGTCCTTGAAACAGTACAGTCTCTACCATGTACTGAACCCTAGAACCTGAAAAACTGAAACCTGTTCACGGATTGTAATGATACATATTAATTATAACTTATATTATCTTAGAAGAAAATTAGTGAATTATAGCCTGACTTATGTAGTGAGCCTATAGCTAAAAATTACAAGAGGTTTCGCACACTTCAAACATCTTTTAAGTAATCGAAATGTACAGTGTTGCCAACCAAAAATAAAGTACCTAAGGCGGGCAACTCCGTAACTTTATCAGTCGGATATTAAGCATTAAACATAGCCAATTCATGGCATCACTTAAGAGCACCTTTACAACTTGTGCCGAAGCTCCTAACTAGAACTTATAATATTGCATTATCACCCTAACCGGGTATTTACTAAGTGGGACTAAGGAAGTTAAGCCCACACCGACTAAGTACTAGAAGCAAGCCCCCATTATTTGATTAAACTTCCCTATGAAAGCAGCCTCCCTGGCTTTCATATATTGTTCCCTGAACCTCCTTCATCCTTCAGGATATTGTTATTAATCTGTCATTGTTATTATTCTTATCTAATAATTATTATGTTAGGAAGAAATAGTTGGGGGTGCAGTCAATAAAAACACCTTAATAAGTGTATACTTATTTATTGTGTGCCGACGTTTCGACCTACGATGTAGGCCATCTTCAGGGCAAATATACCAAGCGGCGGTGAGGACGATCAACTGCCGTTTGTGGTTTGGAAATAAGTATACACTTATTAAGGTGTTTTTATTGACTGCACCCCCAACTATTTCTTCCTTACATTAGAAGTTACAGTCAACCAATTCTTCTCTAATAATAATTATTATATTTGTTTATTTTTCCTAACGTATTTAAGCGGCTCTTAATGCATTTTACATAGTTACTTTCCAATTAGAATGTACATCACAAAACATATATATATATATATATATATATATATATATATATATATAAATATATACATAACTTTGGATTTTATCTTCAAATAACACGAAATTTCCATTATTTGCATTATTTAATTTTATAATAATTTCTGAACTTATATATAATTTTCCTAGTAGAACTTTTAAACGTTTTTAGCTGGTCTAAAACTAAATAAGAAAAAACCTCGGAAAAGATACTCGACTAGGAAAGCTAACAATAATAGTAAAAGTATTTATTCAAGAGATTATGCAAATGTCACTTGGCACATAATGTATAGGCGATCATCTTTTGAAATCCTCTCCTTAGGGATTAACGTGGATGCGTGGATGGAGAAACATCTCATTGAAGGCACTCCAAGCGTGGTTCATCTCGCTGTAGTGCGTAAATCGCTGCTCCAGAGATGTTTCAGTCTCTTTTTCGGATTCTGTGGTAATGTGGTAATGTTAATAATGATTGTACCAGTAAGTTTGGGTGTCCAGAAGTGAGTCATTTCGCGATTGTATCGACATACGAATGGTTTGTTGAGACCTTAGACTAGGAAAAATATATGCGTATATGAAGGACTTTAATACAACAATGTCCTATGTCGTAGCCTAATTCATAGAAGCCCTGCCGCCATTTCTTTTCTGACTAGGAAAGACAAACTAAGTTTATGAGGATAATTATATATTAAAAATTAAGGAATATGTACAGATATACATATAAATCACTTGGCAGATGGAGACTTTTGGCATATAGTCGTCTTACAGTCATGTTTTACTTGCAGGACAAACATTGAATAGACAGACAGGGGATGACCAAACCTTACGTTGCTGTGAATCATGGTTTCCAAAGTGTAGCGACAGGCTGCTAATAGCACCATATCCATTCTCTATGGTGCCTATACACCATTCTCTTCCCCACCGATGTAAAATCGGGTTCAAGGACACTGACGAATCAGTTTAGATCCATGGATTATGGATGGATCGAAGTCAGTAGGCGCACGAGGACCTATACACCTATTCTCTAACCAGAACATGCCTGGACAAAATGATTATTGACATTAGAAATACCAAATTTCTGCTGGGATCAGAAACAGAACCTCACCACCAGCCCGGCCCAAATACGATAACTTAATAAGGAAGGTTATAGAACAACATCCGGAAAATTCTAAACAAAAATCTGAAAATACAAATAATCAAATATTTATTTGGGAATAGTTTACAAATTTCGTTTTGTATATATTGTATTTGTGCTCCTATTTTGTAAACCTCCTCTAAGTGATTCTCGAGGAAGCATGCCGAGAAACCTCCCATCAATGATACTGGTTGTCGTATATCTCTGTAATAGATCTCTACTTCTGGTGGGTTTTAATCTCCTTGTAATCTGTTCTAATGTGTCTGCAAGTAATGTTGAAGCCATTAACTTTGGGTGCACACCAAGTGAGCTATGAAACTTTTCATAGTTTTCCTTTATTATTAGCCAAGAATAGTAAGTGAAAAAAAATGTTAATTTCACATTTATAAACGTTCCAAACAGGTGCATTATTGTATAATTTATAAAAAAAGAATAATGAAGCCTCTCTACAGAGGACTTATAGAGACCAATTGGGCGAAGTTGGGTAGTTAGTCCTGAAAGCACACTTATTCCAATCGGTTGCTCCCTAGAGGGTTCTTCGATCGCTCAAGGGCTTCGTGGACCTTTGCAAGATCAAGAGGACGAACCAAGGGCCCAACTTGTGTTTAACCACAACCACTTCACGATTATTCCAAGACCGAATAATACCTGGAATCGGACCGACGAAGTTTAAATAATTACCGTGTTACTTAAAAGTGTACTGTGAAGATCTATTCCAGGAACAGGAATTCAAGGTTTTGATTTTATATATTAACTTCCTGTTTACGATATTATTACATATATTATATTATCAACATACAACTACAACGGAATTTTACTCACCTAAAAATTACGAGACTTAAATAATCAACTGTACGGATATTTTTTTCTCTCAATATATTCATCTCAAACTTGTCTTAAGAACCATTTTAAATTTTTACTAAATTCAAATACAAAAATTAGCCTAGCAAGATAACTGCTATATTAAATACTGCTTTCGATGTATGCTGCATTTAATCTTCTTTGACGTAAATTTTTTGGATTTTATAACCTGATTGGTTTAGAGAATTAAGTCATTGTATTTTGGATTTTTCCAATAACATTCCAATTAATAAACAATAAGTTTTAGACGGATATGAGGAACGGGTTAGCTTAGAGATTATAGTGCAGGTTTACTATCCTGTCCCCTTAGGATCTACACCCCCTAGGGCTCACCCAGCTTTGTATAAATAAGCTTCCCTTAATTAGGGGAAAACCTGGTGGTTAAGCTTGATCTCGGAGATCATGTACCCAAGGTCCTTCATGAGTTGTAGTGGTACAGGTGTGTATTGGCCCTTCTCCCTAAAATATTAAATGGGCTCAAAAATAGACTCGTGGACCGAAGTAGGAGAAATAAGCCAGTACAAAATAAGGGACCCAAAAATAAAATATATTTTCAAATTATATATATACATACATACACATGCAAATGAAATTCATACATCAAATAATTATGTCTGATACAAGCCTGGAGAGAGAGATGAGTAGGGCACCTGCCTAGCTGGGGTCTGAGATGAGAGTGCCAGGATTAAAAACTCTGTAATAGGCCCAAATTTACAATCTCCCCTCTCCTAGACATCGTCCGACCAATGGCAAGTCGTTATATAATAAACATACGTAGAACTAACATTAAAACATTGCAGGTCAATGGTACAATTGTCAAAGCTTAAATCTATAATAATTCTTAGAAGTTAAAGGTTTAACAATAAATCTCTAATAATTTAATAATAATACATACAGATCACCACAGGTGTATAAACAATATATTCTATATGATAGTTAAGTTAAATATTTCAGAAAAATTTGTTATAATATACCGAAAGCTTTTTTTATTATAAATATACTTGAAACTGGTTTATAAAGATTTTTTTAAACAAATATCTTAAGTTATGTATATTATAATACATTGAAATAACTCGTAAAAGGCAGAAATTATCTATTTACTTCTTATTATTGTTGTTATTAGCCTGTGTCTTAATCTTAATTTCGTGTATCTAACCAACTTTCACTCAAGAAGGGAATAAAAACAAAATATCTTCATTAGATTCTGTTATTATATTCCTCTTTTCCTGTGTTTCCTTTTTTCGAAAAATCTTGCCTTATATAATAGAATAGAAAAGTAATTTATTCTAGGACTTAGTCTAAGTCCCTTTAGAATGACAAATATGAACAGAAAAAGAAACATAATATTTATCTGGCCAGAAGGCTAAGTGTTACAAATCAAAAAGCTTGTAAAAAATGACAGAAAACAATTTAAAAAGGAATATTTAAACAAAAAATAATAATAAGTAAATAAACATTACGAATCTTGACAAGGTATTAAGCAATTAAAAGGAATAGATAAATCCATAACTTTTGTTAAATGCATGAGCTAGCATGCAATAATTTAATTACATGATGTATACCTCCTTAAAAAAACAAAATTAAATAACACTATGAATTATTCAATACACTATATTCTATGCAAATGACTAACCTACTTAAAGAGCATCTTTTTGGGTAGCTAGGAGGTATTGGAAAAGCAAGGATTTAAATGACGATAGTGAGGGACTATGACGGATGTTAGGAGGGATTGAATTCCACAGTGTGGCGGAGAGGGCGAGAAAGGAACGTTCGAATGCTTTAGTTCTGTGTGCACGTATATAGAGATCGGAAAGGCAGGATCTTGTTTTATGGTGTTGAACTGAGGATTTGAATTGAAGGAGATTGCAGATATATGAAGGGTGCTGAGAGTGAATGGATTGGTATAAGAATGTACAGAGGAAATATTGTCTTCGGAAGGGAGGGAAGAGCCACTTTAACTCATCATAAAGGTGGGAAACGCGCGATCGCCTCGGAGTACCAAGCACAAATCTTAGAGAGCAATTCATTTTTCTCTTTAAACTGTCTTCGAGCATTTTATATAAGGTTTTAAGACAATATTTGATGGTTGAGGAGTGGGTTTTTGTTTTTTTGATAATTCGAATTTAGGGGAAAATAATCACGTTTAAATCACGCCTAGAACAACCGTTGTTTTAGAAACAAAAATAGGTAGTGGGGTACTTCAGTGTGTAGCGTGTCGAATTCCTGTGGAATAGATGGAGTGGCATCAACACCGGGGCTCACCCAGTCTCTGTAAAGTAGATACACTGAATAGTGGAAAAAAATCTGGCTATTAAGTATCTAGGACACGACACCATTGTGCGCAACCATGGTCTAAGAAGCAGTACAGTCTCTATCCTGTACTACCATTTTGAATTTATTCCAAATGCATTACAGTAAGTTTGGAGTGCAACCAATTAAACTTTAATATCGAAAGAAGTTTTTGTTTTAAATTAGAAATTGTTATTTTCATTAACAACAGTGACTTCTAGACTAGAGGGACGGTCACATAAAGGATTGAATAATTAACCAGAGGGATACATCTGGTGTGGCGGTGCTTTAAGTTTGACATTTGAATAAAGTTTCACCTCCTGTGTGGCTAAGGACCCAATGCGCTGCCTCCTTTACATAAGACAAAATTAATTTAAACTTGAACAGAGTGAACTCAGGCCGTACTTCAATTCAACTCAGTTTCAATATCTCAAAGTCCCACAGGCTCGTTAACATATCTGCTAATAGTCCTTAATAGGATCCCGATTATTAACCCAATTATCATCAGGCTTATTTTAAATTCTAAGTTGTAGTGGAAAACATAAGAAGTACCGCTTATTCTAAAAGTACACGAGTGGCTTATAAAGTTGTTTCAAAATTAAGCTTATTTTAAGCTCGTTTTAAAACAAAATGTATTGGGGTTTATAAAAAAAAATGGCCGTTTTATAAATTTCCAGAGTTCAAAATTCTGTAAATATTTGTATGCTATTTATTATTTACCAATACTTAATAATCCCTTTAGATCACTCTCTAAGCGTGTTTACTAACACTGGACTTCTTCAAAAAAAGTCCCAGTTTATTTATTTATTTCAAAGAAGAAACATGAGAGTATCTCAAGAAATTCTCGTAATTTTCAGACATTAATGGAAAAAAATAATTTCACAGCTACTGAAGCAACTCGTGAAATTATTAAATATGTAGGGAAAGGTTTCCTTGGCCAGCGCACTTCGCGGCGTTGGATTGAAAAATTTAGCAGAGGAGATACGACGTTGGAAAGTAAGAAGGGCTCCGGGCGACCATTAATGGATATTAATGAGATTCTGAAGGAAGCTGTTAAGTCAAATCCATCCACAAGTACTCGCGAACTTGTCAGGGAGTGTGGTATGTCGAAATGTACATTATTTACAGACTTTTGAAATCTGGAATTTGATAAAACGGTCATTTTTCTTGATACACCCTAATATATTATTACAAAAAAAAAATCAAGAAATAAAGTCTCTAGTAATGGCAGGAAATCCATTACGAAACTCGTGTTTTTTCTAAAAATCAGAGTTTATAAAATATTCATCCTCTATAACTCTTTTTTACGAATGTAAAACATTCCTGCTAACACTGAAGCATAAAAAATCTTCAATTCCAAAGGAAAAGAGGACAGTATAAATTGCACGGCAGGACGACATTAATACCGGATCCGACCTGGATTTTCCAGAGAAGTCGGTCTTTAATTCCCAGGGCGATTTAAGACTAAACTATTAGGGGGACGAATGGTAGGTAGCTCGGAAGCAGCGGGGCGAAATGGGGGCACTCTGTTCATCACTCCGCTACGCTCTGCAGTAATCTAGCCTGGATTAGTGGGCTATGGCTAAACAGGTTCCTCTGATGCATATATGTAAATAACTTTGTGCACTACTCACTATATAGCGTTGATTTAATAATACATATATACCTATGTATATATGCATATGTGCCTATCTTTTTGGAAGGTAAACCGTTGGCTTCGCTTCAGCAACATGCTCGAGACTGGCGACGCTACGACCTGTGGATGAGTTATACAACATCATTTAATCAAATTCAGTTGATACGTTAGAATTCAATTGATATAAGAATACTTTTATAGATCTAAAAAGTCTTTTAATATTTTAGCAATTGAAAACAAATAAAAAGGGTTCGATACCTAGTTTAACTTTTAGTTTCCCCTAAAAGATTTTATTTGTATCAGTTTAATGTATTGTTTAACTAAATGATTGAAAGTACAAATTAACTAACTATTGCTGAACTTAACGCTCATAATCATGCTAAAAATAAAATATAAGTAAATACAAATACACGGTATAACTGAATAAAAAACCTATACCACTACAACCCGTGAAATGGTCTAGGGTTCAGTACATGGTAGAAACTGTGAGCGGGATCGGAACAAAGATGTCCTGCCTGGCAACTCAGCCCCACGCCCACTCAGCCACCCCGCTCCTAATATAACTCTATACTAATTATTATTTCAATTAAAATCATATTTTTTATTTAGCTTGTGCGTCCCTATGTTCATATAATATGTCTTGATTAATAAATAAACAACTTGAAAATGTATATAAATATTGTTTCGGAGTTTAAATATTTAAGAAATCTAGACTAATTTTCATAATTTAAATTTACAATTTGTAATTTAACCCCTTGACCCCCGGTTTTTTCAAAATAATGTAACCGAAAACATCAGGTTTTTTTATGTTGTATTAAAAAAGTTTATATGGTTTAAAAAAAGTAAAAATAGAACAAAAAATATTTTTATTTTAAAAGAGAAAAGACAGACCCTCGACCGGGATTTGAACCCGGAACCTTTGTCTCACCGTGACATCACTCTACCAGTTGAGCTACCTAAGGCCACCTGCCGGCAGAGGACAAAGGTTCCGGGTTCAAATCCCGGCCGAGGGCCTATCTTTTCTCTTTAAAAATAAAAATATTTAAAACTAAAAAAAAAATTACCAATAATTATAAAAAAAGAACAAAAAATAATTTTATTATTTCAATATTATTCAATATAATTTTCAATAGAGTTCAATTCTTTCTAATCAAAATAAATAGAAATTAATACATCATAGGAAATTGAGTAAAAATGAATTTTTAATTTTTTTATACAATGAAAAAATCATTTTCATTTTATTTTATTATAATATATATAATTATAATCATTCATTTATTGTTTCAAAAAGCACCTACAGAAAATTTTAATAAGTTTTATAAACTTTAAGAAAAGAGAATATATGCAGAAGTCGGTACAAATGAAAACCAGCGACTGGCGAGCACAATTTGTCGTATGTAATACGACGTCGAAATCTGCGGGTTGGTGCGTTAGAGTATGCAGACCGCACGCGAGCGGTGCTCGTTCAAAATCATTAACCGGTTAAATGATTCAGACAAAAGTTGATTCAGGAATTACAAAAAGAACACAGTTATTCCCAAGTCTTGAATTTTCACTTCTGTTGGCAGCCCATAACTGTCTATTTTTTTAAAAATGTAAAAACCTCCCAGAGGATTTCTTCAATTTATACAATCCCACGAGATTGAATGCATATATCGGATCAGAGAGGATTTTTTCACCGATACAGCAGAAGTGCTTTTGTATGTAAAAAACATGCGGATGTTACAACGAGATGTTAAAAAAAAAAGTTATATTTTTAACTAAATTAAAACAATCAAAATAACATAAAAAAATATCCAAAAGAACTGAGCTAATTGGACACTAGAGGGTTTGAAGGAAGCGCCTAAACTTTTTCAAGAGTTCAACTCAATATAGAGAGGTTATAGAGGTTATTTTTTCTAAGCCAGCAGTTGTGCAGTCTACTGATTTGGCTGAGATTTTTCTACCGATTTAGGGTTTTAGGGGTAAATGAGCCAGAGGAAGGTCTATAGATCCCGCAGAGTCCTGCTTTAATTTATCTATCACAGTCCGTTTTAAAATCAACAACTCTGTACATCAGTGCTCTACTTACTAAGCAACCATTTTTTCCACTTGAAACTAAAATACATAAGAAAAATAAAATTAGGACGATTGGTGATATAGGAATCGATTCTTGATAATAAAAAAGTTGTTTTTTTTTTATTTCATTCCCTAACAGCCGAACTATTTTTTATTAATAAGAAAAAAAATTGTCTGGGTGGAGGTAAAAAAAAGTTTAAGAAGTTAAGGTTTATTTATATGTGTTTTATTTACATTAATCTTCGTTCGGCATTCCATTTTTTCTCGGAATCAGTACATTTTCACAAGTATAACTATTCGGCTTCAGATCTTTTCTTGGATATGTCTCTCTGAATATCTGAAACATTTCTCGATTCCTGCTTTAGATTTATTTCTTCTGAGCTTGGTCTTCCTGATCAATATTATATATTCCAGGTTCTTTCTCAAATTACTCACCATGTACATTGTCTCTATTTCGAAAGACACTATGAATCTTCTTGTTAAGGATTTTTTTGTTTACAATTGAGCCACTATAACTGAGTCACTTTTATTCTCTCCCCGTATGTTTCTTTCTCTCCTGCATCCAAATTGCGCCCGTTTTCTCTTCTGTCTTTCTTGAAAAACCCTAAATATTCTGAAGTTCCTTCCTAAGTAAAGAACCTCTTTCGGACCGTTCAGAGAGTCTTGGAGCTCTTCTATATCCTCTTCAGTCTCCTTGATTAACGTATTGGACATTTTTAGCGTTTTAAGATACTCAAATACTCTTTTCGTCATGCTTCTTGTGTCCATTCTTTGTAGGTGCCCAAAGAACTGAATTCTGAGTTTTGTCATTGCATCTGTACTTTTTTCTAAGTGCTTGTAGAGTTCTGTAATGTCGTCTTTAATAGGTCCCAAAATATTTCTCAATGTCTTTTTCTCCGGGATTTCTTGTTCTCTCATCAACATTTTCTTTTTCAGTAGCAAACTTTCTGCCGCATTACTGTTGGGTGGATTACTGTTGAGTAGTGTAGGCTAACCTATTTATTATCATTAATGGTTTATTATGTATTATCATCATAGTCATTCCTATCTACCGCTCATGCAGTGTGAAAATTTGTTTGCCGTACAGCCTCTACCACATTTCAAGATCCCATTTCCATTCTTTTGTTCCCTTCTAGATTTATCTTCAGGAAGTCTTAACTCCCTATTTCCAGGTATTTTTGGGTGTGTCCTCTAGAATTTATTTCTTCAACCTCAGCCTGACATGTAATCTTTCGGTTTTGTTTTTTCTACTGTTAAGACTTATCAAAACCAACTTAAAAGTTTATCCTTAATATCTTTTTTTTCTATGTAAAGTAATTGTTGCTAATGTACCCTTACCCTTGCCTGTTGCAGGGAGGCAGTGAGGGACAGGGAGCGATGACCTTGCCAAGATGAGCGTGGACAACGACAGCCTGGGGTGGGCCAACGGCTCGGGCAACTACAGCCTCGAAGAGCCCGAGAACCAATTCATCCTGCCCTGGTGGAAGCAGCTAATCTGGACCTTCCTCTTCGGCGGCATGGTCATCGTGGCCACCGGCGGCAACCTCATAGTCATCTGGATCGTCCTCGCCCACAAGAGGATGAGGACTGTCACCAACTACTTCTTGGTGAATTTGGCCATCGCCGACGCCATGGTGTCCAGCCTCAACGTCACCTTCAACTACACCTACATGGTCAACAGCGATTGGCCGTTTGGTCGCCCCTATTGCAAGATCAGCCAGTTCGTTGCAGTTCTCTCGATATGTGCCAGCGTCTTCACCCTCATGGCCATCTCAGTTGACAGGTCAGTCCAAACATATCCCTTAAAACATACATTTACTTTTGCATTTGTTTACTTGGTTTCAGTTCCGCAGGCTGTCGCTCCAAGTTTAGTAACATATGTTCTAACTGTTCATTCGTTTCCTTTTTAATATTCTCCAAAAATACTAATTATGATTAGTTTTAGTATGGAAAAAATAATTTAATTATCAGAAATGTGCATATTTCTGTCAACATTTCATCTAGAAATGAACTTTTCAATCATCTATAGTTCGAAACGTTCTAGATCTAGTTGGAACGTTTATTTCATGATGGAATAATTACCAAAATCTATACATCTACATATGCGACTTGTAAAATTAACGTATTACATATGTATACTTGATTAATAGCTCTTTATTTACCATCATATGATTATTATTTAATGTTTGTTCTTTTATTTATTTAACTTCACTTTCTGCTTCAATTGCTAATTGGATGATACTACAGCGGGAGCCCTAAATTTTTCTTGCCTGGTTTTATGAGAACAGGAATCTTTAACAAGTGCCTGACTTAAAACCTTGGACATGTATTATGTAATAATACTATTATAATAATAATTATGTAATAAAACACTTCTTAGAAATTATATTTATAATTATAATACAAAAATCTATAATAAATCATAATCAATAATTTTATGTTACTTATCGAAAGAAATAATGTTAATTCCTGATCAATTATAGTGTCTCGGTTCTTGATATGATTTTCTCACATGAAAACTTTATCCTGATAAGATGAAAGGGAAATATTTGAGGTAGCGTGAAGTAAAGGGCACCATGGAAGAGAAGCTTCTGTCACGAGAAGTTTTTTCAAGAAAATTCTTCTTCTAAATAAAGTGGCATTCGTAAAGTGCTTGGTTAAACAAAATAAAAACAAGGAGGGTGGAAAAAAATGAAATAAAATGTTTCTAGAACTTTTATTACTTTCTTGTACGTTTTAAAGAGACCATTCCTTCCTTACGTTTACCATGAAGCCATGAAGGGTTCAGTACGTTGTAGAGACTTCGCTGTTTCTAAGCCAGCAGCTGTGCATGAAGGATGATAGTTTATCTGGCGAAGCCTTTGGCACAGGAACCCAGTGCTCTATACCCAAAAATACTCCTCTCCTACGTAAAGGGGCGATTATATTTTGTTTCTAATAGTTTCTGATTAAAGTCTTTATAGACATCTTTCAAATTACTCATAAGTTAGATGAAGTATAACTTCAGATGTGTAGCATCATTTTGATACACTACATTAACATGAGAAGTAGTGTTTTAACTAAAGGTCATAGTAGCTTTAATACACGGCATAATTCCTTAATTATATTCTAATATATATATATATATATATATATATATATATATATATATATATATATATAGTATTAAGTTGTTGTGTTTCAGGTCGCTGGTTCAAATCCGGTTATGGTAATTAGTTAAATTATTTAATTGGTTAATAGCATGGGGTGGGTCATCCTCGGGCTCACCCAGCCTCTATAAACATGGCTCACTTAATTGAGATAAATCATGTGTAGTGGTATCTCGACAGGTCGACACCCACCACAACCAGTTTCCTTGAGGCAGTGCATTCTCTAACATGTACTGAAGATTCGTCATGGATTTTGACGATTTATAAGTACTTTATATAATCATATATTTATAGAAATATCCCAAAGGCCTGGCTAAATTGCATTAGAAAGAATACAATTCCGTTCGTTACACCGTTGGTAATTCGGGATTAGTATGCAATTGGTTGGGAGCAGTTGTTCCTTAACAGCTCAGGAACTCAGAAAACTGCCTTTCCCCACCATTCTCTATTAGGCGTCCAATGTCTGTAATATAAATTCATCTTAAATTAAAGTTGAGTTAATTAATTTTATTATTGATTGAAATCCAAGAGAAGATAATGGTGAAATCTGTGGCTTTAAGAAAGAAAAAACCGTTTTTGTGGATGCTCTATATGGTTAACAGCCATGTTTCGACTCCAAGCTAGTAGTAGCTAGTAGTAGCCTTCTATCAGCCCTGAAGATGGCCTACAACGTAGGTCGAAACATCGGTCCTTACAATAAATAACTTTGTATTATTTAGTGTTTTTTTTTTGTTTGTTTTTTACTGCACCCGCAGACTATCTATATCCCACATTGAATCCTTTAAGTTTTAATGGTCGTCGGTTTAGTTTTATATAACCGGTCGCTTACACCTTGGTGGAGTGCCCTTCTGTACAAAACTCATTATTTATTAGAAACAAAGTTTTCAGCGTTTAAATTTTCTTATTCTCACATATGAACTATTTTTACATCCGAAAACACATTTTAATGACAACCCCAAACCTGATCAGTAAGTAAATAATATCGGAATTATATCATTGGATTCCTCCTCCTTAGAGAAACAATATTTATATCACCACTTAATTCACCTAATTATCTTTATTACGTAAATGTTGTTTTTTCCGCTAAAGGACTCGCGTTGGAAAGCTTCCAGGATATTACGGAGAGCCATTACCAATTCCAATGTATGCTCGGGTCCGAACAGTCCTGATATCCCATTCTTGTAATTGTTTCTCCAATGGCGGACCGTATTCATGAGAGAATTTCTGGAATGTTTGGACCTGTTGCAATAGCGTACTTGTAACAATAGACTCACGGTCGGTTTCCTGGAACAGAGTTGAATTTGTAATGACATCAGCGGCGACGTTATTAAAAAAATCTGAGAAGTTTGTATGGAATTTGAAATTGCTAGATATACAATGAAAGTGTTAGAGCGTTGAATTTCTGTTCTAAAGGTTCAGTGTTCAAATACAGCTATGGCAGATAATAATAATAATTTATTTAATCTTTTAACAACCTGACTTGGAAGCTTTGGGATCTGGGTGCTTTCCATGGGGCTCACCCAGTCTCTGTAAAGTAGGTAATTGGGGAAAGCATGGGCTAGTTATTTTAGAATAATAATAAGTCTTACCGAACCCGAAGGCTCGATGCCGACATCACCAACCACTGCTCATAAGCAAAACTCAAATCCACCAGATCATTCCTAGCACAATCTTCCCACCTACGCCTCGATCTACCCCTCAGACGCATCAAGGCCGGCACATAGCTTATTAACATCACAGGGATTCATTCGTCACTAAGCCCAGTCACGCTACATGCCCGTCTTAATCTTTTTGACGTTATCACTTGAATAATATTTATCAGGTGCATACTTCAGGATTCCGCGTTATGTAATATCCTTATTCTCCATTGGTATCATTCTTTTTTGGAGCGAATATTCTTCGCAACACCTTATTTTCTAATACTTTAAGGCGTTGCTCATCCTTCAGCGTTAGCGGTTACACATCCGGGAAGAAGAGTTGGAAGGATGATGGTTTTATAAGTTTTGATTTTTAGAATACGAGACAATTGACGCGATCTTAGTAATGTCAAGACCGAATAATCCAAAACGCGAAGGTCCAAGGTTCCAATCTGTGGCATATAATTTATTTGATTTCTGAGCAACATCCTCAGTTAGACTCATAAGGATCATTAGACCTTCCTCGTGGATTAACCACTCTCCAAAAAGTAGCTACCCTTATTTAGGGGAAAACATGGACTTTTTACATTGCTATTATACCGCTTTGTTCAGAATTATTATTATCTAAGTTGAATTCCAAGTTTTTTCCTGTATGTTTACTTTTTCTTATGTACATTTATTTATGTAATTTTCAAACTAAACTCAACTATATTACTACTGTAAACATTTGAAATATATAATTAAAATTAAAAGATAAATAAAAATTGTTTATAAAAGCATTCCTAAGAGATAATAGAAGCAATAAAACTGTTTTGTGAGTAATGAAACTCAAAAAGCTACCTCATCACCTCCGCATGCCTTGTGTTTGATGCTTTCATTTCCTTTGAGAAGCTTGCACAGTATACGAGGAGTATTGGCATTCGATTTACTACACGTTACAAAGCAGACATACACATCCCAAGCTTTTAGCTTAAGTTCTTTTATATTCCCTAGTATCTTTTAAACGTTCTATACAACTCGGAATTCTATATTAAATTCCCTTTTATTTGTGTCGCGCTGACTTGTAAAGTTTATTTGATCGTACGTTACCTTTGAGTATGAAGTGACTTGCTATAAAGTAATTAAAACAGTAAATTTTACTTAGGTATAGATATCATTCAGGGAATAGAGTGAGAAAAAGAAAAAAAATGAGGTTTTAAGTTTGAGGGCTTATTTTCTTATGTGTACTGCTATGTTTCTACTCTTAAATATATCTTGAATATATATATTGATATTTGGGATGCCAGAGTCTCATTTATGATGAGTACTCAAATTATTATCTATGTTCCTTAATCTTAATTGGGTTCCTTTCCAAAGGTCTATTCTTGTGTTTACCAATTTACTTATCTATTCTTTAAATATATTATTTATAAATAAATAGTGTATCTGGTATGTAAGCATCAAAAGAATTACAATAAGGATCGTTTATTCATTTAATTTCCACAAAGTTAATGATTCAGATTTTCATATATATAAATAGGATTGCCATAAAATGTATTACAGGATATAAACTAAACTTATCTGTGGATAGGGGTAAATTGGGTTGCTGGTCGCTCTACGCCGTGCTGCCTCTGGGATTCTCTATCTTCTGCCCGATCTCTCCTCCTTGCTGTACATCTCCAGAGTACCTCCTTCTTGTTCTCTCTCCTCTCGAGTACCTTCCTGCTGTCCGTCTCTCTCTCGAGTCCCCTCTTCAGCCTCCTCTTTCAAGAGTTTTCTTCTCTCCCCCTCTCCTTCCTTCTCCACTATCTTGGACCATAAAACCATAAGGGGACCAAGGGTCTGTTCATTGTCCCAAACATATTCCCTTTCATGTGTCCCGACATGACACATTTTCCCCGTACAGCATCCCTTTCATGGTGCCGCCTGCATCAATACATAGCATTACATTATCTCTATTTTTAATATTTTTAGAATATACTAATTTCAGGGTATATTCACTCGTTTTTAAATAAAACTAGATGGGGAGCGTGATTTCTCATTGGAAGATCTTTGAGTTGTTTTGAAGAAGATCACGGGTCAAATGTGGCTTTGACAGATCATATTTAATCTGCCAACAGCTGGGGATGGACCCTTTGGAACAGGGACCTTCCTGGCGCTCATCCAGCCTGTAATGTATGGCATCTCTCTGCACAACCTTGGTCCAAGAAAAAGTACAGTCTCTACATTTTACTGAACCCCAGACCCTTCACGGGTACAGGTTTTAATAATGAAAAAAAAGGTTGGCATTTGCCTCCTCCAAATTAAAGCGTAGATATGTAAATCTTTTACAAAACAAAATTTTACCTGCCGTTTCTACCTTCTTTTACACAATAGTGGGACTAAGAGTGTGGCTCACCCAGCATCTATAAATTAGAAAGATACCATTGCTTGGGGAAAAACCTGGCAGTAAAAGGCAGATACTGAACTTAAGACAATTTACGTGTTGTAGAGGTTCATATTTTATTTTATATTCATAGTTTTAAAAAATACAAAATTAAAAAGCATTAAAACAACTAATTCTAATTAATAAATCGAAATGATAGATATTATAATTAATTTTGAATAATTATTACTTGACCGTATAACTATGTAGAAGAAAATGATCGAGGTGGTATTAAAAAAATAATTCATTATTCGTAAGACCCTTCGTGGATTGTAGTAGTACAGGTTAGTTAGATATTTATTCAACAATAAAGCATTTTTTCACCTTAAACATTAACTATTAAATCACGTGATATAAACATATGCGTGTAATTCGTAAATAAATAAGCAAAGCGGAAAAAAAATTCAAAAAATTTTTCTTCTTTTTTTTATAACCATAATTTTACTAAAACGAGTTTTGACATCTCACATTTATTTTTTAAATAAGGACATACAATTAATCGGAATATTATATATTGATAATATTAAGATGACAAAACCAACATTTTTCTAGAATTAATTTACCATTTAATTAATTTCTAATTTCATGCTTAATGGATCATAAGTCTGCTCTTTTTTCTGCTTTAGTTGACTCGGATATTCTCAATGGAATGGTCTTTATAATGACTAAGCTGTTACTCTTTTTTTTTTAATTTTTTTTCTTCTGTATTAATCTCGTGTCAGGAATCGGAACTGGATATAGCTCTTTCGCTGCTGGTCACGTTCATGCGACCAGTCTTTTTTTTAACGAAAAGAAATCGGTCCTGCAACGGAGATCGTGCCATGTGTATCAATTGATGTGAGCACTATTGTCAATTAATCGCGGATTAAGCGATATATATATATAACCTGTACCGCTAAAATCCATAAGAGTCTTGGGTTCAATACATGTCAGAGACTGCACTGATTGTTGGACAACGGTTGTGCAGGAATGTGATTTGTCCTAGATCACGCTCATCCACGACATTTTCCTCCCTTTTTTGGTACCCACTTTATAGAGACTGGGTTAGCTCCAGGGGAGTCGTAGACCCCCATAGTACCCATCTCCAGCCGCTGACAGATTAAATAAAAGTCTGTTACAATACATTTATACAATTATGGTAGGAATCATTAGTTCCTTACAACACACAAGATCGCTACGGCTATTTTACGTTCCCCCTGGAGTCCTCAACCGTTTTTTATTTCTCCTCCCATCTACTTTTCCTTAGTTCTCTCTACCGACTTCCTTTGAAGTTATTAAAACCCTCCTTCACTATATTTCCTACAGCTTACTTATTTAATTTTTTTAATTTATTGCCGTTTCCCTTACTCACTTTTTTGAACAATGAATGCTTATTTTTTCTTTTGATACCTGATATAGGCTTTTATATATTAAATTTATTTAATGAAAAAATAGTTGTTCCATGGAGTAGCTAATAATTCAAAAGTGGTTTAATACACGTACCAAGCCACATTTTGGAAATTTTTATAAATTATTTAAAAAAATAAATGTTCACATATATCGCGAAAAAACAAGTTCTTCAGTATGTAATATTTTCAGAGGTAAAAATTAATTAAAATATATATGTATACATCAATATCCCCAGCGCACATCATCAAGTCCTATTTAGGTTGTTGTAAATTATGGATATCAATATAAAACACTCACGTGTTTCTAATCTGGTCTGTATTTGTATTTTAAAATATAAGTTCGATTTAATATATATCTTTAAATAAAACAAGTGTAGGATAGCTCCAGGTTGTGGCAGTTAATTAATTTAATCTGTTAGCAGCAGAAGTTGGACCCTTTGGGATCTGGAGAATCTTCTTGGGGCTTACCGAGCCTTTATAATGTGGATATCCTTAATTGGGAGGAAACCAAACGGTTGAGCGTGATCTAGGACGAATCACCTCCCTCAGCGATCGTTGCCTCAAATAATAAAGTAATAAAGTTTCTTCTAAGTACTGAATTCAAAGCCCTTCCTGGATTGTAGTGGTATAGGTTTTCTTTAATCACAAATTCAATTTTTATATTCGTTTATTTAAATTTCACTCAATAAATATCAAATATTATTTTTTTTAAATTCTAGGGAGCGGAGTGAATCAGTGGTAAAGCACTGAGTTGCCTTCACGGAAATCCTGGTTGAAATCCTGCTGCAGACAAGACTTGTATTTAGTCTGTTTGCAGCCGGAGTTGGATCATATGGGATCTAGGACCCTCCTGGGGCCCACCCAGCCTCTATAAAATGTTATAAAAATAGGGTATCTGAAATAAAGGGGAAAAATCTGGCGGTTGAGCGTGATCTAGGACAAGGCACCTCCTTGCAGAACCGTTGTCTATGAAACAGTATAGTCTCTACCATGTACATAACCCCAGACCCTTTCACGGATTGTAGTGATACAGTTATTTTTTTTTTAAATCCATATATATATATATATATATATATATATATATATATATATATATATTTGTATCTTGTATGTATGCTGGAAAAGACTAGCAACGTGGTTTCTAAAAATATTCTCTCGATTTAAGGGATAATTTTTTTTTTACCTACACCAGGGACTAGTTTCTCCCCTTCATTTCTATCGTCAAATAATAATTATTCCAAATTGAATGTAATAGATATATTACAATTTTGATTTCATAATTAGATTTCAATAGTTTTAATAATTTTTTCTTTCCCCTTTTTATATTTTATACAGCAACTCTGTACTATTACAAACCGTAAAGATCTAGAGATAGGTTTTTAAATTGTTTCTTATCCAACGGCTGTGCAGGGAGGGGATTTGTCCGAAATCAGGCTTAACCGCAAGGTCTCCTAATTGAAAGGCGACTTTATCGAAGCTAGTTGTTTAAGTAGCTTTATCTGTTAGACTGACCATTCTTAATCTGGGTAATGGTCAGCCCAACCTTGAATTTGAGCTTTACTAAATTACAGTAAACGACCAATTAAATATTTACTAGCTACTTCACACTATTTAACAGCAGGAAGACCAATTAACACTTTCGTTAATTAAAGTCTTATTGTTCGGGTTTCGTCTATCGATTCTTTTGTATGTATGGGATTAGCCTTAAACCTCCTTTAGAACAGTTGTTTTGTTCTGAAAGAATAATTATTCTGAGATGGATTGTCAAACTGACAAAAGATACAGTGTTCCGATTTACCAAAATCGATCGATTTATTATTGCATTTTTTAAATAAATGCGGTTCAATTATCGACCACACCCAAATCCGTAAGGTCACCCACTACGTAATCTTCCCACCTAAGTTTCGGTCCTAACCTCGGAAGTTTACAAATCAGCTTAGCGCTATTAAATTTTTAGGCATTCGTTCGTAACTCAGCCCAAATTAACAACCACATATTAATCATCGCGTCGCTATCACTCGAATGATATTGATAGGGTGCATGCTCCTTAATTCCGCGTTGTGCGATCTCCTGAATTCCCCTGTTTTCCGTTTTCGGAACGAATAATCAATTAATAAGTTTTCGAAATATCTGAGAGGTGGTTTGATTTTTAAGTTAGAAGTTTTTTTTGAAATGGTAATCCAATGCGGTATTTTGGATACGATGTCATGGATTTATAAAACAAGAAAGTCTTAAAATTGATTATTTAAAAACATACAGGTAATTCAGTAAGTAAACCGCTGGGTTTCTTTGCTGATGGCAACGGTTCAAATCCAGCTGTGGTAGATACAGTATTTAATTATTTAACAGCCATTGCTGGACCCTGTGGTATCAACAGACCCTCCTGCGGTTCACCTAACCTCTGTAAAGTTTTCTTAAACTAGGGGAAAACCAAGCGTTTGAGTGTGATCTAGGCCAATTAACCGTAATAATACTTCGCTTACTTTCTAATATTTACTAATCCCTATACCTAGGGGCATAGTGGTACAAAGATAATTTCATGTAATATTTTATTTCATATCTATTTTACCTTCTTTTTATTTTTATTAAACCTAGGTGCAGTTTGGAAGATTGTGCTTGAATTTGGGTTTGGGTTAAACACGATACCGTGTTTGTAAGCAGAGTGGTGTCGTGATCGAGCCTTTGGGTTCTGTAAGCCTTATTATTATTAAATTTTTATATAAGATTTATCGGCTTATACCGGATGAATACACAAACCCGGACCATGGTCTAAGGTATGGTTCATTTTATAATTAATTTTATAAACTTATTTATAAATGTTGAAGAAATTTCTGACGATAACCTTTCATAACCGCTTTCTGTACTTCTTCAAGTCCCCAACTTATATCCAGTGTATCATAGATTTAAACGTTTCCTCAGGAATTAAAGCATTGTTGGATACTATCTATATTCAATAATTAGGATTATTATTATTTTTTTTAAATCAATCTTAGAATATCTATGAATGCCACTTTATTTAGAAGAAGAAGAATTTTTGACTTTTGAAAATCGACTTTTTGTGTCAGAAGCATCTCTCATTTGACTTCCTTTGCTTAAGACTTTTAATCGGTTATAGTGATACACGTTTTAATTTTGAGTTGTAGATTCCTCTACGTTTCGGAATAACTTTTGGGATACTTCTCTTGAAAGTCGTAAGGTTGTTTATGGTTTATCAATTTATTATTTTCTTTCCTTTTTACTTTGATATGAAGCAAAGAGTTTCACCCCATTCAAGAACACGAGACGAAATTCACTTTGTAACCAGAGCCATCCGGCTAAGAGTCCAGATGAAGAGGTTATTGGATTGGGGAAGGTACAGCCTTCATCGAGTCTTTGGGGGGGGGGGAGCTTCTTCCCAATGTCATTATACTGGGGAGGAGGGAATGAGGTTTTTCATTGGAGCAATAGTGTCCTGCTTGTGAATACCTGATGAGGCTTAGTGAATGCACTCAGACATCTGGAGCACATTCCTTCTCCAGGCCTCGAGCCAAATGATGAGGTGCAATACCTCGATGAATTTAATATCCCACAAACGTGACAAAATTGCATTCTTGGAAATCGATGGAATAACTGAGGAGTCTGTTTTGTAAATTGGAGACTGTTGTATTGCTACTGGAAGTGCACATACGATTACTAATTTTCGTAAGGATGTGATATTAAATGCAGAAATTCCTCATCGATTGTGAACAATTTCGATATCCTAATTCGAATCGTTACAAAGTAAGATATTTCTTTTCAAATATTTAAAAAAAATCTGTACCACTACAACCCGTGAACTGGTCTAGGGTTCAGAGCATGGTAGATGTACTGTTTCATGGACATCGAATGTACATGTGATTTGTCCTAGATCACGCTCAACCGCCAGATTTTCCCTCCTTATTTTGGGTGCCCTTATTAGAGAGGCTGGGTGAGCTTTAGGACGGTCCTTGATCTCTCATGATACATCTTCGGCTGCTTACAGGCTTAATAAGTTTCGTCGGTAGCTGTATTTGTACCAGGATTTTCGGCATGGCAACTCGGTGCTCTACCACTGAGCCACTCCGCTCCGAATTTCAAATATAGAGAAAAATAAATTACGGTTTCAGATTCACTGTCCTACGCAAAAGAAAGTACTCGATTTTATTTTATATTTTATATTAAGGTAAGTTTCATATTTTTTTTTTACACTGGTGTTTTGGTGTTTCTATTGAAAAAACATGTTTTTTTTTGTTATTGTTTTTTTGCGTAACTGCAATCGCGCAGTGAATGTTCAGTACTATACAAGGCGTCCGGAACACAGAATTAAATTTAAAAAATATATATATTCAATAATTAATTAGCATGTCCCTTAACAATGGTAGAACAGGCCACACAAAGAACAATCTTATCATTTTATTTTTTTTAATTAATACAAAATTGTTCTATAAAAATAAATCTTTCAAGCCTAAAACATATTGAAAAAAAGAAAATAAATCACAAAATAATATAAGAATAATAAAAAATTATTTTTGTGAAACATTATAATAGAATTACTAATAAAAAAGCTTATAATAAAAACATAAATAAGTGATAATGAAAAGAATAAAAACAATTTTCTTAAAACAAAACATTGCCATTAAATTAAATAAATACACCTCATTACTGAAAGATAAAACAATTGAACGAAACTTTTCTATTATTGAATTTCTATTAAATTAAATTCTATTAAATAAAATGAGTTTTTTTTCTAGGCTTATTTTATAGTTTAAAAAAATAATTTATGTTAAGACCGTGGAAAAATTCCAACGAAAAGCCCTTAGTCTCCAAACTAAAACAGAAATAGAAATTATCTGTCCTGAACAGAAATTGTCTGGACAGATAATTTCTATTTCTGTTTTAGTTTGGAGACTAAGGGCTTTCGTTGGAATTTTTCCACGGCCTTAACATTTATGTAAGGTCTCTTTTTATTTTTCAATATTAAAATAATTTATGGTTTATTAGAAATATTCTTTAATCTTATTTCAATGCATTACAGGCAGTGAAATAATAATCGTGATCTCAAAATATTTGAATATGATTTTGGTTTTCGATTAAACAGGTGCACTCCATTTTTCATTCACATTAAAAAAGAAAAAAGCTATGATGTATTAGTGTAATGGCTTAATATACTTGAACTGTGGACTGTTGTGGATTTGTGATTTGCTAGTTTTTAACTGTTTATAATTAAATTTACCGAGCAAGGCAAAAACTTAACAAAAATGAGTTTCTCGATACGTTGCTAAAATATTACATCACTAAAAACTTGTTTAAATAAAATTCAGGAAAAAACTGAAAAGTTCAACTAAACTAATTTTATTTATGCGATGAAGTTATAAAATAAACAACAAAACTTTCATCAATAATAATGATAAATGGGATTATTTATTAATAAAATAAATGTTATGGATATTGATATAAAAACCAATTTATGAAATAATACCGGATTAATAATTTCAGGAAAACAATCGCTCATTTTCAAAAGTTTTTGATGGATCATTCTTGTTTAAGAACTTATAATGGAAATTGCGTAAACGTTGTCATCCTATAAGATAGTAAAAAGATGATACGCACGTTTTTGTAGAACGTTATTATTTTCAAAGGAGAGTGCATTAGAAAAATTAATTGTTTAAAAAAAAAATATATTAATATATATCCTATATGAAGCGCCGTGGCTTCAGGACATAGTACAGACTGTCCTGAAGACAAGAGTCTGTCTCTAGGACAATGGTTGTGCAAGGATATTATTTTTTCTAGATCACACTCAACCGTATTTCTCCCGAGAATACCCACTTTACAGAGGCTTAGTGAGCCCCAGAAGGGTCTGTAGATCCCACAAGATTCATCCTTCATCATTCTGATAAATATCTATATAATTATAATGATAATTAGAAGCATTGATCGACCAGAGCTGGATTTGAACAAGGATCTTTCAGCATAACAACACAGCGTTCTACACACTAAGCTACCCCGCTTTAACTTTATGTATATGTTTCTAATTTTCTTGGCTGTTATAGATAATTTATACTTGGGGTTCTCAAGTTTCAATCAGTTCATTCAACTTCTTTTTGGTGTCGTTTCGAGACTATGTTGATCTCATAAGCGTACCCTAACAGTGAAAAAATGAGCTTTTATTGATTGCATTAAATAAGACACTGATATGAATATAAATTGACATGTCTAAGGTGTTAATACATAAGTGGTAATTACAAACTGATGAAGAACCGATATACGAGTAGGATAACGTTTGTGCAGGAAGGTGATTTGCTCTAGATCACGCTCAACCATCAGTTTTGTTCCCCAATTTAGGGTTACCTCTGTAAAGAGGTTGAGTGAGCCCCAGAAGGGCATCATTCGTCCATGCGTGACTGTTAAAAGAATAATTGAACGGTAGCAGATAGATTTGAATCCGGAACCATCAGTGTAACAACCCAGCGTCCTACACACTGAGCTATCCCACATAGTGTTTATATATGTATTTCTGAAATTTTCATCTTGCCTGCATCTGATTTACATGAGTCTGGAGAGATATAGATTCCTAAAGCCTATGGATTTTCGCCGATGTAAAAATGCAAATCCTGAGGCAAGACGCAGACATCGAGTGATCCCTTCATTCATGATATTCAGAATACTTCCTCGTATCCTATACATTTGAATGTATCGGACTCCCGAATTGTACTTCCCAGTTCCTTGGTGGAGCTTATTGACTTTTGGACACACGTTGCATAATCGAGGTTTACATTTTTACTGAGAACTTGCTCCTTTCTGAGTCAAACAGAACTGCTAATATATACTCTGAGATGAGTGAATATAGATAGACATATCATAGTATGTAATATTAAGTTGCAATAATGATGTAGAAGGATACTCGGAACATCATGGAAATATCATGTCAATATTGTTTTTTCAGCTTGAAAAATAAATCTTGTCTATAATTTGGTGTAAAAAAAGTTGAGACAACCAAAGAATTTAAGAATTAGCAAAACGCAGAATTGCAAAACATGTGTCATGTTGATTAAGAGAGGCTTTTTAAACAAATGATAAGTTGGAAAGTAAACAAAGGTATAAAAAAGTTGGAAAATATTGTTACGGGCTACTGGGTAATAAAATGTATTAAACTACTGCTAAATTAAAGATACTAATATTTATTAACAGAAGTGATAAAAAGGATACAAGTAAATTATTAACAATTAAATTATTAAACTAATATAAATTTACAATAACATATTCTAAATATTTATTACCTAGGCCTAACTCCTATTTATTTATTACAATAACATAAGATATTACTAATTCTAAATGATTAACTATTTACGTAAATTTGTATGCATATTATAAAAATTACACTACAATTTATAACTACTAATTAACACTTAAAGTTCACTAGTCCACCGACCGTAAGATTCTCTAAGTATGGCAAACTGACGCACAGTAACAAACAGAAACAGTTTATTACACTCGCGAGACTGTCACAGTTCACTGACACACTTCTTACACTGGCCGGTTCAACACTGACTAGTTTATCACACTGACACTCATTTATCACAATTCTTCACAGTGCCTGGTCTACTCTAAGACTGACTCGCTCGAGGCGGGGGAGGTATTTAAATAGGCAAGGCCGAACATTCTAGAACACGGAAGGGTGGAGACTGTTCTGGAACCTTCTTAATCTTTTCCGACAAAGCAGAAGCGGTTCTACTATGCTGAGAAGGTCCTAATCCTATTTTAACTTCTCCCGCCGATGGACTTGAGTCCCTTGCTTGTCTTCCTCTCTGTGGCCGTAACAATATAAAAGCCAACATTCCTCCCTATCCACTCGGACTCTGATAAAGAAGCACCGATCTAGCTTACAAGCACCAGAAATGGGTTTTCTCAAGATGATTTAGAGCGAGACCAGAAGAGACCGAGTCCGAAACACCAGGTCGAACCTTAGCCAGCCAACGAGGTAATAGAAGAAAACCGACTGAGATGGCTTGGGCACTTCATACGGATGGATCATAACAGAATTGCTAGCGAGAATTACCGAACGTGAGGAAAACGTGGAGGGAAAACGAGGAAGAGAACGATCTAGGAAGAGGTTAAAATAAGTGGTAAGGAAGGATTTTGAGAAGAGGGAGCTCCGATGAGGGCCTTCCGATAAGAGCAGAAGACCACAGTTGGTAGAAGAACGGTAGAGCTGGAGAAGGCTGTGCAGAGTTCCTCCTCGCGCTGCAAATAATGAAGATGATGAAGTGTTAGTATTGCTTGAGATGAGCTTGTAAAGTTGTTGGGCTTAGTACCGAAGGAATACCTAAAAAGTTAATAAGCGCTATGTCGACTAGTAATTAAGGGCTGACTGAGGTGTAAGTTGGAGGATTGCATTTAAGTATGGTCTATAGTATTTTGGTCGAGATGGTAGGCCGATGAAGGAAGTTTGTTAGTAGATTGGTGGTGTCGGCATCGTGCCTTCTGGTTCGCTAAGCCCTAATATTATTATTATTATTTAGAATGAGTTCTTTATATCTGACAATGAAGCGAACTTAGAAGCATGAATCTGTCTTTCGTTGTCCCGAGATTTCATTAATTCTTTTACTGTGGACTCCCTTCCTCTATTGAGTCCATGCTGTTCCAGTCTTCTTTGATTTCTTCCCTTGATTAACATACCACTTATGTAATTTGAATCTGTAGATAACCTAGTTTTGGATCTCCACTGGTGTAAGTCCACCTTGTTCCATTTGAATATTTGTTTAGTAATACTGCCTAAAGTCACTCTTTTGATGTTTTCATGAAATTTTAATCCCTGCTTCCTAATATCCCTTTGAATATCAAAGTATTGTTTGATTTCTTGTTAGTGTCTGAACTCAAATTCGTGTATCGATTTAGGGTCTAAAATATCTTTCCTGTTTCCGATATTTTTCCTATAATATCTCTTCCTGTTCAAAATAAGTGTATCCGATTTTTTTTTTATTGTAAATGGACATTCATTTCAATGATTCACAATCTCATCGACGGATTATGATATGTTATGCGATTGATAATATGCCTTTAGACTTATAAGAGACATACAGTTGAAATCAACAGAAGTTTTATATGAATTAATAGGTAAACACATTCGCAATAGGAATGCATAAGATAGCGTAATAAGGAATCCTGTGAAACAGGATTTGAAGGTGGGAAGGGATGAGGAAAAATTCAAGGAAGAAAACAATGAAGAAAGTTTATGAGCCAGCGAGAGTTTCGTTTAGGGAAAAAAACCCAGCAAGAAACCATTTTAAATTCTAGGTAATCCTGATATGAACGCACAACTCAGATCAACCGAAATAAGTTGCTTTATGAAATTTTAAAATTGAAGTCTCGAAATTCGACGGTTCATTTAACCAAAGAAAGTACGGTTTAAATTTTCATATAATAGAATAGAACAATAATCTTATTCTTGGCCCTAGAGAATAACAGATGTGTACAAAATTTAATAAAAATGTATCTGGCCAATGAGCTACCTACCTTATTAGAATATTTAAAATTTAAAATTTACATAATAACATGAAAACAAACATAAATTAAAAGGTATGTTCTGGTAGAATTAAAAAAAAAAAAATCATACAAATTTACAATAATAAGAAATAATCAAAGAGAAATATAAATAAATAAAAGCAATAAAAAATAAATAAAAGTATAAAAAATAATATTATTATGAGTTATCAACTCTGATGAATATGAGCTATTAATTATTACTGATTAGAGAGCATCCGTTTGGGAATTCAGGAGATCTAGGAAAATCATGGATTTGTATGTAGATAAAGTAGACGTTTGAAGTTTATATGTTATTCTGTGTTTCTAAAAGATAATCTTTAATAGAATAAATTTTAAAAAATCTTAATTCTTTGACCGTGATACATAAAAATGAAAAAAAAATAAAACAATTCTAGTCAGAAAAATATATTTTTAAATAGGTAAATAAAATCATAAATAACAGAAATCCATATAAAAAAAAATAATAACTGGTTGTCCAATGAGGTTTCTTCACACTTCCCTGCACAACCGTTGCCTTAGAAACAGTATCAACATGTAATGGATCTTAAGACCTTACATGCGTTGTGTTGGTACAGGCTTTATTATTTTCTTATATTGTTCAAATCTCGCTTATCTGCTAATATATTATTAATATACTATTGTTAATAATTTAGTTATTCTCTATGGTTGGTTAATATCCTGCTATTATTCGTACTTTTTAGTTATTTCATTTTTATATTATTTATTTTTTTGACACTTTTTAAATACTTCATGATTTTTATTACTATATAGCCTTATGGTCAGATATATATTATGTTTATTTTCATGATCATATTTGTTATTCTAAAGGGACTTAGTTCCAGAATAAACTTTCTTTTCTATTCTCTTCTATAATTTAAAAAAAAAAAAAAACTATACCACTACAATCCATGAAGTCTTGAGTCTTGTGCGGTTCACTCCGCTACCGAATTACAGAATTAAGTACCAATAATAATATATAAACGGTATTTTTTTTAATCGATTTAACTACTATGATTCCTAGGTGTATTGACTTTATGTCTTTTGACTTGAATCGTTTTCTTATTTTAGAGTATCTTCTTCCTAGACATTAATTTGCCTTTACGGACAGACTTATGCGTTAATTAATTCGTCCAATTTAGAGAGGACGAACACTAAAGCAATTGCCAAGAAGTGGAATGGGGCGAACGCTTTGTAGAACTTCACGTAGTTAGGGCCTAATGATGCCCTCAATCCTACAAATGCTTCGCACGGCTTTGTTTGGGACTTAACTTTTTTTACGTGTAAGGTCTGTCAGTACAGAAGTAAATGTTCCCTTATCTTCAACAACTACTCTACACAATTCTTCTTGACTTAGTAAGGATTAATACACTTTCAATCAAAAAAATATTTGAAATACTAACAGGAATTACCCTAGAGGAAATCAAAACCAGGTAATCTACAGATTCAAAATTTTTACGAGGTATGATAATCAAGGGAAGATATCAAAGAAAACTGGAACAACTTGGTCTCAAGAAGGAAAATAGGTACAACCAGTCTTAGGTTACAAATTTTCCGCGGGCTATATAAACCATATATATATATATATATATATATATATATATATATATATATATATATATTATAAAAAGTTTGAAAAGGTTCAAAACTTATGCATGAGGATTATTAATAATTATAACCGCTACACGAAAATATCGACTATGCTTAGAGATCTTGAACTTCCCACTATAAAATAATATGTTTCAGCCCAAACAAAAGCAAACGAACAAAATCCAGCTTACGAAAACCCATTAATCCGAGAAATCGGTAACTATGATAAACATTCGCTACAACGGTTTATGTACAAAAGAACAATACATATATGTACTTATAACTTAACAAATCATTATTTGCAGGTCGAACTAGCTATCTGTATTTATTTTATAGTTATTTTTAATTGTTTATTAATTTTCTATTTAATTATTATTATTATATTTATTTACTTTATTAATTATTATTTTTATTTATTCATTTATTATTATTACTATTATTTTCAGTTTTTAGGCATATAACTAAACTTAAGTCAGACGGTGATAGATTTATCATACTTTATCATACTTCTTCTAAGCCAACGCTTGTACAGGCAGGTTATTATTTGCGATTTTATTTTTTTTTTTATTTTAGCATATATCATCACATTCACCACTTAAATTCCCAAACAGATGCTCTCTGAGCAGTTACAATTAATATCTCATAACCGTAAGAAGTAAAGGATCATTTACTATAAATTTTCTTCGCTTATTTTTTACTTTACTAGCTGATTTCAAAATTATATATTCTGTTATTATTTAAATTACTCCTATATTTCGGATGAGAGAGAGCCCGTATTATATGAAATATAGGACTGAAGAGGCAAGTGTTG
The DNA here is from genome assembly GCA_037127475.1 of Arma custos. Lineage (NCBI taxonomy): Eukaryota > Metazoa > Arthropoda > Insecta > Hemiptera > Pentatomidae > Arma > Arma custos. The sequence goes on from CM073765.1 coordinate 57,156,829, forward strand.
GCGGGAGATATCTGAGCTCAAAGAAAGGCTTAGGAAGATGAAGGAAACCTGCTCGAGGCCTATGGCTTTGGAATTATCTTAATCTCTGGCGAAGACCTTAAGGGACTTAACTTTTATGAAAAAAGTTCTCTAAAGGCTTTGTTACGTAGGATATTTACAGAGAACGGAGAGAAAGATAAGATGTTTAAGGCCTAGGACAGATACCACAATAGTCTCATTAGGAATTCTATACAATTATAGAGGAGTGGCCGTGCCGAAAGTGCTGGATACAAATCCCGCTGTTAGAAGATTTTATTTAACCTGTTAGCCGCCGTAGATGGGATCTAGGAACCTCTTTGGGCTCAACCAGCCTCTATAAAATGGGAACCCAAAATATGGAGGAAATCTGGAGGTTGAGTGTGATACATCACCTCTCTCCGCAACCGTTATCCTAGAAACAGCACAGTATCTAATATGTACTGAACTCAAAATTTTAGAAAAAAATTTTCTCATTCTCGGCATTATACACAATTTTATTTGTAATTTTTACTCTTATTTTTCAATTTTATTTGTTATTTTTACTTCGTATCATTTTTATGTTTATAAATAGTAAATAAAAATAATTGAAACATTCTTGCTCTTTAGTTGTCTTATTAATTATGAGCTTACACATATGTACTCAAATACACCAAATATACATATATAAGTATATATATTTGTATGTATATACACGAATTTATTGATATTTTCAGTGGAATTGGATTAAGTTTCAATTTTATTCTAGTACTTACCACTGGTTAATTTTTTAGCGGCCAGAGATGGATCCTAAGGGACCTAGGACCCGCCTGTGGCTCACCCAGTCCCAATAAAGTGGGTACCCATAAATAGATGTAGATGGAAATAAAAATTTTAATGACTTAATTCTGTTCTTCTGTTCGTGAAATCTAATAATTATCTATGTTTTTTTTTAAATTTTCTGTTATATCCATCAATTTCTGAGTTTGGTTTCTATAAAAGTAGACTGACACAGGTTGAACTAATAAAAGTCAGAGAACAAACAAAACGTTCAATGCTCTATGTGTTCTAGTAGAATTCTTCTGTCTCAGATTTTCTCAAGGTAAGAGAGAGAAAATCTTTATTTTTAATGGTTCTATTCTTTAGCAAACCATTTCTGTTGATTTTTTCTCCTATTTCTTTCTGTCTGTATAATGGTATATCCCTTTTCTTGTTTTTAAGTCTGAAAAAATCGTAATTATTGTATTTTATTATTAATTATCATATGTTACGAAAAATATTGGTGCAAATGAATGAAGAATATGGAGTAATTAAATTAAATCCTATAAAAAAACGAAAATATAAAAAAAAAGCTAAACATCTTGTTTTTATTTATTTCAAAAACTCAACCAGTCTCTTTAAAGAATTTTTCCATCAATTCTTGACCCTGGTGGTTAAGAGTTATCTCAGACTAATCAGTTCTCTTCACAACCGTCGGATCAGAAACAGTACAGTCTCTACCATGTAACGAACCCAAGACACCCATTGGTTATAGTGGTTGAGGAATTATATTTTTATTATTTTGCCTATCCAGATCTAATAAGGATAGGGATCTTAAACTACTTTCTCACACCGACAAGGCTCGGGAAGTCCATTTTACGTTCCTCCCAAAGGGAAGAGTACTAAGGGTTTTTTTACTACCTTTTTACAATCCTAATTCCACCAGCTGGGCTACGAACACGTGATGTTGGGTTAAACTACTAACCCCCTAAACTACTAGTGACACGCTTATTTGTCTTAATAATTATTTATTTTTTCAATTATTATTCAATGGCGATTGTTTTGTACCTAATTAGGTAAGATAGTTAAAGAACTTCTTATTCCCCTAAACGTCTAACTTAATTGAGTTAATTAAAAATATCCAATATGACAAGTGCCAGGACTCAATTGAACCTTACCGTAAACAACTTTACTTTATATACAGATGTTAAAGGGCAAACATGGCATGGCATTTTAAGGCCATTCAATGTCAATTCTTAACAAGGCGTCGGTTCTTGTTAGTTCTCTGATCTTACATGCCTTTATTTTTTGTCTGGGATAAAGCGTCGTCTAAAAACATGAACTTTTGAATTATTTGTGACTTGTTGTGATTCATAGCTTTCTCAAGGTTATACATATATATATATATATATATATATATATATATATATAATTAAGAGGTAGAGACTGTACTGTTTCGTGGACAAAGGTTCTGCAAGGAGGTGACTTGTCCTAGGTCACGATGATCTAGGACACCCAGATTTTTCCCCCTATTTTTATAATAATTTATAGAGGCTAGGTGAGCCCCAGGAGGGTCCTAGATCCTCTAAGCAGAATAAATAAAAGTCTTGCATGCAGGGGGATTGGATCCAGGATTTCCGGTCTGACAACTCAGTGCTCTAGCGAGCCACTCTGCTCCCAATAATAATAATGTCTTTATTTATTCTGGGACAAGTCCCTTTAGAATAACAATACAGGTTTCTATGCAGGGTATTATTATGTCTATATATATATATATATATATATATATATATATATATATATATATATATATACACTTTAAAATAAAACAAAACCACCCACTCAAACAAAATAAAAAACAAAATATTCAATCATAGCGCCGAATTCAAAGAATAATAAAAATAAAATAGATTAGAAAAACAATTGTTATACTGGGACCATGCCACTCAAGAATAAGGAAGTTGTATATTAAAAATTAACGTTTCCAGCCTGATAAATAAATATAAAAATTAACAGATAAAATCACAAACGATCTAATAGCAGTAATAATATGATAAAAAATTGGCATAATTCCTGTAAAAATAATTAAATAGATCTATGAATAAAAAAAACGATCGGAGAAAAATTACCATAAACAAAAACCTAGCTATTAAGTAAGTAAATAAAATTAATATTTATAAATATAAATGTAATAAATAAATGTATTATACAATATAAGCTGTTATGTATGAAAGTGGTATGGGTCTATTTGGATCTAAAAAAATTGATTATTCTTTTAATTGGCTCTCATGATTATTATTTCCTAATAAAATTCAAGTTTTATTGGGTTTAAAACCTCTGTCTTTGCCAAGTATAATGTGACTTGAACGTTTGCCGTTTTGCGCTTATTTTTAAAGTAATTCAAATGGAAACCGTAATATATCACGGATATGAAAAGTTGGACTTATACCAATTTCAAATATAACAGCATAAATATAAAGAAATATATAAAAATATATAATACTCAACATCTAAAACCTAGCAACGAAATTTTATATGTGAAGCTGATTTTTATCACTGATATGTTTAAAATTCAATATTTTCTGTTTCAGGTAAGACATATTGAGTCTCGCTTTATGATAGTTCAGGTATGATAAGATCAATGTACAATATTATTATTAATATAAATATTATCATTCCATTGAGGTTTTAAACAATACTTATTTTTCTTCATAACAAAAATATTTTAAAATAATCAACATCAAAATAAATTATAAATAATATATTGACGTAAGTCAACAAGATCCTATTTAAAGTAATGTTCAATGAACATTCTTTCCCTTGTATGTATCGCAAAAATTGCGAGAGCACGGGTATATAGGATCGGTGAAGAGAACGGATTTGTCTATCTTGGATACGACCCTGGTAGCTCAGTGGTTAGAGCACTGTATCTGAGATGCAGACGACCCGGGTCTGAATCCCGGCCAGGACAAATCTCTTCTTTTCAAAACAAAAATATTTAAAAATAAGCACCATCAAAATAATAATTAATAAAAATAAAATGTTCATTACAGTTAATCATAAAAATTAGGGAAGATACTTTATTATGAGTAAGATTTTCATTTACTCTTTACAGGGAAAGCGTTTGAATATCATTGCAGGTAAATTTTTGGATAATAGCTAACGCAAAGTTATAATGACTACTCACACACTTGTGATACATTTTTAAATTTAATTTTCTGGTTCAATGAGTGTAATTATCTTAATTATATCCGGTACGAATATACTTTTAATTGCGTTTATGTTCATGTTTATGCGGGGAACATATGTGATTGAATAAAAAAAATTATTTAAGAGATTATACAAATGCCATTTGGCACATATGGTATCTTCGATCTTGTTTCGGAAACCTTCCCTAAGGGATTCTCGTGGGATATATAAAAAAAAAAATTAATGACCCGTTTGAATTGTTGTTCCCTGAACAAATTACAAATATAGTCCACTTATTTTTAAAACTTTTTCAATATTTGTGCGAGGAGATAGGATTAGTTTTCAACTCAAATAAAACTCGAGGAAGGCAGTCAGGTTAAGTTAAACCTTCTATATGAGAAGTAGAGGAATGGAAGAACGCTTTAATGTTTATTCTTAGTTTCGAAGATATCAAGTTCTCTGTTACCAACCATTAGGGATATTAAATTAAATAATACATTTCATAATTAGTTTATGATTTGGTTGTCTAAGAAATTGCCGGGAGGGTGGTCTACCACTTACTATGCTCAAGGTCTAGGTTCGCAGCCCGAGAACGTGGCCTTAATATTTTTTTTTTAAGGTAGTAAAAGAGCCTTGGTTAGGCAGTCGTTTAGGGGAGACTTAAAATGGTAGGCCTAGAACCTGTGTGGTGTCAGGTACTCGTTAAAGATCCCAATCCTAATTATACTTATACATACATACGCACAAATACAAAATTTAGGACCTCCACTGCATCTTCGTTCGATTAGCCATAATGCATAAAGTTGTGTTAAATAGATATACAAACAATAAAACCTGTGGAAGAAAATAGTCCGGGTGGAGGTCAGAAAAAATCTCTTTAATAAGAAGAATTGTTTATTTCCAAAACCGACGTTTCGAATCACACGAACGTTTGGAATAGCAGTTCTTCTTCAGGGCTAACTATATAAATATATGAAGATGATCTGCAATATTTATAATATATATGAAGACGATAAAGATATGAAGAACACCTTATATGTAGGTCGAAACGTCGGCTTCAAAAATAAACAATTCTTTTTACTAAAGAGAATTTTTTCTGACCTCGACCTCGACCATTTTCTTCCACATATTAAATGGTTATATTTATTTCCAATATAGTTCGGTTGGTTTCATTCAACACCATTTTATAATGATATGGCTAATCGAACGGTACTACTACCGGGATTCCTGTGTTTTGCCTATCCAGATATAATTAGATTTGGGATAGTTAACAAGTACCTGACATCGCGCATGCTGGGGAGGTCTATTTTACGTCCCTTCGGAAGCGATGCATTACTAAGAATTTTTTACTCCCTTTTTAAAGTCCTAAACCTGCTAGGTTGCCAACAGGCGATGCCCAAACTATATACTATCCCCTGCACCGCTGATGATCCCCGTATTTGTCTTAATAATGAATTAATTAGTGATTAATGGTGCATATTATTACTTATTGAATAAGATCTACTTGATGGGTTTGCTCCATTCCGATCATTCCGATGAGTGATGCCAATGTATTATTCTGAATACAACAGCATTATGTCATTAGAGCAAGTTGTTGCGACTTGAAATTTGAAAGATTATTAAGTTACAGATAACCAGTTGTTGATTTACATTAATTTTTTCCCCATAGATTTCTACAAAACATAAGTTTTCTCATGTTTTGGCCCGGAATATCATTACAATAAATTTAAATTGACTGTACCCAAACTATTCCTTCGTAAATATTTCTATGGGATCCACAACCCTACTGAGGCTCACCCAGCCTAAATTGGGTATCCAAAATAAGGGGGGAATCTGGCGGATGAGCCTGATGTTAGACAAAGCGCCTCCCTACACAACCGTTGTCCAAACACAAGAATGTCTCTACCACGTACTGAACCTCAGACTCTTTATGGGTTGTTGTTGTGGTACTGTTTTTTTTTTTTATAATACTAGAATAGAATAGAAGAATAATTTTATTCTGGGACCGGACCCCTTAACAATAACAGAAATGCACATTATTTGTAGGTTGTTCTATGTCGGGTGTGTCATTTTGACTGGGAGCCACTGTACTCTCAGTTTGGGGCCGTCTGTGGCAGATAGATTATTCATCCTGTAAACAATCGTGAATATACCCTGTGGTCTTTGGAGAACCTCATGAGGCCACGCAGTAAAAACTAGGTATCCTTAATTAAGGGAAAAACTTATGAATGAGCGTGACCTCAGCTAAAAGACATCGTTGCACAACAGTTTTCCTATAAACATATAGATTTTTTTTTTAAATTTAATCAATAGAATAAACTACTACAAAAATGGAGCTACTGGTTTTATTTGTTGAATAATAATAGTTGACCTTAAAATTGATATTTCAAATAAAAGTCCGAAAAATTTACATTATATATATATATATATATATATATATATATATATATATATATATATAAATATATATATATGCATGTATGTACATATATTATATATATATATGAGGAAGAAAGTAGTTTGGGTGGAGGTAAAAAAAAATGTCTTAAATAGGCATTACTGTTTATTGGAAAAGCAATGTTTCGACCCATATCGCAGTTCTCCTTCAGGGCTTATAATGGGGTCAAGAGTTAAGGCTTAACTGAATTCTTTTTTTCAAATATAAATTTATTAAATTCCTAATTAATGACAACATAATCAGTTTAAAAAAATACAAAATGGGGTAACAAACCCTCATTATTTTAAAATAATGACAACATTGGAGAGGTTTGACGTGTCCATTAAAAAAAAATCTGTTCCACTACAACTCATGTACGGGCCTGGGGTTAAGTACATGGTAGAGATTGTACTGTTTCACGGAAAACGGTTCTGCAAGGAGGTGACTCTTTCTAGGTCACGCTCAACCGCCAGATCCCCCTTCTTTTGGGTACTCTATTTTGATAATATTATATAGAGGCTGGGTGACCCCCAGGAGGGTCCTAGATCCTATATGATTCATCTCCGGCTGCAAACAGACTAAATAAAAGTCATGCCCGCAGCGGGATTTGAACCAGGATTTCCGGCATGGCAACTCAGTGCTCTACCACTGAGCCAATCCTCTCCTATCTCTTAAGAAACCATATATTATTCTCTTTCTGAAGGTACCTATATGCATTCCTTACCTACTACCTGACCACCTTCTAGCCGGTTGCATCGAGAGTGTGGTGTCACGTATAGGATGTAGGAATAAAATATAGCTGTGTCTGACTGCTGCCGATAAATAATTATTTATTGTTATATTTATATTATATTTATTATATGGAATTTATATTATATTATATTTATTTATTATATGCAATTTATATTATGTTATATTTATTGTTATATAATTATATTATAATTCTTATCGTTCATAATTCTTTTTTTTTTAATTTATTTATTGATATTTACAACTGTATTACAATTATACAACAAGTAAATAGGATACGTGATATATAATGATATGATAATGACAAGTAGAGAAACTACCCACTGGTAGTGCTCAAATCAAAGTTCAACTAAGAAGGTCACGTGGTCATCTTCTTTTCAGACGCCTCGGAGAATTATCGGGAATTGAAGAGGAAGCTAGGTTTGAAACTAGAGGGTTTGAGTGGGAATGAAGTTTTCATAATTCTAGTACATAATTTTTAAAAATGTTAACAGTAATTGTATAACCCAGAGTTGAGTCTAGCGCGAAATATAACAGGTTTACCTTGACTCCTACCTGATTCGGGCTCTGGGGGCTAGTTTTGTGTGGAACATTGCCAAAGGTCTCATTTTAGTGCTGCCCACGACCCTCATAAATTTCAGAAACTAACTATTCCTTAACTTTTATGAAGTACAATAAATACATAGATCAGCTCTGTGTACTATTTATACATACTTAAACAGGATTCTACATTATGCACAGTAATTCATAAATGTCATAAAACCATGGCATTTAACTAAAATAATTAAAATCTTTTAGGGAAAACGAAAAGTTGAGGTAGTTATTGATCTTTTGAGTTGTTATTATTATCAATACCACATCAATTAAACGACCTTATAAATAAATGTAATTATTCTTATATTAATGGAGTTATAGTCTTTAAACTAAAGATGATTAAAACAAATAACTCATGCACAGGAATAATACATAATAAGTTATTGTTATATAAAGCCTGCTTATGACCTTTTCTAACATATGCATGCCCAATATTTATTTATATGTCAACAACTAATTACAAAAAACTATTCCAAAACAAATGCCTTAAAATTGCTGGAAATTATGTATATCACACTTAAGTTAAAATTATGCCTACATAATTATGTATACCTCATATTAATATATTTATCAACAAATTATGTGAACAATTCTTTTTTAAGTGTAAAAACAATAAAAACCCACTAATAAAAAATATTTGGAACTATACAAAAAAATAGTACAAAGCGAAATGTACAAAAAAGAACAATACATTTATTATTGTAGAGTACCAATTTCCTTATTTAATTGTTATTGTTTATATATATAGCTCTTTTATATATATATATATATATATATATATAAATGGATGCAAATATAAATAATGATATAAATATAATTGTATATAAATAAAAACATAATTTATTTATTAAATAGAACCTTTAAAGTAAACAATAATTTTTCCTACTCTTCAGTCTTTATTCAGTCTGCCGGGGTTCCTCAAGGTATAATATCCTAGGTCCCATCCTATACACGTTATATACAGCTGACATCCCAACCCATCCAAGCACTGTCCTCACTACGTACGCTGAACACACATGTGTGTTATCAGTAAATAAGAATCCATTTGTTGCATCCCAATCTCTTCAATCCCATATCTCAAACCTTCAAGACTGATCCCTGTCGAACAGTTATGTTACCTAAGACTCCATCTGGACAAACGTCTCACTTGGAATCCTCATACAAAACTGAAAAGACAAGAAACTGTCATTTACTGGACAAACGTTCTAAGCTCCTAATTAATTACAAAAGACTCATTTACAAGACGCTCTACTTAACCATTCAATTCATCTCGTATCCAATCCTTGAAATCCAAAATCCTTCGTAAAATCCTCAATGCTCCTTATTATGTCACAAACAAACTCATCCATCATGATCTTAATATCCCCTATGTTGAATCACTTGAACCCGCTAGTCTCTCAACTTGCTTCCAATACTATTCCTGATAACACTCCGAGGCGTCTGAAAAGATGATGGGCTCGAGACCTTCTACTATAGAACTTTATTGGAGTGCTACCGATGGGTAGTTTCTCCACAAGTATTTTTTTTTCGTGTCATGGCATTAGCAGATTTACTTGTTGTAATATTATTACAGTTGTAAATATCATAAAATTATCTTTAAAAAATTGTAAATTTTAATTATTAGCATTGGTCTGGTTTTTACATATACTGACACACCAAACAATAATTATATACACTTCCAAGCAGTTTATTTAATAATCAAAACATATGTTGGGCTGGGTTGCTCAAGTTCAGTACAAAATATCAATAATTTAATATAAATAATAATTATTATATTGTTATATTATTTATACCTTGTAATTGTGTGCTTAGACGTTATTTTAATTTTAAGCATTATTATCATTGTTAATTTAAACTATACTTAGTTCATTAATACTTTCAATAATTTCATAATACATGACATTTAACTAAAATAATTAAAATCTTTTAGGGAAAACGAAAAGTTGAGGTAGTTATTGATCTTTTGAGTTATTATTATTATCAATTGTTCATATATTAAACGACCTTATAAATAAATATAATTATTCTTATATTAATAGAGTTAGAGTCTTTAAACTAAAGATGATTAAAACAAATAACTCATGCAGAGGCCGCCAGATTTCGCAAGTATCGAGCATGTTGCTGACTCGAACCCATAAGTTTATCCTCTACCAAATGTTGCTAAATAAGTTTTCACTTAAAAAAATCAGAAGACTTTTGTTTTCTATTAAAGTGTATTTTTAGTTTTTTAAACTGTTATTAAACTGTCTATTTGCAGCGGGAGATGGATCACATGGGCTCTAGGACCCTCTTGGGGCCCACCCAGCCTCTATAAAATATTATAAAAATAGGGTACCCAAAATAAGGGGGAAAATCTGGCGGTTGAGCGTGACCTAGGACAATTTCCCTCCTTGCAGAACCGTTGTCCATGAAACAGTACAGTCTCTGTACATGTACCGAAACCCAGACCCTTCATGGATTATTTTTTTAAACTGTTATTAATTATTTTTTATTAAACTTCAACTTTCATCTAGTATACCTAATAAACAGATACCGCATTCTAGTATAGTTAATAAACAAATACAGCATTCACAATTGACAAATTCCTCGTTCTGCCGTTTCGCTGTTGCTGATTTCACAATCGACTAGGGCTTAGCGACCGTTGCTAGTTATAATAATGGATGGCTAGAGGTATAATGGAATGAGAGGAGACAAAACCAGGGGAGTGGAGTGTGCTGAGCGACCTAGGGCTGAGCCGGGGCACCTGCCCTCAGCTGATAGTGGTTCCTCTAATCCCTTCAGTCTCTCTCTATACCTTCATACCTTCCAGCCCTCATACATAAGGGCCAGGATATACATATTTCATGTATATCTGCATATATACATGTGTGCAAGTTTTCAATATTATACGTATATTATGTGATTAATAAGCCTCTGTGAATAAGTGATTAAGTCGAAATTTTTCCAGAGAGATTCATCGAAAATGTATTGAAGGAAGCGGGATCGTATTATGTTTTTAGTTAATAAATCGATATATCAGGTATTGGATTTTGGAGTTCTTCCTTATATTACGACTCCATTTCATGCAAAAATATACCAGAATCATTCGATTCCCTCAATGCAATTAACTCATTCAAGACAAAATTCAACTTATCCACCAAGACTGCAGTTATGTAATAAAATTTAATATAATAAGAGCTGAATGGAAGCTGTAGCGGAGGATGCACGTTAATGCTATTGTTAATAAAAATAAATTATTGATTTATTCCTAGACTGATACTTTTAGAATACACTATACACTATAGTTCATATCTCATTTTATAAAACAAAATGAACTATGAACTATAGTGTCTAAGATTAAAATATAATAAGGATTTAGTTAATTGATTAAAGGAAATATAAACTAATAAATAAATTAATTAATTAAACTAATTTGATGCAATTTTCTTATTGAGAAACAATTTTAATATTGTTTTGTTTGGTTTATCGTGTCCATAAACAGAAATCAGTAACAAAATTGACGGTTGAAATGAAAGAATGCAAGGAGAAAAGATGAAGTATGGAAAAACCATGTCAGAGTTCTCTGCGTCATAAATAATATATATATCTACATATATTATTATACCATATATTACATACATATAGACATATGTTTATAAATATTTACAATGCTGAACAACATATAACGAGTACACGTATCGCCAAGCGACTGTTCTTATTGCTTCATAACCAGTCAATTCGGCACCAATTTACCAGATTATTCTCTCGGAGGGACACTCCGGGGTCAAGTGATTCAAAAATGGGCTTAGAACCAAGGATTGTGGCCGTTCGGGATACGAAAGCGCACGAAGACCTATTTTAGATAGTTACATCCAGTAGACTGACGGGTTCCACATAGTGGGAATGCTTGAGGAATCCCATGATTGAAATTCGAACTCACAAACTTTTGTATTGTAAGTAGTTCCACTCTTGGAATTTCTTCAAAACCTTATAATAATACTTTACATACTTTTTTTGCTGTATCCCATTCCTTCTTTTGCTAAAGCTTTTATTATAGTATCGTTACAAACATATACCATAGTTACAAAAAATAATTGTATATTTGTTCAGAAAACGTCCAACTAAATAGTTATCCGATCAAAAATCAGGACCCTCTGTTGGGTTAATTTCATTTGACTGATCAGGTATTAATGCTATAATATTATTATTAATTGTATCTAATATTGTTATCACTCAATGCTTCATCCTAAGTTCGCTCCTAGCCTACAAACGGGGCATTATTGATTGCTAGTTGTTTGGGCTGGGTTTTCCCATAAATGTTTTTAGCTTTCCTTCTTAACTCGCAAGGATCTATCATTCTTGTTTGTTCGAAATGTCCTGTCCTTGGCTTCTTAACAACATACGCTTAGTCTATCAAAGCCGATAGCATACGATCTACATGCTATTGTGCTAAGTTTGTGTTTATAAAGTATACTGTATTTATTTTCTCTCCCTACTTCACAAAGTCAAAGTAAAATTGTTTTAAATGTTTTTGGGACAGACCAGGTCAGTAAAAATACATATATATTAAAATTGAATATTTAATTCTATTATATATAAAATATTTTATGCCGTATTTTAATTCTCTTGTAGATGTTTCTGGAGTACATATTTTTTAATCATTCATTCAAGTGAGTAAAAAACCTTTTTTCAGTCAAAAATTTTGTTCTTTATTTAAAAATACGTTTCGACTTATTCAGTCATTTTCAATTTTCTTTTCTTATAAGTCTATTTTTATTTAATTTAAATATATTTACTCATAAATTTGAACATTATTAACCTATATAAAAAGAATAATCCAATAAATACATAATTTATAAAATCATGTCCTTAAATACTGAAACTATTAATAGTATAGATAACTTTTAATAGATTGTCAATTAATTAAAATTTTCCTTTAATACTTGGAGTTTGTAATGTACTCCATGGCTATTATTAACATTTATGAAATTGAACTTTGGACTGTTATGATAATTTATATTTCAATATTATTTTAATTTATTTCCTCCTTAAAATATATAAGCATCATGAAAGGTCAAATAATACAAATTAGTAATTTGTAATCTATATGGATCTATTTTTATTTTATATTTATTTTAAACGGTTAAATAGTTTGAATAATAATATGATAATAAGTCGAAACGTATTTTTAAATAAAGAAAAAATTGTTGACTGGAAAAAGGTTTTTTTACTCAAATGCTGTAATTTATGCCGTATATAAAACCTTAAATTTTTTTCGAAAAATTAATTTAATTATTATAGACACAAGAGTATTTATAAAAGTGATTGGCTACAACTATTAGGGTCCCAAGACCGAGACCAGTTATGACAAATTAATTATTTACTCTGTAACATCAATGAAACGATTCTGTTACATCTGGAGATCCTCCTCTTCCTTACCAAGCCTCTGTAATTTCCCCTAAAGTTGTTAAAACTCAGAAAAGGCAATAGGAAAATATGACTTTAATTTTATAATCTTCCAACATTCACGACTAATCAATACTTAAAATAATTTATAACTTTAATGGCACTATAAGCAAGAACCTGGGCCTCCTCCACCACAGCCAACCGACCTCCACGATCTGGTGTTATTTCTCTTCATCTTCGAACTCCCAGCCGCTTTAGATCCTCTACATCATCCAGACATCTGATCCGAGGACTTCGTGATCTATTATTGGCACCATGTCGGGTTCTCCAAACACTTCCATCAATCAACTCATTCCTTCGTTCTAGGCTTCTCTTCTCCATATTTTTTATGCCTTTCTCTCCCAGTGGATCGAGAAGTATGCATCTTGGTTTCCTGTGCGCCCTGCGAAAGCAATAAATGCAGCGCATATACCTGTATGTTGAAACTCACCAACTCATATGGACTCATTTACGTATTTTTTAACTTCTTCGATTTTTAATGTCCAGCAGTCAAAATTGACAACGACGAAGTACCTTCCTACTTGGATAAAAGACTTACATAGAACGTTATTACAAAATTAAAAAGACTAGAACTGACATGACGCTACAAACCTCTGGACTACAGCTCTTCACTTGAATTACAAAACAAACGACTTCTGTATAACAGTATACTAATACCTGTTTGGAGGCATGGAGAACTTATTAAAGATACAAACAACACAGTCCAAAATTCTCAGAAAAATTGTTAATTCTCCTTGGTATATTTCGAATCACATACAAAACGACATGTACATTCCCGTTATAAAATCATGTATTCATAACAAATATAGCATTCCACTCATCAACACAAAATCCACTCGTTCTTCCGCTTTCTTACTCCCTGTTACCCGGGCTTGATAACAAAAGATTAAAAAGACAATGTCCAATAGATTCAACTATTGACATTTCCATTCTAAAACTTGATTTTCCTGTAGAAAAGTAAAACAAAAACACTTGGAGGAAATTTTCTGGAAGCGCAATTGCACAGATGGAAATAAAAGTTGAAGAATAAATAATAATGTAATAAGCGCATTAGCTTAAGATTAAAATATAGAACGTATAACTTTAGCAACGGTATAAAGAAATATTATGAAACAATCAGGTTTATAGAAAAAAAATTATGTAAAAAAAAAAGTATGTCAAAATATTGAGTAGTTCAAATTATGTAAAAAAAACTAATATTATTAATAAATTGTACGGTATATGGTTTGGTATTGATGGTGTAATAAAAGTATTTTTGATGTATTGTTCGAATCGCCCGAGACCCTAAAATCAGCGAAGGCACTCAAAATTTGTCTTACTTTTATGTTGTAAAAATATAAATTTTACTCATTTTAATAAACGATTGATGCTTGAAAATAACGTTCTGCTATTATACTGATTAGTCTTAAACTTTTGATTAAACAACAGAACTACTTTTAGTGAAAATTATTCATTCTACAGCGATGGTAAGCGCCGAGCGCACGAAGTATCCTCTCCAAGACTCCACTTTAAGGTTAAGTTGATGGAAGAGAATACATCATGATTTATTCGAAAGGGACTACAAAGAGACAATTCAGGGAGGAATTAATTGCTACAGAGTAGTGTGGGAGTTACAGAGATGGGGAAGTAGAAAGAGAGATGAAAGCCTAAAGAGGCACTAGATGAAGTTGGAAGGGGCGGGAGAGAAAAGCTGTAATTGTAGAGTAAAATGATTAAGACTAGCTGGGAAGAGGCCCGCCCAATCTCCTCCTATTTACCCCCAAACCCCCTCCCCGCCCCCCTCGTTTCGCATTTAATAACCTCACTACCTGCCTCCTCCGTCCAGCTCTCAGAGGACATCCGAATCTCCAGGGTCCAAAAGCTGACGGGTCAGTCGAAGCAGGAACACGAATGGAATAATATAAAGAAAGATAACTATTAGTATGGCATGAAGTAAAAGTATCATTGTGATTAAAAGCATGATATACAGATTAACCATTTCAATGCGGAGAGCATTATATAAAGCGCGCGTTGGAGACCATTTTTTAAAACACCTGTCGCAGTATTTGCTTCAAAAAATTTCTCCGACCCTCTTGGATTATTACTACCGAGAGCAATCGTCCGTTTCTGGTTACAGCTTTTTTTAAGAGCTCCTGTTGATTAAAACTTGGTAAATTAGGTTTAACCTTTAAATTTTAAATGCTCATTCTATATATATAGTAGATTGCTGTTAACAACCTCAATTTAAGACTGCTCTTCATCCTCGAATCTGGGTATTGATAAATTAAATTTCTATTAGGTCTGTTACCTCGTCGAGAAAAATAAGTTCAATTATTTCAATTAAACACTTTTATTAAGTTTACAACTCTATTCCTTTTTAATTACACTAACAATTACAAAGGTATTACACAGAAGCGTTCCACACTAGTACACTATCAACAACAGTACCTCACTATAACCTTCCAACATACCGTTGATCGATATATCGATAATCGCGGTTATTTAATTTATTGATCAATCTTGATAGCATCGCTACAGGTCCTTTTATAAACCGTTAGAAAATATTTAAAAATTTGAATTTTTTATTTTATTTTAACTCATGTTATTGTTAATATGAATTTTCAAGTTCAGGCCAAATGGAATATCAGATATGTCGTTCATGAATTGAATGAAAAGCTTCATGAAATATAATTAGTACAGAAGAATTAAATCAAAAATAACATTTTTTGACTTATGTGATCGTTCATATTTAGATAATGGAGAGTGGAGTGGCTATGTGGTAGAGCACTGAGATGCCATGCCTAAAATACTGGTTAACATCCCGCTGGTGGCAAGGCTTTTGTTCAGGGCGTAAGCAGCCGGAAATGGATCATATGGGATCTAGGACCCTCCTACAGAGACCAGCCTCTATAAAGTGGTTACCCAAAATCAAGGGGGAAATCTGGCGGTTGAGCGTGATCTAGGACAAATCGACCGTTGTCCACGCAACTGTACCGTCTCTACCATCTATTGTAAACCTAGACCCGATCACCCGGTTGTAGTGGTACAGGTTACAGAAAGAGGGTTACTCAGCAATAAATTGGAATAGCAATAAATAAAGATGTGTTCATTTTTACATTTTGTTTTTTTACTTCTTATAAACACTTTAGCGTAATAACTGAGATCTAATTAAGTAATATTATTTTTTCCGTGTGTAAATAAGTTTCTACGTTTTAAACTTATATATTTTGTATATACTGACCAAAATTAGCATCTTTTTGTACTTCAGACTTATTTGAAGAGATTTAAGACAAAGCCCATCAGGGAAGAATAACCAAAACTGAAGTGTGAGTTATATATTCAATTACATCATCCCCGAAGAAAAGGATTTTCCGGGAAGTAGCTTAATATCTGACGGAGGCAGGCTTATTAAAAACTTTCACGAAGAGAGTTATGTTGAAGATAAGCAGTCGGCTTGTCGGTGAAGTTTTCGAAAGATCTTTGTGGGCTCTCCTGCGAAATTTCGAAGAATATATTATTTATAGAGAACCCATAGTCTGATATATATATCAACATATATCTTTTTATATTTCTACAATTGACAGAGTCGTTTAAACATAAACCTTTGAAGCAATAATTAAAATTATGGTAATAAAAAAAATTATTTATATGTATAGTACATATCGTCCCTACCATTTCCAACTATCGAATGTGAAAATTGGCACTTTTGAGGAGAATTAAAAAAAAAAAGCAGTTTCAAGGTTCAATAAAAATTAGTGCCTATAGTCAAACCAATGACATTCGTTTTACATTGTTTTTTTTACTGATAGATGCCCCTATATGAATTATTAATCCTACAGCAACTACTATAAGTAGAAAACGAAAACTGTGGTTTTTTCACATTCCATAGGAAATGATAGGGACGATATATATTGCATTGCGAAGAATATTTGGTGCAAAAAAGGATGATACCATTGCAGAACTTAGGAGATTACACAACGTGGAATTGCGAAGCATGCATGAATAATATCAATATTATTCACTTGATGATTGATGAGTCACTAAGATTAAAATGGGCCAGTAAAGTTTCCGGGTCTAGTAATGAACGAATTACTAAAAAATTAAAATTCACTCTGCCAGCTTGGACGCGTCTGAGATTTATAACGAGACGTAGGTGAGATGATTGCGTTTGAGTGATATGGCAGATTTGGGCTTAGGCAAGAGTCCTATTTTTTAGGGAATAATCTCAATATTATATATAATATAATAATTGAATATAATAATACTGCAGTTTTAGGAAGCAAATCAATGAAATTTAAAGTAAGAAAAAATAAATAATTTTTATTTAAATAATAATTATATTACTGATCACAGATTTAGAATCTTTGTTTAAGATAGAAATAAACTTTTAAATTTTAATATTTTCAATAATAATAATGTTATTCATCATCGGTTCAATTATGACTTGATTAACATAACACGCTTAATTGTTATACTATAAATATATTTTTAAAGAATAAATATTCTGAAAAAATAAAATCATTTATTTTTTATTGGTGGTCTGTAGTAATGTATGAAGACAGTATAACATAAACTATAATTTCTTGCATGCAATGTTGCAGCCCAACACCGGGAGTGGCCGAGCTTATTAAGAACAAACACAAGATTTTCGTAGCATTCCTTCAAATGGAGTGTCCAAAAGGCACCGAAGCATTGTGAAGAAGTACAGCTTTCAAACTCCTTTTTGATGAATCAAACAAGAAATTTTCAAGTGAAATTTATCACTTATCTAAGAGTGATGGAATCGTTTCACTATTTTTTCCGTAATCAGCACAAACAATACGGTTAAACGCACTAGTTAAATATGCTACAAAGTTTTCATCGCAGACCTATGTATTTTATAATTACTAGATAAATCATACTTATCCAATAATTTTCTATATTTAAACTGATAAAATCGCATTGATGAATTGATGATAACAATATTACTGGGGACGAATATAAAACTTATTATACGAAATTAAACAAAATGAATTTTTAAATTAATTATAAAATTAATGTGAAGTGGACTCTTTTAATATTTTTTTAATCGAATATATTTTTCTCCCAAAATATAAAAAACAAAATGAATGTGGGGAGTAACAAATGAAAAAATGTGATATTTAAAAAAACTGGAACAGGGATATTTTTTATATATAAATATCTCTGTTTACAACAAGTTTTACCTAGTGATTATGGAAAATGGCAAGTTGATACTTTATTATCCTCCATAAAAATAATATTGGAATGTTTTATAATAATGTGTAGTTTTAGTGGATTGAAAGGAATCTAGAAGTTTTCTGTATCGCTAATTAAAAACAAAAATGAGTCTCTAATATTTTTATTTATTTGTTTTTTTATATTTTTTCCTTAATGTTTTTATTCATAAACTTTAGGTCGAACAAAAACAATATATAATTTAATGTTGGTTCCCATCTTTTTTTTTGTCTTATTTCTTTTTTCGATATGACATTTATTATATTAGCGTTAGGCTTCGTTTCTTCCGTCCATTCCTACTGCCAACAAAAACATTTCTTTTGTTTATATATTTAATGTTTATATATTTTATAACTTTTTCACCTATGTAAACTCAAACTATTAATTTTTAGTATAATTTATTTTATTGGTATATGATATAATTTTTTTAAATATTAATTTTTAGTTTTCTGGGTTATTATTTGTATGATTATTATCAATAACTTTGAATAAAAACTAAATAAATGACTGTATTGTAATTATAAATAGTCCTTAAATTGGCATACCATATCATAAGATGTACGGCGCAATGATACAGTTCCGCAATACTCATCAGTCGTTCTGGTCAAAGTATAGCTTTGACCCCGTTTTTTTACCTTATATTAAAATTTAAAATTCCTTATTTAAAAAAAACATGTAAGGCTAGGAATAGCCGATCTGTAAATAAAGGATATAAAATAGAGTACACACAACGACAAAATAGTTTATAAACAATGACATAAAAAGGACCCTGGTTTTTATTTTCGTTATACATTATAAAATTTTGTTGTCAATTATTATTTTTAATAAGGTCATTAAAGTACCATTTAATGACCTTACATTAAATTGACCATATGGTGAAAATATTTTACGCCATTCAGTTTATAAAATGATAATTTATAACATTTAAAGGCAATGGGGCTATTGATTATTTTTAATTTTTTTTAATAACACATTATCAATTTTATAATAAATTATAATTTATAATAATTTATAATAATTATTATATCGCATATAACACATTATATCGTTTTAATTATTATTTATTTTGTAAAAATCGTGGTTCAGAGTCAAATAATTTAATTTTCTGTTTTTAGAAAATTTAATTAATTGTTGAAATTATTGTATATATTATTTTCCAATAAATATGGACTTTTTGCATAAACTAATGCAAGCTTTATATATGTAAGGATTTTACTTTTGTTGGAAGTTTTTTTATACATTTTTTCTTTCATTGTAATTAATGATTCTGCACAGATACATTTAAATTTGTACAATTGCTTTTAATTTGAGACTGTTGTAGCAAATTATACAAGAAATAAATATATATAAAAAAATATTTTACTTAAAAGCGGATCGAATGATATATACAAAATGATATTTCAATTTGCATTTTTTTTTTATTCAATTTTATTTCCTATTTTAATTTTTTTTTTGCGATCCCGTAATTATATTAATACCTAAGTTAATTAATTGGATTAACGGATTCGTTAGAGGCCATATAATAACTTTATGGACCCAAAGTCCTGGTTTTTAAGACCGGCAGATGCCTAAAGAATTGTTTGGTTATGTCGTCCTTCGGATGCGACGTAAAATGATGGTCCCTAACTTGTGCTAACACTGTATTCGTATTCGCACAATTATACTTGGATAGGCAAAATTTAATAATAATAATAATAAGCTTTATTTTTTTCTCTTCCTTCTATGTACAATTTTTACATGGTTTTTAAAAAGAAAAAAAGGCCCTTCTTTGGGCATAAGCCTCTCCCTATTTACCCCAGCTACGTCTGTTCCTATGAAGTTTTGTATGTCGTCCCGCCATCTTGTAGCTGGTCTCCCTCTTCTCCTAGTGCGGTGTATTGGATACCAATCCGTTGTTGCCTTAGCCCAATGTGTTGATCCCTTTTCTTTGCAATGTGTCCAGCCCACTGCCATTTAAGATCAGATACTGTCTTGAGAATATGGCGCGTACCAGTCAGCTTCCGTAGTTCTGTCTTCTTTATTTTCTCTCTTCTACTTTTCCTTAACATACTTCGCTCCATTGCACGCTGAGTGATTGCTAGGGATTTAGATGTATTATTATTTAGGCTCCAGGTTTGGCACCCATAAGTTAAAGAGGGGATGATGCAAGCATCAAAAACTTTTCTCTTGTGATGTATGGCCATGTTGCTTTTAAAAATATTTTTGTGTGACCAAAATTTGGACCATCCTATTTTAATCCTTCTATTCACCTCTTTCTTGGATTTATCTGCAAATGATATGAGTGGCCATAGATAGATTGTTTCTTTAACCCATTGGACTTTGCTGGTACCGAGAAATATTTCTTCTTCTTCGGCATTTGTCATCAAGCCCAGCCTCATTTCCTACTAGGACCAGCTCTTCTGGCATTTTCTTCAGTTCAGATGGTGAGTGTGAAATGAGAAGTACATCATCAGCGAATCTCAGATTTAAGTTTGTTACCATTAATGTCTATCCTAAAATTCTCCTAGTGAAGGTTTCTGAAAACATTTTCCAAGACCACGTTGAATAGATCAGGTGATAAAGGATCGCCCTGACGAATCCCTCTTTCGATTGGAAAATCCTCTCCATTTAAATCCAAAACTACTCTCGCTTGGTTGTTGGTATACCAACATTGAAGAATATCCAAAATCTGTTTATTAATGCCTTGGCGTTTTAGACTATTGATAAGAAATGAGTGCTTTAATGTATCAAATGCTTTACTGAAGTCAATAAATGCAAAATATATTGAGATTTGGTATTCATTCGATTTCTCAATGATTTGGTTGACGGCATGGAGATTATCTATTGTAGAAAAGCCCTTTCGAAAGCCAGCTTGTTCTATTGGTTGGTTCTCGAGCCAAAATTTAATACTCCCCCAATATCATTATCCGATTAGCCACGAAGAGGCATTAAATGAAACTAGAAAAAAAATAGATACAAAGTGTTAACTTTAAATAGTTGTTATGATATTATTAATAAAATAGTTAGGGAAATGGTCGCCTATAATCCAGCCGGATATGTTAGAGAGACTCTCGAGACCTGAGCCGGACCCAATGATAAGGAGAGAGCTATCTGATAACAGCTTATCATGTTCCCTCTGGCACTGACATACTTTATCATGCCAGGTGTATGTCCCTTCCATCTTGCTCTTATCTATGTCGTTTGGTATGCACTTTTATTTACTTAAAATATGGAGTATGTCACGGTATATTTACCTAATGCGTCTAAGTTAAGAAATATTTTGTTGTAGCTGTAACGTTAAAACTTTATTTATTTGATGTTAAAATATATTAGCAGTTAAAATTTATTTCATGTCGTTCAGCTGTTTATATTTTAATAAATGTTTATATACCTTATTAAAATTAGAAATAATTTCAGTATTTAATAAGTGTATGTTGTTTACATTCAAATATGGTTTGGTGTGGTATGTGTTCCTAGCTGCAAAATGTCAATTCTTGGTTTTAAATGTAACTTTTTTTCTATCTTTGATCTTTTAATCAGAAACTCTATTATATTTTTCTACAATAGTTGTTTAATATATTTTTGTTTCAGTATCTTTCTTATTGTTATTGGGAACCGTTCAGATTTAAAATGTGTTCTGATAATTAGTTAAAATAGTTATTATTCATAATGGTTTTATTTTTTTTACCAGCCTCTATAAAATGTTGTAAAAATAGGGTACCCAAAATAAAGGGGAAAACTCTGGCGTTTGACCGTGATCTAGGACAAATCAGCTCCCTGCAGAACCGCTGTCCATGAAACAGTACAGTCTCTACCATGTACTGAATCCCAGACGCGTTTACAGGTTATAGTGGTACAGGTTTTTTATTTTACTTTTTTAATCATAATCTAAGTGTGCATTGAATGCTGGAAAATCTTGGATAACCTCTCTAGTGCCTTTAATCTCTCTACCAGTTGCAGCTTTAAATTATTTTCTTGTTTTTCGCCATACTTCTCATAAAAGAAATTTATTTTATTTTATTTTGGAGAGAAAAGATTTTTCCTGGACGGGAATCGAACCCGAGTCTTCCGCAACTCTAGTGCGGCACTCTCTCACCTGAGCTACCAGGGCTCGTAACCAGGTCAGACATATCCATTCTCTTCACCGATTCCAAATCATAAATAAAATATAAATTATAAATATAAAATTGACGTACGTCAACCAGATCATAATTAAAGTAATGTTCATGAACATTCTTCCTCACGTATAAATCGGAAAAATTGCGAGAACTGAGGATTTGGGATCGGTAACCATCAAACTAAATATAAATTGAAAGTTTATTTCGTTTTTAATTAGCTAGAACTATTATTTTGCTCTTACTTTTTAACCTCTATACGATAATACTCTTTCTAAAGCAACGGTTGATCAGGGAGGAGTTTTGTCCGAGATCATGCTCAACCGCTAAGTTTTTCCACAATTAAGGGTACCTAATCTATAATATGGCTGGATGAGGCACAAAGGGTCTGCAAATCACACAGGATCCATCAGTGGCTCCTAACAGATTAAATGATGTATCTGCTACAACTGAATTTGAATTAAACTTAGCGTTATGCAAACTGAGGCACCCTACTACCTAATATTTCATGAATAAATTATGAATCTTCACAGTACTTTAGAAGTTTAATTGAGGGCATTAAATCATAAAATAATAAAAAGGGGTGACTTTTTTGTCCAAGTTTTATTATGCCTGGCTATAGACGACCACAGTTTTTCCCTTTTCTCTTCAAAAGTTTTCCCCTTGCGGTTGATTTCCCAGCAAGGGCCGGCACGGAAGAAGGGTGACTTCTGCCCTATGATAAATGCGTTGCATTATTCCTTATGTCAGGATGTTGTATGGAGGATCATTACGGTTGGAATTCTTTCGTCCCTTTCGCTGTCCCTTGATATAGTATGTATGCTTTATTCCGAAAAATCTATGACGGAGTGAGTCCTGTAGCTACTGAATTTCATATGAGATAATTTAATCGATACCATGATCCATAAAATGTATGTAAATCGGGGAAATATCTCAGTATTTTTTCCTTTATATTTTTGTATGACTCATCAATAGTACAGCCATCCGTTATTTTACTAATCCATACTAAGGTAAAATTTTCAATCCTTTTCTTTCTAACAATTATAGATTATTGTAGATGCCTGTATAGTTTATTCAATGATTATGACTACTAAATAACCAATAAATTACGATACACATAATCTATGAATGAAAGATAAAGATGAAAATTAATTACTTCAATAATATTGATGGGAAAAAATACGATCTATTTAATAAATTTCAGTCCAATATTATTAAATTCATAAATTGCTTTGTATTTAAAAAAAAAATGGCGTTCTATTTTAGGTATTAGACGATTAAAGTCTGTTTTTTTATTGCTATGTATTGCCGGCACCATGAAAGGGATGCGGAGCGGGGAAAATGTGTCATGTTGGGGCACATGAAAGGGAATATATTTTGGACAATGTACAGACCTTTTGCTTATGGAACCTTTATGCTCAAGTTCCTGAGAAGGAAGGAGAGGGGGAAGAAATACTCTTGAGATAGACACAATGAAGGAAGGAGGTACTCTGGAGACGTAAAGCAAGGAGAAGAGATCTTGCAGAAGATGGAGAGTCCCGGAGGCGACAAGAAGAAGACCGACCTGTAACCCAATCTACCCCTGTTCACAGATATGTTTAATTATTTTCCTGTAAGGCATCTTATGGCAATCCTTTTTATATATTTAAAATCTGAATCATCACCTTGTTTGACATTAAATAAATAAACGATCCTTATTGTAATTCTTATGATGCTCACGTACCCCATAGCAATATATGTTGTGTTAAAATTTTGAAAGCTCGGTAGCTCAATGTGTAGAGTGTTGAGTTCCTATGCTGAAGGTTCCGAGTTCGGCTCTAGCAGATAAATTATTTAATTCCTTAACAGCCAAGGACCCAATGGGATAAACATACCGTTCTGGGGTTAACGCACACTCTATAAACTGGCTACCCTTAGTTAAGGGAAAATCTGGGCGTTGAACATGATCTCAGACAAATTGATTCCCTGTACAACCGTTGAAACGTTACATTATCTACCAAGTGCTAAACCCAAGACCTTCATGGGTTGGAATAATAATAATAATAAATTCTTTATTTATTCTGGGACAAGTCCCTTTAGAATAACAATACAGGTTTCTATACAGAATATTATTATATCTTAGAGTATAATGGGATTACATTTAATTAATTACTACCATTAAATTAACAAATGAGAAAGAATTAATGAGAAAAAATGCGAATTACCTCCAGTAATAACATTTAAAAAATAAAAAATAACATAAATAAGATTAAAATAATTATATAGAGAGAGACAATAGATAATTACATATTATTATAATTTATTTTATTTTATATGATATAATTTTTTAAATATTTTATTTAAAAAGAAAAGATATGGCCAGGACCGGGAATCGAACCCGGAACCTTCACCTCTCTGTGGTGACCCTCCGAGTTTGAGTGCCGGTCCTGGCTATATCTTTTCTTTTCAAATAAAATATTTAGATAATTACATATGTTTGCTATTTACAATGTTAAGTAGAAACTAAGAAAGCAGAAAATGAAAAAAAAAAAAATATGAACAATATCAACTAATATATCTTGTTTTTAAACATATCTAACTGGATGAGAAGCGTCAATAATATAAATATACTTATATATATAAATAAAAACATCATTTATTTATCAGTCAGAAAATTTTAATCTGAAAACTGAGTATGTTGTTTCCGACTTTTTGGGAATTTTAAGGATATAAGGTGATTGAATATACGGGATTTGAAGGTTTAAAGATTATTGGAGTGACGAATGGAAGAAGGTATAGAGTTCCTAAGGGGCGAGGATCGGATAAGGAAAGTTTTATCATAAACAGAGGCAATATATTTATTAATAGTTTAGATTGCAATTAAATATTTATATGCTAAGTAACAAGTATAATATATGGTATATAGCTATATGGTAGTATAGCCAGTATAAAGAGTGGCAATAAATAAACCGACCTTTCAAATATTTAACTTTAAAAAAAAATGTCACTAGCATTCCCTGTATAATTGTTTGTATGCCCTACTGTATCCTTTAATAACACTCCACTGATCCCTGTCGAACAGATACGTTACCTAGGACTCCATCTGGACAAACGTCTCACTTGGAATCCTCATACAAGACTGAAAAGACAAGAAACTGCTCGACGATTTCGCCTACTTCAACATTTACTGGACAAATGTTCAAAGCTACCAATTAATTACAAAAGACTCATTTACATGACAGTTATCAGACCTATTTGGACATACGGAGTTGAGCATTGGGGCTCTACTAAACCATCCAATTCATCTCGTATCCAATCCTTACAATCCAAAATCCTTCGTAAAATCCTCAATGCTCCTTATTATGTCACAAACAAACTCATCCATCATGGTCTTAATATCCCATATGTTGCTGATTTGGCCCAAACTAGATACCTATCCTTCCATGAAAAGCTCCATACACACTTGAATCCGCTAGTCTCTTGACTTGCTTCCCATACTATTCCTGATAACCCTCCGAGGCGTCTGAAAAGAAGATGGCCTCGAGACCTTCTACTATAAAACTTCATTGGAGTGCTATCAATGGATAGTTTCTCCACAAGTGATTTTTTTGTTCATGTCCTTTGTTCATACAGCCAATTTACTTGATGTAATGTTATTACAGTTGTAAATATCAATAAAATAAAAAATAAAAAAAAATAAATAAAAAAAAATGTTTGTATAAGGGTCTTATCATTGATTATAAATAAATTAGTATGTACAACCAATCGAATAAACAAATTTATAATTTATCTATTTTCTCAACGATGCTGTAAAATGACAAGTATATGCAGAACATGTTAACAAAAACGCAAATATAGATGATGATTCGAACTGATAGTTCAAACTTTGAAAGAGAAACCTGGGTTCAACCCAGTTCTAAAATAGTTTAATAAACTGAATCCGAAGGTTGTGTACTAAGGTAAGGATTGGAATAGACATCTTCATTTTATATTTAGAAGACTTGAACTGTAAACATGTGATTAATGAGATATCAATCTCAGAGGCTGGTAGATTCTTTTTTTAAATTTTTCTCTAAATTGTAGTTGTTTAATTGTTTGAAAAATCGATTATAATTTATTTAATGGATTTTTCTGTATAAAATATGTCTTATAGGGTACCACATCTACTAATAATCAAATCATGTTAAAAAAACCTTAAAAAATAAGAAAAACATATCTAATACTTTCGATTAAGTTTATTTACTTTCTATGATTTTTATTTAATAAATCCACTTACCTCTTTACCACTACAAGGTCCTTGATGTATTTTCTAAATAATTATCTGTCTATTTATTATTTTTCGGTAAAACCAAGAACTTTTATTCTGTTGTATCTGACTGTTTATTAATTCCATCAGTTTATCGGATATATATTTCTCCAATCTGTTCTCAATTATTCTTTTAATGTGCCCAACAAATTTTGAACTCTCTTTGTTCATTGCTGTTTCCAATTTCTCAGTTCGATCACACAGTCTTATATTTACTTAGGCCAGTTTATTTTTCTATTTTAGTAAGTATGTGGATGCGTTTAGGATTTTTTCCCTTCACTTTACGCAATTTCTCTAAATAAACCCGATTATATAGTCTAAATCACCTACTTGTACGATGATTGAATTAGAAGCCATACATTTCCTTCTATTTATTTAAGTACTATTTTCTCTGATTGAGCTTGTATAGTTTTTTTTTTTAATTTAATAATAACTTCTATCAGGCTTAGCGAAAGGAAGGCTCAACACTGAAACCTATCTGAGAAAAAAAAACTAAAATAGTAAACTAATATACTAAAGCAAAATACTCAAGATAATACTAAATTGGTACCCATATTAAATAGGCTCATTAGGTAGGTACTAATTAAGTACTAAACCGAAACTGTAGAATAATATCCGGGGTACCTCTACTTAAACGTTTAATACCTCTTATTGCATAATGAAAGGGACCATTTTATAATTTTCAAAATTGGGATTGGTCTGCGGTCTATAAAGTTGGCCAAATTTGTTTTAGATTTTTTATAGTTGGTGTAAGAGTCGTGGACATACTTATAACTTTTATAAACATATTCGTAAAAACTACATAAATAACAACTAAGGACTATGGGGTGGGCTAAGCTTGAATAACTGCACATTAATCACAACTTTGAAGAGCTATAACTTACTATAAACTTATTTTATAACATTTTACTTTTAGCACTTTGGGTAAATAAAGATAAATGTACGATTAATACCAGAACTTTCTGCAAAAATATTGATAATTATAATTATTATTTATTATTATTTTTCTGTTTCCGAAGGATCAAGAGATTTCTCAGGAATCGACAACTTTTTTAAACTCTTGACTTGAGTCCTAAAAAAGTTCTGACAATACAACCCTACTAAATTAAGTCCTACAGTTGCCTGCGAACAAATTGAAGAGCATTTGAACGAAGTTTCGATTAATACGAAGTTTATTTCCCAGTCGCTCTTTTCCAAATGTTTATTTGTATTTTTATTTTTTTTCAATAAAAGAACTATTTTTAAAATGGGTAAAAAACGTATGGACTTTTAATATTAATGAGAACTTACTTACATTTTTACTTTTGCAGTTTTTTCCCTCAATGGGTGGCCTGGTTAAGTCAGAGCGTCTCTCCACTTTTCTCTATTCCACCAGTCATCCTCCTCAAGTCCCCTGCCGGGGTTGGGTTCTTCCTCTTCTTCGTCTGCCTGGCTGTTCCTACAGCAAAAGACTCTTAGGCCACCTACGTTCTCGCATCAGCTGACAATGTCTGTAGCATCCAGCCTATCCCTAACATCTTAATTTCTGACTCTATCCAGGCGGATGATCCTCAGTCATCTCCCCCAAAAGTCCATCTCTGCAGCTGGTAATCTGGTGTAGAGTCCCGGGTTCAGTGTACAGGTCTCTGAGGCGTATCTGATGGAGGGTTCAAAATGCTTCTAAAAATATGCCTTTTGTTGTCCGTTGAGATGACTGTGTTCCAAAGAACTGGGTGCAACATTCTAGTCACTCTTCTCGCCAGGACAACTCTCCTCCTAACTTCGGGTTCCGACTTGTTGTTCCCATCTATTGTTGCCCCTAATTACTTGAAGGAGTCCGCCCGCTTCCATATTTTTCCGCTAATATGAAGGTCTGTGGCTTCTCTGCAGTTCAATGCCAGGTATTCGGTCTAATCAAAATTTATTCGTAGACCCCATATGCTGTATTCTTTTTCCAGGGTCATCAGCCTCTTTTCAAGACTATCTCTGTTATATGTGACCACTGCCTGGTCATCGCCAAAGAAAAGTGAGAAAAGCATATGTTTGTGCATATGCTAATATATAATGAGAACTAAAAATAATATTTAAAAGTTTTGAAAATGTGGAGACATCTCCATAAGTATTTAAATTTAGTTCTTTTTTTATTATTTTTATAAATAAAAAAGCCTTGATTATTTAAAAAATAGTTAAATCCAAACACTCCATACTCCATAAAATCTGCAAGGCTCCTTACTTGGTTACGAATAAAATAATCGACAATGACCTATATATGACTATAATCTTATCAAATATACCATATTCAATAAATAATAATTTACCTTACTCATGTTTAATTATTAAGATTTGTACGCTTATTATTTATATTTTCGTTTGTATATGTTTTACTTACCGTACTTCAACACTTAGTAGACAAACACTCTAAGCTCCCAATTAATTACAAAAGACTCATATACACTACTATTATAGGAAATATTTGGACATACGAAGTAGTGAAGAGTCCACTAAACTATAGAATTCCTCTTGTATCCAAACCCAAATACTACGTAATATCCTCAATGCTCCTTACGTTGTTAGGAATGAATTAATCAATTATGAACAAAATGTCACATTTGTTGCTGATTTTGCCAAAACTCCCAAAATATCCCTTCATGGCAAACTTTATCCCCACTCAAACCGTCCAGTTTTAAACCTAGCTTCCTCTTCCATTCCCGATAGTCTTCTGAGGCGTCTGAAAACGGTAAAAACTGTGAAAGCCTTAATTCTAAGTCAACGGTTGTGCAAGGGGGTGATTTTAAGATTAACAAACAAGATTAACCTCGGCTGTTATAAGATTAAATTAAATATATGCCACAGTCAGATTTAAAACCATTTTTTTTAGAAAGGCGTTTTTTTGTAATATCGTCGATTTGTAATATTTTTTAAATAATTCTTTTTTATGGTCGAAGATGGTACACATATACTATCACGCAGTATCCGATAAAAAAAGGGAAAAAACGAAATACCTCTAAGAGGTGTAACGTGACAAAATGTACAGGAACAGATACGATCTTTTCAACTCGTACGTGAGGAGGGTACACAATGCTTACTTAACTAACTTATAACTTTAAAGGACTTATCGTGACTTCATCTACAGTCCCTACCTTTGGCGATGTACATTTATATACATTATTTATCTTCGTAATTTGTGAATGTTCTAGAGATCAGGGAGGTTATTATGATTTCATTGTATTAAGTATGTCTTTCCTTATTAAACTTTTGATTTTTGTATGAGTATATAAAGAAATTTTTTTCGCAGAATAATAAACAGCAATAATTAGAATACAAATGTGGGAAAAATGATCCGGATAGAGATAAAAGAAATATTGACTTGAATAGCGATAAACTAATTATTATAAACCAACGATTAAAAAATTGATAAAAAATACTTTATCGAACAGGTAGATTTTCTAGTATTAAATATTTATACTCATACAAGACTGAAAAGACAAGAAACTGCTCGACGTTATCGCCTACTCCAACATTTACTGGATAAACGCTCAACGCTCCCAATTAATTATAAAATACTCATTTACATGACAGTTATCAGACTTATGTGAACATACGGAGTTGAGCTTTGGGGCTCTACTAAACCATCCAATTCATCTTCTATCCAATCCTTACAATCCAAAATACTTCGTAAAATCCTCAATACTTCTTATTATGTCACAAACTCATCCATAATGATCTTAATATCACATATGTTGCTGATTTGGTCCAAAATAAATACTTATTCTTCCATGGCAAGCTCCATACACACTTGAATCCGCTAGTCTCTCAACTTGCTTCCCATACTGTTCCTGATAGCCCTCCGAGGTGTCTGAAAAGAAGATGGCCTCGAGACCTTCTATTATAGAACTTTGTTGGAGTGCTACCGACGGGTAGTTTCTCAACAAGTGTTTTTTTTTTTTTTATGTCATTTGTTCATATTAGCAAATTTACTTGTTGTAATATTGTTACAGTAGTAAATATCAATAAATTAATCTAAAAAAAATATATTTATGTTTATTATTTACTATTTACGATAAAGAAAACCATTTCATTCCTTAATACTAAAATTTAAAAAAGCAAAAAATTATTGCATTAGAAAAAAATGTATATTCTTGTAATATGCGTTTATATTCTATTAGATAAAGTTTTTTCACAAACCATTCGATTTTTCTATAAATGTAAAAAAATTAAGAAAACTTTATTTTCTTCTGAATACTGAATTTTAATTTTAAAAATTTGTTTCTCTTAAAAACATCTGATTTTCGGTTATTATTGATATATATTGTATAAGATGTATTTTTTTTTTCTGTTAATCAAATGATTTTTCTTGGAGTATTAAAAATTAAATTTTTTTACGTATAGTTAGTTTTTAAAATGGCCTATTATAATCTTTATTATGTTATATTTTTTATATTTTTCCCATAAACTTCAATGAAAATAGGAAGATTTCTTCACATTATAATTTTAAAATGTAAATAGTAGTTAATTCTTTAAAATTGGAGAAAAAAAACCTTTATCGAGTAAAAAATTTTTATTCCTTATTTATCGAGATACGTTTCGGCCTAGGCCATTCTCAATCTTCTGTTTAACATTGTTTAATTTGTTTCCCTATTATATAGTCAACAGTTCAACCATAAGTCATTCATCTGTAAAAATCATGCACAAATTCTACAATTGTAACAATATAAATAATTCAATAAATAAATAAATCTGTACATAAATTCTTTTATTGTCCAACAAATAACTAAAATAAAGCATATATACCTCATTTTAAGTGGTTGAACTGTTATTTAACTGTTAACCATATAATAGGAAAAAAATGAAACAATGTTATACAGAAGATTGAGAATGGCCTAGGCCGAAACGTATCTCGATAAATAAGGAATAAAAATTTTAAGTTTTTTCTCCAATTTTAAAGAATAAATTATATAAGTCCAGTTGACCTTTTTTTAAAATAGTAGTTAATTTCCTTATGTGATAGTTATTTCAATTTAAAAGGTTTTTGTTTTTTTACATTAAAAAAATATAAACCTTTTATTCTTCAAATTATATCTAAATTGTACCGCATTTTCGAAAGATTTTATTCATAACGGATCTATTTAAATGACTTTCATTTAATTGTTTATTAATAATTATTCCACAAAAAATTATTATTCCTATTTACCTAAGGGTTCTTTGATAGCCCAGAATGTCTCGCGAAGTTGTTGGAAGTTTGAACATGATGTTCCAATATGCTGATGACATGCTAAAAAAAAGTTCACAAACTTTTCGTGAAAAACCGAAAGTTAAAAAAAAATTAAATTAGATGATACCTCTTCGTCACAACCACCTGGTGACAGCTTTCTTTAATTAAACTTTTTTTTTTTAGAAATTTTAGTTAAGAATGATTCTTTTTTTATTTTATTTATTTATTTAAACATGTACTTAGTTTTTTCAATTGAAATATTGAAAAAAAAAACGTATCAATAAAACCCATGAAGAGTTTCGTATGCAGTACATAGTAGAGACGGTTCTGTTTCTAGGAAAACGTTTGTGCACGGAGGTAGCATGTCTGAGATCACCATGTCACCAATTAAGGGTACCCATTCCATATAGGTCTGCAAGTCCCAATGGGTATATTCGTGACCTTTACCATAGAAACTAAACTACCCCACTCCTAGAATATTACAACTGTGCATATTATAATGTTACTGCATATTATAATGCTCTATAATATTTTAATTTAATTTATTTAAAAATTGCTTAATATTGGTGCCATTTTTAGCTAAAGACAATTAGCAGACATATCACATCACTTTCCTGGATGCTTTCGCATATCCAGGATTTTGGATTTATATTTACGATCGTCTCGTAAACTTTTGGTATCTGTTCCGTAGGTTATCGCTTCGAGTTGAGTTATTAAAATTAAATGTTTATTAATTTCATTTTTAATATTTTCCTAAAATAAGAGTGATCTTGTTTGGAAAAGAGAATGTAATTATAAAGGCAATACGAAGATTTCTGTAATAATTTCGAAGTACAAATGATATATGTTTGTTGTAACGTTCAGTTCTAGATGAAATGATTACCGAATTACACACTAGATACTCAACTCGAAGCTACAACCTGCGGTTTACCAAACTTTTGTTTTAATTCGGCTACAAGTTACTTCGAAATATTCTTCCTCTCAATCTCTTTCTTGAGTGAAGACAAAGTAGGAGCATGAGGTTTAGGTCGTATTGTCCAGCCAATGGAAACCAATAAAATGAATAGCCCGCCATACTCGATATGAATGGCTCTCTGTGATTGGTTAAATCCCCCCACCCCATTCATCCTTTTCCCTCACTCCTTTGTGCTTATTACCGCTATGATATTTCATGAAAACCCTACGATGACTTGCTGCCATTTTCCTTTCCGCTTACGAAAATTAATATATCACTTTGTGAATCAATGTAATAAAACTTTATTCAGATTATGTAGCTTATAATCTATTAAGCAAAACCATCTTTTCGAATAATTACATACATTTCATTGGTTTTTTAAATAGAATAAACCGATTTGATCAAAGAAAATACTTAAAATTTATTAAATAAAAAATAACGACAATAAAGCTTAGCGAGGCCGAAGGCTCTATTCCGATACAAACGATTTCAGCTTTCAAGAATTAGCCCCACAACCTTACAATTCCATGTAAACATTGATATTTTATTAACCTTCCGTTATAATAACTGGGTGTATTAGATGTTATATTCGAAACAATGGTTTATTTTCGAGCACCTTAAGGTATTGTATTACATAAAAATAATTTATTTTGAAGGTTCCTTTATACTAATATGGCTAATTATAATATGCTATATCGGGAGTCCTAAATATTGGCTATCCAATTATAACTAGAATAGATATCTTTAACGAGCAACTGATACCACATAGGCTTGGGACTCCCAATATAAGCCCCTTTCTAAGGATGGCATGGCCAAGGATTTTTACTTAAGTTTTTATTATTTATTTATTGATACTTACAACTGTATTACAATAATACAACAAGTAAATAGGCTAAGTGATACACAATGACATGATAATGGCAATTAGAGAAACTACACACTGCAAGTACTCAAATCACAAGTTCAACTAAGAAGGTCACGTGACCATCTTCTTTCAGACGCCTCGGAGAGAAGTTGAAGAGGAAGCTGGGTTTGAAACTAGAGGGTTTGAGTGGAAATTAAGTTTATTATGAAATGATAGATAGCGAGTTCGGGCCAAATCAGCAACAAAGGGGACATTAAGGTCGTTGTGGGTGACTTTATTCTTAACAAAATGAGGAGCATTGAGGATTTTACGAAGGATTTTGGATTGTAGGGATTGGATACGAAAGGAAATCGATGGCTTAGTGGAGCTCCAAAGCTCTACTCCGTAAGTCAAAGTAGATCGTATGATGGTCATGAAGATGAGTCTTTTTTAATTAATTGGGAGCTTTGAGCCTAGAGCGTTTGTCTAGTACGTGTTGAAGTAGCCTGAAAAGTCGAGAGCTTTCTTGTCTCTTCAGTCTTGTATAAGGATTGCAGGTTAATCGTTTGTCGAGATGGAACCCCAAGTATTGGATCTGTTCTACTGGCACCAGTGGGATATTATTAAAGGCTTTTGAGAATTTATTTTAATTCTCCAGTTTTAACACCATTCTTCAAGATCAGAGATATGGGATTGGAGGCCTTGGGATGCAATAACTGGATTGGTGTTGACTGATATACACATGCATCATCAGCATACGTGGTAAGGATAGTATTAGGATGAGTTGGGATGTCAGTTGGGACAAGGATACTATCTTAAGGAAGGATTTTTTACTAAAAAATCCTAAGGCCATCTGGGCTACAAACCCGCGATCTTGAGCCTGGTTGGTTGTTAAGCTAACCACTACGGCTCAAATGACCCAGATAAGTATAAAAGTAATAAATTCAAATTCCCAATGTAAACTAAGAATGCGATTTTAAGTTTTTTATTTCCTTTCATAAAAATGGTGGATTGGGAAACAAGGGTAAGACATAAACACAAAACATCCACATATCAAAAAATAAAAACACAAAAAATATTAAATAAAATAAAGATACATGAATAACTAATATATTACATATATTTTAATAACATATTTATTTATTTATTATATTTCTCCAATCAATTTATTGATCGAGTCGTTACTACCAAAATAAAAATAAATAAAGAAAAAATATATTTATTGATTGGCTCCATCATCAACTGAAACTACCAGCTGGCTACACCCAGAATCTAGTCATTAGAAAGATTCCTACCTTCAGAGTTCATCCGGTTTCCAGACAGATCACGATACTTCTCAGTAGTAATCTTCAAACTCTTAATTATTGGGAAAAATCCCCACGGGTTAATTTCCACTAGCTTAAACATTTTCAGTACTCTCCTGTAACTAATTTATGCTAATATTGCTATTTATGCTAATGAGGTGCTGCGCCCTCACGGATGCATCCAGTTGATTTTTTTCTATCCCTTGGGAATAGCTTACAAAACCTGACTACTTTTGTTTCGGTAGTCGGGTCTGCAACGTTTACAAAAAATGATTGTGGAAATTGATAGGGTTGCAACGTGTCAAATCACTGATATTTTTCCCTTAACAGTAAAATTTCTTAATGTAATTACAAATTTCATTTTTAGTTAGTCACAAAAACTATGCCATAGTGCCCTTCTTGATTTTATGTGATATATAAAATAAAAAAACTATTTAGTTAATAATTAATTTTTATTAGGGAAAAAATAGCAAACTAAAATTACGTTGCAAAAAATATTGAATCTTTTAAAGTTTTTTTTTTTCATATTGGACAAAGCCTACATATCCCCCCTCTGTTGAAAGAGTCTTTGTATAATTTCTAGGAAAACAATGCAACCCCCATCCCCCCCTTATGTTTAAAGAGGCCTCCATTTGTTTTCATTAGAGCTTATCCTAGAATGAATTTCATTAGTATTCACTACAATTTTTTTTTAGTTGGCATCCTATGCAAATGAAGGGAACATTGTATTTTCATATAGTGAACAGATTTGCCAGTACCGCTACAAACTGGCACTGAATATGCTAGGATACTGTTCTGTTTCCGACTTTTCGTGACGGTATGTTCGACCGATTATCACAAGAGAGGTGACTTGTGGTCGAAAATGATTGGTCATTTTTTTAGTAAAAATGATGATTTTGCATGTCTCTTAAGAAAGTATATCGAAATAGGAAAAAAAATGATAAAATTTATGGGTTACCTGTAATCCGCCATATCTAATGTTTTAAGGTGTAATACTAATAACATGTACCTCTACAGATGTTTTGAGCATTGTTAGAGACTATAATATTTCTAGGACAACGGTTGTGAAGGGGCATCATGCATAACCGCTATACCTTTTCCGAAATAAAAGCCTACTTTATAGAGACCGGGTGAGCCCTAGGGGGTCTGGAGATCCTTCAGAGTTCATAACTAATGAGAACTAATAATGCATCTGTTACAGCCAGATTCGAACCCGGGATCCTCAGTATTTCAATTCACTGAGCTACCCCGATCCCTGTGATTTATATGAATTTTAATTTAAAAATTAGTAGATTTTTCTCTCAACCTACAGACTTTCCAGTTTTACCCAAATCCAATTCGAAATGGTTTGAGAAAACGTTTGTAAGCCAAGAACAACCAATAAAGTCAAATAATGAACCTTCTATAATGGATTGCTTTAAATTAATTAAGAATATGTTTACCACATTCAATTTTAATACAATTTTAACAAAATTTTAAAGTATTATGTCAGAAGAGAAAAACGCTGACGATAGTATGTCAAAAATATTCATAATAATAGAAGGTTTATTATCATTATTTGATTAATGACAACTTTAAAATATTTCATAACGTAGCTAAACTCGTTTATTTTACTACCGAAAATTATACTTATTTTAATTTATTTATTTTATTTTTTCTATTTTGTGTAGCTTTTTTCTTTCCTTTTTCCTACTATTATCTTATGTATATTGCTTTTTATTTATTATGTTAATACAACTTTCAGAGTAAATTGTTTTATTCAAAACATGTATTATGTAAATGTTACAAAATTGTAAATTGTTAAATTCATTGTAATAAAACTCTTTATTACAGTAGACTTTTGGACACCGTTTTGAAATTAACACCTTTATCGATAACATTATTATTCATATTCTCTAACCGGAATGATAATGCAAAATATTTTAGAGAAACTCTGAATCTGTTGTAAATTAAGTAGCTTGAAAAAGGAATTTTTGGGATTTTAATGCATCAAGCAGTGTTTGTGTTGAATTCATGAATTTATATCGCTGTGTTTCAGCGTACCCATTCCTTTCCTTTCCTGATATATTTTTGGCTTAAATATGGTGTTGCACATTACTGTTACGTTAGGAATAATTTTTCTTTCAAGACTTGACTGTAGTTGAAGTTAGGATATTTGGCAAAAGGGTTGATCCAGAAACGGACGAGTCATTTTTGTTGTGTTATTAAACACCTGGTGATATATATATTAAGTTGTTGAGTTGGATATTTTTATTAGATTCCTTTACCTTTCACAAAACGGAGAAACAGGTAGATGACATTAGAACTACTCTTCTGCGCAGTAACTAAATCTAACAGAAATATTTCAACAGTACGTCTCGGCCTCCTCTAGTACGGCCTCCTTTACGGACTATAAGGCAGAAGGTTCAAACTTCCGAAGATTCTTCAGGTGACGAATGAGGATGATCCCACTAGATTGGAACAGATGATCCTGGAGGATAAACAGAAAAAGGGAATTTACAGTGATTTATATCCTCGAAAAAGGCAATTGCGGGTAAATAAGTTCTCTAGGATAACTGGATCACGCTAGACTTTACGGGGCATGGTGGCTTTCAGGTAAACCTGCCAGACTATTGTAAGAACGACGAATCTCTATGCCCAATCTGTGGTGTTTCAACTTCCGATCACGTAGAAACAACCTCCGCTGGTTTAGAGTCACAATGGAGTACTCTCTGGAAGATAAGCTTATGTGTTTTCAAAGAGGCATTCTCCTCATGAATTATAAGAATCACCAGCACTTCGAAGAGTTTGCGTATGTTTGGAAGATACAATTGCTTAAACTGTAAGTCCATATTACGAAAACTATGCAAAATTAACGGGGAGCGTGATGGTTCAGTGTGTAGAGTGCTGAGTTACTAAGCTGTGGCAGACAAATTATTTACTCTTATGAGATGAAAATTGTTGACTGGATGATCTAATGTAAAGGAGATAGTTGGGGGCGTGCAGTCAAAAAGAACACTGAATAAGTAATAAACTTATAATTATATGCCGTTACAGTACTAGTCAGCCGTTACATCAAACGGCTTCTCTCTCCAAATCGCCCTGAAGATGACCTACACTGTAGGTCGAAACATCGGCACATAATTATAAGTTTATTACTTATTCAGTGTTCTTTTTTACTGCACCCCCCCAACTATCTCCTTTACATTATTTACTCTTATGGTATATATAGACCGATCTTGTTGGTTCTGCAGACCCCTGTAAATAAATATGTGCACAAACATGGACACACTACATTCAATTCTGAACGAAACAAAAACACGTGATCTCCCTCCACTTTTTTTTTTACTCGTGATTTTGAATCTCATATAGAAAATCCCATATGAGTGCGTTGCTTATTTCAACGATTGTACCTATGGACACCCTCGCATGGTCTCATGAAAACATATTTTCATGTTTGTTTTCTAATAACTAGAAAACTATAATTTTTTCAAAACTCTCTTGATTCTCATTTGTAAGACAATATATCACTGGATATCTATCATAAACTCTATTTTTTACAAAAAATAAATAGTCTTAATTTTTAGTATAAATCTTTCATAAACAAAATTACAGTAATTTTTTTCATACAATTACTTTTTTTTCATAGATTCGTTTATTATAACTTTTGTCTTGAAATGTTACCGAATAAATTGTTATAATAAAATAGCGTTTACTCATGAATGACACATTGGCTTCAGATTTAAATCTAATGTTTGAATAATGTAACATGCCTGAACAATATGTAATGAGAATTATATTTGAACCGAGGTGTTTAGAAACACATTTTAGAAACTTAACATTGTATTTCAATTTTATATTTGTTCAAACATTATATATATATATATTCAAATCCTGTAACACTACAATTCATGGAGAGTATTAGG
Organism: Arma custos; assembly: GCA_037127475.1. Taxonomy (NCBI): domain Eukaryota; kingdom Metazoa; phylum Arthropoda; class Insecta; order Hemiptera; family Pentatomidae; genus Arma; species Arma custos. The sequence goes on from CM073765.1 coordinate 57,195,789, forward strand.
TTCAATACTGTTTCTGCAAGAGGAGATTTCTCCTAGATCACAATAACCGCCAGGTTTTTCTCCATGTTTATGGCACCCACTTAATAGAGGCTGAGTGAGCACCAGGAGGATCTGTAGTTCTATCCGTGGATGTAAAAACATTAAATAATTTATCTGTCACGGTCGGATTTGAACACTAAAGCTACAGTTTAGCAAACCAGCACTCTAGACACAGAGTTACCCCTTCCCTCATATCCATTTAACAATTAGAGGCCAGACGTAGGAGTAATGACCCAATCCCTTGTTCATCCATCGGGAATGGCTTTGTGGTTTAAAAGTATGTTCTAAGAGAGGTCTGCTTCAGGGAAAGAAATATAGGTTCTTGTGTGCCTGCTGACTCGTGGATCTAGACTGATTTATCAGCCATTGAACCCGAGTGTATATCAGTAAGGACAGTGTACAGGAAGTACAGTGGTAAATTCACACTAAATTAACTGGTTATGGAACTACATGCAACCTGGTAACCATGGTTTACCACAACGTGAGTTTGAGTGACTCCCTTCTGGCTGTTTTCTTTATTCGCGTGCAATACATTTGTCTGTAAGGTGACCAAATTTTTCGCTCAAAGTTGTACATGGTCTATAGTGCTCAAAGGAAAAAAATATATTATTTAAGAAAAAATACTATCCCGACTACTGTAAGAAAATAGTGGGCAATGATCGAATGAATGGTTTATTCATATATATTCAAAGATAACATAATATCCTTCCTTCATTGCTTATTTTTCCATGTATATTAGACACTTTAATTAATTTCACTAATTATTTATAGTCAACTTTTTTAATATTTTTAATAAAGGAAATTTGAATGTGTTTATTTTTACATTGAATTTTGGATTTTTCTTATGAAGTTATTATTTTTTTAGTTGTTGATACTGAAATTTATGTAGGTAGATTTTCTCTGCTTTCGCTATTGATTGAGCTACCCCTAATATTACTTTTTATAACTGAAATATAATTATAATTTACATACACACACGCGCACAAACATAAGGGGAGCAGGTGGTTTAATATAACGGGGAGGGGGGGGGGGATGTTTTCACCCTGTATTAAGGAATGCGCTCAGATGTTTCCATAGCTCCCTCACAAAGCATTCCTCCATTGACCTTTCGGGCGTCCGTGCTCGTACAACCTTCGCCCTTCAGTTTCCTTGCCTTTCCGTAATCTGGTATTACAAGGTTTTCTCTTCTCATAAAAATAAAACTGTTAGAAATATAATTAGTACGACAAATATCCTTGTTATTGACCTGTTTGCGATGCCATAACTCCTTAATGCGGTTAGCTGAATGTTTATGGGCAATAAAGTTGTAACGACTACTGTGGATATGTCCCACTTTTACGGTCTGTACCAACCGGGCTATAAATTTTATAGTTAATTTTATTCCTTAAACGGCTTCCAATAAGATGTCTGGAAAAGGAGTCTGATATTACACTGTTAAAAAATAATAAACATTTTTGAAATTAGGAACATTACCTTTCGATAACAGTACAGGGAGATGGCCGAGATGTAGGTGGGAATATAGGACCATAAGTCATAATCATAATGTAATTTGATAAAAAAACATTAAATGACTATCTTAACTAATAAAAAACGAATGTTGGAATGGTTTATTCATTTAATAACTTTGTACTATATATTTCTTCCTTGGATTATGAATTTTATAGCTGATTTTATTCCTTAAATGACAGTCAATAAAATATCTAGAAAATAATCCTGATATTACACTTTTAAAAAGTAGTAAGCATTCATGAATTTAATAAGATTTATCCTTCTATAACAGTGGAAGGATTTGGCGAGGTGTAGATAGGTTTATAATAATAAATCCTTATTTATTCAGGGACTTTACAATCATTATACAAACAAAGAAATAAGAGATATAATTTCTGATTTTGTAATACAATTTCAATTTAATTAATAAATGAAAATAAATTACGAGTAAGCTCCCAATGGCTAATTAAAAGAAAGAAAAAATATATAGATAACGATAATGGTAAAGAAATAAAACAATTATTGTTAATACAAAAGACTTCATTGGTTTCTTCTGGTTTAGACTGTGTTGCTAAATTGTTTGCCAACGTTTCGCCAGCCATGCTGCTGACTTCTTCAGGGCTGAAATGAGAAACACCAAAAATTATTATCAACTTCAAATTTTATGAAAAACAAAACAGGAAAGCATAGTTGATATTCAGTTTTAGTGCGTTGGTCCACTCCGACCCCTAGAGTACCTGTTTCCCGCAAATATACCTGTTGGCTTTTCGGTGTCTCCTTGAAAACTAACTTAAGATAATTATAAATAAATCACTTAGAGTTTATTCATATAATTTAAATGTGAACACAATTTCCTCCCTTTTTCTTTTATAATTGAGAATTTAATTAATTTCTTCTATAGTTCTTATTAAATGCATTTATGATAAAATACATTTCGGCGTGAATATTCTTGTTTACTTTAGATTTTGGATTTTTTACTGACGTAATAAATTCAATATCTGATTTTATTCCTTAAACAACTGCCAATAAAATTTAGGGAAAATGATCCTAATATTACACTGTTTAAAAATAATAAACACTTTTTGGATTAGTAACATTATCCTTCGATATCAGTACAAGGAGTTGGGCGAAACTAATTAAGAATATACTGCTATAAGTGCCTATTTGATATTATATTTAATTTAACATTTTATAAAGAACAGTGAAACTCATGTCTCTTAAAAACCAATATTTTTTTCTGCAGGATTAATGATTTGTGAGTTGTATAGAGAAACTTTAGTCACTTGGAATATGTAATGAACTTATATCGTCCCTGCCATCGCAAAGTATCGAATGTGAAAAAACACAGTTTTCGTTTTCGACTTATAGCAGTTGCTTTAGGATTGATAATTGATATAAAATTCATATAGAGGCATCTATCAATCACAAAATCAATGTAAAACGAATGTCATTGGTTTTACTAAAGACAGAATATGTTGAATAATATGACTTAGAATATGTTGAATAAATAATAAAAAAGTATGATTGAATTCATCTTCATTTGTACTCTCAATTAGTAAATTGTTACGTATTTGTTCAGGAATAACAAACTAATGAAATCATGAAAACATTTCCTTTTTTAATTAACTGTTGAGCACATCGTTAGTATTGCATTTAATATTTAAACTTGTGGACGTTTAATATACCGTCTCGATAGAAAATCATCTCCATTGTCTGTAGAAGTGATTAATTCATATATCGTCCCTGCCATCGCAAAGTATCGAATGTGAAAAAACACAGTTTTCGTTTTCGACTTATAGCAGTTGCTTTAGGATTGATAATTGATATAAAATTCATATAGAGGCATCTATCAATCACAAAATCAATGTAAAACGAATGTCATTGGTTTTACTAAAGACACTAATTTTTATTGAACCTTGAAACTGCTTTTTTTAAATTCTCCTCAAAAGTACCGATTTTCACATTCGATAGTTGGAAATAGCAGGAACGATATATTCGGGGAAACTGTCACTCCAATAATTAGATACATCATTTTTTTGTAATTTGACTGTGATATCCACAACCAAAACAACTTCTGAAACATTTAATAAAATTTTAAATAATTTAATAAAAAATCTGGACCACTACAGCCCATGAAGTGTCTTGGGTTAAGTACGTGATAGTGACTATTTTTTCTTGAAAAACTGTTGTGGAGGGATGTGATATATCTCAAGCCACTGGTAGAAACTGCAATACTTGAGGCATATTATGAGTGGAGCTAAATACAACTTATTGCAAATGATAATGTAGGAAAAAATCAAGGAATAAGATGCATAAGACACTTATGGCTGTGAAACAAAAGAGAATAATTCAAGTGCTCCACAAAAAAGCTATTCAGATCTGTCGTATCCATGATTCGAATAACCTTAATCATCGCCTATCTTCGGATAGAAGATGGTTCTATCCATAGGTGACTGTTGGGCGAATAATAGTTTTGTAAATGATAACCTTGGTTTTCCGAGGAAGGTCATTGTAATTTACAACTCTATGAATTGCAAAAAAGCAACGATTTCCTGATGCAATTCTGGTCTCAATCTCTTTATATATTTCATTGTTTTCAGTGACCTCGGCAATATCTCGAAAAAATTTTGGTAATTATTCCGCAGTTTTGTGTTTCTAGTTTAGACACAACAATTTTAACTTTTCATTCTTTCCCTTTTCCATTTTCCAAAACTGCAATTTATCAAGCACTTTAGTTTGGACAAGATAATGCAAATATAGGAAATGCGTATACTTCTGTAATCATTTAATCTAGAAACGAACGTTTCAACAAACATATATCATCTATACTTCGAAATGTTAGTTGAAACTTTTTTTTCTTGAGGAAATGATTACAGAAAACTACACATCACCATTATTACATCCTCATTCCTATCCAATGCCTTGTGTTTTTAGAAAATATTAAAAAGAAACGAATAAACGGTCAAGGCTTGTTGTAATTCAACTCAAAGTGACACCCTGCGGAACAGATACCTATGATTCAATTGTAGATTAAATAAAATGAATGTAGAAGTATTAATTATAACAATCACTTAGTGCTTCGTCATATCAAAGCTCGAGCTAGACCGAGATGCAAGTACAGGTACGAACCTGCACAGACCTGTAAGGTACAATGTTCAAACTAGAGAGATAATAAAATGACTTCTTGAAATATATTTTAATTAAAAATTACACTTTATTTAGTAATTAAAATCATTATCAGTTCCACAGGTTGTCGCTTCGATTCAATTCACAACAGGTTTTAAGTTTTCATTCGTTTCCCATTTAATATTTTCCGAAAATACAATTTATCATGTGCTTTAGTATGAAAACAAAATGTAATAGTGGAGTATATGTATACGACAGGTACAGTCCCTGGCCATATTAATGTGACCACTGGATAGATTCGTTCTTGTTACATGTTTGCATTATCTTTTTGTATGCGTAATGATGTAAATCGAGTCTAAATAGTAGTTTTATGGGTAAGTTTGTTATCTGACAATAATATGAAATTGAAAAAAAATTAGTTTCAAAAATAAATCTTTATCTTTTTTTAATATTTTGTGGTGTCACCCTATTTACACCCTATTTTACATATTGATGAAAAAAACTATCGAAATAGTTAAAATATATCATACAATTAAAAAATTAATAATAAACTTACCGAATCCGACTTGTATTTAATGAAAAAGAAACAATAAATCCACAAAAATTTCAAACACAAATTATGCACGCCGTCACTCGTAAAACAAAATGGCTGTACTAAAACCAATGCTGCCATTAAAAAAAAAAATACTTTAAAAAACTTATAACAGAATTGCCATTACTTAAAACAGCAACGTATTAAGACATGCGAAAGTATATAAAAAAAATTAGGAAAAAACAAAAAGAAAATAATCTTTCTTGGTGGTCACATTAATATGGCCAGGTAATGTAATCATTCAATACTAGAAATGAATCAAACAAATTTCAACTATACTTTTCAACAAAAATACACCAACTATGCTTATGTCAGTTGATTTTTTTATTTATTGATGAAATGATTACCGAAGTCTACCCATTGTCCGTATTCCCTATTCCATACCTAACCTCACGATAAGTTGCATTTTTGGAAAATATTAAAAATTAAACGAATAAAAAGTTAAGACTTGTAACTCAACTCGAAGCGACAACATGCGGAAGAGATACCGAATTATCAGCCTTGTTACGCCAATTCCCTCATTAATTCAAGTCCAATCCAGTATAATTTAATTATTCTTGAAGTACGCCAGTTAATGATAACAATAAAACGACTTAATTGCTGTTTTGCCTATAATGAATTTTCCTCGGTTTCAAGTCAGGGATAAATCCAACTTGAACGAAGTATAAATAGAGAGTATAAAGCAATAGTCTTCAGATGCTGAGTTTAAGTTTCTCCAGAGAGAGTTTGGAATTCTCCCCCCTCGACCCCCCCCCAATAACTCACTCCTTCATGATTTGAATATTCCTGGAGAGCCTGGAAAATTGTTTGGAACTGGACTCAGTAATTGAAGACTGTATTCAACTCTTTGAAGTCTGTTTGAAGCTGCAATCTAGAACATTCCTACTGGAAGCGTAGGTATTGTTCTGCGCAAGAACCTAATATAACAAGAATATTTATACAGGGTATACTATGCTATTTTTTTCCCTCTCTGTTGGAAGTTTTTTATACATTTTATCTTTCATTGTAAATTATGATTCTCCACAGATATATTTAAATTTGTACGATTGTTTTTAATTTGAGACTGGACAAAACGAAGCGAACATTAGGGACAGAAGAGTACATATTAGGGACCATACTGTTTCCAAGCAAACGGTCTTGTAAGCAAGTGATTGGGCGGACATCAACCAACCGCCATGGTTTTCCTCGGAATAAGGAAATGAACTCACCATGAGATTTCAACTTTGTTATAGGTTCCTCTTGGAAGGCCGGGTGAGTCCCACAGTAGACTCAGGGCTGTTAAGAGCATAAAAGATTACCTGTCACAAGTTGTTTCGAACAGCACCCTACATACTAAGCTACACCGGTCCTACTGAGTTACTATTACTAAGCATTACTTATATTCATTGAACATAATTGGAACAATAGTAATGATTCTTAATAACTTTAACTTCTTTGTAACAGCTTGGACAGTTTATTTTTTATTTATTATTATTACTTGCTCCGCACAACAACACGTTGACTCGTCCAACTCCCCTCAGTCAGCTTCCGCGCAGTAGTCCCTGTTCAGTTCTCCTGCCATCCAGTTGCGGACTCCCAGATTCCTGGCCTCTTCAGCCACACAATCAATCCACTGCAATCGCGGTCGACCGTCACTCCTCCGTTCCTGGATGACCTCCGTCAGCACACGCTTTGGAATTTCCTCCTCGCCACATGTCCGGCCAATCTTAATCTGGATCGCTTGATAACACTGACCACGGCAGGCTAACCAAAGAGATCGTGCACTTCCTCATTTTTCCTTCGCACTCCATTTTCCATTAACACAGATCGGCCCAAATATTCTTCGGAGAATACTGCACTTGAAGACAAGCAAATTGGAGTACGCATTTTTTTATTTCAGTTATTTTAATATTTTCTTAGGTGTTAAATAAAGCTTAAGAAATGTTTAGTAATTAATGACATCCGACGGAAATAAAGTAATTCAATAAAAAGCATTAACGCCATTGAGGAAGAATCATTTAATTATTTTCATCTTCTTCCAGATGAATTTCTCTTGATATTTTGGTAAAGGTCACGGAAACTAGACAAGAGTCCAATTAGATTAATTGTATTAAGTTAAAGCTGAAAAAGTCAAAGAGGTGTGAAAGAGAGAGAGAGAGAGTGAGAGGGTGGGAGGGAGAGAGCGGGAGGGAGGGAGGGAGGGAGGGAGAGAGAGAGGGAGGGAGGGAGGGAGAGAGAGAGGGAGGGAGGGAGGGAGGTAGGGAGAGAATGAAATAAAAATTTTGTCAATTATACTTCAATTATAATTAATATTAATTATTTAAAATATTATTTTATTTAGACCTAATTTTGAATTTTTAAAAATAATGCTACTATTATTTGGAACAAATGAATTTTCATTTGTAGCATTAAGCAATTTAAGTTTATCTGCTATTACGTTAAATATTATTATTTGGGAACAAACTATATTTATTCTACAGTTATTTTTTAAGTTTCTGTAACACGACCATCTTATCCTGAATCCAATTTAAATATTTCTTTTTTTACCTTCTTCTTCTTGTGTAATTTAGAATTAATATGTTTAATATTTCGGTATAAAATCCTTACCTACGATTTTTTTTCAATAGGAAATAAATGAAAAATTGTAACGATCTTTGGACTTTTGATGTACAACGATCAATGTGAAGAATATCAATGATGATCTCTAATTATCATTGAAAACATTAAAAAGGAAAACTTAACATTAAAGCTGCTCTCCTGTAACGTTTGAAAAATGTCATTTACGATAGTTTACCTCTGAGGTACAGATATATTAATTATAGTATAGTAAAATGTTTTTTTTATGTTATATATTTTTTAAAAATATATAATTACAAACCGAAATAACATATCGGTACTTGGTTTTATAACCTCCACGTCATTTTTTATAATTCAGATTCTGATAGCACTTACCTTCTTATTTACGTTAATGGAAATTTTCCTACACTATAGAGGAAAGCTTCTCGAAAAAATAGTAATTTGTGAACTGGTAAAGCAGATCATTTGTATTGTAATGATGGTATTGAAATTCTGTTATTAACCATCAGAAAATTTTTAAAAGCTTCAAACTTTTTTTATATTAACTTATGTCACTGTTCCTAGAAAACTTGGGAATGGAATATCAGATATGTCGTTCCTGATTTAAAAAGATCCACACTTAATTGCTACTGAATGCTTAAATCAAAGAAATTTAGTTTTTCTCTTCCTTTGAATGATCGTTACGGGAATGACTATAGATTGTTGATAGAATAGTCAGAAATCGAGAATGATAATCGATCACGTCTTTATTTCATTTTGAATACTTTTTTTTTGTTATCGATAACCCTAAACTATTATAGGGTGTACTACAAGGGGAAAATGTTCGTTCCTGTTATCTTCATTAAATATAATCTTGATAGAGACGGGCCAACTAAACTCGAGCATTATAATAACTGATACTGACGCAGAGCGGAGAGACAATCCCTTGCCTTGAGAAAGGGCAGGAAATTTGGCTAAGGTAGAGCCCAGAAGGGCTTCTTAATGACTTCCTCTTTGTTTCCGTTTGAGCCCTATTCTTGGGCTCAAGGATCAAGAAATATCAGTGCAGGTATTTTTTGCATAGTAACTGAAGGCAGTGATTTCATAAGCTGGTAGTTGTAATAATATTAGCACGGAATAAATAATTTAAAAATAAGTATATTAGGAAATGGTTTAAGTAATTATTTTTAAAAAATAGAGAAAAAAATAAAGAAGAAAAAACTCAACCATATTAAGCTAAAGTAGTTCCAGGTTCAATCCCATTGTAGAGATGTTTCATCTGCAATTGAGTTATGCATCGATTTTATTGACCTAAATCTCGCTCAATTGCCAGATTTTTCTATTTGATCATGAGTGAGTTTTTATTAGAGATTCAATCACACAGATTCCTTTCTTTCAGATAAATGGAAATAAAGGAATAAAAAAAAATTAAATATGCAGTAACCATGACTACCAACAGAAGTAAAAAATCAAGGCTTTTGTACAAAAATGTTTCCTAGGTAACGGTTGTTAAAAATTTTAATTTGACCGATATCACGCTGACATGCCAGGTTTTTCACCTTGATCAAGATTATCTGTTTAATTCGAGGATGGGTGAGTGCTATAGAGTCGATTCTCTGCGTTTTCGGATAAATGCATGACTGAAAAGACAAGAAACTGTTCGACGTTTTCGCCTTCTTCAACATTTACTGGAGAAACGCTCTAAGCTCCCAATTAATTACAAAAGACTCATTTACATAACAGTTATCAGACCTATTTGGACATATGGAGTTGATCTTTAGGGATCTACTACACCATCCAATTGATCTCGTATCCGATACTTACAATCCAAGATCCTTCGTAAAATCCTCAATGCTCCAATGTCACTAATAAACTCATCCATCATGATCTTAATATCCCATATGTTGCTGATTTGGCCCAAACTAGATACCTATCCCTCAGCTTGATTCCCATACTATTCCTAATAACCCTCCGAGGCGTCTGAAAAGAAGTTTTCCTCGAGACTTCCTACTATAGAACTTTATTGGAGTGCTCTCAATGGGTAGTTTCTCCATAGGTGTTTTTTTTTTCATCTCATTTGTTCATATTAGCAAATTTACTTGTTGTAATATTATTACAGTTTAAATATCAATAAATTAATCTAAAAAAATCTTATTAAACTTTAATAAGTAGTTTAGATCGAATAAGATAGATAAAATAAAATTAAATAAATCTATCATCTTAAAAATAAAAGAAATCTAATAAAATACCGAATTGAGTTCCAAGTATGAAGTCTAGTATAAAAAAATAATAAAAAATTGTAAATAAGAACTACAAATCCGACATCTCTTTGATATAATAAAAATGTCAAAAAAATCAAAAGATAATTTGATACCTATAACAATGTTCTGATATTTTATTGCATGAAAAACGAAATGATAAAAAAAGAAATGAATTTTATTATTTCTCGTTGTCAACTAACTGCGGATGTTACTTCCTTTTGATGTTTCAATTAAAATTGATATAGGTTTATTAAAGCTTTCTCGTAACATTTTATGTTCCTTTGTAACAACAAATATTATTGTAATGAAAAAGAATATATAAAAATGGTCTAGAGCGTTTAATTTACGATTCACGTTTTGGATATTAAAAAATGTTGATGTCACTAAATCAGACATATTTGAATTTTATAGATTTATTTAAAAAATAAAAATGTTATATTATATATATTTTTTTTTATTTCAGAGATTTACTCCAATTTCCAATTTTTTTAATGTATGGGTCATTGTATGTTTTCACTACTTAAACTCCATAATTTTCCTTATTTTGAACTGAAATTATAAACTACTAAGCCAAGTTCGCGGGTTCGCAGCCGGCAGATGGCCCTAGAATTTTTTTAAGGGGGTAAAACATACTTAGTTACGCCGTCCTTCGAAAGGGACGTTAAATGAAGTCCCGAGCCTGTCCGATGAGAGGTACTCGTTGAAAATCCCTATCCTAATTAAACCTGGATAGGCAAAATTTAGAGCTCCCAATATAGCATCGCCCGATAAGCATAAAGTGACGTTAAACGAATAAGCAAATAACCTGAAATAAGGAATGAATACTCAGATATAGGAAGTTATTAAGTTTATATTAATAACATCATAAAAAATAAATAAAAATAATAAATAAATAAAATAAAATAAAAAGGTTTTGGGGTTCAATACATGATAGAGGCTGAACTGATTCCAAGCCAACGGTTTTACAAGTGGGGAATTTTGACTAGATCTTCCTCCAAACTTCAGAATTTTCTCTCCAACTAGACTTTATTGAGACTGATTAACCCGCGGAAAGGTGTGTATATTCATTCGTGCGTATACAATCGTGAAAGTATAAATATTCTATCTTCCAAAACAGGTTTCGAAAACATCATTTTCAGATCAGTAACATTATGCTCTGCGTACTGAGCCAATTCATTCCCGCTTTGGGTATTATGCTTTTTATTATTGTATTTTTTACGTTATTATTATTTTTATTGTTAGTGTTATTTTTACTCGGCGGGATAGAGATAACTACAGCTTGACAGGTACATTTTGCAAACAAAAGAAAATAAACAGAGCCATTACTGCCTGGGCGGACCAACTTCCTTGTATATTTGTCAGGGCTAACTGTTCACGTCATGACTTATATTATTTTTCCTGTTAACTTGTTGGTAAACAGTGTGAAAGAATATAAACAGTGTAGTCTCTACCATGTTTTAAACCCAAGACACTTAATATTTTTTCTCTTTTTAAATAAATATACAAGGAAAGCAAGTGTTAATATTATCATTCCATACTGTAACATAATAGAATAAACATCTGAAGGAAAATTGTTGTGTTTTAATCTTGTTGAGTGCTCCCGTTTTTTCGTTGTGCACTAAGATAGTATCTCCTTGAATCTTGTTATAGATTTCGATAGTTCTTGTCTAAGGAACATCTGTTGGGATTCTTTATTTCCGTTGTATTGTTCTGTGCCATTTCACCCTTGTTTCATTTTATGTTACCTTCACATGTCGATTTAGGATTCTTGTAGAACTATTTCCATTTATTTAAATAATATCGTCTTCCAAGATAAATGTCGTTACTTGGAAGATATCCCGCGTAAAAAATTATTTTTAAAAATGAGTTTTTAATATCTGTCAATATTTGAGAATAGATGCAGTCCAAAGTATAATGCAGAGCAATAATGACCATAGAAAAGAATGTATCTCCACTAATTTTTATATTATAGACGTTCCATATGAGGTATCTATACTTGTTTACGTTTTTTAGGACAATTTTTAATATAATTATTAATAGTTTTGTTGTTGTTGACGTTAATAAATTTATATGGTGGAATTACAGACATATTATATGAATCATGATAGACATTTAAGAAATTGAAAATGACCCAAGGGGTCGAAACGACTTTATAGTAAATAAAAAAATAAATATTTGGACTGGAGAATGATTTTTTGCTTCATAATTAAATATCTGTCAATATTTTAATTACTAAAATATATCGCTGTTTTTCTTATGAAATATAAAAAGTAGAATTTTTTAATATTCCCAAATGTTCTTGATGGATGTGAAGGATTGAAGGATGAACAATGTCTTTTGGAATTCTGAAATAAGGTATTGGTTATAATATTCAATACGAAAAAAGATGAAACTACTGGAGAATTTAGGAGGTTACACAATGCGGAATTTCAGACAATGCATAGTTGTTATAATTTAAATGATCGGGTTATGAAAGTTGTGATGAGCTTGTAAAGTTATAATGTTTGTAAAGAAGTTATAAAATGTTGAGCCGACTGATCAACGTCCGGAATCGTTGAGTATTCTGTCTCGCTTAACCTTGTTTTTATTATATTATATTATTATAACTACTCATTTTAGTATTGTAATAAAATAAAGTATTTGTATAAATATTATCAATGGGCTTTAAAATCTCTAATGTTCAGTAGGAAAATTCTAACAGTCATTTCAACATTTCGAACTCTAAAAGTCAAAAACGAAGATTATCTTAGAAAGCATTGTCATATGATAATACTATTAATACCATCATTGTATCTTGTATAATTTGCCGTGAAGAAGACCTGCAAAGTGGGCCGAAATATTGGCTTTCTAATAAACAGTTCTCCCCACATAAGACATTTTTTTTTTACACCCACCCGGACCATTTTTTTCTCTTATTAACATCATATTATATTTTATTATAATGTTAGAGTCACAGAGAAAAAGACGTGCGCAAGGGATTAACGTTCTCAAGCCCTTTGGCCGAAGAGATTAAGAAGATTGTTCTGGAAGGTTCCAGAACCCCCCACTCCGTGTCAGGAATGTTCGGCTTTTCCTATTTAAATAGCCTCCCGGCGCGAGCAGTCAGTAGTAGTAAATATACCAATATCAAACGGACAGTGTGATAAAATCATGTCAGTGAACTTTAATTACGGTCGTTGGACTTTAATTAGTGAACTGTAAGTGTTAATTTGTAGTTATAAATTGTAGTGTAATTTTATAGTATTTGTACAAGTTTATGTAAATAGTTAAGCTATTTCATAGTAGTAACATCTTATATTATTTTAGTAATTAAATAGGCCAAGATTATAATTTTTTTTTTTATTATAATGTTTAGAATATTATTATTATTGTAGATTTATATTAATTTAATAATTTAAATGTTTGTAATTTCATTGGATTCTTTTTGTCACTTTGTTAAATATTAATATCTTGAATTTAAGGGTAGTTTGATTAATTTTAACACCCAGTAGCTCGCAACAATAAGATTCATATTACATTATTATGCCATATATAATTATTTAATTATTATTATACTACAGATTCTCGTTACTAGTACTATTGATACCTACGGATGCTAAGCTGTATGGGAGCAAACAACACAAACAAGCTTGTTCTAAGATAACAATTTTAAAAAAAATTATTTTGAGTATACCATTCGTAAGAATTATAAACCAAGTCTTCAATCGATAAAAATAATTCAGGGATGTTATTTCTGTAAAAGCGAAAGCAATCATTTACGCAAACTTATTAATTGGGTCCAACTCTATCAACATCGATACTCTGATTGAAAATAAACAGTAACATTCTTCCAAATAAAAAATATTGAGACTATTTTCCGAAGTGTCCTAATTTCGTACTTTTTTTTTTTTTATGTGTTTGTGTTTGTATGTGTTTTTATGCTGTGTGAAACCTGTTGTGCCATGAAATTTATAAAACATTTACCTTTAAATTAAAATTTCAGTTCATCATTATCATTAACAAATTTAATATTTTTGCCGAATACTATTTAGATAATAATAAAATATTGAATAATATTATTTGACCTTATATGTATAAGGAAGAAAATGGTCCGGGCGGGAAAAAAAAATGTCATTTACAGGAAGAATTGTTTATTGGAAAGCCGACGTTTCAATCCATATTGCAGGTCTTCTTCAGGGCTAAGATAAGATCGGGGATTGACACTATACTTATATAATTGTTTCGACTTCCTCCCATACAATTTTCATACTCTTACTATTAATGTAGTGCATTAAATTTGACGAATACTGTTTTTCTTTTTTCTTTTTGTTAATATTTTCATTATCCGAAAATACTGTCCAGTATGAACCTTGGCCTCTCTCACAATCTCCAGTTGTTCCGAAACATCCCCTTTGTCCTCAACGCGGTCACTCAAAGTTTGTAAAGATCTTGTTCCACATTCTTCAGCCAGCTTGTTCTAGGGCTTTCAATATGCCCAATCCAACTTAATCATCTTGACTTCACAAACCTAGCTCCTGTGAAGTCTGCTTCCGTCCCGATCCATCGCCTTCGTCCTTTACGCACATCCTTCATCCAGCTTGTTCTGGGTCACTCTTTTATTCTTTTCCCCTGAAAAACCTCCTTCATTATCCCCCTCCACATATTTACCTCTGACATTCCCTCTGGGTTTTCAGTATACCCAAGTATTCAATATACCTAACTTAACTTTCTACGATTCAGAAAATCGTAGATTCAGACGTCCAGAAAGTAAGGTTGCAAAGATCGTGGAGTTGGGAATTTGGGTTTGTTGTCTCATTTTGATATGATACTCTGACTCACTCACCAGAATTGTATTACTAGATTTTCTATAAATTGGAGGAATTTTTAGGTCTACAACGATTTGGACTAGGATGTCCAAGAAACTTTCGAAAACAATTGTGGGAGGAGGAGCGAAATTTATAAGATTTGTCTCAAAGCTTTAAGCATACACATACTACAACAGCGATTATACAGAGCAATAAGAATAAAATTTCATATCATGTACAATTCATTTAAATATATGCATTTTTCTATTTTAACAAGTGTTGCAACCTTACTTTTTGGACGTCGTTAAAGTAATTTTATAGAGGGTAACTTTAATCAACTCCATAAAGTAATTTTGTAGGGCATTATATCCTTATGCTCTTTGAGGTCATCTAGCTCCCTATTATTTCGAATTCGGCAGGTGACTTGAAGATGTACTGGGAATGCGTCTTTGTATTTTGCTCTCGAAGAATGTTGTTGACTTTATTCCTTAACTAAATTGTTTAAATATTTAATTGAAATATTAGATAGTTATTCTACGTTTGATATAATATCCTTAATTTTATAAGTATAAATAATTTAACTGTTAAGTATCGTTTTGGAGCCAAAATTAATAACTGAAAAAACATCGAAAACGGTATCTTCAATAAACCACCATTTTGTGTATCAGAGGTTTCATAATGGAAGGCGCGATTTTTTTATTTTTTCCTCAACATTATATGTAATATGATAATCTTTAATTTTAAAGTAGGTTAGGTTAGATACATTTGAACTGTCCTATTCCGATATTAAAGATTCGAGATGAAACTGTGAGAGATGCCTGGAAGGTGAGATTGAAAGGTTAGAGCTTTTCCCTGAAGTAGCTCCGTCGGTAAATACCATTCCGCTTTGGTTTTGGGTCAAGGATCAAACTCAAGTCGTGGTCTGTTCCATTTCTATGGGGTATTGTATTATTTATCAACTCTTCCCAATGGGTTCGAAACAAGATTGTATGTCGATTATGTGCAATGAAGATGTTTCACATTAAGGATATACTGATAGAGGCAATGTTAAATCCGAAATTCCTACTTATATTGCCTGAGTAGTCTATAAAGAAAATTATTACAAAAAATCTGTATCGACATAACTATAAAGCTAATAAATAAAAGCTCAGTAGATGAAGCTAGACAAAATATCCTTATTAATATTTACTACAAACTGTAGTTGTAATAATTCAGTACACAGTAAATTGTTACCTGGGTGTAAAAATAAAAGATCTGTTCCACTACCAGCATGGATTTAATCAGCACATGGTATTGATGGGTTCAGTGCTGGGCCTCTTTCAATACAAACGGTTGTGCAGAAAGTGGGTTTTGCCGATATCACACTCGGTAAACTAATATTTCTTCCAATTAATATCTTTCGATTTTATTCATTATTTTTCCCGTTGCTTGTTTTTGACAGTCTCTAAAATTTATATAGATGCATTTTATGTCCAGTACAGCTTTAATTGTCAACTTTATATAAGTACTTACAATGCTTCGACCTCCAGCAACGAGAAGAATGGAGGTCAAGTCCTAAACTTAATTGCTAAGCATTCTCCGTCGATTTGAACACTCATGATTAGAACTAGTGAACTGGGCCAAAGCAACTGCCATGTAGTTGTTTATTGCCGCCGTAAAGTCATCTACTCATAGTGTGCTGTGTCCTAGCTTCATCCTAAGTCTATGCTAACATTTAATGCTCTATCGTTGTTCTCAAAGTATATAGGTCATCGCTGTCAAAATATATATACTCCTCTGAGATAATGGACACCATGTAACATTTTCGTGTACATTTAATAAAAAAACATAAAAAAGTACCAAAAGAATTATAATAAGTATATTTATTTATTCAGTTTTAAACAAAATTAATGATTCAATACATATATTTTTAGAGGTGCACTTACTGATTCAGATAAAGATATATATAGAGGATTGCCATAAAAATTGGTAGTTCTTCGCCTGGCCGCCTCCGGGTCTCGCTGTCTTCTGCACTCCTCCGCCCGCATCGTTCACCGGCTCCACCATCCTCGCTCATCCCTCTTCGGGATCTGTTCAGAGAGTCCTATCAAAAGTGAAGTCTTCGACCCCATCTTTTCTTATCTCTTCAACCACCTTGACCATGTGGGGGACCAGTCTGCTTGCGCGACCTCCTTCTCGCAAACCAACACTGCTCTTTGTGCAAAAACATATTTATTTATACCGCCTGGTACGATACATAGCACAATGTTTTCCTAACTATGAATTTATAATATTTATTTGCTAATAATATAACTTGACTGATCCATTTTATTTCTTATAAAACTTATACCAGGACAATAAGCCAATTATTGTCAGTCTTTTATTTATTTAACGTCACTTCAAGCTTCTATGGCTAATCGGACGATACGACATATGGAGTCCGAAATTTTGCCTATCCATGTTCAATTAAACCAGTACCTGACATCTAACAGGTTAGGAACGGCAATCTTAAGCCTTCTCCGAAGGACGGCATAATCGAAGATTTACTACTTTTCGAAAATCCGAGGCTATTGAAGGGTTTTTAAGTAACACTGGTTCGATTTATTTGTTGTTAACATGTAGCTGATAACAGATGAACCAGCTGTGACATATACATTTTTTATGTCATTGTATTTATTTTATTATTATGCCACAGCCTGATTCAAATCCAGTACATACAACTCATCATCAGATTTTCCTACACACTGAGTTATCTAATGAATTTATTGTTAACTTCGTAATATATTTGCTTAAATTTAGAAGGGAAAAATTCCGCTCTTTGTCATAAGTTTTAAAATATTCAGATGGACTAATAAGAAGAAAAAAGAAAAAAAAATACGTTAAAGCAATCACTGTTCCATTATAAATTCAATTGCGGGTCTCTATTGTCATCAACAACTCAAAACTTTGTTTCTGTCTTCAGAACTGGTTCCCAAGTTATTTTTATCATTTAATTATGGAATATCAAGTCTCTCTAGTTTATGGATCTTAAGAAAAAGAATTATCAACGATACAGATCCCTACAATATTAAAAAGGAAACGAGCCTTTTTATTAAGTCGGATCCTTCGGAAAGGGAGAAAAGGGCTCCGTGTCGGTTCCTCGACAATGTGGAGAAGCACAATAGGGCCGTTTGACTCCTGGACTTATAGCCCTTCCAGGACTCGATCGGCGATTTGTCACTCCTTGCCCTTTGAAAGGACTGGGTTTATAGGTCAGCTTTCGATTGGCCCTGAGAGAAAAAAAACAGATTCGTCTGACAGATGAACTCGTTGTTTCGAAGAGTTAATTAAGTAATTATTGACTTAATGAAAAAAAGATCTTAAATCTCATAATCAACCGAGTAAAATGGTTTCCTTTCAAAATACCGTGCCATCAACTTTTCCATTTCTGGAGCACTCAGCTACTATACTGAGAGTTCCGAAACTGGAATCTTTTATCAGCCACAAATGGATTTTGAAGGACCTACAAACCATTTCGGGTTTCATCCAGGTTCTATAAAGTGGGGAAAACCTGGAAGATGAGGGTGATTTGGGATAAGTCACTTCCCTGTACATCCGATGTCTTAAAAACATTACAGCCTTTACGCTGAACACTAGATCGTTCATCTGATGTACTGGTAGAGACTATTTTTTCTATATGTAACGGACTGAGATAATTTAAGATTATATTTATGTGTAGGTAAATAGTTAAAAATATTTTATTAAATAGGAAATTATTGTTAAAACAACTCATGCCAGGATGTGTCCCTGTCAGCGGCTCATAGGTCCGATTCAAACACGAGGCAGGAACCCAATCAGCAGTTTTCACCGTAAAAATCCCCGGCTCCGTTAGAATCTTGGAGACGTCAAATATAATTATTAAATTCTCGGGATAATTATTACCACCATATCGCAGCACGTTACGGCCCAGGGGTAAGAATGATTACGCTAGCTGGAATAAGCCTTCAAATAGCGTACCGTTTTCCTAAAAAGTTAGAGTTGAAGACTGGTACTAGTGTGAAGAGTAACCTGAGCAACAAGACACCAGATGGAAGGTAGGAACTTTGCCTTATACTGTAGTCAGACTTTTATTCTTGGTGAAGCACGCTTGTAGTTCAGTTGAATATTAAGCCAGTTCATTATTTTCTTTGTCATTCGTCGCATTTGACCACAAGACAGATGGGAATCCTTTCTTTAATTATTAGTGCTATGGTTGTTGTTATAGATGATAGATCGAGTTTTGTTTGGAATTTATTAATGGTTGTGAGATAATGAGTACTGAGGGTGAATATTTAAGTTCTAATTATTATTAGTGCATAGGATTTTTGTTTTAGATAAAGAATTTGAGTATTGCGATATATTATGAAAATTGTTTTATTGTTATTTTGTTAGTAGTTTTAGGGATTATGATTATGGATAAAGAATCTGGGATATGATTTTTGTTCGCATGCTATAATGTAGTACTATTACTGGGAATCTTCTCTTAAATTAATAGTAGTTAAATGTATTTTTTTTTCAATATAATAAAGTTATTTTTTTATAGATGAATGTTTTGGGGTTTATTTCTTCACCCAGATTCCCTGTGTGTCTTCGATCAAACCCTGTCCTCTCCCAGCCCTGTTGCCCCCTACACGCCACAGGTAACATATATATCAATTTATTGGTGTACTCCCTAATGTTTCACGACTATTGGCAATATTATTTTTTTATAGTGTAACGGGCTGAGAATATTTTTATTGTAAAGGTAGTTAGTTAATGTGCATTAATTACAGTTTTGTACAATACTAAAAATGTTAGCGAATTTATATGTATCTAAGGAAAGTAATCTGGGTAAACAAATTTTGAACCCTCATCTTTGTGATTAAAAGAAGTATGTTATCATTTGCAGTCAAAAGTTTATTGTTAGTTTTACGTATTATAGAAAATGATTAGCATTTATTTGCTTCTTCTCATTAATAGGTTTTTAAAAGAAAAAAAAGGGGACTTTAGGTTGTAAGGATTTTGTACATTAATATGTAGGTAAATGTTAACATCTGCCAAATAAGATTTGCTAAGTATTTCTCTTTGTGACTAATTACATCCATGTTCTTTGTATAGGGTTTTGGTTAAAGGCCGTGTAGGTCCTTAACATTTAGTTTTTATAATATTTAAGTAAAAGTTAATTTTTAATAGAGGTTAACGTCCGTTCATGGAGGCGCTGAGCCCAGCATGCCAGCTCAGCCGGAAGTTAGTCAGCAATTCTCAACGAAAAATATACGGCTCTTGGACACTTTGAATATAATTATTTAGATTCTTGGGAAAATAATGACCACCAGGGGCAGCACCTGTCAGACGAAGAAAGAAGAGTGCTGACGACAGCTCGGGGAAGCTTAAGTACCCGGGGGTTTTCCTCTCGGGGCCCAGAAAAAAGAATAGTACCTCGGCCGACGGCTGGTGGGGAACTTCGCAGGATGGGGCCGAGACCAGAGGACGAGGACTAGCGAGAAGCCTTGGTTCCGAAGCAAGACGCCAGAGAAAGGTATTATGTCCTCTAATTACTGTAGTCTGACTAGACTTGGGGTGAGGCCAGTGGGTGGTCAGTTGAAGATAGAGCCAGTAAATTATTTCGTTGAGGATCGTCGCGTTTGGCCATAAGACAGATAGGAATCTTTCTTAAGTATTAGTGCACATAGAGTTGTGGTTGAGAGGGAACTGGTTTTTAAAGAGAGTTATTATGTTATTAGCAGTTATGAGATAAGGATCAATGATGGTGGATAATAGATTTGTAACTGTCGTGTAATAGGGAATTCTGGAAAATGTTTTGTAATAAAATTAAGGTTGTTTATTAGCGGTTATTAGGTAATAAGTACATTGTAAAGATTATTAGGATTGTTGTTATAGATAAGGGGTTTGAGGAGTGTTATGTTTAATTAACTGTCATGTAATCTGAAATTCTGGAAAAGGTTTTATAATAGAATTAGGTTGTTTATTAGCGGTTATTAGGTAATAAGTGCATGGTAAAGATTATTAGTGTATAGGATTGTTGTTATAGATAAGGGGTTTGAGGAGTGTTATGTTTGATTAACTATCATGTAATATGAAATTCTGGAAAAGGTTTTATAATAGAATTAGGTTGTTTATTAGCGGTTATTAGGTAATAAGTGCATTGTAAAGATTATTAGAGTATAGGATTGTTGTTATAGATAAGGGGTTTGAGGAGTGTTATGTTTAATTAACTTTCATGTAATATGAAATTCTGGAAAAGGTTTTATAATAGAATTAGGTTGTTTATTAGCGGTTATTAGGTAATAAGTACATTGTAAAGATTATTAGTGTATAGGAATGTTGTTATAGATAAGGGGTTTGAGGAGTGTTATGTTTAATTAACTTTCATGTAATATGAAATTCTGGAAAAGGTTTTATAATAGAATTAGGTTGTTTATTAGCGGTTATTAGGTAATAAGTACATTGTAAAGATTATTAGTGTATAGGAATGTTGTTATAGATAAGGGGTTTGAGGAGTGTTATGTTTAATGGAACTGGTTTTAGTATTACTTTCGTGGATATTGGGACTATGACTTTGATGAAGAATCAGGTGTATG
Organism: Arma custos; assembly: GCA_037127475.1. NCBI lineage: Eukaryota > Metazoa > Arthropoda > Insecta > Hemiptera > Pentatomidae > Arma > Arma custos. The sequence continues at coordinate 57,217,192 of CM073765.1, forward strand.
AGTCTCGTTCATATGTTCTTGTTAAGTATTATTATTGAGGGTGCCTCTTTGGTGAACTTAGAGTTTTATTTTCATAATGATATATGTAACTTTTATTTAAATATATTAGCGTTGTATTGTGATAGAAAAATGTGTGGGGTTTATTTCTTCACCCAGTTTTCCCCCCTCCCTCACCCCTCCCCGCGGGTAACAATAGCATTAGTTATAGGATAATTTCAAATATTTCAAGTACTAATGCAAAGCCGTTTCTTACTTTTTTTTTTTTACGGAATTGATAAAAAATAGCTGTACCACTACTCAACCCGTTAATAGCCTTGGATTCAGTATCTAGTAGGGGCTGCTCTATGGGTGAGCCCCATGAGGGTCTGCAGGCCCCAGGGTCCCATTCGTGGATATTAACAATTTATCAGCCGCAGATGGATTCGAACCCCGGACCCTCTGCATAGCAGCTCAGCGCCCTACAAAATGAGCTATCCCGCTTCCTTACTCCATTAATTTTCATCTCAGATTTATATAGAGCTCATTATTTAGCCCGTATTATTACTAGCTCAGTCTGCTAGGAGATAAATTGAACACTAAGAGGTGTTGGCGCAGCAATCATTTTTCAAGATGAGCCGACGAAAGAATCGCATTCAAAGGATGAACTATAGTACATTTTCTTTTTTAAATATTGGGGTGTTCGATTAATTACCTGGAAGACACTACTCTTTCTCAGCAAATGAATGTCAATTGATCCTGATCAAACTAAAAATCCTGGATAAAATTTAGTGCTCTAACTGTATCATCATCAAATTAACCACAACATCATAAAGTGAAGTTGAAATAAACGAAAAAAACAAACTCAAAAATCAAGTTTTTATCCATAAGGACAGGATGAACCCCCGTAGGGTATCAAGTTCCTACAGTGTCATCTCACATATGTTAATCGAAACTAATATTTTAACTTAAATAAAATAGAGAAATCAATAGATAAAAAAAAACACAGTACCACCACAACCCGTAAACGGGGGTTCAGTACATGGATAGAGACTGTACTGTTTTATGGACAACGGTTGTGCAGGAAGGTGGTTAGTCCTAGATCACGCTCAACCGCCAAATTTTCCCTCTAAATTTTGGGTAACCACTTTATAGAGGTTAGGTGAGCTGCAGGAGGGTCCTAAATCATATATGACCCATTTGCGGCTGCTAACAGAGTAAATGAAAATCTTACCAGTAGCGGGATTTGAACCAGGGCCTTCGGATTACTCAGTGCTCTAACACTGAGCCACTCCGCTCACACTAAGATCCATAGATAATGAATAATAAAAAAAGGTGAAGGCAGCAGGAATGGAGATAAGAAATAACAAGGAGTGTGGCGAGATAAATTTTTATTGGCGTCACCTCTAAAATATAATGGCCTGGATCTCGGCTGTCACTTGAGGGAACAACTTGTCGGTTATCCCCTTCTTTAATCCCAATCGTAAAAAATGGAAGAAAATATAATCCTAGCTTTGGGTTTTCCTATGCAGTATTATTTTATAACTGGAAGTCTAGAATTTGTGAGTATATAATTATTCAGACATATATATATATATATATATATATATATATATATATATATATATATATATAATTATTTTTTATTGCGTTTCAGGCCAACTAAGGAGCACGCGCATATTATTTTCAGGATTTCCTTTTTTTATTATTCTTTCCCCCGATATCTTCTTCATCCTCTCCACCATCTTCTTCTTTCTTTATATTCTTCTTCCTTTATATACAAGGACCTTTATGTTTCTTATTAGATTCCAAAAACACTCTCTATCCTGGCAGTCCTCCTCTCTGGTTATCCTCCGATCTCATTATCTCCACTTCCTCCTATATTTATCCCTTTAATAATAATAATAATAATAAATTCTTTATTTATTCTGGGACAAGTCCCTTTAGAATACCAATACAGGTATCCATGTAGGGTATTATTACGTCTTAGGGTATATTAATACAGGGTATTATTATGTCTTATTAAGTGAGAAAGGATTAATGAGAAAAAAAGATTGCGAATTACCTGCTGTGATAGCATTTAAAAAGAAAAAAAACAGAGTACAAGAAATAAAAAAAAAAACAGACATAAGATTACAATAATTATATAAAGATAAACAATAGATAATCACAAATGTATGCAAATTACAAGGACGAGTAAAAACTAAGAAATCAGAAAATGAAACAAAAAATATGAACAATATCAACAAATGTAACTTGTTTTTAAAAATATCTAACTGGATGAGTGAAGCGTCAATAATACAAACAATGATATTAATATACTTATATATAAATAAAAACCCATCATTCATTTATCAGTTATAAAATATTAATCTGAGTATGTTATTTTAGATTTTTTGGGAACTGTAAGGATATAACTTTATGTTTTTTAGTTTTAACACTTAACATATTTAAAAAATTATATATTTTTTTAATTAAACACAACACTTGAAATATTACTTTTTTCAACCTATCCTGGTCATTCTCTTCATATGTCCGAAGAGGTTTATTTTTTTCTCGGAGTTCTATAATCCACGCTTCTATACTCTCAATACGTCCATGCACTTATCTTTTCCACTGTTCTTTCTTTATCTTACCTATTTTTCTCTGTTCATATATCATCTTAATTTCTTTATTACTATTCCCAGCAGCTGATCCATAGTGTTGAATACCATAATCTCAGTTCCATAGGTCATCATCAGGTTTGTGAATGTTTCATAATGTCAAAGTTTGGGTTATCTGCAGTGATTCTGTTACATATATTCCTTACTAAGATACTCAATTTTATAATTTTTTATAATTATTGGTCATTTTTTATGAGTTATAAATATTTTTATTTTTTAAAGAGAAAAGATAGGCCCTCGACCGGGATTTGAACCCGGAACCTTTGTCTCACCGTGACATTGCTCTGCCAATTGAGCTATCCAAGGCCCCTACCGGTCGAGGACAAACCTTTTCTCTCATAGATCCTAAAGCCCCAGTGTGATCCCGTCATTTTTGCGATGAATACACTAGAACGAAGTTCTTTGAACATTAATTTTAATTTAGGATCATTTTTTATGAGTTATAAATATTTTTATTTTTTAAAGAGAAAAGATAGGCCCTAAGTTTGTCCTCGACCGAGAAGTGCCTTGGATAGCTCAATTGGCTGAGCGATGTCAAGGTGAGACAAAGATTCCGGGTTCAAATCCCGGTCAAGGGCCTATCTTTTCTCTTTAAAAAATAAAAATATTCAATTTTACTTCGTGTCTCTGGTATATCTATCCATTGCAGTGCGAACTCACCGAGATACTTAAACTAGCCTTATTGACTTGATATTCTGGCGTTTAGCTTCGATTTCTTCCGTTATACACCCATAATTAGTAATTATTTTGATTTTTTAACGGTATATTTAGCCCGGCTTTCTACGGTATTTCCATCAGTTCATTAATCTGCTCAACCTTTGCATGCTTAATTTCTGTCATAAGTGGTAGATCATTCGCAAAAATATGTTTATTTATGTAATAAAGGATTAAGTACCATATTTGTATTAATTATAAATAATGACAGAAAAGTAAACAATAAACATTGAATCTAATTAGTAATCCATCCATTTTAAATTATTCTTGAGATGTTTTCTCAAACATTTTTTGATCGATTTTTTCTTTTATCTGACCTCTGACAATATATTAGATCCATACAGAGATAACCCAGATCAGATAGTATTCCAAAACAGCAGATCCTACTCCCAGCGTATGTCGGAATGGGGTGCAAGAAGTTTCAAAGAAATATAAGGAAATTGGAACGGGGAGGGAGAAAGTTTTAGGAATGAAATTGAATATAGGAGAGAGTACACAATAAGACTGTATTCAGTCTCAGGGCCGAGCTATTTTTCAATCCTCATTCTGTGACTCTATCCCAAAGATCTGTTTTTCTTCTGCAAAAACAAACAGTATTCGGGTTGAGGTCCTGAGCCATTTACATAGCTTTTATTTCTTATTGTAATTTCTCTATTCTTCAGTCATTTTTGCCACTAAAAGACTTTTTCTCTGTATCAAACGTTACCAAAGAATTGAATTTCAAGTCCGTTAACCACTGCGGAATTGTTTGTTTGGAGAATGTTAATTTATTTTTTCTTGTTAGCACAGCTCATTGGTTGTAAAATCTATTCTTACAGACTGAGGGGTATAGACAGCCTGAAGGGTTCACTCAGCCTCACGCTGTTAGTAACCATAGTTTCGATTGTGGAACGACACGCTGTCTAAACCTCCATATCCATTCCCTTTTGGACCCGATTCACACGTATCTTTTCCACTGCTGAACCAATCAGGTAAGTATATTGAAGAATCGGTCTGGTGTGTGATGGCTGATTGTGGTCAGTAGAAAGACTAGGATCTACATATATTATCCTTAAGCAGATCATAACTGAACCTATTTATTTTTAGTATTTTTACATAATTCTTTCAGACTGGACGTAACACCTGCCTTGTTAATGACATCGTCAAATACTGCAACGCGATGCCTGATAAAGTATATAAGGTTGATTCATCATTCCAACAACTCGAGTTTGTCTGCTGCGTCCAGTTGCCTGGAGGGCTGCACGTAGATGAGAGATACATATAATTATTTAATAAATTTCGGGCTATGTAGTTTTCTTAGTTGGACAGTCATCCATCCTGGTATTAACCACGATTAACATCTACCATCCCTCCATGTCTGTCTAATATATATATATATAAGTCAGATACATAAGGGTATCCAACGTTTAAACTTTAAACTCTTTTAGAAGTGATTCTAACTTTTTTAATGATAGTTTTGATAACTTTAATTACGTGACCATTAAACTTATATACTTGTTGAATGGTACAGATGAAATTCTTATTTTTTTTCCGCTAAGTTTAAATTACATTCTTTGACACGGTTTTTGTCGTCTTTTTTACTTCGTCCCTAACCGCCTGGTTACTTTTACAGAACTAATTTACGCTGCCACCTTTTGTGTCTTTTGTTTTTTAAACACTTTTAAATGGAGTTAGCTGAAAAAAAGTACAGCTTTCATCTCAACTAGCGGTTTCGTTTTAATTTTCTATCTAAATTTTGTTTTCATTCGATGTATAACGGATTTCGTGAGAGAAGTGTAATGGAATTTAAGAATTAAAGTAAATAGTACAGCCGTAAAGCACATTTATGGCTTTTAATAATTATAAATTATTATGTTTTATACACAAATTAGTAACTTGTACAATGAAACAATAACATAAACTCCTCGGGTATTATTATGAGGAGAGTAAAAGGTTACCAGTTTTCTACCCAACGGTATTTAATCGCTTCAAGGACAGTAAAAAACCGGACTAGATCCAAGGAATAAGGCTGTTCCCGGTAATCATCATTTAAAATGAAAAACTGATTGCAATTTTGAAAATTAAAAAAGGATGATAATCTAGAAAAATACAGGAAATATATGGAAAAAGGATAAAAAGGACACATATTTGTTACAAATAAGAAAGATACTTATTTGTCAAATTATTGTAAATATATAAATTAGAAATGTTGGTGAAGGAACGCTCAGGGTGGTAGGGCACTTAGTTGCCGTGTCGTTGCTACCAATTTCAAATCCATCAGTGACAAAAGAAGGGTGCTTTAACTTCCTTTTTTCAAAACATAATAATGAAATGAGTGAAAATCCGAAAATTTGAAAAATTGGGATAATCGAAAACTTGAAATCAGAAACAATTTGAGAAATTGCGAAAATCGAAAAAGTGAAATAAGCTAAAATTGCAAAAAAAATGTAAGAAATTGCGAAGATTTAAAAAATAAAATGTGCGAAATTTGTGAAAATGGTTATTTAGACTGAATAAAATTATGTTTCTGAAAGATGAGCTAGCCTTACAGGCCCTTAATAGGAGAAGCGGTATTTAACCAACTCGTTAACTCCATAACTTAGAGGGATGTTCCAGGGAGAGAGGGATGAATTTAGTAAGCAGGCTTTACATTTTAACATAATAATAATTGTATTCATGATTTTGAAAAATAAACCCCTAGATATTACAATTTTTGATATTATGATGTGGATTTCAATAGAAAACTAATCGATAGTTCCGTAACTATGACATTTAATATTTAATAGGACAGTTTATTAAATCTATCAACAAAGGGATAAGCATTGGTAGGCTGGCTCAATTCACAGATGCTCTAAGTCATTGTTTATAATATGGAGTTCATTTATGGAATTCAAAATTCACTCTCCGTTTAAACTCAACATAGATTTCTATTTAAAATATCCGCGGATGAAGTTGCAGGCAAAAGCTAGTATAACTACAAATATAATTAAAAAGTTGTATATAACACATTAACTAGGTAACCAACATATGGTCAGTAGGTCTCCCATCTGACTAGCTCGCTCACGTGTTTCATACTCGCAAAATCTACATACGTGTATTTTCGCTGACCGAAACAAATCAAGTAACTTATTTTACAGGACTTCACTTTCTTCTTTCCTTCACTTTCTTCTTTCTACCACTATTCTTGATCCCGCTAAACGGCCCCTCCCTGTTTTGTATTTGCATTGTATAAAGTCAGCGGCTTTGAGCCGGTTCGAGTAAAAACCGCCTTCAGCGGACTCACATTGTAACGCCTTAAAATACCGAAAGGTAACAGAAGGCCTTTATATATATAAGCATTTGCATGTATTCATTGTAAATTTGTAATATGTTGTAAATAAAAGTTTGGAGGATGTGAAAAAAAAAAAAAAAATTTTACAGGAGTATATTGCAGTAGGTAAGTAGGACCACTAAAACTAAAAAAAACATCTACAAATCGACCTACATATCTACATTCTTCTAATCCTTTCAATTTTAATTTCTCGTAAGTAATCCTTTTCAATAAATTCAATAACGTTACATACTAATCCTTTACTGGCACGAACATCATACGTAAGTAGCTGCTGTCCGTCCCGTTTGTTAATCAGGGTCAATGTGTTTCACGACTGTGCTGATCCGTTTGTGATGAAATTCGATATGAATAATCTCAAGCCTGGGGAAGGGCATAGGCTACTTTTTATCAACACACCACACAGGCGAAGTTTATATAAAACTGTAACCTTATTGAGTAATACACCGAACTGACCGTATGTAGACTAAATTGATGTGAGCTCACATCGAAAAACTGAACTGATGGACTGATGAAAATTCATCATTTCGGTGTGGCACACCAAACTGACGACAGTCACATCAGTTTAGCACATTGGTTATCTGAGCATGCGTACAGGAGTCGTTTCGATAGGCATCACCCATGCAATCGCTTTTCCATACCTCGTCTGTATTCCTTCGTTTTATGTGTTTGTTATTACTGAGTGATAAAATGGTTAGTTGGGGCAAAGATTTTATAGAACTGTTCAGAGGGGAGGAATCTTTGTGGAAAGTAACTTCAAAGGACTATCATAACAAACAAAAACGAGAGGAATCTAAAGAAATCGATCCCGCCGCAAATAAATCGGTTATAACGAGGAAAATCAACAGTTCAAAAAGTGCCTTTCGGAAGGAATTAAAAAAAGTAGGGAGGTTGGTGAGCGTTATGGGTGCGGATGACGTTTAGCAACCGAAATTGTGGTACTACAACCAGCTGGGAGCTTGGAGCTTCCTGTAGACCTTGGAGCTTCCAAGTGGTAGCACATTGAACTGACCCACCGAAGTGACCGTGTGGATGCGAATATTGCGTTCAGTTTGAAGTGGCAGTTAGAAATGAACAAATCAAACTGACCTTGTAGCGGCCTTAATAGTAAAAAAAAAATTAAATTATTTATTTAAACTGATGTGTCTCGAAACTTTATGTGGCAGACCAAATTCCTCACGAGCGAAGCCGTGGGCAAAAGCTAGTATTATATAATTCAAAAAATGTTGGCACTGCTCATGACAGGCCTGGAGAGTTTATTTCCTTGTACCATGACGTCAGTATCTGTATTCTATTTTTCTCAGAACTGAGTTGTTTGATACGCCAATAGTATGAATGTCCCACTCGTTCCTGCCAGGATTTTTTGTTACATTTCATAAGTTTAAAAATAAATGGACTACGGGATTTCTGAACAGCATCCTTCTCATTTATTTTTTCACTGTGAAGCCGTAATGCCATATTTTTGGAAATAAACCGTGTTAATTGGCTTCACTTGAATTTTTGAAGCGATCCTTCTACCGGACTGTTCAGACCTACGTACCATCTCACTAGAATATTGATGTGTTTGTCTGTTTATTTATTTAACACCACTTTATGCTACTATTGCTATTAGGAAAATGGTTTATAATGATTTATAATTAGGATAGAGATCTTTAAACAGTACAAGGCATCGTACAAGATCGAAACTCCCATTTTACGTCCATTCCAAAGGACGGCATAACCAAATATTTTAGAGTCCCATAAAAGTATCCTAGGGTCTCTCTTGCCAGCTAAGAACCCACGACATAGAATGTTGTTATATTAACCACTACACTATATGTGACCGGTACGATATTGGTATTGATATTAACCATGACTTTGTAAATTTACGATGGAAAAAATAAATTGTTTATGTAAACAGAATACCAAAAATTGTAGAAAACGTGAGCTTTGAGTTTTACCACCAAGAATTCTAATTGTCTTTTGACGGAAGAAATTAAAATCGTCCATTGCCTATACTTTCTGTAATGACTATTCGATATCTTTGTACAATAAAGGTCATATATTTTATAGGAGGATGTGGCCTATTGTGTAATAATACCTTCCTGGCCGAAGGGAGTAAATCGTGGTTTGTTCCACCATTCAGGAGATATGTAAAATGGGGTTCCCGAGCATAAATTATATCAGGTACTAATTAAAGATCCCTATCCTAAGTATTCCTGCACAGTCAAAAGACTCCCTCTGTAGTATCGTCAGATTAGTCAGAGCAGCATAAAATGATGTGAAATAAATAAAATACAATGTATTTTATGCGTATTGACACCGATATATTCTATATTTGTTTAATTATAATTTTTTTTGTTAGTTGTTATAATTTTTAGATATTTTTTAAAGAAAAGATATGTCCAGGATCGGGATTCGAACTGGACATATCTTTTCTTTTCAAATAAAAATATTTAAAAATACCTGAAAATTATAACAACTAACAAAAAAATAAATTATAATAATATATAATGACGTAAGTCAACTAGATCCTTATTAAAGTAATGTTCAATGGACATTCTTCCCATTGTAACATCGCAAATTGCGAGAACACGGGGATATTGGATCAGTGAAGATAAAGGATGTGTCTGACCGAGTTTCGAAGCAGGATGGCTCAGTTGGCAGATTACCCTGACGGATACATAGGACATAGCTTTTCTTTTCGATTAAAAGTATGTATTTATATATTAGTTCAAGGTTGTTTAAAAAAATAATTAATTATAGAAAAATACATGTGACATCATAATAATGCATATGTATTAGTATTAACAGATACAATAGATGGCTAAAATAAATTTGTTTGATACCTATGGGTAAAAAAAAATATCTGTTCCACTACCAGCATGGATTGAATCATCACATGGTATTGATGGGTTCCGTGCTGGGCCTCTTTTCTATGCAAACGGTTGTGCAGAAAGTGGGTTTTGCCGATATCACACTCGATAAACTAATATTTCTTCCAATTAATATCTTCCGATTTCAATTATTATTTTTCTCGTTGCTTGTTTTTGGCAGTCTCTAAAATTTATATAGATGTTAAGTACAGCTTTAATTATCAACCTTATATTAGTACTTACAATGCTTCGACCTCCAACAACGAGACAAACGGAGGTCAAGTCCTAAACTTAATTGCTAAGCATTCTCCGTCGATTTTAGCACTCATCATTAGAATTAGTGAACTGGGCCAAAGCAACCGCCCTGTAGTTGTTTATTGCCGTCGTAAAGTCATCTACTCTTAGTGTACAGTGTCCTAGCTTCATTCTAGTCTATGCTAACATTTAATGCTCTATTGTTGTTCTCAAAGTATATAGGTCATCGCTGTCAGAATATATATACTCCTCTGAGATAATGGACACCATGTCACATTTTGTGTACATTTAAAAAAAACATAAAAAAGCAACAAAAGAATTATAATAAGTATAATTTATTTATTCAATTTCAAACAAGATTAATTTTTCAGTACAAATATTTTTAGAGGTGCCCTTAATGATTCAGATAAAGATATATATAGAGGATTGCCATAAAAATTGGTAGTTCTTCGCCTGGCCGCCTCCGGGTCTCGCCGTCTTCTGATACTCCTCCGCCCGCATCGTTCACCGGATCCATCTGCCGCTTTCCTCACTCATCCCTCTTCGGGATCTGTTCAGAGAGTCCTATCAGAATTGTTCTCAAAGTATATAGGCCATCGCTGTCAGAATATACTCGTATATACTCCTCTGAGATAATGGACACCATGTTACATTTTTGTGTACATTTAAAAAAAAAACATACCAATACAAACTGTTAACGGGTCTGGGGTTCAGTATATGCTAGAGACTGTACTAATTCATAGACTACGGTTGTACAATATGTAATTTGTCCTAGATTACAACTCAACCGCCACATCCCCCCCTTATTTTGGGCACTCATTTTATAGATGCTGGGTGAGCCCCAGGAGGGTCCTAGATCCCATAGGATCCATCTCCGGCCGCTAAATAAGATTCTTGACAGCAAGGGATTAGAGTCAGGACTTCGGCATGGGAACTCAGTGCTCTACCCTTTGTATATATTTAGGAGAGACAATTTTCTATACCTTTGAACTATTGTAATTATTTTGTCTTTATTACTTGTAGAAACAGCTTAAAGAAAATCGTTCACATTGTAATTGGCATCGATAAGTAATTGGAAGTATTGATCATAGTGTTTATTTCTGACGATTTACCAATTTGGTGAACAAGGTGTCCTTTACCACCCGGGCAAACATATATATATATATATATATATATATATATATATATATATATTGTTATTTCGGCTATTTATAATATAAGTTTTTTTAGGTTATTGATGTTCAGTCTATAAATATCCAATTATAAAGCTATATTTTGACAATTTTTATAGAACTTACTTATTCTCATATTGATGCCATGACGGTGAAAAATTGGGAACATTTTTTAGTGAATTAACTGAAAATATTCATAGACATACGATTACACACTAGTCTGAACTCAAAATAAATAAAATTAACAGTAGTTTACTAAGGATCTAATTATAATTAGACAAAGTTAAAAGAAGTCAATGTTAATATCTATGTTGTCCTCAAATTTATATATTGTTTTTATGTACGCTTCTATATATAAAAAATAATGTGGTAGTAATTATAAATTATAATGAATTTATGAACGTAATCCATAGAATAACCATAGAAAATGTAATGTAATCCATAAAAAGACCATTTTAGAATTAGGACAGACACCGGCTTAAATAAATATTTTACACATCATTAGTTGTAGCATTAACAGATAACAATCCACAATATATAATGCATTTATCGTTATATTATTATTATAAGCTAATGATATAAGAAATTAAAAATTCACCTGTGTACTAAATTATTATGAATCTTGTATGCAATATTGAATATTCAATGTCGTTTCAGCTAATTTAATAATTAAATTTATGAATATAAAAATAAAATAAAATAAAAATCGTGCCTTCAGGTTCGCTAAGTCTTATTATTATTAATAAGTAATGATTATTGTTTTTTATAAATATCCATATATTCATTTTGTTAGATATTTCTTGCTGAATTGCTCAGAATATGTAACAGAAACAACATGAGGTCATAACAAAGAAAAAATGGAAACGAACAAGCCTAATATATGTAGCAAACAGTAATAGTCTCCAATCTTTGACATAACAGCCAAATCAAGCGTTACATTTTCCTTTCAGTACAAATTATAATGGTCCTTAGAAAAACGTTATGCAATCATTTCATTTTTTATTGTATATAAGAGCTTTGTTATTTTATTCCAGTTGGATAATTCAATGCTTCCATAAGAGACCTTTTATGCCCCTTGTTATATTCAATATCTTCCCTTCAGGAGATCATTAATTTAGTGCAGAATATATACTTCAATGATGTATCACTCCTTCAAAAGAACGACATAACTCAAAAATTAGTATTTTCGAGTTAAAACTTAAGTAGCAATAGCATTAGTTGAAGCTTTTTAATTCAAAAACGTCATATCTGATATTCAAATTCCAATATATTTTTTTCAATAAAGTCATTTTTTTTCTAGTTGCATATTATTTGAACTTGAAGTTTTATGGGAATAATAGTATAAATTAATATAAAAAATGTTACAAGATTTTAAAAATTTACTAATAGTTAATAAAAGAATTTAAATACCATCAGTACAATAGGAATGCTATGCTTAAGCAATACCAGAATTTTAATTTTTTTAATCACATGGAATTTTCTAATAACTATGTTTAACTAGGTTTTTTGATTTATAGCATTGTTCTTTTTGAAAGAGCAATATAAATCTCGTTTTTAATTTTTTAGATGCTGACACCCCAACCCATCCAGGTACTGTCCTCACTACGTAAGTTGATGACACATGTGTGTTATCAGTAAATAAGAATCCATTTGTTGCATCCCAATCCCTTCAATCCCATATCTCAATCCAATTTTATATATTTTGGTGTCAAAATTGCAGAATTAAAATAAACCCTAACAAATCCCATCGAATTACCTTCACCCTTCGTCATAAACCTACAAATTCCTGCCCTACTGTATCCTTTGATAATATTCCAATGATCCCTGTCGAACGGATACATTACCTAGGACTTCTTGGAACTACTTGGAATCCTCATTCAAGACTGAAAAGACAAGAAACTGCTCGACGTTTAAGCCTACTTCAACATTTACAGGACAAACGTTTTAAGCTCCCAATTAATTACAAAAGACTCATTTACATGACAGTTATTAGACTTATTTGGACATACGGAGTTGAACTTTGGGGCTCTACTAAACCATCCAATTCATCTCGTATCCAATCTTTACAATCCAAAATCCTTCGTAAAATCCTCAATGCTCCTTATTATGTCACAAACAAACTCATCCATCATGATCTTAATATCCCATATGTTGCTGATTTGGCCCAAACTAGATACCTATCCTTCCATGACAAGCTCCACACACACTTGAATCCGCTAGTCTCTCGACTTCCTTCCCATACATTCCTGATAACCCTCCGAGGCGTCAGGAAAGAAGATGGCCTCGAGACCTTCTACTGTAGAATATTAGAAGAGTGCTACCGATGGGTAGTTCCTCCACGTTTTTTTTTTCATGTCATATTGTTCATATTAGCAGATTTACTTGTTGTAAATATCATTATAGTTGTAAAAATCAATAAATTAATCTAAAAAAATTGTTTATATACTCTTTTTGAATCCCATTTTTCAGTATTTTTTTCAAAACGTTTCCTTTTTTTCATCATTTCATTAAAAAAGATCTTAAAAGAAACTCCCATCTATTTCCAGAAGAGAATTATTTTCCAAGTTTAAATAAAGAACAATTTAGCAATTTTTTTTTAATAAAGTCATGTTTTGAGTTGTATCATTTTTGAACTGGAAGTTTTATGGGAATAATGATATAATTAAAAATCAAAAAACTTTCAAGCTTCTAAATATTTTCTAATGGTTAATAAAATAATTCCAATACTAGCATTGCAGTATTAGTGCTTTGCTTTACCAATAACCAAACTTTTATTTTTTTTACTCGCATGGAACTTTCTTGGCATGGGAAGTTGACGGCCCCATCGCCCAGCCATCTGACTGCAATCAGCCACTGGTCCTCCAGGTTGGGGGAAACCCAGTACCGGGGGAGTGCCGGTCACCCATTCTCCTAAGGTGACATATATATTTAGGAGACAAGTTGCACCAAGGAAAAGGGGCCTCCATCGCTTGCTAATAACCCGCATGGTAGAAAATCTATTCATAGAAAACAAAATAACCTCCAGGCTCGTTGACGCTAGATATGGCATAATAGGAAGTCATGATGATAATTTAATGCAACAAATAAAGTTATGTATTTTGCGTATGTCCTGATAAAGCCTACATTAGCAAAATGTTTACTGTTTAGTTTTCCCCAGTATTTCAGAGGCTTAAGGTTTTTTCACATTAGAATTTAGAAAATATTTTTAGTTTAATGGAGATCAAGCATTCATGGATATTTTTATCATGTATCCAGAAATAAACTAAACGGCTAAAACATAATTTAAACTAAAGGGAGCAATAAGTTTCTCATAGCCTACACTTCGAGAAGATCTGTTAACAAACATGTTGAAACCTCATGTTATAGACAGCGAGGGAGCTAAGGTATGCGGAAGACATTTGTTAAAACTCTTCGAAACTTGCTTATAACCCGAGTTATAAGTTTTCGAAGTAGAAAACTCATTAACTTAGCTAATTATACCTGTAAAGGTATCAGCGCCTTTAACATCAGTACGCAAAAATAAATTAACTTTAATAAATTTAAAGAAAAAATAATAAGCGACAAAGAGTACCAAAATGTCTAACAGTCAAGCAAAAATTCGTAACACCATAAATAAAATTTTCGGTTTCACTTAAAACTTTTAAAATAGTAATTTTAAATAATTAATCGTATTTTAATAATATTTGTATACTTGGCCCACTAAAACCTGAATAATAATTGAAGTTAAAAAATGTTTTTGTTTTCACAAGTTTCATTGCTTTTATTAAAAAAAGAAATTAATTATAATTTTTGATTATTTAATAGAGTTTATTGATTTGAGCATGAACATTGATAATACTATTAAAAAATACAACTTTTTTGTACTACCGCCTTTCTTTATTGAATATTTGTAGTAAAAAAAACACCTTAAAAAATAATTTAGAGTTGGCGGCCCCATCCTCCATTCGTCTGGATGCCACCAGCCCCTGGTCCTCCATAATGGGGGAAACCCAGTAGTACCGGTAGGGTATAGCTTGGTCACCCTTCCTCCAGTAGGGAATAAAGTATTCTGGAGGTCAGTTGTCCCGAGGTCACGGGTCCAATTTTGTTAGGCTCGCGGAATCATAAATTACCATATTTAAAAAATAATACCAATGGCTTCGGAAAAAAAGTGGGCTGAAAGGTTAGGAGATATATCAATTCTGAACAAAAATAAAAATAAACGAATCTCTCATTGTATAAAGGCAACTAGTCCAACTTCCATAGCATTTGTTTTCAAAACTATCTGAGAAGAGATAGCATCGTTTTATACATAAAGTACACTTGTCCGGAGTCACAGTTTTGACAATGCCTTCAAGATTTTGTTTACTGCAGATAGGGAAATAATACAGGAGAAGATTCCTTTTATCTCTCTTGAAAAATTTAGAAAATACTATTAGTATGTCTACAATTAACGATTCTTAAACCATGTCGGGAGTTTCTTTTTTTTAGATTAATTTATTGATGTTTACAACAAGTAAATCTGCTAATATGAACAATATGACATGAGAAAAAAAATGTGGAGAAACTACCCATCGGTAGCACTACAAAAAGTTCTATAGTAGAAGGTCTCGATGCCTTCTTCTTTTCAGAGGCGTCGGAGGGTTATCAGGAATAGTATGGGAAGCAACTTGAGAGACAAGCGGGTTCAAGTGAGTATGGAGCTTGTCATGGAAGGATAGGTATCTAGTTCGGGCCAAATCAGCAACATATGGGTTATTAAGACCATGATGGATGACTTTGTTTGTGACATAATAAGGAGCATTGAGGATTTTACGAAGGATTTTGGATTGTAAGGATTGGATACGAGATGAATTGGATGGTTTAGTAGAGCCCCAAAGCTCAACTCTGTCCAAATAGGTTTGATAACTGTCATGTAAATGAGATTTTTTAAAATTATTTGGGAGCTCAGAGCGTTTGTCCAGTAAATGTCGAAGTAGGCGAAAACTTCGAGAAGTTTCTTGTCATATCAGTCTTGTATGAGGAGTCGGGAATTTCAAATACATATATCAATATTCAAATATATAAACCGGTCAATGGCTTTAAGCATTATGATGGTTTTGTAACATGGCAGTTTGATCAATGCTCCCCTGCTGTCAGCAATGTAAACTTCCTTGTCATCCCTTCTTAGTTTGCATGTATATATCTACAGCCTTGGTGAATAAGTGGCTAAGTCAAATTTTTCCCAGAGTGATCTAGTTGTATTGAGAGAAGCAGAGTAGTGTTCTTCTCGTAGATTTTGGCTTAAAATGGAGTTGTATTGTAACCAATAACTCATCTTCAAACCAATGCCTGAATTATATATATATATATATATATTCAACATAATCGATTGATGAATTACTGTAAATATTCCTCACTCATAATGATATTATTTTTTATATTATTAGATGCATTATTTATTTATTTATTTTTTATCAGCCCATCCATTTCTTTTTATTTTAAATTTATCTGATTTTTTTTGTATTACTTTTTTTAATTTTCTATCAAAATATACCTGTTTGTTATTATTTATTTTCAAGTTTTTGAGAAAATATTGTTTTAATCTAATAATGTAGCCCTTTAGACAGATATATATTTACTAATTTTTTTTATCCTTAAAGGACCTGGTACAAGAATAAAAATACTTTTCTATTTTAATCTATTCTATATAAATATATACGTATAGCTTTAAGATTATCATAGATCTTTTTTCTCTTAACCCCTTTGTATTTATTAATATTTGAAAAAATAGTTATATAATAGATGTTAATAATGATACGTAGTATACCTTTTACTGCACCAGGTGCATTTTAAGAGAGGGTTGTTCAGGACATTGAATTTTCTTAACATTATTGGATGGAAGGAGTGGGGGGATCTAGTGATGGGGCTCACTAGTTCTGTCTGACTAAGATTATCATAGAGAGAACTTAGGAGGTAGGAGATTATAGAGTAGAAAAGTAGTTATACGATTATGTAAGAGAGTAGTCTCTAAGTTGGATATATATGTAGTCCATAAGTTATAGTGATATTCAATAGTCCATAAGTTTATTAGTTAGTTCATAAGAATGGCTCTATTATATCACATTATATATTTTAAATAACTCAATAAACTTATACATTTCTTAAAAGTCGTCCATCGTTTGCTAACTTATACCTTACCAAGAATTCTCGAATGTATGCCGTTTTTATACATTTATATTGCTGTATTGAACTAAATCATTTTAGATATTTTTTCAATATTGTAGACTAAAAAATAATGAAAATGATTATTATGTTACAATATAATAAAATAATTGTCGCTAATAGAGTGATTGATTGAGGTATTCCACCCAATTAATCCACTGAACGTGCCCCAGTTCCAGATCGTATCCTATTGTCATTCCACGAGCTATCTATAGAACAAGCCTGGCTGTAACTGTACGGGGCAATCAGATGTATATCGCCTTGATATCATAGCAACGGTTATAACGTAGTCATGTTTGTAATGTAACATATGTTTAAATATCTAGACCTCGATTTATAAAATGTATGCTTATATATGAAGATTCCAAAACATTTTGTGGAGTATCTTAAATAGCAGACTTGAATCTTGGAGTATGTTATGCTTTATGGTATACTTAGTGTAAGATGACATATCTGCTTGATATCATAGCAACGGTTAAAACATAGGTATGCTTATAGTGTAACATAGGCAGAAATATCCAGACTTCTCATTACAATATGTATATTATATTAGAAGATTCCAAAACATGCCCCGAGGTCTCTTAGGTTACTTGAATCATGGAGTTTGTTATGCAGTACGGTATACTAAGTGCAGAAATATATACAGTTCTCAATATAAAATGTATGTTAGTATCATAAGTGTTCAAAATATTTTGTGGAGTATCTTAAATAGCAGACTTGAATCTTGGAGTATCTTATGGTTTATGGTATACCTAGTGTAAGATATATCATTGCAAAGGCTATAAAATAGGCCTATTTATTGTGTAACGTTAGTATACTAGACTTCACAATATAGTATGCATGTTTAAATTGGAAGATTTCAAAGCATATTGTGGAGTAGTTTACGTTCCATTAGGTATGCAGCTAATGCTATCTAAGTTCCCTATACAACTTTACGAGACGCCATAGAAGGCCTGGTTCTTGACGGCTTAAGGTAACAGAACCACAGGATGACCGTTTTTTGACTTTAAGAATTTTACGAAATCGGCACCTTACCTTTGTTCAAGCGATTCATCAGCTTGAAGAAGTTCGAGGTATGCAAATTTCTGAACGCACTGCTCGTAGAAGATTAAATGAGCATGAATTAATGGTTTTTCGCCCAGTAAGAGGACCAGAGTTGACCAGAACTCAGTTAAACGGCTGGCTTTTGCACGATGAAAAGGTTGGCTCTGAGTAAAATTGCAGGCCATTTCTTTTCCTCCACACCCTTTCACGCCCGTCTGGAGATCGAAGAGCAAATCTTGATTCTTCCTTAAAAACTACAGCATTCCATTCGTCCATTGTCCAATGGCTGTGTTCTCGAGCAAAAACCAGCCGTGTAACTCTGTTCTGGTCAACTCTCGTCCTCTTACTGGGGGAAAAACCATTAATCCGTGCTCATTTAATCTTCCCCGAGCATTTCGTTCTGAAATTCGCACACCTCAAACTTCTTCGAACTGAATCGCTTGAACTAAAGTAAGGTGACTCCAAGATTCAAGTCTGCTACATAAGATACGTGATTTAAAAAAAAACAACTACAAACGGAGCATTGATAGTTACTGTAAGTTTATTAATAAAATACTTTTTATTTATCTTGTATGTTTGAAAGCAATGTAAAAGACGGGTTAGATCATGTTTAATATTAGTGATTATGTTTAGTGTCTGTTCAGTGCAACTTGAATCTTGGAGTGTTATATGCATCATGGTGATGCATGATCACCTGAAATGCCATATGAATTTAGGTTATATTCAATAACTAAGATAAAGAGTTTTTATTTTTAATATATTTAATGATAAAATATTCTTTCAATATATTTTAGTTAATAAAATCAATATTAAAAATAAATATAATATAATATAATATAAATATAATAAGTATAATATCCATTCTTAGTTTTAAATCTGTTAGTTTGTAAAATAATACCGTACTTTGATCGATTTAATGAGTATTTTAATTGATATTTTTTATTTATTAATAGTCTTTATTTCTTCTGGTATTCAATAATTAAAGCGTTGATCGTTGGGATAAATTGATCTGTAAATCCAGGTTATATGACAGGTCATATCTACGGATTATTACTCAGAATTCCGATAATGGATTTTCAAGATTAATTGAACACAGATTACCCAATCAAATCACATAATGCCTTAATCTTCTCAAATATGAACTGTAATGTCTTCTATTATTTATCCTTATTATTTTAAGAATAAATTATTGTATCTTGTCAAAATAGGTAGATTTATAAATAAATTTATTGTGTATCAGTTCCGCAGGTTGTCTCTTCGAGTTGAGATAAGTTTTAACGGTTTGCTCATTTCATTTTTAATATTTTCAAAAAATACAATTTATCGTGAGCTTTAGTATGGAAAAGATAATGTAATTATGGGTAATGGGTAGATTTCTGTAATCGTTTCATCAATAAATAAACTTTTACACTAACATTTCGAAGTACAGACGATACATGTCTGTTGAAACGTTCATTTCTAGATGAAATGATTACCGAAATATAAGCGTTTCCCATAATTACATTTTCTTTTCCATACTAAAGCTCACGATAACTTGTATTTTTGGAAAATATTAAAAGGGAAACGAATGAAGTTAAAACTTGTAACCCAACTCGAAGCGACAACCTGCGAAATGATTATAGAGAAATTTATTGGGTTAAAGTCTCGCATGTTGGCGCATCGAATAAAGTTGAAACCAGTTATAACTTTTTATTGGTTTCCGTTTAAATGATATTCTTGAAAGTAAAGATAATTTTATTACTGACTGTTTATTATCGAAAATAGTAGGGGATCAATTTTGACTTAATGTTCTCTTTATTGAATGAATGAATGATGTTTTTGATGTACATTTGTGTGTGCTATTATGTATTCATATATGTGAGTGTGTGGAATTTAAACCACGTATATATGTATTACTAATATCATATAGATAGATATTAAAAAAGACAAAAGGGGATGAAATGTAAATCTCTGATAATATTGTTTAATTTTTCGTTTTTTTCTTTGCATAAATTATATATATATATATATATATATATATATATATATATATATATATATATAACTTAAGTACTTTGGCTCGCGAAACATAAAAAAAAAAGAGTAAATTGGGAAAGAAACTACACACTAGCAAGCTGGTAAAACACTGACTTTATTTATCAAGTAATCCTTCTTATATAGTATCTGGGAGTTGTTTACACTCTTAGTAGGATTAAGCTCCACTATTGCCAGGGCCTGACCCTTAACTCCCCCCTCCAGTTTCCAGACACCTTTTGGAAACTAAAGGAAATGCCAAGGCTGGGCAATGAGTAGAGCTCGCTCCTGTACAACTTACAGCTCCCAGACACAAATAATTGCAATCAATAATAAGGAAATAACAAAGCAAAAAAAAAACTGTAGCGTCCTAAAATGAAGAAAAGTAACCACATATAATAAGAATATGAAAAAAAAACAATCATTATCTTCACACACAAAAAAAAAACTTCGGTTGACACACAAAACTCAATATATACAATTAACATGGTACATCTTTATAGGACATTATATGTCTATATACAAAAAAAAATTTAATACATATCTTGGTTTATTCCATGTTTTCCGTTTGCAAAGGCGAAGGCACCCCAGATCCCAAAGGAAACTTTAATTGCTCAATATGAACGGTCCGTCGTCTTCTTGGGTCCCCAACACTCTCGATGGTGACTACGTTGTGTTCTCTCAAGACAACGACCCGGAATGGTCCCTCGTATCTCCTCGGTTCTTTACTCCTATTGGACCCAATCCGCCGGTATACAATCATCCCTAGTTTCAATGCCCCCGTGCAGTCTCGTAATCTCGCGTTCTCCCTCGTCACCCTGGTTCGTTTTTCCTTCCAGATTTTTCTCCTCACCTTCTCCCAGACTCCGCGAATTTGCACGTGGTTTGCCACAATATCGCGAGCAAACGTATTGTTCCCGATTGTCTCACCGAAATCCCTACTAGGCCCCCGAACTCCGAACAGCACCTCAAACGGAGAAAACCCAGTTACGGAATGAATCGAGTGGTTATACGCCGCAACCGCTTTCCGCATCGCCACATCCGGAGTCAGCCCCTGGTCGACGTGATAAACTCTGAGATGGTCGCTGAGTGTACCATGCAAACGTTCCACTCCTCCCCTACCCTTCGGGTGTCCCGGAGTGTTGAAGTGCCACGTGATCTCCAACTTACGCATTTCTTCACTCACTACCGCATTGTCGAATTCCCCCCCCCCTTATAAGACGTTATGCTATCCGGTACCCCGTAAAACATGAACCATGTCCGGAGAGCGGACAACACGGACTCTGCTTCTTTAGACTGGATCAGGTGAGCCATGGCGATTTTACTGAACACATCGATGACCGTTAACCACGTAAACCTCCTCCAGGTGAACGTGTCAACTTGCAGGTCCCGGAGCGGCCAATCGCACGTTGGCGTTGCTTCTTGTACGGCTCGCGGTGGGTGACGGTCGTATTTCGTAGTCATGCAGACCTCGCATGCCCCTATGACCTCTTGAATCGTTTCCCGCATGCGGAACACGGACCAATAATACCGTCTCCTGAGCGCCTGTAACGTCTCATTGACCCCGCGATGATTGGTCTTGCCTTGGTGATACGCCCCTGTTAGCTCCTTCTGGCGCTCAACATCCCTAATGGTTTCTACCATGACCCTGCACCGAATGAAGACGCGGTCCGGAATCTGGTCCGTCTTCCACACTTGCTTGATCTTTTCCCAAATCACGGCGTTCCCCACATATAGGTGGTGTGTGCGACCTGGTTTTGACGCGTCCTTCAGGGCTTTACATACTAGATCCAACCTTATCCCTGGTTGTGACGAAACTACGTTGACCCGTGATCTTCCGAAACGTGAGTATTCTATGGACAGCATGCCCGACGTCTTCGTCCTCCAGATGATTTGGCGCGGTTTATCATTGACGATCTCGTCAATTTCTTCCAAATCTTCTGGTCTCTCGTCTGTAGAACTGTCTCTGGCTGAGGCCACCTCTTCCCTTTCCGCCTCTGTGATATTCTGTTCCCCTTCGCCTCCTGGTGATCAGTCTTGAAGAAATTGGCGGATGTCCTGCGATGGCCCCGCGGTGTCTTCCTCTAGGGCATTTACCATCAGCGCCCGGGATAACCAGTCAGCGACAACATTCTCTTTGCCGGGCTTGTAGACCACGTCCATCGAATACTGGTTGAGCCTCTCTTTCCAGCGTGAAACTCGCGCCGACGATTCCTTCAATTGTCCCACCCATTGCAGCGGTATGTGATCAGTTTGTACCCGAAATCTCCTACCGAACAGGTATGGCCGGAAATGATCAACCGCCCAGACGATGCCAAGCAATTCCCGCTCCAATGCGCTATATCTTGCCTCAGCCTCAGATAACTGCCTACTAGCATATGCAATGCACTGTCTTGGGACAACACCGCACCCAAGGCATATTCACTTGCATCTGTGGTAACCGTGAACTGCTTCGTGAAGTCGGGAAATGCCAACACGGGTTCTCCCTTGAGGTGCTCCATACAACGCCGTATATTGTCCTCCATGCTGGGTGTGACAATCATCCTTGCTCCCTTCTTCAGTAGGTTGTTAATGGGAACCATGCATCGCGCCATGTCTGGTACAAACCGCCGGTAATAGTTTAGCGCTCCCAGCAGCCTCCTGATACCCTTAACATCGCGGGGGATCGCTATCTTGGTAATTGCTTCTACTTTGGACTTGTCCGGCTTCACCCCATCCAAATTTATTTCTGCCCTACCCAAAGTGGACTTCTCCGGAGACAATTTTAACCCGAATTCCCGAACCCTCTCAAAAACCTGTCTCAGGTGTCGTTCATGCTCCTCCTCCGACTTACTGAACACCAGGAGATCATCCATGTAAACCTGGCAGATCCCTTCATCGATACCCCTAAGGAATTCGTCCATTAATCGTTGGAACGTGAGGGGGGCATTCTTCAACCCAAACGGCATCCTGGTGAACTCATAGTGTCCCCGTTCGAATGTTAAGGCCGTTTTCTCCTGATCCCGAGGATGAAGTCGGATTTGGTGATATCCAGCCTTCAAATCCAGTGTACTGAAAATTGTGGCTCCGCTGAGTCTATCCATGATGTCGTCAAAACGAGGAATGGGGTACGCTTCATCTTTTGTATTATCATTCAATTGACGAAAGTCAACAACCACCCTGTATTTCTCCTGCCCCCTCGGAGTCTTCTTTTTGACCGCCCACAGGGGGCTATTGTACGGGGATGAACTATCGATGATGATTCCCTGCCTACGTAATTCCTCCAACTCCTCCCGTATGTGTTGTCGTAACGCTTGGGGATAACGCCTCTCTTTCACGTAAGTGACTTTTTCCTGTTTTAACGGAATTTCATGCACTGTTTTCCCCGTAACTCCTAATACTTCCCCTTCCTGAAAAAAAAAGTCTCGGAACTCATTCAGTAAATTTGTTCTCCACTCTATCCACCTACTTACGGCCCCTACTCGCGCGCCCCTAACTACACGATGACATGCGAATGACCTGCCGGCTAATCTCACGAACCACCTGCCATGCGTATTTTTTACTTCCACGCCCACTTTTTGTAAAAGATCACACCCAACTATGACCTGGTATTCCCTGGGCATACTCTCTACCACATGCACCCGCAACCTCGCCCCCGTTTTCCCTCACTCGTCCAACCCAATGTTCGTCTCGCCTATTACTTTGCACGGCCCTCCCAAAGTAATTAATCTGCAATCGCATTCCCGAATCTGAAGTGCCTTCCCCCTAACACATAAACTCTCTAACGCTATTTTTGACAACAGGGTGCTCGAGCTCCCTGTGTCCACGAGGCACTTCACTCCACACTTAGTTTTGATAATAGGCAACCAATTCTTAAGCTTACCTTCTAAGTTGTTGATGGTGCAAGCTCGGTCGCCACTCTCGACGCACCCTCCTCATACTGACGTCTGCTTCCGTCTCACCGTCAGCACCTAGCGCCGTCCTTGATCCTGGGCTGCTTTCCGTTGCTGGTTCCGGCCGCTACTCCAGCTGCCCTCGCCGCCACTGCTCCCCAGCTCCTCCTCCGTCTCTGAAGATCCAGAGCCACTGGTCGAGTCCCTGGAAGCCTCACCTCGCCTGGCCAAGTATCTTCTTTTGCGCACCTCCTGCGCATTTACCTCCATCGGCTCTCCGTGGTATGTATCCTTCCTGCGGAACATGTATGGGCATTGCCTGGCTAGGTGCCCTTCCATTCCACACTCGTAACATCTGGTGCGAGGGCATTGTGCTACCAGATGTCCTGTCTTGCCACATTCATGGCACTTCCTCTCCTCCTTTCTAACATTCTTCTTTTCTATGAGCGGCCTTCTGTCTCTTTGTAGCGTTTCTCTTCTACCCACTTCTCCATCTCTCTTCTTCCCTAGATCCTGTCTTCCCCTATACCTCCTTACTTCATTCCTGCGGTAGGATACTCTACTCCACCCTGGTTCAAAAACCTCCCGTTCTTCCTCATCACGGAATTTCACCATTTCCTGGGCCCATTCTACGAACGCATTGTCCCTAGGAAGACCATCCTTCTTGCCAGTATCCCTGGCCAGCTGTACCTTGAGCACAGTGGTCATAAAGAGCATCCAGGCTTCAACGGAGCTCGTGTCCATTACCTCTCGCAGCTTCTCATTGATCTTATTCAACTTTGCGAGAAGTCCTGCAGCGTACTGACCGTTCGACTGATTGGCCCTCTTGGGCTCCCGAAATAACTGGAGCATGTCTTCTTCTGGGGCCCATCGTCCCCCTCCGTAAGCCTTCTTCAGCCTTTCCTTGATGACTGGCCACCTTACTCGACGCGCCAGGGCAACCCGTAATCTCTGCGCATCTGCCTCTTCCAATAGATCTGCTGCTACCTGGGACTGAATACTGGCCATGATACCATCTCCGCCCTTAATAAAGTGGTTAAGTTCACCCACGTCACCATTGAACCTTTCCAGGTCCGATATCTCCCTCCTGATACCTTGTGCATTGGCCTTCTTTATTTTCATTCTCTCGAGCTCATTTGTTTCTTGTGCGATCCTATTCGCTTCTTGAGCTGCTAAGTCTGCTCTCGCCATTGCTAGTGTGGTAGATGGATATGGAGGAAACTCTGGATTCACCTGTTCTGGCTGCTGCGGCTCTAAGGTTAACGTTGCCGGTCTGAGAATGCTTTGCCCTTGTTGATCATTCATATTGAACTTGTTTTCCCGGTTTCTTGAGAAGCAAGTAACAAAACAACAGGAACAACACAAAAAAAATTTTTAAATACTTCACAAAACAAAAAAAAAATTATCCTTGTGATTTCAAATAATTTTCCCGGGTTTCGGCACCACTGAAGTACTTTGGCTCGCGAAACATAAAAAAAGAGAGTAAATTGGGAAAGAAACTACACACTAGCAAGCTGGTAAAACACTGACTTTATTTATCAAGTAATCCTTCTTATATAGTATCTGGGAGTTGTTTACACTCTTAGTAGGATTAAGCTCCACTATTGCTAGGGCCTGACCCTTAACTTATATATATATATATATATGACCATAGTTTCTCTTATATAATTATTGTTAACTTATTTTAATTTTTTTTATTTATTTTCTTCTAATCTGTTCTTAAAATACTCTTATTCTAGGTAATTCACTTTTTTTTTCTTTTATTTTTTTATTCTTTCTCACTTATTAAATTAAATGTAATTATTTTACCCTCTAAGGCATAATAGCTTACAATGCCTGTATTGTTATTCTATAGGGACTTTATTTGTCCCAGAATAAATAAAGACATTATTATTATTATTATTATATGGATTAATGAAGCCAGTTTCATATACTGTTTAGGTTATATCATCACCTATAATACGAAATATTAGTTAAAACGTTTTTTATAGAAATTATTACTAGATTATTTTAGAAAAAATTAGACTATTTTCTTCTTACTTAAACCCACTATTATGTTTATTATCGAGAATATTAAAAAAAGGGAACGGATGAGGAGTTAAAACTTGTGAATTTACTCGACCAATCTTAAGCGACAGCCTTCGGAACAGATACCTTTTTGTGTATTTCTTGAATAACATACTTTTTCTTATAAAAAGTAAACATTCATACAAAATTATTCAAACGATTGTTAATGACATCAGTTTATTTTAAAAAAATTAAACAATATGGGCACCATGACCTGGCAGCAGGTTGTCCATAACACATATTCTGTAGACTCTGATCTCCGCGCTACCGAGTTCCAAGTTTCGCCGCTGAGTTCTCCACTGCTCATGATAGTTTAGTGAAAGGGGTCCAAAAGGGTTGCCCTTGCGAATGAGTATCAGACCACCTCTGAACCTACATCTAAATTGCACCTCAAAGCTGCAATTATTCATCGATCCGCAGGGAATTCTCCGCGGATTTGGACGACTCCATCAGGACCCGCAACCGTTCGCCGCTAAACATCCCGCCTTACTTACAAGGATCACTCCCTCACCTACTTTCTTTTTGATCAGGCTCACCTTCAGTATTGGCACGCTGGTCCGTCAGCCACGCATTCTTTTACTCGCCAGCGATTCTGGTTACTAGACGGAAGAGACGTGGTTCGTCATCGTCTGGCTAAGTGCAACAAACATTAATCTGCAACCACTCATTCCCACAATGGGACGACTTCCAAGGGACCGTGTTACGCCCACATACCCCTTTCGAAAGTAGGAGTCGACTACGCCGGTCCTTATTCCGTTTCCTCCGCTCGCATTAAGGAATGTCGGATAACGAAGGCTTCACCACCAAGGCCATCCATCTGGAGCTCACCTCCGAATTATCCGCGTCAGCCTTTCTAGCCGCCTTTTGTTTATACTCCCTTCGGATATTTATAGCGATAACTGGATTAATTTCGTAGGAGCCAGTGACTTACTCAACGAAGTCGGACGTTTCCACCGCCAGCCAGACACTCGGGAAGCCATCACTCAACATTCCTCACGCAGAGGTATTCAATGGCATTTTGTCCCGCCTAGCGCGCCTATTTTGGGGTCTCTGGGAAACCGCTGTCAAGCCATCTCCGCACCGTAATGGGTACTCAAATTTTGTCTTATGAGGAATTCTCCACCCTCCTCACTCAAGTTGAAGCAGTACTCGACAGTAGACCCCTATGTGCAATCTCAACGGATCCGCATGATCTAGTTCCGACTCATGTTCATTTTCGACCGATAAACGCCACTCCGGTTCATGATCCAACGGAGATTCCTATCACTCGTGTGTCTCGTTGGAACCTCGCAGACAAGATAAACGTGAGACGCCCGATCACCCGTTTATGCCACTTGCCTTCTCAATAATTATTCTCATTCACCTGCATCTCCTCATTGCCACCTGCGCCTCCTAATTATTCCCCCACGCCGACAAAGTGGCCAGTCTCCACCGATAAATCACCGCTTCCTACTGTAAGTTCTTTTAATGAAGTAACTAACATCCAAAAACAATATATAATTACCTTCGGCTATCGAGGTGAAAGACTCTAAGTTCAAGTTCCCATGTGGCTCTATCGCCCAGTCAGTGTTCCGTGCCTATAACTATTCATTCCTTTTAAAACTAAGAGTTAACAGTTCCATCATAACTGCAGCCAAGGCTCATTTCCTTTATAAAGACTCATTATTTCTTTGTTCATAGCTGCGATAAGCTATATTTTCTTTTCTTTATTTCTTTAAGGGTAAAATACTAATAAGGCATACTAAACTTTTCATAAAGGATCCCAATGATAATCTTTCTGATAAAATCAAGAAAGAAGCCGCTCACTCGTCGAGAACCGACCTCAAAAGTATGGTTGAAACCCTCACTGGGCACTGTAAACTCAGGAAACACATGCATCGTCTGGGCATTGAACAAGAACCTAGGTGCAGATGGTGCAAAGAGGAGGACGAAACCCCTTGGCACGTCCTCTTTGAATGTATAGCACTATGTCGAAAGAGGACATTTGACCTTGGCCCCGTGGACACAAGGAACTTCAAGAACTGAGGTTTAAATACTATTTAAAATTTCTCAGAAGTCTAGACCTATGTTAGGGATTTTTAGGACTCAAGCACAATGGGCCTTTTTAGGCCGAAGTGCATAGTAATAAGAGTCACACATAAATAATAAATAATAAGGGTAAAATATATTCTGTTCATGTTTGTAATTTGCCTTAATAAACAAATTTTTTCAATATCTGTTCTTATATAATAAATTCCCTTTTCTACTCGACTAATACATATTTTATTATTCATAATTTCTATTAATTTATAATTGCATTAATTCTCATTATTTTGTCTAATTCACGTCCGTAAATTAGTGCTTTAATTTCTATTAATATATGTTTCTATTTAATTTATTATTTATATAGTTCCATTTGTAGAAAAAAAATTTTTTTTTCTATCTGTATTACCTATAATGTATTAAAAAATTCAAAATACAATTATTTCTTACTTTTTTTAAATATGTATTACCTACAAGGTTTTGTACAATGTATTAACAAATGTATGTTTAAATTATCTCTTATCATTATTATTATTTCCATTGTTTAATAAATGTTCTTTATTTTTATATACATTTTTAATATATATATATATATATATATTTATATATATATATATATATATATATATATATATATATATATGTACATATATGCATTTTTATTTTTCTAGGAAAATATCTAGTAAAAAAATTAAACCAATGTTTTTTTACAATGCCAGTTAAATAAAAACTAATTAAATAAATATATTTAAATTATTAAATTAATATTTTAGATTGGTACAGCTCGTAGATACAAAGAGGAACAAGGAAATTATATAACACCATTTTTCCTTAATTTGTTATCACTTTTCACTGAACTTATTTTCATGCCAATTTTTTAATTATGTAATCAACATAACTGACTATTGTTAATTTCAGCTAGTTATATTTTTTTTTAAATTAACATTCTCTGGGATATAGTTTTTATGACAATTTTGAATTGTTTTATTTGATGGTCTAGGAGTTTATTTATAGTTTATTTATTTATGGTTTAGTTGTTTATTTTAAATTTTTGTTTTTTTTAGATTAATTTATTGATATTTACAACTGTAATAGTATTACAACAAGTAAATCTGCTAATATGTAATTTTTTTTTTAAATTTAATTGTTAAGTTCGTATATATTTTTAATCAGCCTATGAACTCTATATATTCCGTAAGAAGAATTTATCTGTTCCGTTCTATTTTATTATTTATTTATCTAAATATATATTTTAGTATATCATATTTTATATTATTATATTGTATAGTATGTGATTACGTATTGGTACAACGTAGACATAGTTTATGTCGGGTATTTTCTATTTCTGAAAAATAACGGTTTTCGAGGTGTACCGTTAAACCATTATAGTAAAGCACTGAGCACTGCTACGCTGAATATTCTGGGTTCAAGTCAGGTTGTAGCAGATCAATAATTTACCCTGTTGACAGCTGTTAATCCACTCTGAGGGGCTGCAAAATCAACTGGGGTTCACCCAAAGGAGGCCAATTGGGTACTCTAAATTGTTGAAAAACCTTGAGATTGAGCGTGATCTCGTTGAAAACATCTCTACTCACAACCGTTGTCTGAGAAACATTACCCTACTGAGAATTCTGATATAATAAATAAAATATTTTATGAACTTAGGCAGGGTTTATCTCTTGCAGACTCAATAAAACTTCTTCAGATCGCAATTTAAAACTGGTTCGGTCTTGTCAATATTGATATGTGTCCTCAATCTTGCCCTTGAATGGGCTTGGTGGCTTCTTTATTGCCCTTTTATAGTACCCCCCTACTGTTTTATTTGTTAATGTTTTACATTTTTTAGTACTAATAAAAAAAAACGTAGCTCAATGAACTCGATACGTTAAGAATTGAAGAAATTCTTTTTTTTTTTTTTTTTTTTTTTTTGTGAACATATAATCTTGGTTCTAGTTACTAATTTAACTTTTTATATAGATTAAACTCATTTTACATGTGTATTTTAAGTATATATTAGATTGAAAAATATCTCCTATTCTATTTTTGTTTTTTATCCCTACCACCCGTTATAAAAAATATACTTTAAAAAGAATATACGTTAAAGTTCGTATATATTTTTTTATTTATTTAGTAATTAATTAAAAATTAACCTGTTCCACTGTGATCCAATTAGTGGCTCAGAATAGGTAGAGACTGTACTGTTTCTAAGCCAACGGTTAAACTGGCGGGAGATGATTTGCCCTAGATCAGGCGTATCCGTCAGTTTTTTTCTCACTTCATAGATTTTGGTTGTTCTCCATGAGAGTATCTTGAGTTGATTCACAACTCTTTAAAGAAAAAAAAATATTTGCCACAGATGGATTTGAACCCGGAATCCTCAGCTAAGCAATGTGGAGCTCTACATACTGGGCTATGCAGTTACAGACTAAATCTTAATATTTTTTTTTTAATTTTTGTTAATTGTCTTAATTTTTAAATACTTTTTTTTTAAAGAGAAAAGATTTGCCCCGGCCGGGATTCAAACCCGGGTCGTCCCGTTCTTCGTGACAGCACTCTACCAATTGAGCTACCACGCGGCTCCGATTCTGCAATTCTCGCAAAAATTGCGGATTCGTAAGAGAACGGCTCAGGTAGCTCAATTGGTAGAGTGCTTTCACGGGGATACGGACGACCCAGACAGGCGGAGCAAGTCTTTTCTCTTCAAAATAAAAATATTTAAAAATTGAAACAACTAACAAAAAATTATAAATAGTAATATGACGTAAGTCAACAAGATCCTAAAATTAAAGTAATGTTTAAAGAACATTCGTCCTCGTGTATACATCGCTAAAATTGCGAGAACACGGGGACACGGGATCAGATAAGATAACGGATTTGTCCCGTCTGAGAGGCGACTCCACTAGCTCAATTGGTGGAGTGCTGTCACGGATCTTTTCTATTCAAAATAAAACTAAATCTTAATATATTGAGAAATAATAAGTAATGATTCTGATGTATATGTTTTATTACATATAAATTAATTTCTAAATTTATTTTTTATTTTTTCATCGGTTGTCAGTTGTTGGATATATTTGGAATATAATATGGCGTTCGTTGTAATATATTATTATTAAAATATTTATTAGTAATATCATTTTAAGAATTTCTGAAAAGTTTATTTACTTAACGGATTATTATCCCTGTGCCGACTGATTAACGTCCGAAGGGCAGTTCGAGGCGTATGTGGGATGATTGTGATAGTATGATGGGAGTTTGTTAGCAGCTATTAGTGCTTGTATCGGAATAGAGCCTTCGGGCTCGGTAGTCCTTTAAGTAATATTAATAATATAGGTTTTACTGAACTAACAATTGATGATATTTAATTAAGAAGCAAAAAACCGTTCTCCAGTCCAATTTTTTATTTTTTTTATTTCCTATAAAGACGTTTGGACCCTTTGGTTCATTCTCAATTTTTTTAAATGTCTGTCATGATTCATACAATTTGTCTGTAATTCACCATATAAATTTATTAACATCAACAAAACTATTAATAATTATATTAAAAATGTCCTAAAAAACTGAAAAATTATAATATAAAATTTATTGGAGATACATTCTTCTCCATGTTCATTTTTTTGCTCTGCATTATACTTTGGACTGCACCCATTCTTAAACACCTTGATAATGTATTGGAAAATCAAAATTGTAAATCTATAGGAGTTTAACATTAAGTTGTTTTGATTTATTTGTTTATTTAAATTATAATATATATTAATTAGTTTTAACATTTTATATTTGAATCTTGTTTCATGGGAGTATTAGAATTAATGTATGTGAAGTTATGTGTGATAGGTTATGTTATGGTTATCTCTAAGTGTAGGCTATTCCTTATTTATTTCTTTTTTAATTTCAATAAAATAGACAATTACAATTTACTGACCTCACCAGACTTTTTATAGGAAACGTCTTTATAGGAAATAAAAAAACTAAATAATTGGACTGGAGAATGGTTTTTTGCTTCTTAATGTAATATTAATGTTGATATCATTAATATTACTATTAATTACACAAGGGAACAACATTTTTGTTGCATGAAATATTTTGACTAATATTCTACTTCCTCGAGGTGCTGATTTAAGATCTGAAGTCAGTTTGTTTGTATCAGCTTTACTTTTGGGGTTATAATTATAAACTGTTTTTTAAGATGAAAATATTTTTTATTAAGAAAACTATTAAAAAAATTACCACTACATATCAAAAAATTTTCTTTTGTAAGATTTTCTGGCTTGATTCGGTTCACGGGGGCTGTTTTTAATGCTCCAACAATAGTCCGCCATCATGTGAGCATTCCAGTGACCTTGGTAACGTTCCTCCATAGTTCGAATGTCCTGATGGAACCGTTCCCCTTGTTCTTCACTCAGATCACCAAGATTTTCAGGGAAACGGTCCAAATGGCTGTGGAGGAAGTGTACTTTGATGCTCATATTACAACCAAGCTGCTGGAAGTGTAACAACATTAGTTCAATATGCTCCGCATAGCTTTCTTCCTTTTTGTTTCCCAGAAAATTTTGAGCAGTCCAAACGAATTCATTCCAGGCATTTTTTTCAATATCAGTCATGTAACTAATAAAGTTTTCATCCTTTATCAACCTTCTTATTTGGGGACCATCAAAAATTCCATTTTTAATTGTTTCTTGGCTCAAATTAAAGAACTTCTTAGAGATGTATTTATAGCAATCACCACCCTTGTTCAAAGCTTTGACAAATTGTTTCATGAGCCCTAGTTTGATATGCAAAGGTGGCAGTATTATTCGATCCGTGGGCACAAGGGGCTCATTTATTACATTCAGTTGTCCCGGAACCATAGATTGCCTGGAAGGCCAATCTTTTCTAATCCAGTGCCCAGACCTAGCTCTGCTGTCCCATAAACAAATAAAACATGGATATTTTGTATATCCACCTTGTTGTCCAAGAAGAAAATTCACCATTTTTAGATCAACACTTATCAACCACTTTTGTTCGTTGTATTTGATTCTATCCATTACAGAAGCTACAGTAGCATATTCTTCTTTGACTGTAGTTGAATGTGCAATCGGTATCGAACCCAGCTTATTGCCGTTATGCATAAGTACACATTTCAGGCTACGTTTAGAGGAGTCAATAAATAAACGCCATTCATTTGGATCATACTTCTGTACTCCCATTGCTTTCAATAAACCAGGAACATCTGAACAAAAAGCAAAGTCGTCATCTTTAGAAAAGAATGACAGCAATTCTGCCTCTCGGTAACGATAGTATGAAATTCTTGTTTCTGGGGTTAAAAGATTTCTTTGCTTTAATCGAGAAGCTAGAATCTCCGATGTCTTTTTAGAAAGACCAAGATCTCTGATTAATGCATTGAGGTCTTCCTGATTAAAGAGCTGGGGCTCAGAAGTAAAATCAGGGTAAGAATCACTTGTCCGACTTTCATCACTTGAAGAATAGTTTTGTTTTTCTATATCATGATCATTTTGTACAGATGAAGAAGCTTGGGGTACTGGTGCATCGCCAGAGAACAAGACTGGTCGAGTAACAGATAACAAGTTTGGATAAGACCATTTCGACCGGTTATTTTTATTAATTCCATTAATATCAATCACACAAAAATAACAATCATCTTGATGATTATTAGGTTCCCGCCAAATCATTGGTGTTTGATACTTAAAATGGGGTCTTTTCTTATTTGCCCATAATCTCAAAGACTCAACACATGTTTTACATACCATATGAGGGATCCAGTACATGTCACGGATGTCCAAAGCGAATCCAAAGTAATCAAAATATACCTGTGTTATAAACTCTGACACACTTAGCCTACAATTTTTGAATGTATATTCACCACAAATGTTACAGAAATAGTTTGGATCGTTTCTACAGATATTTCTTAACTTGGACATTGTTATTTAACACAAGAGCACAAACTTTTTCACTAAACAACTCAGTTGAATTGAAGTTTGAATGTGACTAGTACAAATATATGTCTATCAGCTGTTTGCCAAAAACAAAAGGTGCTGGAGAAAAACTGAGGCTAGATTTGTAATCACCAACCTCTAATTAGTAAACAACAGGCCTAAAACTCCATGCAACAAAAAATTAATAAAAATTTGTTCCCTTGTGTTATTGATATGATAAAATTTCAAAAAATACTTAGATAATATGATAGAGATATCTAACAGACCAAATTAGACTGTGATTCAGCTTTCGATGTAGACGAGGAGAAACAGAAACCCGCTTCGATAATTCATTTTGCTAAATCAGGCCCCTGCAACCTGGAGATAAGGTTTTAAATCGATTTTTCTCCAACTGCGGATAAAAATCCTTTTAAAATCAGCACTTATAATATCGGATTAATCAAAATTATAAATTAAAAAACTATCGTTACCTTATTTTGTATTTCACAATTTACTGATTTCATTTCTATATAATTCAATTTAAAAATATTCTTTTTAACTACTATATAAATTAAATCAGTAATCAAATCTGTTAAAATATATTAGGCTACAAAATAAATACTCTTGCGATTCTGATCTAGCGGCTAGTTTTTACAGATGATCTAACATTCTTTGGAGTTTAAACGGGAACACCCAACAAACAATTCTACATATTTAAAGAGGAAGCTGAACTTGTAGGTTCTCAATTCGGTAAATTCTTTAGAAAATTCATATGTTCATGTTTCACGTTAAGACATTTCCCAAGAAAATTGGAAACGAAATATGGTGTCATCTCCGCTACAACTGCGCTAAGCACTAATTACCACTTTAGCTTTTTGAAATAATTGTATTAAAAAACCTAGACGACTTCAGTCCAGGAAAGTTCTCGGGTTCAGTACATGGTGACGAATGTACAATAAGGCAGCAGGATTTAGCAAAGATCACGCCAAGCTTCTAGTTTTCTACCAATTTGTTAAAGGCTGGGTGTGCCCCAGAAAGGTTTCCATATCAGAAACTGTCCCTAGATGGCTGTTAACAGATTAAATAATGCGTAAATCATTCACCTCCTTCCGCCTTAATAAGCCTTCCGCTGTCCTGGGGTGTCCCACAGGGTTCATCATTATCCCCTATTTGCCATTTACATAAACGATCTTCCGCTTCTTAACCAACATTCCCAGTATCATGTCTATGCTGATGACTTTCAAGTGTACCTATCTTTTTCCCCTTCCGATCTATTACTAGCTACGGAAAAACTCCGAGATGATCTGAACCGAATAAGTCGATGGGCAATGGATAATAAGCTGAAGTTGAGCGTGGACAAAACCAAGGCCATAGTAAAAGGGTAAAACTAGTTCCCTAAAACTATTCCTCATAATCCAATCCTCTTTATAAATAATAAAGCTTATTATTATTATTAAAGCTTCTGAATTACCTTCGTCACCTGTTCCCTTTTGAAATACGTAGACTCCTAGTACAGCAAAATTAAAACGGTTGGCTTCGTTCGATTCATCTTGAAAGAGTTGAAGTGGCTTTGCCCTTCCAATCGCCGTAAGTACTTCCTAGCATCCTTTCTTTACCAAGTTATCCAATCCCGCCGACCATCATACATCTCCGATCTCCTTCAATTCAAAACTACAGTCCACTCCCGTAACACCCGTTCTCGGCTCTCAGATCTATATACAGCATCCCATCGAACAGCAGCTTTTGACAGAGCTTTCCTTATCCGATCCTCATCTCTTTTGTACTCTACTTCCATTCGTCATTCCAATACCTTTCAACCTTTAAATCCCGTATATTCAGTCACCTAATTTCCTTAGAATCCCCAAAAAATCAGAAATAGTAAGTTCAGTTTTGTGATTAAGGTACATAAATATATATATATACATATGTAATGTATATATATATATATATATATATACATATACATATATATACATACATTTGCTTTCTCTGCTAACTTCCAGTCACATATCTTTAGATTTTATTATACTTATTTATAATAGTTTCAATAGTTATCATAGTTAGTATTGTTTATATTTTTTTTTTTAGTAAGTTTGAATATATATACGGATTCGAACCTCTACAAACTGAACTACCCCGCTTCCTAGTTATAAATCATCCTGTATTTATTCAAATTCCGAAATTGCATGTTCATAGACCTAGAAGTTCCGGAATTTCTTCTCTTTCTCTCCCTTGCCAACTTATCATTTTTATCCGTATTAATTTTTTTATTACCCCATATCAAGGGCTTTGTTCAGGAATACCCCATCAAAAAGGCCCTTTTCGGCCCTAGAGTTCACGCAACATTACGCGAGGATTTATATCGGCGGTTGGAAGGTTGCCAGCGGGACTCAGATGCCTTTAAGGTAGCCTAGGCTACGCTAAATATATTTGTTATCATGGCTTCCGCTTCGATAACAGTATTTATAGGTACCGTGAAACCTTTTGTGTTCCTCCGTGAACCTTGTGAGGATATTATGCAGTCGCTATGCCGGGTCACGCGTGTAGGAATATTTATCTCCTTTGTGGAAAAATGTGGTGACAACAAATCTAGAGGAAGGCAGAAGGCGAAAAGGAACCCTCATAAACACGCTATGTAATGAACTGTCGTGTCCTGTTTCTTCCGGTGCCCCTGCGATGTAATATTAAACTGGATTTTTTTTTAATCCTGCGGAAAAAAAGACAATAAAGTCTCTTTATAACTTTGCGACCAAAATTAAGAAAAGTTATAAATAGTTAATATACTTAAGAATAAAGAAAAGTAGTTAAATTAATCATTATAACATCGACCATTACTATAACTCAATAACATCCCTATTATAGTTATGAATTCTGTAAAAAAAACTTTGGGTTTATTTTTTGCCCAAACGCAACAACATGATGAAGAAAAATAAAGATCACAAAAAATAATATCGAAAGAGATAATTTCGCTTCTATATAACAATAATAAGCTATTTATTCTGACTAATATCGTATGTAAAAAAAAATAATAATTTTTCCTACACCATTCCTACACCTCAATAACATTATGAATAAAATTTTGTGAATCGGGTTTATATTTAGCCCAAATTCAACAACTTGATGAAAAATGAAAATCACAAAAAATCATGAAAACTAAAAAAAACTAAGTTAATCAGGATTTTTTAATTATTTAGAAAAAAGGAATAAGAATTCTTTATGACTTTAAGACGATATTAATTAAGAAAGTTTAAGTTTTTTATTATAGCTCTTATAAATAAAAAAAGTACTTGTTCATCACGATTGTATCTATTATTATACAGCTTAGTAATAATCCTATTCTGATTTAATAACTGTAAAAAAATATCTAGTTGTTAGATATTAAATCTTAAATCTATTTAATCTAAAGACCAATATAATAAGGTAAATAAGCTCATGTAATTAAAAATATAAATATATAGTATCGATTACGACGCCTTATGTGGCTTATAAAAAAAATAATAAACTTATTATTATGATAATAACCATTGGTGTTTTAATTAATATAAAAAAATATTAATTACTTTTTTTATTTTAATTCTCTTGTTTCTGTTACTATAGTACATCTTTCTTAGTCAATCATTCAAGTGAGTAAATTAAAACCTTTTTCCAGTCAAATATTTTTTCTTTATTTAAAAACGTTTCAACATTACTCTGTCATTTTCAATTTACATCTCTTATAAGTCCTCTTCCCTTATTTAATTTAAAAACATTTTTTAAAATTTTTATAAATTTGCACATTTTCAACCTTTTAGTAGATTGTCAAATAATTTAAAAAATTTCTTATAATACTATTTGGAGTTTACAATGTACTCCATGGTCATTATTAACAATTTTCGAAATTTGCAAAGGGACTTATAAGAGTTGCAAATTGAAAATGACAGAGTAATGTTAAGACGTTTTTAAATAAAGAAAAAATATTTGACTGGAAAAAGGTTTGTTTTACTTACTTGAATATTAATTACTTAAAATAATAATGTAATAGGAGGAAAAAGCTGATGTAATTAAAAATATATATAATAGTATCGTTTACTACACCTCATTAATATTCCTATAATGACTCAAAACTCTATAAAAGCCTTGTGTTTATCTCATAACCCAGCAATGTAATGGAAAAAAAAGATAAAACTGGACTTAAAAAAACTCTTTATTTTCGTAAAGATCGTTATATTGTAAACAAAAAATAATTAAATAGTACATTATGACAGCATAAAGTAATCACAATAATATTCCTATTCTGGTTTTAATTTTGTTTTAGTTTTAATACTGTGTAAAACCTTCGCTTTATCTTTGGCGGAAACCCAACAATATGGTGATGAGAAATAAAAATTACAAGAAAAAAAAATTCTTTGCAAGACCGGAGAAAAAATAACCTTTCATTTTTATGAGACGTCATAAAATTTGTTAAAATAATAAAATAAACTGTTAATAATGAATGTAACTAGAATAGGAAAATTACATTATTTACTTATAACCCGCTGTATAGACTTCCTTGACCTCATCAATATATAACCTGAAAAAAACCCGTGAACGGGTTTCAGTATTCAGGGTTCAGTACATGGTAGAGACTGGACTGTATCATGGACAACGGTTCTGCGATAAGGTGACTTGTCCTAGATCACGCTCAACCGCCAGATTTCCCCCTCTTATTTTATAATATTTTATAGAGGCTGGATGAGTCCCAGGAGGGTCCTAGGTCCTATATGGTCCATCTCCAACTGAAAACAGACTGCTTCTTAAATAATAATCTTGCCCGCAGCGGGATTTGAACGAGGATTTCAGGCATGGTAACTCGGAGTGCTCTACTCCTGCCACTCCACTCCCTCCTCAATAAATACGTACATTATTTATATATATATATATATATATATATATATATATATATGTGTGTATATATATATATATATATATACACACATAGACACACACACACATATATATATATATATATATATATATATATGTGTGTGTGTGTGTGTGTGTGTGTGTGTGTTTATATACCGCATCTAAAATATTGTTGTACAGAAAAGAAGAGACTAGAATGTAGCTGAGAGTAGATATGAGAGGGTCAAGTATTTACTATGTTGGTCCATAATCAATAATTCTTTATGTTAGTCTACAGTTAACATTCAAGTTAGTTCGTATGAAGTTCTTCTTTCTATATCCATGCAAATTCATCCCATTCGACACTAAATAGATTCCCTTCTTACACTCCAAGTCTCCTGTCTGTGAACTCTAGTGCCTTTGTTTCCTAGTTCTTCGAGTGTAAAGTGTCTTTTCCTCAGCGAAAAAAAAACTCTTTTTTGTTTTCTTCTGTCTTCCACTTTCTTTGAGCGTGTGGGATGTTGGTCTCTGATTGCCTTGAGACTGTTCTAAAAATAACTTTATTTTAAATGAGACCTTTCTGGATCCTTTTACTTGTTTTTATAATTTATAATTCTGATCGACGTCCGAATAGAAAAAATTACTTTTCAGTGAGGCAGATATTTTTTTTCTTTTAGTCCTCTCTGTTGGTTTTCTTGAATCCATTTGTGGTCCCGACAATTATATTGACAGTTTCCTACTTAAGTGCTTTTCTTCTTTCTTTT
This sequence comes from Arma custos, assembly GCA_037127475.1. Taxonomy (NCBI): domain Eukaryota; kingdom Metazoa; phylum Arthropoda; class Insecta; order Hemiptera; family Pentatomidae; genus Arma; species Arma custos. Next base: position 57,256,868 of record CM073765.1, read on the forward strand.
TTTTTACAGTCCTTGGAATAGGTGTTATTGTCAACCATTCCTCAGATATCCACTCTAGAGGAACAAATTATCTTATTTTAATTTATCAAATCAAACTAAATTGTGTTATTGGTTTAATTTGAAGAATATAGCTCCCATAGTTAATTTTTTTTTTAATTATCAATAAACACTAGAATAATTGACTCAAGCAAGAATAGTCTATTTTAGCGATTAAACCCTTGTTAAAAATTATTTAAATTTAAATTATTAGATATTATTTGTCACTTGACATATTTCTGTCTTCATGTTATTTATGAACATTAACGAAAAAATGTTATTTCTTTTTTATTTTTGTAAAAACTGTCCTCTGTAACTGAAGTCATAAAATCAATCATTTTTATTATTATAAACATACATATATAAATATATATATATATATATATATATATATATATATATATTATAAACATTATAATAATTAAAAAAAAGAAATCTATTCTCTTACATCGTTACTATCCATGAAGGTAATTAAGTACTGTGCACAGCAAAGACTATACTGTTTTTAAAAAACGGTTGTACAGGTAGGTGACTAAGCCGAGGTCACGTCGATCTGCCAGTTATTATCACTAATTAAGTATAAATAATTCTTAGAGTGAGCCTCAGAGGGCTTGCATAGCCCCCAGTAGGGGCCTATCTATGAATGTTAACAGATGAAATAGAAAGAGAAATGCTATATTTTTCAGCAGTGCTGTCCAACTACATTGGATTGCCATAATACACAGCATACTTATCAATCCATAAATCAGGTCTCTTCAGGTCAGCGCTATAACCATTTGAGCCAACGGAGTCGCCTGCCAGCAAATAGTTATATGAGGTAAGTCAACAAGATCCTAAAATTGAAGTAATGTTCAAAGAACGTTCGTTCTCGTGTAAAAATCGCAAGAAATTGCGAGAACTCGGGGACATGGGATCGGATGAGAGAACAGCTTTGTCACCTGCCGGGAGGCGGTTCTCCTCTTCTAAGTATTTCTAAAACTACTACAATGTTAATGACTCAAAATGTCGCAGGGTGATCCTGCTGTGTTGTAAATCTCGCTAAAATCCTCGTTGTTGATTGTTTTTAAAAATACAGAGCAAAACAGATCTAAAATAGAGTAATTAGGAAGGACCGTGGAATCGATGTAGGACAAGAAATGGCGACGTGGATTATCGAGCTAGTGATTAATGATCTAACCAACTAAGTGACAGTTCCTCACAACGTGACTGATGTTCTTAGAGTCTCCAATATTTGCACAAACATCTCTGTCGAATCCCTTCTCACTTTTTTATATTATATTGTTTGTTAGTGATATAATAATTTTAATATGTTAATTATTAGGTTATTTAGTAAAGGTGGGGGTCAGTGGTAGAGCGCTGAGTTGTCGTGCCGAAGATCCTAAGTTCAAATCTGGAAGGCTTTTATTTAATCTTTAAGCGACCGAAGTACAGCAAATTAAGGTCCCACCTGGGGCTCACCCAGTCTCTATAAAATAGGTACCCTAAATAAGGGGGGTAACATCGTCTAAAACTATTATGTCAATTTTATCTTCTTAAAATTTTAGTTGTATCCAATTGATTTTTGATAGTTTTTTTTAATTTATGGCTTATCCCGGGTTCATATTTTTCTATATTCTTTAATACGTCACTGGATGGACAGCTTTTGGATCTCTTGGGCTCACCTAGCCTCTATATAGTGGGTACACCTAATTGAGTGAAACTTTGGCGGTTGAACGTGATCTAGGACAAATCACCTCCCTGCACATTCGTTGTCCATGAAACAGTACAGTCTCTAACTAGTAATGAACCCAAAAACCTTTATGGTTGAGGTGGTTCATGTTTTTTTTTTTTTAATTCATCGTAAGAGAATTATTACAAGTTTCTATTAGCATGCAATTTTTTAGAATAAAGAATATAAAAAAAATTAGAGAATCCCACCAAATTCCCGTTGGTTGTCTCTACCACTTACTGAACCCTTCTTCACGGGGTGTAGTGTTACAGGTTCTTTTAATGTATACTATTTTTTTAAAGTATACTAATGCTCTTTAAAAAAAAAAAACTTTTTAAACCTTTTTATTAAACTATAGCGTACGAACCTCCATTGTTCCAATTGTTCAAAAAACTATATTGTTGAATAATTGATACATTTTATGAATTTCATTCGTTTTTAAAACGCGTTCCTGGAGGTCTTTATCAGTTAAATTCAATTTTAAAGTTCTCAATATGTACCATTCATTCTATTTAATTGTTGTATTATTACTAAACAGTTGTTAATTTCATTCAAAATAATAAAAAAAAATCCTTAATACATTTTTATTCGTACTCTGTTTTCAACTGAATTACTGAGGTGTTTCTTCCTTATTTACCTTAATTTTTTAATGCATTTTTGCTTTTTTTAAGGCACTTTTCTGTTTTTTACGTATGCTCATTGGTTATTTTCTGCCCAGTAATTTGGTCTATACTCAAAAATTTATCTGAATACAATATTCCTTTTATAGATTGGAGCTTTGTTATACGCTACCCGAACAACAAAGCAGAATTATAAATTTATAACACACCCGATACATGTTTTATATACCAGATGGAAAATCAATCAGTGGCACTTCAAGGCATTATTTTATTTATTATTTAAAAATTCTCTAAATAATATTATTAGATGAAAAAAAAAGCTGTGACACTACAACCCGTGAACGGGTCTGGGGTCAGTTCATGGTAGAGACTGTACTGTTTCATGGACAACGGTTCTGCAAGGAGGCGACTTGTCCTAGGTTACATTTTCCAGATTCCCCCCTTATTTTGGGTCCCCTATTTTGATCATATTTTATAGAGCCTGGGTTAGCCCCAGGGGGTCCTAGATCCTATATGACCCTTCTCCCGCTGCAGACTAAATAAAAGTCTTGCCCGCAGCGGGATTTGAACCATGGCAACTCAGTGTTCTACTATTGAAATAGTACAGTCTCTACCATGTACCGAAACCCAGGCCCGTGCCAGGGTTGTCGTGGTTCAGGTTTTTTCATGTTACATCATCATCATCAATACTTTGAAATCTTTGTCGAAATGTTAATTTCTTAATGAAATGATTACTGAAATATACACATTTCCCATAATTACACTTTTATACACTAAAAACAATGATAATTTTTACTTTTGGAGAATATTACAGAGAAAACGAAGGGAAAGTTAATAATTGTGACTCGACTCGAAGCGACAACCCGCGGAACTATACCTGAAATTCTGTTGTTCTTGCCGAATAGATTTAAAATACAATTACTTTCTTTACAATATTCTTGAGAAGAAAAGAAAGGTTTCCTGATTCAGGAAGAAAACCTTTTACGGAACCGGAGAGTTGTAAATTTATGTTCCAAGTTAGATCAGTGAATGCTAAAAGTTAAAACCGAAGTTAGGATTTGTCCTTGTAAAAATTGGGAAAGGAGGCGAAGCTTAGACAAGTGCTTCGATCCGGCCCTAGGTCCTTCAACTTTGTATTCAGGATTGCTTTTAAAAAATAAATCTTACTTATATAATATATTTACTAATTTCTAAGATTTCAAGTCACAAGGGAAAAAGACGCATAAGTAAGAAACTTCAATACAATAATGGTTTTAAGGTAACCTACACAAAAAACTAAAGGGAAATAAATTGTTCTCTCTGAAGAGGAATAAACTCAATTCGTGATTCGTACTTAAATAATAAAAACGGTAAAAGGATCCAGAAATGTCTAAATTAAATAAAAGTTATACTTACAACAGTTCTTAACCAATCTGAGAATGGAAACGAGAAGAAAATAACAAAAGAGGGTGTTTTAGAGATGGACAGATTCTTCACACTTGAAGGCCTCATGACAAAGGTAGTATGAATTGAGACTGGTCATACACAGAATGGAATTCATGACCTGTATTTCTAAGTGTTCTGTATTAATCATCTTCATAAATCTCTGTTTACAATTATATAAAAAATATTAATTGAAAGTTACAATTAATGTAATATTTATATTAATATTATAATAAAATAATATTATATTATAATAAAATAAGCAAATAGAAAGAATGATACTTTATGGCATCAGATAAAGGCAAGCGTAGAAACTACCTATTAATAGTACTCAAATAACAAACTCAACTTAAGCTTAATCTAGTGTGTTTGAGAGGGTATAAAGTTTCTCAAGAAATTATTATTCCAAATCAGCAGCAAATGATACAATGATATCATTATGGGCTACTTTATTCGTAACAAAGCAAGACGCATTGAGGATTTTGGATTGCAAGGATTGAATACGAAAGAAATCATCAATCAGTTATCAAAACGTTCATATTCCTGCGGAGAAAAAAAATCATTAAGATAAAATGTAATCTGTGAAACTGCGCAAGTACAATATAACATAAAAAAATAATATACATTGATTTAAAATATAAAAAAATATTTTCTTCTACTATTCTTCATTATTAAATACAGTCATTGACATTAAATGAAGTACTATTACGTCATTAAGTTGCACATAATCTTTAATTAAAAAGTAATAAAAACCTGAACCACTGTAGCTCACGAGGAGTCTTTGGTTTAGTACACAGTAGAAAATATACTGTTTTTAAGTATATTAACGGTTGTGCAAATAAATGATTTGACCGAGATAACATTCTAACTTTATATAATTTAACATATAAACTTCTGGAGACGTTTCGAGACTTTATTTCCCTCATGTTCATGTCAAATCGATGCCAAAATATTATCGACTTCATCACTTAATGAGTGTAACTGTACAATTTTAACATGCTTCCTGCATATACTGTTCGAGATTTGGCGAGTGTTGAAATCTGTAAGGTTTCGTTTTTTTTTTCTTTTTATCTTTTCTTTCTATGCTAATAATAAAATTCTAATTAACAATGGAATCTCAAGAACTTTCAAAATGTAATTTTTTTATTAGAGCCTACCTTTTTCTACTCCTGATTAGGCGAACTTATTAGGTTCTTACTACAGCTTACGTTTCTAACCAAGGTGATAAAATAGAAATTCATTTTTTGGATATTTCAATAAAATATTTCAACTTGCCCAGTCCGGATTTGAATTGGGACCGCGTAATTTACGAGGTAACTAAGGTGACACCTAAGCACTCACGTCTGCTATATCTCACTCACGTATATATATATATATATATATATGTATAATTAACATCACTTTCCTTCTTATTGTATATTTATACTTCGTCAATTTTAATTATTTAATCTTTTAATGATTTTAGTTATATTACTTGGGAGTAATTGATTCTACTGGCCTCATCCATCATTGTCTTACTGAACTTGGGCTGAAGTTAACTTATTACTAATCAATATAGCTTATTATAATATGCCTCCAACAAACATGTTTACTATACACGCAATATTTCTTAGTTTGTTATTCAAATTTTTGTAATGTTTCTATTATTTATTTAAACCAATGTATTATAATGTGCAGTTTTTTTCGTACATACATATTCTTATTATTGTAAATTTATGTTCCATGTTAGATCAGTGAATGCTAAAGGTTAACGCTAAAGCTAGGATTCGTCCTTTTAAAAATTGGAAAAGGTCTCGAAGCTTAGACAAGTGCTTCGATTCGGCCCTAGGTCCTTCAACTTTGTATTCAGGATTGCTTTTAAAAAATAAATCTTACTTATATAATATATTTACTAATTTATCTCTAATATTTCAAGTTATAAGAGAAAATATAATATAATTTCGTTTATTATATGAAGGTAAGATATGTTTACTTCCAAATTATCATGACGACTATTTCGGATAAGCTATAAACTAACATAACAAAAATTGCATTTTTCAGTTGTCTTTAGTAGAAAGTGTATTGGCTGAAGTTTTTTAATTCAGGAATGACATCTTAAATTCCATTTCCAACATGTTTTATTTTTGTGTTTTAATCATATATAGTGTTTTATCATTTTTGAACTTGGAAGTTTTATGGAAATAAAATTACAGAAGTTAATATCAAAAAAGCTTCAAGCTTTTAAAAATTAATTAACGGTTAATAAAATAATTCCAATACCATCATTACATTAGGAATGCTTTTCTTTAACAATATCAGAATTTTTATTTTTTTTTTATCACATGAAATTTTCAAATACCTCTATTGAAAAATTAGATCTTTTAAAGTTATAAGATTGTTCTTTTTGAAGGAGCAATAAAAATTTCGTTTTAATGGTTTTAGATACTCTTTTCGAATCCTATTTTTCAGTATTTTTTCATAAAATTGTTTTCTTTTTTTATCTTTTCATAAAATAAAAAAAAAACTTAAAAGAGACAGAGAACTCCGGCTATTTCCAGAAGAGAATTAATTTACCATTTTTTAAAAGAACAATTTAGCATAGAAATTGGACATTCCACCTCGAGTCAACTACAAAACTTTGTTATAAATATTAAATCACAAATTGATTAATGTTCCTCACTGTGTGTGTGCTAAATGGTTTATAAAAATGACTAAATTATTTTTTATCTTCTTTTCGTTTTCGCATTTAGCCTTAGTTGATTTCACTCGATAATTGTTTCACATAACTACCCTGTAAATTATTAATTGCTTCATTTTGTTATTAATACTTATGTCTTCGGCCTGCGTTCTCAATTTATTTATTATAGATTCTTTGTAATAACACCTATTAGTATAAAACGTATCAAAATATTTTATACACTTTATCTCTTTCTTTTTAAGTTACGGTAAAAAAAATACTTATTTTACATTTCCACCCCTTGTTGGGGCAGAACAGATCCTCTGTATATATGTATATATATATATATATATATATATATATATATATATATGTATATATATTGTATCCTATAATCGTATAGATCCCACAACATTCCCGTAAACAAAGTATTAAAGAAGATTTTCAATGTTCATATTTGCACATATAAATCCAATTTTTTTTTTTTTAATGATCGCTGCTATATATTTTTTTGAACTTATTTCAACAATAATTTTGCATTTATTGCAATAAACAATAATTTACATAATAAAAAAACAATCTAATACTGTCTTCGCCAGAGATTTGAATTCTATTTAGATTACTTTTTGAACCACTGATTTATACATTTATATTGATTTATAGTTTAATATGCTGTACATGGAAGTCATGTGTACATGTTTATAAGTAATAATGGAAAAGCATAACTATAAATATATAATTAAATAAACGGAAGTTAGTGTTGCATTGGAGATTAATTATTTATATATATATATATATATATATATATATATATATATATATATATATATATATATATATAGATATTTTCCTTAATTCTGATGATAAATTTTTAATTATTAACGATTTAGGTAAGCTATACTAACTTGTTTTATATAACTTTTTGTTGCATTATATTTAATTATCATGAGCATTTATTGGTTTACTGAGTAAATTGTATGGTCTAAGTCAGAATCTCATGGTCTAAATAAAAACCCTTCACAATTTTGTAGCAAAATTTTGTATGCTTGCTCACGTGTTTCTTATTCGCAAAATCTAAATATTTTCGCTGAACAAAACAAATCAAGTAACATAGTTCACTTCTTGCTGCTGCCGTACGACAAGCGAAACCGTTATTATACGTAATACTTTTCAATAAATTCAATAACATTACATACTAATCCTTTACTGACACGAACAACAGAAAACTTCTGTCCGTTCCGTTTGTTAATCAGTGTCTATCTATGTTTCACGGCTGTGCTGATCCGTCTGTGACGAAATGTGATATAGATAATCTCAAGCCTGGGGAAGGACATAGGCTACTTTTTATCAACACACCACACAGTCGAAGTTTATATAAAACTGTAACCTGATTGACTAACACACCTAGTGGTCAACTCACAGCAGAAACCACTGAACTTAGCATCTTGAAATTCGAAGATAGGTTCTTTGTATAGCTTAAATGGGCACTAAGAAAGAAATTTGGACAATTCCACCCTCAAGGGTTTCACCCTTAATATAACGAGGGTTCAAAAATTGTATGGAATCCGTCAGTTTTGAAGTTAGACATCTGAATTTTCGGATGTACGAGTAACTTATAGTTTAAAAAAAATTAAATTATTTATTTAAAATGATCTGTCACGAAACTTTAAGTGGCAGACCGAATTCCATACGAAGCCGTGGGCAAAAGCTAGTTAGATATAAAGTTATAAAAATATTTTTAAAAAATAGTACGTGATACTTATATTCAAGATAGTTAATAATTTATAACCAGCAATAATAATAATGACTAAAAATAAATAATAGTTTCCTACTAATGGACTAATTTTCCTTTTAGAGATACTCTACAGGAAATTTATAAGAACAGGTGAAGGGGAGTTGGAATCACTCTAAGAATAAATAAGAACATAAATTATAAATTCTAGAGAAGTTGGCTTGAATCAAATATGGACCACCAACTGTTTATACTTAACTTTTTTCTTTTACCGTCTTTGCATAAATCATTTTTTAGTGTAACAATACTCCGTTTTCCTTTAATAGTGGTTAGAGATCTCGGTTTTTGCGTAATTGATAAACGGATAGAGAGTTGGGTACCTAAAAGTTATCGTAATATTTGTATTAATAATAGGAACAAGAACTTGGGACTTATAAAAATATGGAGCTTTTCATAGGATGGTCATTTCACTCACAAGTTCAACCAGCTATAATCGTTAAATAAACCATTTCTGTGTTCAACAACATTTTTTTTCTCGTGTCTTTAAACAGAAATATTTAGAATTTAACACATGAGCCGTTGATTTTGAAAGTTAGACACCATTTTATAAAAAAAAAAATAATTACAGCTGAAACTTATTACAAATTTACATTATTTTATATTTTTAATCAAGTGACAATCAATATTATTGTCCACATAGTCTTTTTCCGGGATGGACCGTGTGGTGTCGGTGTTGTTTGCCAAGCTTTCGCTCATCGTGTTGTGAGCTTCCTCAGTTAATGAAGTCAATGAAGAGCGGATGGTAGAGTCAGGGTGTATATACGTTAGGGGTGGGGGGGTGGTCTCGGTCGAAGTCTGCCTTCCCATTGGCTCGCTTGTGTCGAGTCCGTGGGCTGTGTTGTGTTCGGGTGGGTTCGTGTGTGTTCGGTATTGTCGTATGTGTTTGGATTATAGGTTGATGTGTTGGTCTTTTGTTTTATGGCAGGATACCAGTTTTTGCTAAGTTTGTAACCGTCTTCCTTATTGAAATTATTGGGTTCTTTAATAATTTCAATGGCCTCTCTTATGGTGCGGAGGTGATAATTATTTGCTTTAACCAGTGTGGTTGTGTTTTCGAAAGGTATGTGGTGGTTGGTGTTGTAGAAGTGTTCTGCTACAGCCGATATTTCCGTCTTGAAGTTTTTGACACTAGATATATGTTCTTTTAACCGTCTTTCCTACCGGTTTGTCCAATGTAGACCTTGCCACAGGAACAGGGTATGCTATAGATGCCTGGGGTACGTAGTCCTAATTTGTCTTTGGGTTTCGGTAGGATGTGAGCTATTGTTTTGTCTGTGGATAATGTGGTCTTGATGTCATGGTTGTTTAGAATCCTGGCGATCTTTTCTGAGGTACCTTTGATGTAAGGAATAGTTGTCTGGGTTTTGGGTTCGTTGTCGGTTTCTTTATTCTCTTGTTTTTTGAGTTTTTTCTTGCGTTCTACCCGTTTAATAGTTTCTTTGTCGTATCCGTTTTTCAGGAAGGCTGTTCTCAAGTGCCTCTTCTCTTGTAATTGAAGAGCTTAAAATGCTATAACTGGATCAGTGTTGTCAGAAAATAGACATGTATCATCGTGGTAAGGATATGGTTAGGATGAGTTGGGATGTCAGCTGTATAAACTGTGTAGAGAATTGGACCGAGGACACTGCCTTGAGGAACACCCGCAGATTGAGAAAAGAGGGATGAGTAGGCATTATTATGATTTACAAATTAAAAGTAAAAACTACATTTTATTTTAATCTACAGAAAAAACAAAATATATCTGTCTCACATTCAAAATCAATGGCTCTTATGACGATGCATTTTTTTCAGTTTTAAAAGTTATTATAAGGAGCGGTGTGGCTCAGTGGTAGAGCGCTGAGTTGCCATGCCGAAGGTCCTAGGCTCAAATCCTGCTCCTGGTAAGACTTTTATTTAGTATATTAGCACAGGAGATGGTACATATGGGATTTACTACCTTTCTGGGGCTCACCCAGCCTCGATGAAGTAGATACCCAAAATAAGGGAGAAATCTGGCGGCTGAGCGTGATCTAAGACAAATCACCTCCCTGCACAATCGTTGTCCATGAAACTATGCAGTATCTTTCACAAACTGAACCCAAGAATCTCAATTGGTAATAGTGTTAATTTTTTTTTTATAATTTAGTTATTAGTTAACAATAAAATATGATAAATTGTGTTGTGGCGTTCTTGTTACTATTTATAGTGGCTGCGTTTAAGTCAGACATCATTACAGTTTCATTAAATGTCATTGAATATATAATTATTAAATAAATTATTTCAGTGTTCCATAAATATTTTTATCTTCGTGCTTATAATTAGAAATATTTGGAAATAATTGGAAAAAAAACATGGCAATGACCAAATTTTAATCATTTTTTTCATACTCCGTTGTATTTACATTACATAATTAAAAATATAAAATTGAAAATGACAATTGTCGAATATTTCGTCGTTGATTAATAATTGATTATTATTATAATTTCCATGCATGAGAATCGAACCTACGCCATTTCAGATGGAGCATCTCTCGCGCACTTTATTTTTTTTTAATTGTTGTAATTATAATGCTAAATGTATGTTTAACGTTTTAAGTTATTTAACTGTTCAATAAATAAATAAATAAAAATTATTTTAAAGTTGAACTTATTAAAAAAGTAGGGAGAATTCAAAGATACGGGTGAAGATAATAAAAGTACTTATAATTATTTTTATACTCCACAAAGACCATTTTATTTTCCGTATTTAAACGGTTAATTAATAATTATAAAAGATATTGAGGATACATTTTAAAAAAATTGAAATAAATTTAATTAGACGTAATGCAAGTGGATGTTAAATATTAAAATCCATTCCTAAAAATAAGGCTGGTTCATCAATAGACCCCCGGGGTGGAAGCTTTATTCAACATTAATTCTGATCACGTTGCCTTCCAAGAAAGAGGCGAAATTAAGCATCTCGGGTTTAATAAACTCATTCCATCATAAATTCAAAAATATCGATTGCGATCAACTGTTGGTGTTTTGATTTATTATTAGGTTAGGTAAGAGTGGGTAAATTAATTATATTGCTATTAATTAAAAATTATAAATTAATTGTATTAAGATTTATCTAAAGGATTTTGGTTTAGATTGTATTCCATAGACTGGAGATTGTTGTATCGGCTTCGAGTCGTCGGGTTCTATAAGTCTTTATACAATTATTTGTAACTAGTGAAATTAAACTTTTATTTAATTATATTTTGTATATTTTCTTAAACTTTATTAAGTGAGATAACATTTTATATATTTAATTGTTACATATGTTTCGTAGATTGATTGAACTGCTGTATATGCCTTAGATAAAGCTTATAAATTTTTAAAGAACGGAAATTCAATTAAAAAGGAATATTCTAATTTATGGCATTTATGGTTTCTATTAAAAAAAAAATTTGTTAAGGATTATTTTTTCGCTAGTTGATTATTTGAAAAAAATGCATTCTTAACATTCTTATGTTTATTTGCAATTAATGAACATCAAAATTAATAAAAATAACCATGTTTGGAACGCATTTTTCAGATATTCAACAATTAAAAAATTAACCTTAACAATTTTTTTAAAATAGAAACCGTAATCTATTAATATATATATTATTTATTGTTCTTTTGATTATTTAAATATACACATTTTTTTTTTATTTTGAAGAGATTATGTCTTGGCCGGGATTCGAACACGGGTCGCCCGCGTTTCTAGCACGGTGCTCTAACCACTGAGCTACAAAGGCACGCATTCAAGCAATACAGATTTACTCATGAAGTTAATTATTTATACTAAACAATCAAACTTCACTATAAGGAATAATAGGTCCCTTCATTCTTGTCAAATACAGTTGTGCGTTACCGAACGGTATTGCGAGCTTCCAGGCCACGGCAGATGAAGGGGCAAAAGTTAAAACCTTAAAATCACTTAAAATTGTACCGTTATAACCCACGAAATTATCTTGGGTTCAGAGCATGGTAGAAAGTATATTGTTTCTAAGCTCACGGCATAAGTCACGCCCAACCTCCAGGTTTATAAAGGTAAAAGATAAAAAATAATTTATTAGCCATAGAAACAATTTTGTATTCATTATTTTACCGTTCGGTAGACGTAATAGATATGCCATTATAAATTATAAATATTAACCAATTGAATTTCATTTTAATGCCCAAATAAATTAAATGTATTAGAAAAATAACATATAACCAAGTAATATTTAAGAGAGTTTATATTTTAATTAATTAGAAAAATTATGTACTTTATTTATGAAATCATATAAATTATTCTAGACTATTTCTGATAAATTATTAAGGTATCGAACTCAGGATCTATAAATCAGTAATCCATCACCTACTAATTTTTTTTTAAGAACATTAATTCATTGAGGAAATATTTTTTAATTCTTTATTATATAGACCGAACTTGAGAAATAATGTAAAACAGAGAATTATTTTGGGCTCTCTTGAAATCGTCGGCATTAAAAAAATAAATCTATATGTCAACCTTTTTAGAGTACTTTTTAATAATAATGAACCTTTTTAGTTCTAATATATATAATTTTCAAGTGTAAATAAGGCTTGAGGCTTGACCAAATAAGCACTCTCGGAGAAACCGAGGAAAACCGGAAAAGGTCAACGTTAACGAAGGTTTAAGAGGAAAGTTCACAACGGTTTAGGGGCGGATAGCCAACAAAACTCAAGGCCTTACAATCTCAGTTACTATCAAACTCACCAGAAAGCCTTTGCTTCCATACGGTACATAGTTGACTAAATCCAGAAAAAAAAAATTCCTTTTTTTAATGTACGAAAACCAAGGTTATAAATACTTCAAGACCTTTTTAGAATAATCTTACTGGTAGTTATTCCGCTGCTTGGTATTAGGGATAGTTGAGGTCCCTTCAAGTGAGATCACGTTACATAATTTATACATCACTGTCTTCCTACTAATAAGTTAAGAACTAAAAAATAAAACGGTACAACTACAACCCATGGAGGGTCCTTGGGCTTTAGTACGTGGTAGAGACTGTACTATTTCTGCCACGTACTATACTTTGTACTAAGTGCTATATCACGCTCAACTGCCAGATTTCCCCTCCTTTTTTGTCCCTACTACTTTGGTACCTCCTTTTTCTTGGTGCTGGGTGAGAGCCGGGAGGGTTCCAGATTTCAAAGAATCCACCCCGGCTAACAGATAAACTTTTTTTAAAAATGTATTTATTGATATTACAACTTTATAACAATAATACAACAAGTAAATAAGTGATACATAATGACAAGAAGAGAAACTACCCACTGGTAGTAATCAAAGTTCAACTAAGAAGGTCACGTGGCCATCTTCTTTTCAGAATCCTCGGAGGATTATCGGGAATTGAAGAGGAAGCTAGGTTTGAAACTAAAGGGTTTGAGTGGTAATGAAGTTTGTTATGAAAGGAAAGATACCGGGTTCGGGCCAAATCAGCAACAAAAGGAACATTAAGGTCATTATGGATGGCTTTATTCTTAACAAAATAAGGGGCTTTGAGGATTTCGAATTGTAAGGATTGGATACGAGAGGAATTCGATGGCTTAGTGTAGCCCCAAAGCTATTCTCCGTAATTCCAAATAGGTCGCATGATGGTCATGTAGATGAGTCTTTTGTTGTTAATTGGGAGCTTAGAGAGTTTGTCTAGTAAGTGTTGGAGTAGCCTGAAACGACGTGCGGTTTCTTGTCTTTTCAGTCTTGTATGAGGATTCCAGGTTAATCATTTGTCGAGGTGCAAGCCTAAGTATTAGATCTGTTCTGCAGGCACCAGTGGGATATTATTAAATGATACTGAAGGGCAGGAAGTCATTGGTTTACGACGTAAGGTAAAAGTGATTTGATGCGATTCTTGAGAATTTATTTTAATTCTCCAGTTTTGACACTATTCTTCAAGATCAGTGATATAGGATTGGAGGCTTTGGGATGCAATAACTGGATTGGTGTTGACTGATAATACACATGTATCATATGCATGCGTGGTAATAGTAATAGGATGACTTGGGATGTCAGCTGTATAAACTGTATTAAGGATTGGGCCAAGTATACTACCTTGAGGAAACAAAGATAAACTAAAAGCGGATTTTAAACTCTACATGTTAGAAGGTAAATTAGCCTTCTCATATAAAAGGAAATTATGCCACATGAAATAACACCACTTGAATAACCCATTACTGGGTATGTTAATCATCCTAAAATAACCTGCAACTTAATTTTATTGAGGTAATCATTTAGTCAATTTTTCTAAACATTACGATTTTATAGATTAGAAAGCGTATTGGATCTTAACCGTCATCATATGTAAAGGAACATGAAATTATACCAGATTCTTATAAAAAATAATTAAATATTGGCTTTGTTAATATATTAGGTTATTTCATTTTTATTTATTGATTGAGAAGAAATAATGGGAGACACCGCCGTTATAATTAAAGTAGTGACCTTGAACTGTAGTAAAGTGACATAGCTCGATGGGACTTTAATTACCCCTACCACCGAGCTGGCAACCTGCGGAATCAGTACCATCTTAGCTACAAAAGGGCGGAAGCAGGCTACTAAGCCGAGGACGACTCAATCAAGAAGGCGATCAGTCAAGCCCTAGGCCCTACGTGAGGGCACTCCCGTGCCTTTCCTTAAAGATTGTGCCACCTCTGAGCGATCGCTTAAGGCTACTCCGACCCGGTCCTAATTTAGTGCAGCAGAGAACACTAATTCTCTGCTTACTCGACTTCATAATAAATCGAATCAGTAATAACGGGCCTCTCTTATTAACGAAGTAATCAATCTACCCAATTTTAACACTAGATTTACTAGACCAGTCATTTAGACTGGTCGTGCAATTTCAATTCAAAATTCCTACAAAGTAAAACTTTTTTTTTCACAAATGAATTTATGACTTTTGTTGCTATAATTAGAGAACACGTTTTATAAAGTTAATGTTATTTTTTATACATTAGTAACAAATATAATTTTTGTTATTGACATTTATACCAGTACCAGTCAAAATGACAGGTTGTGTTTTTATGAAAAAATGTATGATTTTGGGAGAATCATGAGACCGTTGCAGTACATATAGCACAGAAGCGTCTTTTGTATCTTTCGTTATCGTCTTTTGTTTTCTTTCACTATCGTCATTGTGTTGATGACGTCATTTCGATAAGCATTTGTTTTTTAAATGCTCTAGACATGTTCAGTCTTGTTTCTAGCTTTGTTCAACTCGCAGCATTTTTCTTATAGACAAAGTTTTTATAGTGATTGTGAGCCCCAAAAAAAGCAAAACTTTCTACATATTTAGAAAATGCAACTAACATACCTCAGGAATGTTCAGATGTAGAGAGTGAATTATGTGATAGTGATGGTGATAATAGTAGTGCTATTATCGAAAGTGACGATAAGGAAATTCCTGATGAAGACAATATAGATCAGTCAAGTGACAGTGATTGCGAAAATATTCTAAACAAACGCACACGACGTTGTATGCGATTCCCTTCCAGTTCTGAAGATGAAAATTTGGCGTCGATATTACTGATCAAATGGCACGAAAATATACGGTGAAATCAGGATTCAGAAGGTGGCCGCTTCAAGTATTTTTCAATATTTTAGATGTAGCCGCAATAAATAGCTGGATATTGTACTAAAACACTACAGGAGAAAATATCTCACGAAAACACTTTCTGTTTCGATTAGCAGAAGAACTTGCTTCAGAATATCAGACTTCAAGGCAAAAACCAGCCGAAGTCAATACACCAACCACAAATGCCACTGTTCCTGTACGAAAATGGTGTCAAATAGGATTTTGCAATAACAATAAAACTACAAATATTTGCAATAAATGCAAAAAAAGTCTATGCGGAAAGTGTACACGCAGCAAAATCTACACATGTAGAAATTGTGAGCTACAAACTGTAAACAATTAAATGTTTTGTTATTTGTCAATGTCTATAAATCCATTTATCTATTATACTTAATATTGTTCAACTTTATTTTTATCCTTTTTAAGAGTAAATATAGACTGGAAACCACAATAAGCCTTATTTCTAATGCACCTGTCATTTTGAACAGCTAACGACGTAAACAGCTGGTATATCTAGTGTTAAAATGTCAGATATGAAATGTCCGGTCGTCTAACATTCGGAGAGATTTAAAGTTTCTTATGTGGGCTCTTAGAACTTTCTTTTTTACCGTTTTTGATACAACACTTTTGGCCTTAAAAAGGATTTAATTCGATTTATTACCAACGTGCCTACGGTATGTACCATATTGAAAAAAAAAGTGGTTTGATCTTGCGGCATTTCTAATCCTCCAGGGTCTCACCTACTAAAGGGTCGTCCTGAATTGAGGTGAAAAACTGGTGGTTGAGCGTGATCTCGGACAAATCACCTCCCTGCACAACCGTTCTCCTATAAACAGAACTGTTACTATGTACAGAAGCCTTGAGCCTTGATGGGAAGTAGTGGCCCAGGATTTTTTTTTATTTTAGCCCTATTTTCAATATTATTTTATATAATATATTTTTTTAAATATTTATTTTTTATGTATAACCATTTAAAAAAAAATATTATTATACATATAGAAGGATGATACCTTCCCATTTTCTCCGTAATACTTTTTTTTTTTCATTTTCTCTTAATTTTATAAGTCTCTTAGCCTTACATTCAAAATTCAACAATTAAGGTATAATTGTTTATTTCCAAGTTTTACTTTATCTACTATTGTTAAATTTTCATTATTATTCTTCATTCTTAGTTTTTGTAATTACTCTGTACAACTATTTTTATTTTATATATATATATATATATATATATATATATATATATATATTAAATTAATTTTGTCATTACTATTATTATAGTAAATCTAACTATTTAGTTTTATTATTTTCAAGTTTTATTGTATCTACTTTTATTATCAATTCCCTTTTGAAAATACTGAAGCCAATATTATTCATTTTATCTTGTTTAAACACCCCTAATTAAGGCATAGAACAATGATCGGAACGCAGATTTCTATAAAAAGTTTGTAATTTTGTATAATTATTAATTAATTGTTTTTAATTTCTCTTCAAAATAAAAATGTTTAAAAAAATGTTCTTCATATTTGAGAATTTACTCTGAAATAAAATATTCCATAACATGCTGCCTAAAAATGAAATTTGACATTTTACTTTTAAAATCTATAAAACTTAAATATTTAAAAAGAGAAAGGTTTAAAGAAAGTTTATGTTTTCGGCTACAACAAAAAAGTATACAAAATATATTAATATTGAAAAGGGAAAGGTAAAAAGAGACCTTACATAAATGTTAAGACCGTAGGAAAATTCCAACGAAAAGCCCTAAAGTCTCTAAACTAAAACAGAAATTGAAAATATCTGTGCAATATTTCGTCTATTGAGGCATCCTCAGGATAGAAAGAGAATAACAGCAAAGCAAAACATGAATAATGCACCCAAGAAACATCCCATCACCTCCAATCCTTTTCCGTTCTCCAGTTAATCAAATGCAACTAATGGTTCATAAGGAAGGTTACTCGATCCCAGCTGGATAAGGTTAGATAAAAACAGCTAATAAAATAAAAGTATATTTAGCTTATAAATACTTCAGAAATTGTATTGAAATTGAATATACACTCACCATCATGTTTTGCTTTGCTGTTATTCTCTTTCTACCCTTAGGATGCCTGCATAGGCGAAATATTGGACAGATATTTTCAATTTCTGTTTTATTTTGGAGATTTAAAGGCTTTTCGATGGAATTTTTCCGGTCTTATACAAAATATAATTAAATTAAAAATATCATAAACAAAAGAATAAGCAAGTGACAGAAGCTTCTTCTAGGGAGGAAAGTATTTTAAAATTCCACGTTAATTTCTTTCTTTAATTTTTTTTCCGTTCTCAAGTTAACTTCGAAGGGAATAGTTAACTAAGCAGGTTGAATACATAAGGCAAATTAAGTAATTTAAGTAATTGTCTTAATTAACAAGTTAAAAGCAGCTTTCCCATTTAATTAACCTTATGATACGAGTATTTACATTGGACTTAATGATTTAATAGCATCCAATTAGTTGAAACGACAGAATAAGTTAATCATGTAATCCATTTTTATGGTACAATAATTAGTCTTATAACTTCTATTATGATTAATTCCATTTGAATGTCAGTTATTATAGACCATTTACAACCTGGCAGTATAATTTAATGTACGACAGTAATATTTAATATTAAAATAAACAAAATATTTAATGTTAAAATTATATTTAACTTATAGTAAATGATGATTACATTTACTAACGTTCATTTAACTGCTTGTTAATAATATTTGTCTAAAACTTAATGTTAGTTTAGTATATCAATTATTTATTTACTATGTCTAAATACTTCATAGCAATGAAAATCTTTTGGTGTGAATATCTCCTAAACAAAGTGTTTGCGGACAAACCTCCATAGATTTTTTTTTCTTGCTTTGAGGTTCTTAGTCGATTTTTCAGTTTGATAACTTAACCCTGATACACCCTTTATAATGTACGCAATATACATAAATTCATAAAATTTTAATTATTACATCGAATAGATATGGTATTTGATGAATTTTCGATCTTATTCTTCTTATAGTACCCCAACCATCCCTAGCTCTACCCGAATTTTCTAATGAATATATCGCATGACTCTAAATAATTCAAACAAACAGATTCGGACGTAGCGTCCCATTTATCAGAAGAGTTTTCCCTAACAATGGGACGAGGAAATGGGACAGAGGGGACGAGAACGTTGGGACAAAAACAATAGACACAGGTTACTAATTTACATCCTGGGGGCGAATCCACCCCCTGCTTTTAGAAATCTCGTTTATTCCTCAAACATTCATTGCTTTGTTGCCTTCTTCGTATACTGAATCAGATTTCAACGGAATCGCTGCCATATCCCATTTATACAGTTCAGATCTGAAAGTAGCCACTTATAGACAACGGGCATACGTCCTTTTCTAAAGTAATAATATAGCAATATTAATCCTGATGGAAAGTGTTATTCTAAGTGCTATCTGTAACACTATACTAAGAACTATTTGGGCATATGGAGCAGAACTTTGGGGTTCAGCGAAACAGTTCCATATCCGCGAGATACAAACAATACAATTCGGTGATTAATCGTCGATGCTCCTTGGCTCCGTAACAGAGCACTTAGTTGCCATGACAAAGATCCATGGTTCAAATCTGTTGGAAAGACTTTTATTTAATCTGTTAGCAGTGGTAGATGGATCTTGTGAGATGTAGAAAATCAGAACTAAGCTCCAACCCTTCACCTGATGTGATACAGGTTTTTCTTTTTTTTTTCTCTGATTCATCTCGAATAACACTATACACAATAGCATGAATATTCCCTCTATAAATTGTATATTTACAACAAATGAACAAAATTACACTCATCAACACAAAATCACCAAAATCCACTTGTTCTTCCCTTGCCTATTACCCGGGCTTGCTATGAGAAAATTAGAAAGACAATGTCCAAGTTACCTGCTCAAGAAGTATTGATCATTTCCAAAAATTCATGTTGTGACCATGTTTGTAGGTTTTAGGTCCAAATGAAGAAATAAAAAAAAGGGCCATATAAAACGAAGTTGTATAAATTAATCAAAAAACATAAAGTAAAAGCACCAACTAAAAATAATTGAGAAATAATTAATTTAAAGAAAAAAAATGATTTTTGTGACTGGAAACTGGTTTTCTTCATGATAATAATTACAAAAGATTGCAGTCCAGTATATTAAATACTGTAAAAATAATAATTAATAAAAAAAAGTATATAATATTATTATCGCTAATGCTGAACCTTTAAAACAAATATGCTAATATTAGAAATGTTAGCTACGACTTGGCCAAATAAACAACTTGATTGAGTTATGGTATATATCCACACATGGTGATAGCCACAAAATGAAATACAGATGCTGGGCTTCAAAATGTCTTTAGTCTATGTCGATAGGTAGCAGCACCGCATGGACTAGATAAGCGCTAAAAAAAAAAAGAAACTCGCTACAATGTTCCTCCAAATAACAATAATAAGAACAAAAAATAAACACTTAGATATAATATGCTGGATGCGAAATAGCAATTGTAAAATGAAGTAATATTTATAATTATATAATAAATAATAATTATGATACGAGTATTTACATTGGACTTAATGATTTAATAGCATCCAATTAGTTGAAACGACACAATAAGTTAGTCATGTAATCCATTTTTATGGTACAATAATTAGTCTTATAACATCTATTATGATTAATTCCATCTAAATGTCAGTTATTATAGACCATTTACAACCTGCCAGTATAATTGAATGTACGACAGTAATATTTAATATTAAAATAAACATTTATAATTTATAATTATATACATTTAATAATAATTAACATTTAAATAATATTGATCTTTAATGATAATTACATTTAATAAAGTTCATTTAACTACTTGTTAATAATATTAGTATAAATTATATATTAATATACGACGAAGTTGTATTAATTAATCAAAAACCATAACGTAAAAGCTCCAACAAAAAATAATTGAGAAATAATTAATTTTAAAAAGAAACAATAAACGATTTTTGTGACTGGAAACTGGTTTTCTTCATGGTAATAATTACAAAAGATTGCAGTCCAGTATCTTAAATACTGTAAAAATAATAATAAATATTAATAAATGAAAAAAAAATGTTATAAAATACTATTTACTGCTAACCCTGTGCCGTAAAAACAAATATGCTAATATTAGAAATGTTAGCTACGACTTGGCCAAATAAACAACTTGATTGAGATATGGTATATATCCACATATGGTGATAGCCACAAAATGAAATACAGATGCTGGGCTTCAAAATGTCTTCAGTCTGCGGTGATAGGTAGCAGCACCGCATGGACTAGATAAACGCTAAAAATAAAAGCAACTCGCTACAATGTTCTTCCAAATAAAGAACAAATATAAACAATTAGGCATAATATGCTGGATGGGAAATAATGCAAGTGCAATTTTAAAATAAAATAATAAGAATGTATAAAAACCACAGTAGATAAACCTGAATGCTTATATCTGAGACCATAGGCTAAAAGAACTTAATGGACTTCGAATAAATGTAAAGATGATTCTATTCGTGGTAGAAATATATCATCCTTTTTTATGGTATATAGTAATATATATTTCCGTTCTGGTTGTTGACTGTATTTATTGATATAAATTGATAATAGAATAATATACTGAATATAGATTTGGATGCAATGAAGAATAAGGCATCATATAAATTATTGTATTAACATTATAATGGTAACATTAATTATATAGTTAGTAATGACTATAGTAATGATAGATCTGTGAATGACTCTTTGCCGAATGTGAATGCATTATTCGAATAATGCCAACACAATAAAGTAAAATGGTCTAAGGGCCTTAATTTTTGTTATTATATTTTAAGAAATATATTTAGGAACCACCTGTGGTGTAGTGGTGAGCATAACAACCTTTTATCCTAGGCTCATCGCATTAGGATTTTTGAAGGGATTACAGAATCCTTAGTTATCGTAGGGGTCCTTCGTAGGGGATTTATAATGGCCATCCTGAACATGTTCTTTAAAGATCCCTATCCTAATTAAACCTGAATAGGCAAAATTTATGCTCCTATTCAATTGGGTATAATAGAAAAAAATTAAGTGAAATAAACTGTCAAATATGATATTTATATGTATATGTAATAATAATAACATCCGGCGCAGCAACTCGTCACGGAGTCTGGGACACCTCCAGCAATTTCCGCCAATCAGATCTATTCTGCGCAGTATCCCTCCAGTTTCTAGCATTAAGAAGGGTACGTATCCTCCGCTAAAGCTTCCATCCACCTCACGTTTGGTCTCATTACTCTGCGTGTGCCATAGATTCCCTCCGTGAGAATCTTCTTGGTGATCCGAGTGTCCTCCATCCGTGCTACATGACCTGTCCATCACAGTTGGCCAAGTTTGATTGTGCCGACAACAGCTGAGGTAATATAGAGGTCGCATATCTCCCTGTTGTATCGCCGTTTCCTTATTCCGCCCACTTTTATTGGGTCCGAAAATCTTCCTCACGATAAAGATTAAGGCCTTCTCTCGCCATAATTTATGAAAAATTCTAATAATGATCTTTTAAAAAAATAAATAAAAATAGATTGTTTTAAAATGTTCAACTATTTATCTACATTAAGTATACTAGGAAGGCCCATTTCGAAAATCTATTTAGCTTTTAAGAGCATGAAAAACCACTCTAAAAATCCTTAAGCGATAGATTCTTAAGTGCCTCCCTGAAGATACTAAATAGTGGTCACGTCACCTAATGCAGTAAGTATGATAAAAATACTTCATATTTATCAGTGTAGAACGTCGTGCCATATAATTTTTTAAAAGCTAAAACTACTATTACTTAATTAGTTTATTATAATGCTTAGTTGATTACAGATAATTATGATTATAGATAATCATACTGAGACATAGCCTTAGGAAGGAAATTAGAAAGAGGCTATGGAAACCGTGTCAGACCATTAATATCTAAAAAAAAAATTATCAAACAAATGGTCATGCTTTATTAATTAAAAAAATTATTAGTTTCGGTAAATATGTTTACTGATATTTTTTTTTTTAGAATATAAAGTTTTCCTTCTTCCAAAATTCCTTGAATTTGACAATTTACAATTTTGTAACGACTACTTAATACGTGTTGAAGTAAAACAATTTACACTGCAAGTTGAATTAAAATAATGAATAAAAGCTATATATTTATAACAGTAGAAAAAAGAAAAAAAAACCTACACAAAATAGAAAAATAAAATAACAGTAAAATAAATAAATAAAAATAAGTATAATATTTGGTAGTAAAAAAAAAATGATTTTAGTACAATTTGTTTTTCCATTTAAGGAATAAATTCGCTTATAATTGATAAATTATTATAATGTAATAAATTAATTATATTTATTCTGATAGTTTATGTCTAGTTCCTCTATGCATGTATCGTCTTAAGGTTTGTTTGTTATAACTGCCTATTGATTGCATTAAGGAATTTCCTTAGTTTTTTGTTGAGTTGAAAAAGTTCCAAGTCTGAGAGTGAATAAACTATTTAATTGTTTGTAGGCCTAAATCAAGTATCATGTCGGTTATTTTTGTATACCTGGGGTAGTCATTTATGATTCTCATGCATAAGTTCTGTATTCTTTCTATTTTCTGATATTCATTATAATAATATAATGACTAATAACTTGTTCAGTATTTCTTCTACATCAATATTTTAAAATACACTTCACCGAGTAATTATCAGCCTGTAGAGTCCTGTGTTGCTATACTGAAGGATCCAGGTTTGCTCTGGCTGACAGATAGATTATTTGATCATATAGCAGATAGAACCCTCTGGGATATCACCAGCCCCTCGTGAGTCTCACCCAGCCTCTAGAAAGTTTGTACCATTAATTGGTTGAACGTATTAATTTAACTTAATCTCGTACAAATCACTTCCTAGCCTAGTCTCTACTCAATCCAAGGTCCTTCATGGGTTATAGAGGAACAGGTTTTTATATTGAGCATTTCTTATGAGTTTCGCTTATAAACATTTACTACAAACTCCTTAGGAAAAAAAACTTATGCGTGATCCCGGAAAAGTCTAATCAATTATATATTTTTTTAATTTTTGGAAAAAAAGAGCAAATTTCGTCTTTTATGAATGTTATTATGCCGGTTTTGAATTTAGAGAAGATTGCGTTTTCTGTCTCATACGAAGTCCTCGTTTGAGTATTATTTTGTTTATTAATTTAATTCGTTACCTGTCGTATCGTGAACAGTCATACAGTATGTGTCTGAAAGTGTGGCTCTGTCCATCTTCATCAAACGTTTCTATTCTTATAATGTTGAACCGTTTCAGATAATGTTTGTCAGTGGGTAGATTCGTGATGTAACATGTGAACTTTTGACACCGGGCCCTCCCCCTTCGACAGCCCTGAAGAAGACCTGCAAAGTGGGTCAAAACGTTGGCTATTTGATGAAAATTTCTCGCTATCTAAGAGAAATTTTTTTACCTCCAACCGGACCATTCTCTTCCGCACGTTTCAGATAATGTTTTGTGTTTCCATGTTCTGTTAAAAATTGTGTTAATTTGAAGTCTAAAGTGTGTGTAATTTTTTTGTGTTATGCGAGGGTTGTATCTGTGTAGGCTGGGTGGTTTTGTCGATGTTGTCCAACTAGTGTTCCATTTTTTTATTTTCTCAACTGTTTCTTAAGGTAAGACATTAGGAACTTGTAAGAGGGCAAGAGCTTGCTGAACGGTCTGCTCTTTCGTTGCTCTTAGAGGCAAGATAAGAAAATTCTGAAATATGAAAATAGCGTATACCTAAATTTCCCTTTAGTTCTACCCCAACCGAGGATGAAAGCTCTCGGGAATGAAACGAAAAAAGGGACGCAACAAAAACAAAACGACATTAGGGTGGACGTAGATGGCTCCTAGGAGTCCCAGAATCGGAAATGGCTGAAGAACGAGTGTTGCACCACCCTGATTGCCCAGATGGGATACGAATCGCTCTTTCTTCTAGTTCTAATCTTTCTTTCATCGGATGTTGAGGAGTGCCGCAAGAAATGATACAGCAGGAATTAATGTACTTCTTTTACTTTAATATGTCTTGTTTAATATATATTTATCAGTCAGGGGTGTTTCTGATTCTTATTTGGAGCTTAGCTTCCTATAATTTCAAATGATAATCTGCAAGCAATAGCTTCTAATATAAGAAAAACTGTTTTACTGTAATAAACCTGTAAAGATTTACGTCTATAACAGCGCTAAGTGGGCCGGCTACCCGCCTACCGGCCTCTGCTACATAATTTTTACCTGCATTTGTCCTTCATTACGCCCCTTTACTACTGTCTGTTAACGTATTTCAATTTTTCCATCCTCTTTTTTGATTCGGGCTATGAAACGACACTGGCGGAGTTAAAACTTTTTTCTTTTTTTTATTTAAAAAAAATTTATTTTTAATGTTAAAACTTATTGCTTAATAATTCAATAATTGCACATTCTTATAATTTTTTCCTTTTTTTAAAACTGGATTTATTTGAATTTCATCTTCAAGAAAAAAAAAAAATCGGCTTCCAGTCAACTCCTTTATTGTTTTATATGACAAAACGTTTCGAAACTATGGTGTCATTTTCAATTATTTATTTTTCTGCATTCCTTAACTGGAAAGTCAATATTTTTTAAAAATCATTTTTAAGGAGATCTTTAGTCCTCCATAGTCAAACTTATCTATTTTGACTATGGAGGACTAAAGATCTCCTTAAAAATGAGTTTTAAAAAATATTGACTTTCCAGTTAAGGAATGCAGAAAAATAAATAATTCAATAATTGCTTAATAATAACCAGTAGAATGAAGCAAGGCCGCGTCGTCAATGCTCGCCTTTAGAAAACAGATAGAAAAGCAGTGCGATGGCATATATCGTCTTAGGAAAGGGGGCACGTTCCCTTGCGCCGGCATATATCGTCTTTAGCAGTTAAAGGGTTAGTATATATTTATCTTTCAAGGATAGCTTACTACACTCATTGTATATTCTAAAAAATTGGTTTCGTACAATGCGGTATTTGGAAAGCTATTAGGGATACAGTATTAATCCTTATCAACTTATATACTTTAGTTATCTTCAGCATTTCATCCAAATTATTATAATATTTTACACAATATAATTTAATTGAATATCTTAGGGAGCGGAGTGGCTGAGTGGTAGAGTACTGAGTTGCCATTCCGAAAATCCTGGTTCAAATCCCGCTGTTGGCCAAGACTTTTACTTTGTCTGTTAACACCCGGAGATGGATCTTATGGGATCTAGGTCCTCCAAGGGGCTCACCCAGCCTCTATAAAATGGGTACTTAAAATAAGGGGGAAAATCCGTTCACGGGTAGTGGTACAGGTGTTTTTCTTAGGAATTGATGCAAAAAAAATAAATAAATTCGTTTACAAAATACTTCTTTTTTTTATGTTTATAATATCGATATAGTAAAATACATAAAGTGCTTCATGTAATAGTTTTTTTCCCATTTCATTTAATAGTTAATAGTCAAAATAATGACCATGGAGTACATTGTAAACTCTAAGTATTATAAGAAAAATTTAAATTATTTGACAATCTACTAAAAGGTTAAAAATGTGCAAATTTATAAGTATTTAAAAAATATATTTAAATTAAATTAAAAATGGACTTATAAGAGATGTAAATTGAAAATGACTGAAGAAGTTGAAACGTATTTTTAAATAAAGAAAAAATGTTTGACTGTGAAAAGGTTTTTTTACTTACTTGAATGAATGACTCAAAAATATGTACTCCACGAACATAAACAAGAGAATTAAAATATAAAATTTTCTCTAAACAAAGAACATAATCTCATTGAATATTAACTCTCCCGTATGCACAAGATGATAAGAAAGCCTCTGTTGCTCTTTAAAAAATATAGCTGAAGCACCTTCCCAGAAAGGAAAGAGTTGATCTCGAAATCCAATCTCCGGTTCGGGAGCAAAATCTCTTGGCGATAGTACTGTCAATAATATACAGCTCCCACTTCGAGAATATTCACTCCAATCTGAAAGGATTCTCATCTTAAATTTAGTGTGTGATTCCTACATCCTTCGCGCGAACGTTATTATTTTTTGGTAGCTCAGTATGTAGTGCGATGAATTGCTATGCTGAAGTTTACGAATTAAAATTTGCCAGTAACAGATATTAATTTTGAATAGGGACGATTGGACCCTTGGGCACAACCATCCTTATTGAGAGAATAGCCTTAATTGGAAGAAAAACCTGTTGAGCATGTTTCAGGCAAGTCACTTCCCGTAACAAACGTTGCTTTAGAAATAGTACAGTCTCTATCATGTACTGAATTAGTCGTTTGAATAGAGGTTCAGGCTAATTCTACTTATTGTAGGTAATATTAGTTGTAATTTATTGATGCATTGATTTTATGCCCGTTCACCATTTCACTATTTCCTTAACTTTGTTATTCTTTATTTTGATATTTTATAAATGTATCATATAACCGATTTTTTTTTTAAATTTGCCTATACTCTTCATCCATAATTAAAGTTTGGATATTTTATGTATCATACTGACTATAAAAAAATATATAATATACGGTAATAAGTTGTTCCTATCATTAAACATTAAATAAGGCATTAGAATTTAAAACCGACACAACTGCCAAAATAACGAATTAATGCAGGGATCGGCAACCGCTGGTCAAAATCAGCCAAAATGTGATAATTCGAGACGTTCGAGTCATATTTATATAGATACTTTTATATTAATGCAGTATATTATATTCCTATATATATATATATATATATATATATATATATATAATATATAATATTCCTAAAAAATAAGAAATAATAGGGTGTAAAAAAAAATTACAATTTTATCAGTCTTTTTTCAATTTTAAAATTATTTTTATTATAAAAAGAATTAATATTTATTAGAAATTATACTACATTAAATATTTTTAAATATAAAAATATCCGTAATAATATTAATGTTAGGTAAAGTAAGAACTGCCATTTTTTTTTTTATACACCCTATTACTTTATCAAAAAAAAAATAATAAACCTTATTTATAAATAATAAAATGTAGTATGCTTTAAGTCGACTGGTAATCTCACTAAGTGAACAGGATTTATGCTACGATTCCTGTTGAAATTAGGGACAATTTATTCTAACGCCTTGGAAATATCATTAGGGCCGAGGAAAAAAACAACAGTGAAGCTTTTAGATTTTTTTTAATAACGCAAGTAGAAATGTCCTAAAAAATAAAAACTATGTCCTCAGGTAATAAAAACTAATTAAACCAGTGTAATGTATTTTTATGACATTGGGAATTCACGAAATGTAATAAAATGTTTTCTTCTTTTTGTTTTACAGAAAATGTTAGTTGTATTGTCAAGGAATTAGGAAGCGCTTAATGTTTTTTTTTTCTTCTTTATACACACTAACGTAACTGGTTAGGAAGCAAGAGAAATCTGTGTGTAGAATGCTGAGCTGTTATACTGAAGGTCCGGTTTTAAATCTGTAGCAGGTAAATTATTTAATCTATTAACAGACAAGGGTGGACCCTTAGATCCCTGAATCCTCCTGGGGCTCATCCAGCCTTTATGATTTAGAAACCTTTTTTAGGGGGAAAACCCAGGGATTGAACGTGATCTAATAACGTCTGACGGTTCAACTCTCTAACTGATGATGCCTAAATTGGCGTATTGTTGACTGATATTTTAGCGACTGAAGGCTTTATATTTTAGATTTTTTACAAATATAGACGCTGTGTATCCAATTTTGTTTAAATACAAAACTATATTTCACATCTGTACTGCTATGCGAGATAGTTCAGTGTGCGTCTATCAGGCTATGCTAGATAAATTGTTTTATTAGTTACCAGGCACGGACGGATCGTGTGGGATCTACTGGGGCTCATCCAGACTCTATACAGTGGGTGCTCTTAATTGGGGGAAAACGTAGTTGTTCAGCGTAATCAAGGACAAATCACTCCCTTACACAATCATGTCCTTGAATCATTTCAGTCTCTACCGTGTACTAAACCCAAGACTTTCATGGAGTCGTTAGTTGAACAGGTTAGGTTAGGTTTTTAAGAAATGCCACTATTGCTAAATTCATCAGAATAATAGTATGTTCGCGGTTTAATCAATGAAGAATTAGTCAATTAAGAATTTTAACTTGCGTAGTTTGGAATAGAATAAATATATATTATATAACGTGGTATTTTTCTCGCTTTTTTGATATACTATATAATATAATTTAATATATATTTTTTGTTTGAATTTCGATTACCCAAACCCCGTAATTAGTTCGGATGATAGATGCTCTACTGTTGTTATGCAAGTCAATTTATCAACCTAGAATAGATTTCTTTTTTTTTTTTCGTCACGTTTTTTTATACAAATATGAAGAAACCATTAAATCATTGTTAATAAAACATAAATATTAAATAAATAAAATGCCGTAAGTACGGCGAATAAATAAAAATATATAAGTACGAACCTCACTGAGAACTAAAAAGGTACAGAAATCAATAAATTACTTGCAACTGTGAAGTTATAAATAAAACAAAGCTCCCTTTAGTTCCCTTAGTTAGTAATTAAAACTACAATAATTTCTTAGAAGCAATAATGTTGAATAAATCGATAATTCGATTTCTAAAACATCGATATTGGTTTTTTTTTTTAATCCAGTTAACAAATAATACTCCTAATGACTTCCCTTAACAATAAAGTACAAAGCGAATCGTTCAAAATGGAATTTAGAAAGCTCCTTTTGCAGCCTTTCAACATTTTTAATTAGTTTCATTCGTTCGATAATTTATTCTAGTCCTTAATAAATCCACTTTGACCAATAGATTAATTTTATTCCATCCAAATCACAATTTCTCTCTTTAAAAAGTACTTTGTAATCATACTTAAATGTTGGTACATTATTTTTTTAAAAAATCCAGTACCACAACAGCTTCAGTACATGTCAGAGACGGTACAGTTTCTAGAAAGATTGTGAAGTAAAATGATTTGCCTGAGACCACGCTCAACCGCCAGATTTTCCCTTATTCATGTTACCCATTTTATAGAGGCTAGGTGAACCCAGGAAGATCTTTAGATCCTACAGGGTCCACCCGTGGATGTAGGCAGATTATATAATTTATTTGTCACAGGCGGATTTGAACCGGAAACCTATAATTGAGCATAGCAGCATTCTACACACACCCATTCCCAAACTTTTATAAAAAAAATCTTAAACATAAAACTAACGAACATTTGATTTGTTTGAGTAATAAAATGAATTTTAATATATCTTATTTAATTATTTTCGTATCGAATCCAATTTATCGGCTTCTATTACTAACGGTACAATTTTATTAATAAACCACGACCGAAATAATGCAATACATTTTATTACTAAAGCAATCAAAGTTCCAATTATACATAACTTTATTAGTTTTAGGAAACAGTAAAATACTGGAATATTTTTTCATTGCTCTACAGTTTCAAGCATTCTCGTTATTTCATTTTTATATACGACTCTAAACATATGACGAAACAGGGTAAACAAGTATATTTTTATTATGTTTTCAGGATTTACTACAACCACAATATAATTTTATAGACTACAGTTTCTAAACAGTGCTCATATAATTTTATATGTTATTTCTTCATGCTTTCATTTAATACGGAAAAGAAAAAGGTTCGGGTAATCAGAGTTAGGAGCTAATCATTTCATTAATAGTATAACTATTTATTAATAACCGAAGTTTCAACACAAGTTATAGGTCTTCTTCAGGGCTGAATAAGCAAGACAGAATGAAATATTTAAAAAATTAAATTAAAAAAAAAATATTTTTAACTAAAATAATAGGGTATAAACCAATTACAATAATGATTAAAAAATATGTGTGTAAAATAAAATAATTAGGGAAGTATAACAATTAGTAGTTAAAATAAAATAATGCCAGTGATAGATACAATGAAAATTGGGAATTAAAAATGAAAATGCACAAAACTAAATTTTATTTATTCAAATTAATATTATTTCTTTATGAATATGGATGTTGCCATGAGACACATTTAGTTTTATACATATATATATATATATATATATATATATATTTAATTTGTTTTACTGTAATAACTACAAACTGCTAATTTTATACTAGAAAAAATCCTGTACCTGTGCAATGCTTGATGATTCATGGGTTCAGTAACTAGACTGTTTTGTTACTAGGGCAACGGTTGTGCAGTGTGGTGATTTGCTCGAAATCATCACAACCCTAATTTAGGGTAACGACTTTATAGAGGCTGGGTGAGCCCTAGGAGGGCCTGTTGACCCCACAGCGTCCATCCGTGGCTGTTGACAGTTTATATAATTTATATGCCACAGCCGTATTATAACCCAGGACCTTCAGCAAAGGAAATTAACACTCTACACACTCTGCTACCCCGCGGCCTTCTGATATTATTTTAAGTGATAAGTTCTATTAAAATTCTATGTAGTAATACGATATTTATTTTTTGTTTGTATGAGGATTATGCTTTCGACCTGCTATTGATAGCTAGATAAGTGTCCATGTAAGTCACCTACTACCGCTATCAGGTGTCTTTTGTTTTGATTAAACATTAAATTGACCTTTGGAAATGAACTGAACTAAAAAAAGAATGTAATTGCTAAGACCTAGTTCTTTTATGTGACCCTCTCAAGGACTTGGGTGGTACCAGTTCAGTAGTGGTACCAGGGAAAATACTCTCCACCAAAATGCCTCGCCCCTCCCCCACCTCCTAGCCCTTATAGGGTTGGCCCTTCGACCTCGTAATCCGGAATCTTGGTGAGGATTTCGTTGTTACTGTCGAAGGGATTCCGTGCCCTCGTTGTGGCCCTTACAATTCTCAACTCATCTTTCAGAAAAAAAAACAAAATAAAAAATAACTGGAAGGCAATCCGTTTTTATATGAACTTTCACAATATAAATCTAATATTTTGCAACCTGGAAACTCTGAGAGAAAGATAGAATCAATATTCGCACCAAGTAATTTTCTAAAAAAAAAAAAATTAAATTGATTAAATGATATTAATGTTATATGTTATATTCTATGTTCATCGACTCGAATAAGCCATCAATGGTAAAAGGAAAAAAACAAAACGTTTTAGGGAGGCTCACAGCTATCGCTATCGTGTAGGGACCTCATACCATAGAATATCACTACAAACAAAATAAAAAGAAACCTTTACCACTACAACCCATGAATTTTCTTCAGTTCAGTATATGGTGCAGTCTGTACTGTTTCATAGACAACGGTTGCGCAGTGAGGTGATTTGTCCTAGAATACCCTCAATCGCCAGATTCCCTTTCTTTTAGATACCCACTTTATGGCCATTTCGGCCATAGAGACTGGCCGAGCCCTTGGAGGGTCCTAAATCCTATATGATTCATCTCCGGCTGCTAACAGACTAAATAAAATTCTTATCAGCTGCGAGATTTGAACCAGGATGAAAACTCAGTGCTCTACTCCACTCCCGAGAATATGGCTCGGTGATACGTATATACTGCGCAATAATGAATAGGGATATAGCTAATTTTGTAGTATATATTTTACCTGTCATTTATATTATATATTTAATAAATACATTGTGGCTCGGTGGTAGAGCACTGAGTTGCCATCCGGAAATCCTTGTTCAAATCCCGCTGCGAGCAACACTTTTATTTAGTCTGTTTGCAGCCGGAGATGGATCATACATGATCTAGGACCCTATTGGAGCTCACCCAGCGTCTATAAAATATTATAAAAATAGGTTAGCCAAATTAGGGGGAAAATCTGGCGGTTGAGCGTGACCTAGGACAAGTCACCTCCTTGCAGAACCGTGGCCCATGAAACAGTAAAGTTTTAGTGGCAGAGGTATAAAAAAAAAAATATTAAAATGATATTCAAAGTAAAAACAACAAAATTAGTGGTATTCCTATTCATTTTTGCGCAGCTTAGTTAAATTTTCCGTTGTGATTTATACTGTATAACGGTGTGTCATTGAAATTTAATACGAGTTCTGATTGGTTTAAAAAACAGTGCTATTTTTATTTCAGAATAGTTTAATATCTATTGAAAATTTTGAAGTCTTCCATTTGGAAAAAGCTCAAGTGGTTTGAAATTCAGTTGAAAGCAGAAGAATAAGGTGAAGATGTGAGAATGAAATTGAAGAACTGGGAGGACTTAGCCCCAGGAGAAGTGCAAACTAAGTTCTGAGTGGCTTAGAATATTTATCACGGAAGGTTGTGAAAAAAAGTTTTACACCCCGGGGAACACTCTAAGCACACATAACTTGTTCAATCTTCACCTTTACTCGTATTTGTCTTTCAAAGGAGCAATTTTTTCCCTATAAAACCTTTTTATTATTGTTTCAATAACGATAATAATTTAACATTAATATCGATATATTCCTTCTTCTTAACAATCCTCTAACACATTGTTTTACGATAATAATTAAAGATGCAGCTGGACTTCTATAAGAGCTCCTAAAAAAAAGCAAAAATTGAAAAAGAAGGAAGACTAATTTATCTACTTATAAATTTATATAATGACATTAAAGAAGGCAGCCATTCAATCAATAGGTTAAGGAAATCCACTTACTTATTTTTATGTTGCCTCAGGGTAGTAAAGACATACATGCCCTGTGGAATCCTCCGACTATCATAAGCCACATCTTTCCTCTAAAAGTGAGTACCGCTAATTAGGAAGAAAATTTGTGGTTGAGTATGATCTCGGTCGAACCAACAAAAAAATTTAAATGTATTATTAAAATAAAATGAAATGTATTTCATTATAAATATAACAAGTATAGTAAATATTAAACTTGTGAAACAGATCTTTTCTCCCTTTTTGACAATTAATTTTAAGGTTTTTACTTTTGCCCCTTCATTTGCTGTGACCTGCAGACCCGCAATGTAGTTCGGTAATGCGCAACGGTATTTGAGATTAATGAGGGGGCTTATCCTTCCTAACAGTGAAGGTTGATTGTTTCATAAATTTTACGAAAAAATATGTTTAAAACAATTATTCCATTTCCATTTAGCCTTCATTGAGCGGAATTTGGTACAATGCAAAATTCAATATTCTGCTAAGTAACTATAGGTTTTAGAAAGTTCAATAATTTTATTATTTCAATATTGTTTAAAGAAACTTTCTTTTCAAACTTGCATAGGTTGTAGTGCTATTTTTTTTTATAAATGAATTAAATATGATTAAATACTACAAAATAAATATAATTAAAGAAATTAAATTAGAAGCCTTTGGATTAGAAAGTGCAAGGTTAGGCCTGTATTTAATCCAATAATCTTCATACAATGTATTGGACCTTGTTATTATTATTATTTATTTATTGTATTCTCTATTTATTAATATTACAATAAATAAAATTTAAAATAATTGATGAAGCATCACACTCACCTACCTAATCGATTGTGGTTAAAATAAACTCCGATTTATGTAAACAATGTCCTCGTAGAACTTATTATCATCGACTGGCACTTAACGGCACTTGATATCACTCCAAATGGAACTTGAGAGGAGAAGCTAAAGTACTTGGAGTGAAGTAAGTCAAGAGTCTTACTGTCCATCCATCACGTGGCAGTTCTATTTTTCATCGTCTTGTTGGGATTTAACACGTACCTAAGAGGCAATATAAGGGACTCTAGAACAGCATTAAATAATTTAATTTAAATCTTCAAATGATTTGATTTATAAAATAATTTAAAGCAATTCCAAGGCTTCTCTCTAATTCGACTTTATTACAACCTTTTTCGCGCGGGGAGGATGTTTGAGCCCTTCAAGTTAATTGACTAAAAATGAATAAATAAAACCGCCTTTTGTACCTTCGATGTAAGTTGTGAACATTTAGACCCCACTCCTAGCGGCCGGTCTCAATGTTGAAGCAAGTAGGAACAGATGCCGAATACCTCCACCGCTCAAAGAAAATCAGGATCCACTTTTCCATATTCCTTTCTTCTTTTTCCTTTCATCATGAACTACAATAATTTCTTTTAGTACCTGTGAGACGCCGCATGAGAGTGGTAAGTCAACCGCATTTAATTCGTTAATTTCTTCCCTTACCAAATTTAGTAAGGGTGGTCCTCCAACCGCAATCGCCAACTATATGTTTTGAGAAACGTAGTTAGTTTTCGATTTTCACTATTTTCTTCATTGAACGCATTTGTTTTGTTTATTTACTGAGATTGTGGGAAATGCCAGAAGGTTAATATAAGTATTAAAAGGCAATAAAATGTTAAAATATTATATTTTGCCATTACATTATATTTTACGCTTTGAGAGTACCAGATATCTCTGGCATATAAAATAGCATTACCAACGCTTCCTTTTTATTGCCATGTTTAGTTATAACAATAATAGGGTAATTAGTATTGTATGTTTTGAGCTGGAGTCCGTTAGTTGCGGCCGGACCCGACAGAGGGGACCATCCCCAACAATCCCCAAACTAGTTATACCAAGTTCGCAACAAGTTTTGCTTAGTGTTTGCCGAGATGGCTGATCCCCTTGTCCCATAGCAACCTCTGACAGTTCATTATGCAGCAAGTAGTTGGAACCTTGTAATTGAATGTTTCTCATCCGCGAACTACAGAAGAGATATGAATTATCCTTGAAAACATGAACTTGTTTAACAAAGGAAGGATAACGGTGACAGAAATGAAGATTAAAACTAATTCAATTAAAATAAGCAATGATAAAAAAAAATAACTGTTTCACCACACCATCTTGCCTGGAATACCAGTCTTCAAACTCTGGAATTTCTGCTAGCGTTTACATATTTTGTATGCTGCTGCGCTCTATCGAAACCATTCGACAGTGAATTTTTTTCTCAAAAAAACCTTTGGTTCCCTTTAAACATGTCTACAGTGCCTACAAAAATTGCTTGTAGGAACTGATTGGGTACCTCGATCACTGGCGAGATTTATTTGTTAATAATACAATATATCATAATATAAATATAATAGATATATTATTATAATAGATATAATATTACATTTAATTTATTTTTTTAGTTTACAACCATATTGGAGCACTTCAATGAATCCTCCATGTACATTGTATTCTTCAAAATATTATCTTTGTGTACTCCTCTTCTGATTCCAAAACTTCATTTTTCCAGACCTGGCTGTCCTTACTTTATCCGTAACGGTGTATTGTTTCCGTACAGTAAAATTAAAAATACTTTAGAAAAATTTAAATTAATTTTACATCATTTCAATTACTATAGAAAAATTAACCGCATAAAAAAAATTGGATTTTATAAAATTTGTGTAATTATAATTGAATTAACTCTTATCAGCATGACGATAATGTAAACTATTAAACACCAAACTTTACAACTTTCAACTCTCCCCCAGCTTTGAGCACATTCAACAAGATGCCGGTTTAATGCTGTGTAGATTTATTGAGTGGTGTGATATTATGTAGCATGTAACATTAGGGGATTGATATAAGAACTATAAAACCTCGAAAAGTCGCCAATGGGTGCTTTAATATTTATTGACTGAATCCCAAGAAAAGGCTTTCCTATCAGCCCTTATTCTCTACATCTTATCATTCTTTCGCTTGTCAGTTCATCTTTATCCCTCTCTCTTCTTCTTTTCCGCTACATCGATCTTAATGTATTCTTCGAATCTTCTTTCTGATGTTTGTCAGTTCCATCACTTGAATATCACTTTTTTCAATCTGTACTAACGAAATGTTTAAATCTCTTTTCTCTTATTGCTGTTTACAAGTTTCTTTACTTCATACAATGCTACGTTAATTTTTTTTTGACAGGTATTGTTCTTCTACTTTTCTTATATTATGAATACAACTCAGGACTTTTGTTTCCATTTTTTTTTATTTATTCATTTGGACATCGGACCTAAAACCTTCAAACTTGGTCATATTAAAAATTGAAATAAAATTGATTTTATTCTCAACAACAGGGCCGTGTTGAAATAATGCAAGGTGTTCCCAACAAGCTGATAATTTTGCCTGAATTGTGATCTATAGTAGGTGGGACATTTACAATAGAGTACCTAGGACATGTACCCTCAGAAGGGTTTTCAGATAGTAGGTTAAATAAGTTATCTATCTGATAGTACAGGTCTCGAACTCTGGAGCTATATATCAGTAATCCAACATCCTACTCCCTACCCTAAAAAAGATTTGATTTTTTTTTTAAACTTGACAGCTTACGCGATACGATGAACATAGAATCAATAAAGACAACATGGTGTTGTGATGCCTCGGCTTATAGGGCTTAAGTGCTATTGTTGAACATATGGACCTTGGCCCAATATTGATGTACAGTTATTAGCTTCTCGAGAGCCTATCTCTTTCCATACTCCTTTATGCCACCATCAAATATTTTCATCCATAATGAAATTATAGCGCTCGTGTAAACCCCGGTTCCTTCCTCAGCGTCCTGCCGAAACAATGAGAGTTACAAAAATAAAAATAAAAAAACCTGTGCTACAACACATGAAGAGTTTTGGGTTCATTTCTTTGTGGAGCCATTACCGTTTCCTGGGCAACGGTTGGGCAGGATGATGATTTGTCCGAGATGACGCTCAATCGTCAGGCTTTCCCCAATTAAGGGTGCCCATACCTTAAAAGCTTGGTGAGCCCTAGGAATGTCTCCAGATCCCACAGAATCCATTCGCGGCTGTTAACTGACCAACAATACGGATGCCAGGGCCGGATTCTAACTGAGGACTTTTGATTTAGTAACTCAGCGCACTATTACCGAACTACGTAACTCCCTAGCTACGAAAGTACTTACGACTCATATTGATGACTCCAAACCAGATTATCGTTATCAACATAAAATATTTGAGACCACCCTTTCAAATCCGTCAGATCCCACCTCCTGAAAAGCCTTTACGTCCATTCTTAATAACATTCAAACCGAAAATTGACAATCTGATTGATTGATGGTATAAGGTTAATAATATAGAACAGATTCTGACGGGCCAGATATTTTAAAACCCAAGCTTTAATTTGGTAGAGTGGCAGCCATTAGTATTATCCATTAGGCCATGGCAGGAGATAAATTTAAGGACGTTTCAGATGTGTTGGTATGCGAGTTTTAAAAAATCTCAGAAACTAGGAGAGAAAATGTATGAAAAAAATCTCTCGACTCTTAGTTTAAAAGGATAAATACATAATTTCCAACACTCCTTTTTTTATATCATTATAAAAAATATGATGGGATGAATAAAAAACATTCTTTGAATATTATATTCTGAAATTATTCAATATTATATATTGAAAAAATATTCTCATAAATTATAGTAAAGAAAGAAAGTTACTTTAAGCAATAATGAAATGGTAAAAACACGTATATTGATTTAAATCTCTTAATTTAAAATAAGTTTTATAAATAAAATTTGTATCGCACTACCACAATGTATGAAGGTTAATATGAAATAACTGTTTTTATTGTTTTATTGTCATTCAAAGTTTATTGTTCTAAATAAACAACACCAGGGAGGAACATTTAAGAAAGAAAAAAAATTCCAACATTTTGAAAAAAAAATGTTCACATAGAATTTATGATATAGAATGTCAACAACAAGTTAAACAATAATTAGATGGTAAGAATTATTAAATTTCCTAAAACCCTCAGTCCCTCAGCCCTTTTTGTAGAATAATTTATTAATATTTACAACTGTAATTATATTACATCAAGTAAATCTGCTGTATGAACAAAGGAATGAAAAAAAAAAAACACTTGTGGAGAAACTACCCATTGATAGCACCCTAATAAAGTTCTATAGTAGAAGGTCTCGAGGCCATCTTCTTTTCAGAGGCCTCAGGAATATTATGGGAAGCAAGTTGAGAGACTAGCGGATTCAAGTGTGTATGGAGCTTTTCGTGGAAGGATAGGTATCTAGTTTGAGTCAAATCAGCAAAATATGGGATATCAAGGTCATGATGGATGAGTATGTTTGTGACATAATAAGGAGCATTGAGGATTTTACGAAGGATTTTGGATTGTAAGCATTGGGTACGAGATGAATTGGATAGTTTAGTAGGGCCCCAAAGCTCAACTCCGTATGTCCAAATAGGACTGATAACTGTCATGTAAATGAGTCTTTTGTAATTAATAGGGAGCTTTGAACGTTTGTCCAGTAAATGTTGAAGTAGGCGAAAACGTCGAGCAGTTTCTTGTCTTTTCAGTCTTGTATGAGGATTATAAGTGAGAAGTTTGTCCAGATGGAATCCTAGGTCCCTTAGCATAAAACTGTGAAATATATAATATAATATAATGAAATTCGTGTTATGCAGCTGCAACAAATAGAGTAGTTAGTTCAGGCATATTTTATGTAGAATCTAGAAAAACAATCCATCTTCACAGAGAGAAAGGGTATGCCCCTTCAATAGACTCAAATACAGTGGCGCATTACCGCACTACATAGCGGGTTTGCAGGTCACAGCAAATGAAGAGGCAAAATTATATTAAAATTTATTGAACATTAAAATAAGTTGAAATATATTTTTAAAAATCTTTACTACTATAAACCATTAAGATTATTGGGTAGTAATTAGTATTTACCGTTTTCGAAGCTAACTATTGTGTAAAGAGGAAATTTGGCCGAAATCTAAACCAAACAGCTTTATCCACCAATTAAAATGACTGTAGAGGGTAAGAATGCATAATTAGTTTGAGGATATATATATATATTTTATACTTATACATTTATATTTATTTTCCGCTACCTGTAGAATACTGCATCGTACCTGAGGTCATCTTAGAGAGGTGAGAATGAAATGTATCTTCTCCGTGAGTGCAGGCCTGTTTTCTCCTAAATTGAGTTAAGAGTGTTTTCCAAACTTTTTATCTTATTTCCGTGCCCTAACGTAGTTTTCGTGACTTTAAAGATTGCGGGAAATTCATTTGAAATTTTTGAAACCAGACCTAAGTCCATTTGTTAGTATTGTTAATATATATAATTTTGGAAGAAAAGGAAAATAAAAACACATTCACATATGTATATATATATATATATATATATATATATATATATATATATATATATATATATATATATATCTAGAGCACCGCACTAGAGAGGCGGGTGACCCAGGTTCGAATCCCGGCTAAGACATAATCTTTCCTCTTCAAAATTAAAAAAAAAAATATATTCAGATAATTAAAAAGAACGATAAATAAAATATATAATGATATACGTATATATATATATATATATATATATATATATATATATATATATATATATATATATATATCTCAAACAACTAGAAAATAAGTAAGCTATTACCGATTTCCGTTTTCAATAGCAGTTATAAGAGTTTTAAATTAGCGTTAAAATGTTTCTCTGGGTTTGAGCTTCAGTACATACGAAGCGATCGGCAGATGTTTCTTTCAGCCCTCTTTTTGTTTATTCCGATAATTATTCGTTCTGTCTCATCGAACCATGTTTTGTTTTTTTTCGTTCCATCAGGATTACTTTCCCCAAACGAATTAATTAATGGTTTCGAATCGAAGGTGCTTAATTACAAATTAAGGGTATTGTCATTTTATCGTATGAGTTTTAATGATCTTGTTTGAACAGGAAAAAAAATGCGTGATGGGCAAACACAATCATGTTATTGAGTTTATATCATTATAAATTATTTTTCACAAGTGTAAATTTTAATCCATATCCCCACCCACTTATTAAGCTATTAGCGCAGAAATTATCCTAAATTAAGTTAAAAGGATTATCATATTATTGTTTAATATTTTAAAATGTATTTAACAATAGCAATTATTATTATGATACGTCAGAATATAAGTATATTTTCTCTATGCAGCCTCATTAACTCTTTTCTTCTTCTTGAATAATAATAAAAATTAAGTATGAAAAACAATAATATAAATACAATATAAACTATAAACCTTATTATGAACCATAGAAATGGTCAGGGGGTGCAGTCAATAATAACACTAAAATAAGGTTAACTCATTTTTTAATATCGCCGATGTTTCGGCTTACGTTGTAGGCCATCTTCAGGGCTAAGAAAGAAAAAACAGTCTCCATTTTTACATTTGTGCATTATTTTTCATACTGTATCCTACATTTTACCTTATTAATTTTCTTACTATTCTTACGATTTGTATCTCTTTACATTACTTTCTGTACATATCCTTAATCACTCTGTTTCATGGACCACGGTTCTGCAAGGAGGTGACTTGTCCTAAGTCACGCTCAATCACCAGGATTTTCCCCCTTATTTTGGGTACCCTATTTTTGTAATATTTTATAGAGGCTGTGTGAGCCCCAGGAGG
The DNA here is from genome assembly GCA_037127475.1 of Arma custos. Classification (NCBI taxonomy): domain Eukaryota; kingdom Metazoa; phylum Arthropoda; class Insecta; order Hemiptera; family Pentatomidae; genus Arma; species Arma custos. Next base: position 57,298,018 of record CM073765.1, read on the forward strand.
GTCCTAGATCCTATATGATCCATCTCTCGCCGCAAACAGACTAAATAAAAGTAATTGCCTGCAGCGGGATTTGAACCAGGATTTCCGGCATTGCTACTCATTGCTCTACCACTCCGAGCCTATATTGGCATTATATAAAATAAATTCAAGATTTATAAAAATGTTTAAATGGTTAATGAAAGATTTCCGACACCGTCGTTACTACAAGAGTGCTTTGTTTACCAATGCTCAAATTTTTACTGTTTCTTTAACATAGAATTTTCAAATTTTTTTTAGTTAAGACATTGCTCTTTTGAAGGAGAAATATATCTGGTTAAGCAGGGAGTTCTTAAATAATATACATTAATAACAATAGGAAGGCTTAGCTAACAAAGAAGGCTCGACCTCGATACCACCGATCTTTGCTTACAAACTTCCGACATTGGATCACTTCCCGAATCCGCTAAATCACTCTTAACATAACCTTCTACCTACGCCTAGGTGTACCCCTCAGGCGTTTACTACATGGCACAGGGCTTATTAACAATAAGTAAATATTATTTTACCGTATACAAATATAAACACATATTCTCTAATGAATAACGAACATCAATCTGTTCACTTCGCGTCTTATCACCTTAGATCTCATATCTCCTTTCATTGCGAGTTATTACTCAACTAATAACTTGGATCGATACCAATAAACTCTTCGGTATTTCTTTCCTCGGGTAATACCCTTCGGAAAGGTTAGATAAACCCGGTGTAGAGTAATTTGCTCGAAATATGGTAGCGGGTTTTATATGAGAGAGTATAAACTGGACCACCTCGCCCAACAGACAGCTTTCCCGAGAACGATAAAAACTGTTGGGTCGGATAAGAAGGTAACACCTCAGAGCTGATGGCTTTGTGTTTTTTCCTCTGTTGCTTCAGACCTCCCTGGTCTTAAAGCTTTCTTACCTTCAAATACGAGCGTTATGTTTTCTTAATAAAACTAAAAAACAAGTCTCCTTACCATACATACCATTAAAAAAAGTGTTTTTAAAATAAAATTTATTACTGCCAAGAGATGAAAAATATCATAACATAATTTCATCACAAAAATAACTATTTATTCCAACGAAAAGCCCTTAAGTCACCAAAGTAAAAGAGTTATTGAAAATACCTCCCCAATATTTCGCCTATTCAGGCATCCTCAGGGTAGAAAGAAAATAACAGCAAAACAAGAGATCAATAATTTAGCCTAAATAGGATTTGAGCCTTGGAGGTGGTGGGATGTTTCTTGGGTGCATTATTCATGTTATGTTTGGTTGTTATTCTCTTTCTACCATGAGGATGCCTGAATAGGCGAAATATTGTACATATATTTTCAAATTCTGTTTTAATTTAAAGACTTAAAGGCTTTTCGTTGGAATTTGTCCACGGTCTTAACATTTATGTAAGGTCTCTTTTTTTTTTTTTTTTTTTAATTTTCTCGAATGTTCATACAAGACTGAAAAGACAAGAAACCACTCGACGTTTCAGGCTACTTCAACACTTACTAGACAAACGCACTAAGCTCCCAATTAATTACAAAAGACTCATATGCAAAACTATCATACGACCTATTTGGACTTACGGAGTAGAGCCACGAAGCCACTGAATTCCTCTCGTATCCAATCCTTACAATCCAAAATCCTCCCTAAAATCCTCAATGCTTCTTATTTTGTTAAGAATAAACTCATCCATAATGAGCTTAATGCCTCCTTTGTTGCTGATTTGGCCCCGCTATCTATCCTTTCGTAACAAACTTCATTTGTACTCAAACCCTCTGGTCTCTAACCTAGCCTCTTCTTCAATGTATTAATACACATTCTTTATCGAATTGTAAGTACCACTTATGTATTTTCATCTTAAACATGTTATTTTATGTTTATATTAGTGTGGTGTTTAATTATAGTCTCGAAACGTCACCAAAACAATTTTAAAGTATGCCTGAAACTCGAGAACCACAATTGCATATTTGTTTAAAATCGGTACCGATCGGTGCAAACGATGAAATTACTTTTGTTCAATACAGGGAGGTGACATCCAAGATCATGCTCAATCTTCAGGGGTTTCCCCAATTAAGGGCACCTACTGATAGAGGAACCCAGGAGGGTCTGCAGATTCCATGGAGTCAATGTACGGTTATTAACAGTTATATAATAGCCACAGCAACCTGAGTTAGGAACAACGCTGACGTTCCTACCACTGATAATTTTGTTTTCTCTAAAATTATGTTTTTTTATCATTCCTATGATTTGGTTCTATATTATAGAGTTTTATTAAATAAATCAATTGAAATATTTATAAAAGAAATTTCATGTCAATCATAAGTTGATCTTCTTCTTATAGTGGCACGACAGACGCCTAAAGCGGTCCTTGGCCAGCTCAACAATTTTGCCCCAGGATTGTCTGCAGCTTGGGTTATTTATTCCTCCTTGTCTAACGTCTGCAAGTACATTGTGCCTCCACCGAGATCTAGGTCTTCCCCTAGGTCTGGTCCCGATTGGAGTATTTTTGTACACCTTCGTGGGACACCTCCCATCCTCCATCCTAACAACGTGTCCGAGCCATTTTCCTTAAGCAACACCATAATTTGGTCAAGCAATATAAATACCTTGGAAAAATCGAAATAAAAGAAAAATAAGTGCGTTCGGTTAAACGGATGAGCACGGTAAGAAGTAATTTTAAAATAAGAAGCTTTAAGTAGGGCGAGGAGGTAGCTCATAGTGTAGTTGTTATGATGGACGTTCCGGATTTGAATATGACTCTGACAGGGAAATTACTTAAGGTATAGTTGGATATTGGGATCTACAGACCTTTCTAGTGATCACTCGGCCTCCATAAACCGGGGGAAAACCTGGTGGTTGAGCTCGACATCTTTACAAATCACCTCCCTGCAACACCGCTGTCGTAGAAACAGCACATTCCATAGCATGCCCTGAATTCTAGACCCTTCATGGGATGTTGTCGAATATGTTTAAAATTGAAAAAGGATGATATTTTTTTTTAAATCTCACACTTTTTACTTACCTTCTATTGTATCTAAAAAAAAAATTAAACGCCTGTTGTTACGCTATATCTGTAGTTGACAATTTTCTGAAACCCTGAAGAGACCCTTTTATAAACTGATGGCCTGCCAGTTTTCAGGATTACAGTTTTGTTTACCGCTGATTGTGTTGATCAGGGAAAATAAAATTTTACTTTTTATAAAATTGTTCAGCGTTGATTAACTGTCTTGAAGTTTTTGTTTTTTTTTACAATATTATATACATATTTTTTTTTAAATATTTATTGAAATTACAACAGAATACATCAAGTAAATGTAATAAAAGATAAATCTTGTCCAGAGACTAGATAAACCCAGTGGTAGTTCTCAAATAATATTATATAAAGTTATAATTATATTAGAATAAATATCATTCTATGAATATAAATATTAATAGTAAAGTGAATAAAAAGAAATAATTTAAAAATGTTCTAATAACAATTAAAAAATACTGTAAAATGTAATTTTTATTTCCCAGTCAAAGAAAAAAGCCTCATAATGAAAGGTCAACCTTCAAAAATGTCTATTTTATTTTTTAAATTTTTAAATCAATATAACTCTCTTATGATAATAATGAATATTATTATCTAATGCAATTGGGAAAAACCACTACAAAGAGTTGTATGTTGAACGTCTTGGTGGTGGGGTGCTGTCTCATGTTTGGAGCCTGTTTGGGCTGATGATCGTTGGGATGTATTGCACCTTTTTCTTTCAGATGTGATTCACATAACCCTTTTTTGTTTTTGTGTCTTGATAATGTCTGAATAGGCGAAACGTCGACTGGTAAGTGGGTGTGTGTATTACTGGATTTGAAACATAAGGCTTTGCATTGTGGTTTTTCCCAATTGCATTATAATAAATAATATTGTTTCTTTTTGAGTTTTTGACTCTATTTTATTGAATATTATTATCATTTAATTCATTGGTGTTATAGATTAAAATTTAAAAAATCTTTTAATGAATCCCTTTTACCAAGTTTTGGGAAGAAATCAGTTTACCTCAAGAAATACACCGCCTAATATTAAAGTAATCCTAATTTTATTTTTTTTATTCTTAAAGTTTAAATTAAAAAAAAGTAAATAAAGTTAAGAAGTTAAATTTCTGCTCGGAATTTCTTTTTAAAGCCCGTATCAATCTAAAATTAATGCGAGAATAAGTTTGAAAACAGCTACTTAAATTAAATAAAGGCGATTGAAGTAGAAGAACTGGAAAAAAAAATAAAAATAAAAAATTCTTGAAAACTTAATTACTTAACTTCGTTTCGACTAATTAATGAAGTTCCAGTTACTTCTTTTCCGAAGTGTATTGTGAATCCTTTGTGATAAAATATTTTAAAACTTCTGTTTTGTTGTTCATTTTTTATTTTCTATTATTTTTTTAATTCTCTGAACTGGATAACAAGGAGGAAGTTTTTTAATACAGTAGAACCCCGTTTATACGAGGAAATTGTTACATATCCGGTTAATCCAAAGTGTATAAAAAAAATTATTATTTAAAATCGCTAAACCTATCATCAAAAAATCATCAACGTTATATTAATACATGACCACATTATATGCTTTATAAAATGTGGGTATGTATTGAAGATAAATAACACACTCACAAACACATTCACTCATGGATTCAATACAGAAAATTTAGATATAATTTAGGCCGTATGTGCTTTCAAAAACTGAAATGATGTTTGGTATCACCAAGTGCCTTCGATAAATTTGAGGCTAGTCGTATTTTGTGATAAGGTAATAATTACATTCTTCGAAAATATGTTGAACTATAAAAATTACATTTACCGGTCAATGGCATTAATCAAATTGTTTTGTAACGAGGAAGTTTTAGCAATACTTCCGTGTTGTCAGCAATGTAAGCTTCCTTGTCTTCCACTCTTCTTTTGCATATACAGTACCTGGCCATATTAATGTGACCACTGGATAGGTTCGTTCTTGTTACATGTTTGCATTATATTTTTGTATGCGTAATGATGTAAATCGAGTTTAAATATTAGTTTTATGAGTAAGTTAGTTATCTGATAATAATATGAAATTGAAAAAAATAGTTTCGAAAATAAATCTTTATTTTTTTTTATAATTTGTGGTGTCACCCTATTTACACCCTATTTTACATATTGATGAAAAAAATATCAAAATAGTTAAAATATATGATACAAATAATAAATCAATAATTAAACTTACCCAATCCGACTTGTATTTAATGAAAAAGAAACAATAAACCAAAAAACATTTCAAACACAAATTATGCACGCCGTCACTCTTAAAACAAAATGGCTGTACTAAGACCAATGCAGCCATTACTAAAAAAGAAAATACTTTAAAAACATTTTTTTTTAATTTTTTTTTTATTTGGCTTTAAGACCTTATTTTCAAAATCTTATTTTGCCAGTAAGTGTGTACTTTGTTAACTGTTAATTTAGATGCCAACAGCACGCGGTTTTTCCCGGATGGTTACCGACTGTTTTTCCCAGGCGGTCACCCATCCAAGTGCTAACCATGCCCGACGTTCTTAACTTCGGTGATCTGACGGGAACCAGTGTGTTCAACGTGGTATGGCCGTTGCTTTAAAAACTTATAACAGTGTTGCCATTACTTAAAACAGCAATTTATTAAAACAAGCGAAAGTATATAAAAAAAACACTAAAAAACTCAAAAAGAAACACTATTATTTATTATAATGCAATTGGGAAAAACCACAATGCAAAGCCTTATGTTTCAAAAATACAAGTTCCAGTTATATGTTGAACGTCTTGGTGGTGGGGTGCTGTCTCATGTTTGGAGCCTGTTTGGGCGGTTGATCGTTGAGATGTATTGCACCTTTTTCTTCGAGATGTGATTCACATAACCCCCTTTTTGTTTTCGGTGTCTTGATAATGCCTGAATAGGCGAAACGTCGACTGGTAAGTGGGTGTATTTTTGAAACATAAGGCTTTGCATTGTGGTTTTTCCCAATTGCATTATAATATAAAAAAAAAATTAGGAAAAAACAAAAAGAAAATAATCTTTCTTGGTGGTCACATTAATATGGTCAGGGTATTAATGTGACTGTATATACACTAGCACTAAGATTAGGAGAGAAGGTAGATTTTAGAAGATAAGAGGTAAGACAGTAGGTAGTAGAGATGCAGTAGATAGTTTACAGTATGTAAGAGAGTAGTCTCTAATGTAGGTGTAGCTCATCGCCAATCAGTTATAATGGTAGTAAATAGTCCATAAGCCACCTAGTTAGTACATCAGAATGTCTCCTATATGTATCTTGTATATTTTATTATATATGTTCAATAACACAACAAACATGTATATTTTTTACCAGTCGTAAGCTGATACAATATTTACACGACAGAGATGACAGTTTTTTAATAATATATGTATGAGTGAGCCATGTGTGGCCTATTCTCAAGCGAGCCAGAGCTACCTCTACGGCTACTCAATTATTGCATAGACCATACTTGTACTGTTTTTTTTTAATACCTTTTAGTTTACTAAGATACTCTCCACGTGGCTTGCCATATTCCTGAATTTTACAATTTAAGAGGTCTAATAAGTTCTGATGGAGTAAGAACCGTGGTGCATCGGCCAGGTAGCGTAAGTGCCTCTCGGGCTGCCTGATCTTCGAGCTCCTTACCCATAATATGTGACCACGGATCAATATTAATTATATCATCTTCCGTATGAAAGGAAGAAATAGTTGGGGGTACAGTAAATAATCTTGTGAGATAATAAGCTTACGATAAGCAGAAATGCAGGGCTGAAGACATCGCGTGAGGATCAGCATTATAAACAGAAGCTAAATTATGTAGTTCAAATTTGTAAGTTGAGTCGCAAATTATAAAGGCCGAAGCCGTTTTCGGATTTGGATGCATCTTTGTACTAAAATATGATCCTGGATATATAGGTACATGCGAGACAACAGTTTTTTTTAATAATTTGAAGGAGTGGTATGGTATTGTTATTTTTATTATCCGTTTTTCACTCATTTGCGGGTTCAAAACAGAGAAGGGAGACAATTGCAGCCACCAACAGTTGATATTAAACGTTCAGTAAGTTTCTATCTAACTTAGCCGTGACCAAGAGACTGCTTGTTGAGCCTCCCTTAAGATATCAAGCAGAAGTTCCAGACCCTCAGTGCCCTCTACTATGGATTTAGGGATCAGTTCATTCGTGGGTTTTGTAATTGGTGTTATCATCACAGTTTCTTTACGGTAGTTTTTTTCATTTAGCTCCTAATATTTTATAAGTTTTTCTCCAACAGTTTATTTGATATCATTATCATTTAGGATGGCTAAAGATATTGGCTCTCCGATCTCTCAACTTTTTAAGGAGGATATACAGCACATTACGGTCTGTGATAATTATTATTGGCTCGGTAGAATCAATAATAATCTATATCTTAATCTATATATTTTTAATAGTTTAAGATATAGTCAATTTTTAAAATGGTTAGCAAAGATTGTGCCAGCAGCTGCGGTTATACAATCATTTTTATTAGGAAATTATTAGTTTTTGATTAATTGAGCTAGACTTTAATTTTTTATTTTTAAGTGAAATTTAAATGTTAATGTTAAGTTTTGGTAATTTAGAGATTATAAGAAATTCTTTTTTTGAGACTAGGATTAGATACCCTATTATTTTGAATGTAAATATTTTTCTTATTATTAATAGTTATGATCTTTAAATTGAAAGAATTTGACGGTAATTTTAATCATTTTAAAGGAACCTGTTCTGTAATTGATAATCCACGATAAATTTTTATAAAAAGTCCTATATAAATATTATTTTTATGGCTTTGATAACTAGAATTATTTTTTTAGGTTGTGATTTATTATCTTTATTTTTTTATATTAAGGTTATATTGTTAGTATTTTGATTTATTTGGGTTCATGGTGTTTTACCTCGGTTTCGTTATGATAAACTCATATATTTAACTTGAAAATTATTTTTACCTTTCTCCTTAAATATATTTATTTTTTACCTTGGATTATTATCTTTTTCACTATTAAACTAATATTTTATTCATTAATTTAAGTATCATAAGTTTATTCTTTTTACTCGAAACCCCTTCTACGGGTTCACCCAGCTTCTATATGGTTAAAAAAAAACCTGACGGTTTAGCGTGATGTAGAGGAAGAACTTAAAAAGAGTACCTACTAGTCCCTACCATGGACTGATGCACTAGTCTCTTCTTCGATTACTGTGGTATATATTTTTACAATACAGAAATTTGGTATTTTCATCTGCACTTAGCAATGATTAATTCCAGTCTTTAGCTGTAATTTATCGAATGCTCTGTTTTACTATTAATAAGTCATAATGCTTACATGCCAAACAGTTGTTTATTGTTTCATGTCCTCAGCCCGTTAGTTGATTGATATGGGATTTGATGGTTTTTCGAATGCTAAATCCTAATTAGAAGTGAACATGGCATCAGTGTTATCTGTTAATGGATTTAGGGTCGATGCCCGCTCCCAACGAGTTCAGTCGAATTCAGGACTCTGTGCAGTAAAAATATTCTACATACTTTAATTATTATTAGTTTTTTTTCGTATTGGTCACTTCGAATCACGTACAACTTTATTTATCTTCTACCACCTACATATTTTCTCATTATCCAATCCCATGTCACTGACAGGTCATTCAAAGTAAGCCACAATGATGTATTCCATCATCCCTCTTTTCTCAATCTGCTGGTGTTCCTCAAGGCAAAATCCTCGGCACAATTCTCTACATAGTGTGTACAGCTGACATCCCAAACCACCGATTATACTATCCTGACCGCATACGCTGATGATACATGTGTATTATTAGTCAACAATAATCCAGTTATTGCATCATATTAGACATTCCAGTTATCATCTATAGAGACCTCAATGCCACATTCATGATGATTTAGTTCGAACCAGTACTAGTCTTTTCATGAAAAACTTAATTCGCACTCAAACCCACTAGTTTCAAACCTAGCTACTTCTTTAATTCCTGATAATCCTCCAAAGTGCCTGAAAAGAAATTGGCCTGGTGACCTAAGAAGCATTTGTTATTATAGTATTACCAGTGAATAGTTTTACTACATGTCTATATCCATCCATTTATTTTTCATTCCTGCCACTTACTTGTTGTATTGTTATAACACAGATGTAAATTTCCATGAATAAATTACTAATAAAACAATATATCTTCTGCTGGAGATTTCTCTGCCTCTATTATTCCTTCGAGCGTTCACTGGCACATTTCTTTTTATTGTATTCCATCTACCCAATCCTCCAAACCCTGCCACCATATTTTTCATTCTGCTTCTAAATTCACTTCCTTCTAGCATCTATTCAAATAGTCAACTTTTCCAAATCCTTCTATAATTCCTTAGTCATGATCTCGCCTTTTGTTGTTGTGGTCTCATTTTTTCCGAAAGATATTCAAATATATTCTTGGTCAATCTGTGCATGCCCGTTTTATGCAGATGTAAGATTTCCCTTTTACTTGACAGTTTCCAGAATTTTTTTTTTTTTTTATAATCATAATTGTGTTTAACTGCGTAGTTAGAGTGGGGTCTCTAAGTGTGTAGGGCGCTGTGTGGATGAATTATTTAAGAAGCCTCTTTAATGCCGGCGCTTCTAATTAAGGGAAAAACTGGTGGTGGAGCATGATCTTGGTAAAATCACATCCGGCACAACCATTGGCTTAGAAACCATCTCTTCCGTGTAATGAACCCAGAACCCTTCGAGGGTTATATTGATACAGGTATTATACCCTGTACTATCGTAGTAGGTGATCTAGTCAGGATTACTCTATACAGCTAGATTTTTCCTATCACATCGAACGATCAAGTACCCATTGAGCGAAATTGCCCAGTTGAGACTGAGTACACCCCAGGAATACCTTGACCTGGGTTAAACGATGAACGATAAAATAGATAATAAATTTACTCTAACAGCCGGACTCAAACCATTCTCCAGAACTAAAGGGTCTTAAGTCTCAGCCACTTAATTACTCTTCTTCAATATAAAAAAAATAAAAAATAACCTGTACCACTATAACCCCTGAACGGGTCTGGGATCCTGTACATGGTAGAGACTGTACTGTTTCATGGAAAACGGTTCTGCAAGGAGGTGACTTGTCCTAGGTCACGCTCGACCGCCAGATTTTCCCCCTTATTTTGGGTACCCTATTTTTATAATATTTTATAGAGGCTGGGTGGGCCCCAGGAGGATCCTAGATCCCACATGATCCATCTCCCGCTGCAAACAGACTTCAATATATAGTTGATAAAATATAATTATTATTTTATGATAGATCAAAGTAACATTAAAAGTATAATGGCTGATGTAAAATTAATTATTAGTTAAAGGTTTCTTGATTTAAATTTTTTTTTTCAAAATATTAATTAAAGCCAAATTACCAATTTTTTTACAAGTCAACTTTTTTTCTCTTATCAATCACTTCCCTACAGAACCGTTGTCAAAGAAATATTTCGGCCTCTACCTTGTACTGATTTCAAGACCCTTCATAAGCTACAGTGGTACAGTTTATTTAGATATGCATTGATTTTGTATGTCATCCTAATGTACCCGTCTTTATTCTACTTTCATAGTAATAATAATAAGGCTTAGCGAACCCGAAGGTTCAATGCCGATATCACCAATCTCTGCTTACATATATACATACTTCTATACATACTTTACATACTTCTATCCCCTACCCAAACCAAAATCCGCGATCACTCTTAATTCTCCTGCCTTAACGCATCTGTCCCCTTTGATGCTTCCCAGTCGGCATAGTCCTTATTAACATTTTTCAAATTAAAAAAAACACGAGTTTTCAACTATTGGTGTATTCTCTTCTAATTATGTTAATTTAATTCCTAATCTATTTAGTTATAATGTTGGTATTCACTACTTAAGATTCACTACTCAAGAATAAATTAATACAATCCTAAATCTCTAAAACTAATTTCTCTAGGACCTAGAGACATGTTGAATCCTCCAGTTATGTTTCAGTCTTTTTTATCCTTAATCCTGTTACTTCTTATAACTTTGAATGCTGATTTCTTTTTCTATTTTTAAAATCGTGTATCGCTTTTGAGAAAAATTTTCTGAATGCCTATAAGTTCATTTGGCTCTAAAAAAATTTTTAAGTAAGAAAAAAAAGAGATATGACGTAAATTATGGATTTTCCACTTTGCTATTCACCCTGCAACTCCAAATGCCATTCTGAATATTAACTGAAAAATGATGGAATGTTCTAATTCAGATTCTGCTCAAGCAATGCCCTATATTTGACCGGAGATCTTTTCCATATTTCATCATTCATTGGGATCAGATCTTATTAATATTATTTTTTTTAATTAATTCTTTGACCGGGTGGGTGGACAATGTGGAACTATTGGATGAAAACGTGGAAACTATAAAACTAAATACAGAAACGCTGATGAATCCATTTAAGGAAATAGGAATGGAAGTATAATATCATTTACAGAAAAGGGCAAGATTGTTTTAGGAGGGAATTTTAAGTACATAGGGTCTATGGTAACTAGAAAAATGAAATTCAAGATGAAATAAAGAAGCTATTAAAGCCGGGAGATGCTTCTTATTATTCAGTCTACAGATTATTATCGCGTCTTTTGTCCCGAAATCTTTTTTTTTAGATTAATTTATTGATATTTACAACTGTAATAATATTACAAGTAAATTTACTAATATGAACAAATGACATAAAAAAAAAAACTACCTATCGTTAACACTCCAATAAAGTTCTATAGTAGAAAGTCTCGAGGCCATCTTCTTTTCAGACGCCTCGAAAGGTTATCAGGAATATTATGGGAAGCAAGTTGAGAGACTAGTGGATTCAAGTGTGTATAGAGCTTGTCATGGAAGGATAGATATCTAGTTTGGGCCAAATCAGCAACATATGGGATATTAAGATCATGATGGACGTGGTTGTTTGTGACATAATAAGGAGCATTGAGGATTTTACTAAGGATTTTGGATTGTAAGGATCGGATACGAGATGAATTGGATGATTTAGTAGAGCCCCAAAGTTCAACTCCGTATGTCCAAATAGATCTGATGAATGTCATGTAAATGAGGTTTGTAATTATTAAATCTAAAAACTAGAATTAAAAAAATTGTCATCCTTCCAGATCGTCTTTACGGATATGAAACCTGGCCACTAACTCTGAAAGATAAACGACGCCTTAAGATATTCGAAACAAAGGTGTTTCGTAGAATATTCGAACCGAAAAAGGTTGAGACCACAAGAGAATTTAGGAGATTACACAACACAGTGCTGCGGAGCATGCACCCGGTTAATATTATTCAAGTGGTAGCGTAACAAAGGGTCAGATAACGAAAGAATCCCTAAAATTAAGCCTTCGGGTTCGCTAAACGTTATTATTATTATTTATTTTATTTTCGTTGGAAGAAATAGTTTCAAACGGAATATAAAAGAAACGATAATTATTGAGAAGTATAAAAATCACCCTAGAAACCAATAGAGAAGCATACAAATCGCGCTATAAACCAAAAATCGTATTTTCAAGGTCTAAGTTCGTGTTATGAAAATTAATTAATTTAATTTAATTATTTCTTATGATATAGGTTTTTACTGGACTAGTAATTGATGATATTTAACTAAGAAGTAAAAAAAACATTCTCCAGTCATAATTATTTATTTTCTGGCTTTCTACAAAGACGTTTCGACCCCTTGGGTCATTCTCAATTCTTTAATTGTCTATCTTGATTTATACCATTTTTCTGCAATTCATCATATGAATTTACTAATATAAATTCAACATAAATTATTAACAATCAAATTAAAAACATTAAAAATTGTCCTAAAAAACCGAAATTTAAGTATAGATACCTCATATGGACGTCAATAATATAAATTTCTTTTGGAGATATATTCTTCTCCATGGTCATTTTTCACTCTGCCTTATACTTTGGACTTCCCCTATTCATAAAAACACCTAGATATTGCCTAGAAGAAATTAAAATTGTAAATCTATAGGAGTTTCATTAAAATGTTTTAATTTTTTTTTTTGTTTATTTAAATTATGCTATATATTATTTATTTTTAATATTTTATGTTTGAAATTTGTTTTTTTGGGAGTATTAGAAATAATATGAAATAATTTGTTTATTGGTCAGTAAATTGCATTCGTCTATTTTATTAAAATTAAAGAAGAAATAAACAAAGAATAGCCTACACTATAGATAACCATAACATAACCTGTCACACATAACTTCACATATTATTTCTATCATATTCATATTATTTCTAATACTCTCAAAAAACAAAATTTCAAACATAAAATATTAAAAATAAATAATATATAGCATAATAAAATTTAAAAAAAAAATTAAAACATTTTAATGAAACTCCTATAGATTTACAATTTTAATTTCTTCTAGACAATATCAAGGTGTTTTTATGAATAGGGGAAGTCCAAAGTATAAGGCAGAGTGAAAAATGACCTTGGAGAAGAATATATCTCAAAAAAAATTTTTATATTATTAAGGGTTTTTTTAATTCTTAGTTAATTATTTCTTTAAATAATAATAACAGAAACTAATAAATCCATAATGATTGAACAATCAATCAATACTGCTGATACTAAAAACCATTACTCCTTTTTTTGATTGATCATAACTCCTACGATATTTACATTTCATGGGAGAATTGGAAAGTATTTGACAGATTAATGATTTACTATTCATTCTCATCAATTTTTAAGTACCAACTTATAGATTTACATCTCATGTGTCAATTTTTATTTACAGTAATATGTTACTTATATATAGAGTAATTGTTACTTGAGGCGTTGAGATGCAAAAGGGGATAAATCAAAATTTTAAAAAAATTCAGGAATCACAAACATATGCATAATTTAGGTTATTATGGATTGATTATTTATTTGAGACAATTATTTTTAGAAACAAAAGATTGACTTTGACATGTTTTGAATGGTGAGCCATATACCACCGCATAGAGGACGCTAAATTTGTGAAAAAGATAAAAAAAAAATTAAAAATTATAAAATATGGATTCGTTCCTTTTTGCATCTCCACGCCTCATTAAATGTATTTATTAAATACTCATTTTCTCACTATTAAGGTATGAGACCAACATCGTCTCGAAACGCTACCAGAAGAAGTTTAAAGAACCGACTGTAGCTTGAGAACATAAAGTTATTATTTTATATATATATATATATATATATATATATTTATATATATATATATATATATATATATGTATGTGTATATATATATATATGTATGTATATATATATATATATATATATATATATATATATATATATATATATATATATGCATCAATTTAGCGTTTAGTTTTATATATTATTCCTAATAACCCTCCGAGGCGCCTGAAAAGAAGATGGCCTCGAGACCTTCTACTATAAAACTTCATTAGAGTGCTATCAATGGATAGTTTCTCCACAAGTGATTTTTTTGTTCATGTCCTTTGTTCATACAGCCAATTTACTTGATGTAATGTTATTACAGTTGTAAATATCAATAAAAAAAAAAAAAAAAAAAAAAAAGTTTTATATATAAATATTACAAAAAAAAATGTAAACAATAGAAAAAAAACAACAACATGAAAGTGCAATTGTATGTAATGTACTATATATATTAACACTTTATTGAAATATTACAATCTGCCATTTGTGGGCAATAAGTAATAGTGCTGTGTAGCTTACAGTCATAATGTACTATAAATGTACGGAACATGCAGAACAATAAACGTCCTTCACGGTAGGGGTACTGCGTGAAAGGAAAAATAAAAAATATATATAATATTATAATGCAATTGGGAAAAAACCACAATGCAAAGCCTTATGTTTCAAATTTCTCCAGTAATACACCCACTTACCGGTCGACGTTTCGCATATTCATGCTTTATCAAGACACAAAACTAAAAAAAGGTTATGTGAATCACATCTCGAAGAAAAAGATGCAATATATCCCAACGTTCAACAGCCCAATCAGGCTCTAAACATGAGGCAGCACCCCACCACCAAGACGTTCAACATACAACACAAGAGTTGTAAGTATGTATTGAGCCTGAGTTTTTGGCTCTATTTTATTGATATATATATATATATATATATGTATATATATATATATATATATATATATATATATATATATATATATATATATAGAGAGAGAGAGAGAGAGAGAGAGAGAGAGAGAGAGAGAGAAACGTGACCGATTAGTGAATATGACAGGAATACTGTTGGTGTCCTCTTCTAGGACCACATTCCTCTGACCTCCTAGTGACGGGCTGTTGCTGCAGGACATCTCAAAGCATCAAAGGGTTTTAGGTCCTTTTAAGGGCAACTTCCCACAAACAATTACGGATCATTTGTGAGGATATGGGCCCAGTCAAAAAACCTTGTACTTCATTGACGTTCTACTGGGCCCTGTGGAATGGTTCCGCCTGGTAGCGATGACAATATCTCCGTCCTCTCTTAGGGATGTAATGCGCTGCGATTCACAGGCTGGCCACATTGGCTCGCCCAGTCTCTCGGAATCGGACTAAAACGGGAGACTACGCTCTGATAAACGCTAGCCACTTCTGCGATATCAACTTGCCTGTGACTTTGGTTGCTTATTCCCACAATGGTATTACGAGCTTTGGGGTTCAGTTTTTAATGAAAAGACAAGACATTTTTTTTGTAATACAACTAAAATATTTGCTTTGATAATTTTCAAAATCGATTCCATTTTTCTGCAGTAAAAATCAATAATTCCTCATAAATATTATTGCAGTTTAAAATAAAAATAGTATTAAGTACCGGTGAAAGTAAATACCATAAAATTATTAATACTCATTATTAATTAAATTAAATTAAAATTATTCATTTTTGCGTACTTTATTTAGTATGATATGAGCCGAAAACTTCAGGCGAATCAAAAAAATTGTTTTAAATCATTAATGCATTGACTCAAATTCAATTGGATTAATGCTTACAGGAATTATCACTGTATTACATTATCAATTGAAATTATTAATAATCATTTGATGTTATTGTTAGTATCGGGGTTAAAATTATCAATTTATTGAGGCCGACAGTACAGTTATATGTTTACAGCGAAATCCACTTTATTCTTAACGGCCTGGCATAAACTACCCATCCATTAATTTCTAAAACTAGATATACTTTAATTAGCTCATGAATATGGTTTGGAAGCCATCAACCATCCGCTTCCATGGTAACCACTTACGTTGCCTTCATCACACAAGAAACTTTTCATGTCGAGAATGAAAATGAGTTGGACTCAGAATATAAAGTAAGGGGAAACT
The DNA here is from genome assembly GCA_037127475.1 of Arma custos. Lineage (NCBI taxonomy): Eukaryota > Metazoa > Arthropoda > Insecta > Hemiptera > Pentatomidae > Arma > Arma custos. Next base: position 57,314,401 of record CM073765.1, read on the forward strand.
TTTTTGGAATTAAATTCAGAATATTGCTTACGGTATTCCAAACTTCTCTTCCACCGCTGGTGACATAATGTGTGTTCACGAGATTGAATTTAAAATATCATCATGTAGGCTTTATACTTTTGTTTTTTACATATTATGTACATATGTTTTTTTAAAAATTAAAATAAATAGAGATATCATAGAAAGATATCATACTTCCAATTCTTTTTTATGTATGTGAAACTTGGCCGCTAACGGTGCAGAATGAACAACGTCTTAAGATGTTCTAAAATCAGGTGTCACAAAGATTATGATGGACTTGTAAAGTGACTGGGCTTATTACCGAACGAATCCCTATGATTTTAATTAGAGCTGTGCCGACTGGAAGCCTCTGAGGGATAGGCCCAGGCGTAGGTGGGAAGATTGCGTTAAAAGTGATCTGACGGATTTGGGTTTCGGTAATGATCCGAAGAGGTTTGTAAGCAGAAATTAGTGGTCTCGGTATCGAGTCATCGGGTTCGCTAAGCCTTATTATTATTATTGTTTTAAATAAAATAAGTGACATGTAAAAAAAAACCTGTACTACCACCCGTGAAGAGTCTGGGATTTAGTGCATGGTTGAGACTGTACTGTTTCTTGAACAACGGTTGTGCAGGGAGGTTATTTGTCCTAGGCTACGTTCAACCGCGAGAATTTCTCCCTTTCTTGGATACCCACTTTCTTGAAGCTGTTTGAGTCCTAGGAGGATCCTAGATCCCATTGGATCCATCTTCGGCCACTACCTGATTAAACAAAAGTGTGGGAATCGGACCCAGGATCTTAAGCGTGGCAACTCAGGCAACTACCACCGAGCCACTCCACTTTGACATGTATAACTCCTATCCAAAAAATGAAAAAAAAATCTGTTCTCTTCATAACTAAAATGGGCAAAAATGAAGATGAATAATTTATTCTTGTATAATAATCGTAATTTATTTTTTACGTGTTATTTTTATTAAATTAGCCGATATACTCACTACAAGTTGATGCAAACAATATTTATAATAACAATAATTATAATAATAAATATTTATTGACAGAAATGCCAATCTTCTTTCGAAAACCTCCCCACGAGATTTATGTGAAAGCTTAGATGGAAAAACATCCCTTTTAAGGCACTCCTATCTTGTTTCATTGCACAATAAATTGAAAATACAAACCAAAAACAATCGGTTGTTATTCTTCGTTTTTAATAATGAATTTTCTTAAGTATTTCTTATTTATTTATTGGCGCGACAGACTCATAAATAAGTCCTTGTCCTGCTCAACAGCTCTACCCCAATCGCCCCGATATCCAGCTGGAGTGATGGAGACCTTCACACCTTTATAGCTGATCTCTCTTCGTCCATCCTATATACGTGGTCACTTGATGCTTTGAATCTTTAAGTATAATTAACACCTTCAAATCACAGTATCGGGATTCAGCTAACATTTTTTTGAAGTTTTGATTGGCGCTACATGATAATTCGTTAATCTTCTCTTTAATAAAGAAAAGCAAAAACATTCTGAATGATTGCTATTTACTTAAGTTATTTAATCCACTAATAAATTATATCTTCCTATTTCGACCATGTTGTCAAATTCTTCCCCTTTTGCATTTTCGGACAAGAATTTGACATGATCGAAACCAAAAAAAATATTTGGTAAATAGATTCAAATTATTGGAAATGTATGAAGTGTTTTATTGTAATTAGTTTTATTATTTCTAATTATGTTGTTATTATTTTAAATTAAATTGGCTTTTTACTCTGGATTCATAAAAGTTACCTTGGAAGTTAACGTTTTAATCTACCCCAGGAAGATCTGACCTCGATTTCTGATTGCGAGCGGTCAGTTACTAAACAATTCAGGCGTTTGTTAAGGTTTCAGCCTCTCCGGTTTCGACCAAGCAACAGAAAAATTAATTATCACGTCCGAACTCGTATCCGAGACGGAAATAATATCTTACTCTTTTAAATGACACTCCTTTGACCTAAAGAGTCAGGCGATTATAAAACTTAAATCCTAAATAATAATTAAATATTCAAGTAGCGTAGATGTAGCGAATCGTTCTCTGTATAACCGAAATCTACCCCCATTCTCCCTAATCAAATTTCGGTGAAAGTTTGTATAAATCGGAAAGTTTTCTCGAAAATTTTGGAAAATTAAATTTTGCCGACTCCCTTGTCCGAAATCTGATTATTCCTAAACAGTGGGAAAAGCTCCCTCGTTTGGAAAAACTTGCTCACTTAATAAAGATTTAGAGGGGCACTGCAATTTATTCTGTCTTAGGGTTGATTCAAAATTATAATTTTTAATTATTGTAAAGAGGACACTTATCTTCGAGAGTTCTGTGCGAACGATTTATTATAACAATTGTAACCAATTTATTTATTAATATTTTATTATTAATCGAATTAAAAATTTTTATTTAAAAATTAATTATGTTTGCCAGTAAACATAATCCAAGTAACCCTATCTTGAATTCTTTGAAAATAACGTAAACTATATCAAATGTTATAATTCATTATTTTTTTATTTATTATGGTAAGAGAATTAAAAAACATTTTCCAGTCAATGTTTATTCTCGACTTTCATTCTATTCGAGACGTTTCGACACTATGGTGTCATTTTCAATATTTTTCTTTAGTGCATCTTTTAAAAAATTCCTTTAAAATTTGTTTATATAGTCAAACATGTCTAAAAAAAATGTGTAAAAAAATATATTAAGGATAATTACATTACTATACATAATTTAACATAAAATGTCCAAAAATAACTCACTATAAGCATAGATACCTAGAAAGACATATGTTTAAAAAAATGCTTGGGGAATCATTTGTCCTCCATGGTCAATAAAATAATATTACATTAAAAAACCAAATCTTGATCTTTGAACTATTAGATCCTTTTTCAGTTCTATGGAACATTTAACTTTAATATAATATACCAAAATATGTTTAAACAACACATCAACAAAATAATATAAAATAAATCGCAATCGTAGGTGTGGGGTGACCTCTGGTCTAGTGGTTAGTATAAAAAATTACTAAGCCCAAGATCGCAGGTCCGTAGCCCGGCAAGAGGATTTTTTAATGGGAGTAAAAAATTCTTGGTTATCCCGTCCTTAAGAAGGGACATTAAACGGGGTCCCGAAGCCTGTAAAATGCCAGGTACTCGTTAAAAAACCCTATTCTACTTAATTCTGGATAGGCGAAATTTAGGATTCCCGCTGTAGCATAGTCCGATTAGCCATTGCAGCATAAAGTGAGTTAAATAAAACAATAAATAACAATCGTAAGAGTACTTTCAGAGATCAATAGTCCCTCTTGGGCTCATCTAGCCTCTACCTAGTTGATACTATTAATCGGGGGTTTGAGAGTGACTTTCCTGCACAACCGTCGCTTTTATAAAAGGATTACCTTATATTGAACCCCTCACATAATGCCTTCTTCCATTCTTCCGACAGAGACCACCCTCGTTTATATATTAATTTATTAAAAATATCGTAACTTAAGATTAAAAAAAACGTGATCTAAGTAATACTTCTAAAGATGTGCAGCGGCTTCCATCAGACTTCACACGTCTCGGTGTAAGTTTAGAAAATGGACTGGAGTAAACTTTTATTAAAAGTGGAAGGACTTAGTGGAGCTTAGCCTCTTCTCCGCGCGGAGAATAAACTTGAAGAAGTGATCAAGTTTAATGATGAAAAACTTTTCTCTTAGAGCTATTATAACTGCATTCACTATATCTCAAGTCCCGGAAGTCTCTTAAGCACACAGGGCATAAGAGATATCTTATTGAAAATAAGATAACTAAACTAAAATATAAAATAATAATAATAGTAATTGAAATAATAATAGACTTAGAAGATCCTTACGAATGTCCTTCCACCAAATATAATCCAAACATAAATTTGATAGATCACTCCCTGCACACATGCAATCTTCCCTTCTACGATTCGGTCCACTCTAGGAGAATTATCTATTAGCTCAGCGTTAATTAGTTTATTAATTATGTAGTAATTTGAATGATCGTTACTGAAACAATTATCACTATTTTTTTATAATTTGTTGTCAACTGTTTTGATTTTTAAATATTTTTCTCTTTAACATAATCATTAATATTTGGCTTAATATTTAGTTTCAATATTAAGTTTTTTTTTAATACATAAAACAAAATGGTAAAACCTATATCTCCTATACCCCCCTCGAAATAATCCTGCCACATTATCCTGGTTCTACTTCTTCCACCGTTATGGCGTCCCTCCCTTATCTTCCTTAATAGTCAGTCTTTCCTGAACCGTTCGGTGAACATGGCACAACCATCTTATTCTCCCATTTTGAAACATGAAGCTAAATCAAGGTCTATGCGGTATTTTAATACACAAACGTAGACAGGTCTCTAAGTTCTCTTTTGGTTTTGTTTTGTATATAATATAAAATAATATATTTTTACCTGTAGATGGTTTTAAAGCTCGTTTTCGTTCCCAAAATTATGAAGATAAAAATGAACCTCGCAACCTCGCTGGCCTATCGTTGAGAAAAAATCGATGTTCGCATTGCTCCGGAGCTAAACGCATATAACAGTTCTGAACCACTTACATGAGATTGAATACCAAAAGAAGCGGTTTCACTAAACACACTATGTTTAATGGTAATTGCTGCTCAAGAAAAACGAGATAAAGCTGTTTTTTAAACGAATGATTACTTTTATTATCATATTTTCTTCTTTAAAAACCGTCATCAATCCTCTCCAACCTATTTCTAATTAATAATTAGTTCTGCTGTCATGGATTCTTCCACCAACTAAGTAAGTAATTAAAGTAAACCGACAGCCTTGGTCCGTACACTATTTCGTGAAACTTCAAGTAGCAGGTTTACAATTCTTCAGTGTAAATTTCACGTTTAGTTTACAACCCTTCTACCTGAAGAATTATAAAATAGAACACGGCGCGCTCCGTTAAGTTATCAACACGATTTTCCTTCAGATTTGTCCCTCAAAGGTTCTTAGAAGTCCTTGCGGAGTTTATAAGGAACGTGACGTCGACTGCGACATCTGCCGGGTTGAATTTGTCCGCTTAATTTCCTCAGTTACTCCTTATTTCACGATTCGCCTGGAGTTGCGGCGAATGAGACATTTCCAGGAGAGAGGAAGAGAGAGTAAAAGAGAGAGCGAGTGAGGGAGATATTACTCTAAATATTCTAAATTGTTACTGATGAATGCTGAACACATTAAGTAATACACTATTTTATTATTTAAAATTGTTTTATTTTATTTTTAACCTTAGGATATAAAAAACAACAAAAGTCACCCATCATTTACCTGTGTATTCAAATTTGTAATAAAAAAAAAGCCTATATAACTACAGCCCATGAAGGTTTTTAGGTTCAATACATAGTAGAGACTGTACTCATTCAAGGACAACGCTTGTGCAGCAAGTAAAATTTAGAAAGCAATCCACCTTCACTAGTGTCAAATACAGTTGCGCATTACTGAACTCTGTAGCGGGTTTGCATGTGGCGGCTGATGAAGGGGCAAAAGTATACATTCATAATCAAGCAAGAAAAAAATATTATCCAGTCTAAATAATTTTTTATTTAAACGTTTCAACATTAGTCATTAACAATAGCTTAAACATGAGCATCGTGTTTCAATCCAACAACAATATATAGCTCTATAAAGTTATAAGTCAAATTCATCTCTGAAAGTGCAATACTACATTATATTATTAAATTCCAAAATTATCATCGTCCAGGTATCATCAACTTATCCCCCACGGTTAACTGCTAGTCAAAGAATGACTTAAGGTCGAAAAGTTTAAATAAAAAATTACCTAGACTGGATATTGGTTTTTCTGGCTTGATTACGGTTATTAAAAGATTTCAGTCCAGTGAACAATATATCTATTAAAAGTTATAAATTCTTAAAATAATGAAAAAATTCTATATATAACATATTTAAAAAACTTGTACCGCTACAACCGATGATGGGACTTGGGTTGAATACCAGGTAGAAACCGTACAGTTTTAAGACAACAGTTGTGTAGGTGATGATTCTACCGAGATCAAGCTCAGATCTAGGTTTTCTCCAAATTATGGGTTCTCATGAGGCTGGGTGAGCCCCAGAAGTTTCCGACAGGGTCCATACCCGGCTGTTGAAGGAATAAATAAATTATCTGAATTAATTATCATTTGAATCCGGATCAAATTTTATAATAATTTAAACTAATTTAATGTATATAACCACCAAACTTTTATTTTATAACAAATTATATTGATTATTAATATTTAACTAAAACAATGGCTATTTTTCGGATTTGTTGTAGGTCCTAATTACCTATTACTCATTTCTGTACATTCAGCATTTAGCACTGAGTAGCCATGCCGGAAATGCTGGTACAAATCCCGCTGCAGGCAGTTACTTTTATTTAGTCTGTTTGCGGTTCGAGATGGATAATATGTGATCTAGGACCCTCCTGGGGCTCATCCAGCCTCTATGAAATATTATAAAAATAGGAGACCCAAAATAAGGGGGAAAACCTGGCGGTTGAGCGTGACCTAGGACAAGCCACATCCTTGCAGAACCGTTGTCCATGAAACAACGCAGTCTCTACCACGTACTCAACCTGAAACTCGTTCACGGGTCGTAGTGGTTACAGGTCAGGTAATTTCTGTGATTAGATTATATTTTATTTAATTAATTAAGCATTCAATAACCTGTACCACTACAATCCATATAGTCTTTATAAAGACTAGATGTGCCCTAGGTAGAACTGCAGATCTCTCAGGTTAGGTATATGGTAAACATATTAGCTACTTTAACTAGGGCTGTGAGATTCGGACCCATGAACTTCAGCTCAGTAACTCAACGTTCTATACGATAAGATATCCCCCTCTCTTTAAATTTTCAAACGTTATAAAATCGTCTATCAATTTGGAAAATATTTATCTTTTTCATTATTTAAATATAGCAATAAATATAAACATTTATTGATATATTAGAGTTAAAATTAATATATTATTCCATCACCAAAGGCCCCAGGAGTCGATACAACATTAAACAAAAACAAATAAATAAATTATTATATTAATATTTCTCTAATCCTGAGGATATGTATAGAACTACATGCACATTTACATTTTAATCATGTATTGCAAAAATAAATATAAAAAATAATTGGAATGGGTGAAAATCTGAATTGCTTTGTCTCTGACAGTTCCTTTGTTCTTTTCAGATTAAAATTTACCAATTCGGGCTTCAATAACATTTGACCCTTGCATATTCGAATCAGAATAACTAATTTCTCTTGTTATATTCTCACTAACAAAATATTATATTGTATTTTGTTTATAAATTACAAGAATATAACTCCTATTTGGATCGGAAATAATTATTAATTTTAATTTTAATAAGAACTAATCTTTATCCATTCCCTAATATATACTATAGCATAATAATTTTTTAAGATATAGTATATACTAAAACTTAATAAATAGTTTATACGTTTATGTAATGTCGATTTTCATCAATAAACATATAAATAATAATAATAAATTCTTTATTTATTCTGGGACAAGTCCCTTTAGAATAACAATACAGGTATATAGGGTATTATTAGGTCTTAGGGTATATTAGTACAGGGTATTATTGTGTCTTATTAAGTGAGAAAGTTGCGAATTATCTGCAGTGATAAAATTTAAAAAGAAAAAGAAAACAGAGTACAGGAAATAAAAAAAAAAAGAAATAATATTACAATAATCATATAAAGATAAAAATAGATAATTACACATGTATGCAAATTATAAAGTCAGGTAGAAACAAAGAAAGCAGAAAATGAAACAAAAATATGAACAATATCAACTAATGTAACTTGTTTTTAAACATATCAAACTGGATGAGTGAAGCGTCAATAATACAAATAATGATATCAATATACTGATATATAAATCAAAACACATCATTCATTTATCAGTTAGAAAATATTAATCTGAAAACTGAGTATGTTATTTCCGATTTTTTGGGAATTGTAATGATATACGTTAAGTATATAAGGTGATTGAATATATGGGATTTGAAGGTTGAAATATTATTGGAACGACAAATGGAAGAGGGTATAGAGTTCCAAAGGGACAAGGATCGGATATATATTATATAAATTAAATTAATTATTTTGATTGGTTTTTTGTGCAAAACTTGAGAATATTCATCTCAGGATATTGCTGAATGATTCAGAATATCCTAAATGGGGTCAGGATTATGCTCAAATTTTGTCCGATATTTAAAAATTTCCTTATTATACCTGTGGTTCCTAATAATATTCGTATACAAGGATTTACTCTTGATTCAGGCTATTGGTAGAAACTACACTAGGTTTTACTGTTATATCTACCAGTTTTTATAGATGGTTCCTAACAAATCATAGAATAATAGAAGTAGCTGTTCCAAGTGAAAGTAACTAAATTAACCCCCTAGCCGAAATAAAAGATACAGGTACATAATACATATGGCCAATGGGGCGAAGCTTTGGCTGGAACGAACTACTTAATCAGGCATAACAATGTTGAAGATACACCACCAAAGTATGTGCAGATTATTGGGGCTTTTGTGCAAGGATGAGGTGCCTTGCTATCGCTATAAACGAGAAAAACTAGTAGAAAATCTTGAAATATAAATTGATTGTTATTTTTAACTGTGAAGCTCCCAAAGTGGAAGACGCTAAGTAAAAATGGTTCACGTGGGATGTATTGCACCTTTTTCTTCGAGATGTGATTCACATAACCCCCTTTTTTGTTTTTGGTGTCTTGATAATGCCTGAACAGGCGAAACGTCGACAGGTAAGTGGGTGTATTTTTGAAACTTTTTGAATTTGCATTGTGGTTTTTCCCAATTGCATTATAAATTAAAATTGTTTCTTATGTTCATATCTTCATTAGTAATTTTGGCCGATTCTAAGCCTTTCTTAATAATTAGCATACATTTCCCTCCATTAACAAGGAATGCTGCATATTTTACTACTCCCTTTGTAATTCTATGATTGGGAAGCCTCTTTTTGTGGTCATAGAATTTAAGACGACTTTTCCTCGTGTTTATCTCTGCTAGAATATTCTTCAATTTTATATGTTTTCTTTAATCTATAACCTTCTTCGGTCCTTCTTGATCCCAGAATTTTCATAATTATTTTCTTTTCCTGTTTCTTAAGATTTTCCTTATCTGTTTTTCTGTTAAGTGTCAAGGTTTCGATGGGATATAACATTGTTGGTTTAATTACCGTATTATAATGTTTAATTTTTATATCAAGAGATATATATTGTTTATTGTAAAGGTTTTGCACCAATCCTCTATAATTATTATAATTATTGTTACATTACGTAATAGTCACAAATGGTTGAATGTTGTTTTGGAGGCATAATGGCAAATTTAAAGCTTACGATTTTTTTATTTTATGTTACGAGGTGGATGAAGACGTTCCAAACCGTTGGAGTCTTTATGGATCATTCATAGCTACTTTACTATGGATAACTACGGCATAGCTCTGGAGATATCAAAAGCCCCTAACCTCTCTGAGCTGGAAGAACCGTAAAATTTTAAAGACCTTCTTCCTCCAGAGGGTGAAGTGAGCAAATTGGAAGAGTTGGAAAGGCTCAATCAAAGTTTTTATAAGTGGACAAGAATAGAGAAGTAGGAGAAAAGGAGAGAGACGAGGAAACAAAGGAATCCTTGGCTTCCTCTTCGTCCATTAGCCTCTATAAATCATTCAGCCTATCCTCCAGTCCCGTCCAATTAATTCTTCTGTTTCTATTTTAGTTTGGAACGTTTGGAGTGTTACGTTCCGCTCGATCCACATGTGGCTAAGTTCGTATTGGCTCTTTAATTATAAACGATTCGATTTTCTTTGACCGAAACAACCGTTGATAAAAAAAGATGAAAGCACATCGCCTATTGTCTCAATTATAGCTCCAATTGTATCTATTTTTTTTCTGTCGTCCAGTGTGAGTGTGTTTGCTAGTGATTTCGCGTATGTGTATTGTTGACCGGTAATATATACAAACATTTTATAAAGCGAACCATAAGCGTTAACCCTTTTAGTGCGAGCTCTCTATTAATGCGTATTAATTGCGGAGCGTCGAAAAATCGACTAATGCACAGTTTGATTTTGGATATCGATCTGTGCGGATGTGTCCTAGCAGTAATAAATAAGGTATTTTTTTCACTTTTTCAAAAACAAATTTCGCAGTTAATGCAAAATATGTGAAAACTAGCTCAGCACTAAAAGGGTTAATGACCTAAGGGTTTTACGCCTTAAACAAACAAAAACAACTAACAAATTTGGAATGTCTTGAAGACTTCTTGCCATAACGAATAATGTATAAATCGTGCTGTAAAGTTTATAAATATTATAGAAAAATTCCATTTAATTTCTTTTTATTTTCATTTTTCTATACAAAGTGACCTGTAACCCCATATTTTTTGAATAAACTAAAAAAAAGGCGATTTTGAAATTTAAACAATCCTGTTTTGATTCTGATCGCTTCAAATAAGCCATCGATTTTAAAAGTGAGACAATCCCATTTATGTTATCCCCAGATATACTCGTATACCTTAAATATTATTGGCCTAATAAGATTCTAATAAAATATTTGTCCTGATATCGAAATAATATTGATTGCGAATCACTTAAAAATTTACTTTCAAAATCTCACTTTCAAAATCAACGACTCTTATAACGATGCTTGACTAAACTAGCGAAAATGTGAAAAATAAATCTTGAAATTTGGAGCTCTTAATCCTGAACTCCTCATAGAATACATTGTAACACGGGGAGCTGGTTAGGTCAGTAAGTAGAAACCTGAATTCCTAATTTGAATGTCTCGGGTTCAAATCCAGCTGTGGTAGATAAATTATTTAATCTCCAAACAGTCACGGATAGACTATGTGAGATCAACAGATCCTTCAAGGGCTCACTTAGTCCAAAGTGAGTACCTTATAATATGGGAAACTGTGGCAGTTGAGTATGGTCTCAGGCAAATCATACTCTCTTGAAAACAGTACCGTCAATAATCTAGAAATGTTCCTGAAAGTCAGAAAAATATAATACGAACCATTGAGTTTCATGTATAAACTATTTATATTATGTAATTGTAGAGTGTTACACTCAGCTGTATTCCCTGTCTTAGAGCATTAAGTCGCTGATGATCCTCATTTTCTTTTGGCCTAAGCGAGTGTTTTCAGACAAAGGTTTTCATAAACAGTCAATAATGAGAGAATCGTACGAGTGTATGTAAAGTTAATTTACTATTGCGATGAAGCTTCTATTGTAATTTTAATTGTTTCCCGCTGAACTGTTGATTAAAGTTTTATACGTAAGTCTATTTGGCACATAACATGAAGTTGTAAAGAAGATGTACAAAAGGGATTAAGTGAGTTAATCCAGTGAATGGATGCACAAAACTCCGGCATAAAACCCTCGCTAACAGTAGACAATAATAGTAAAATATACTAAAGGCAGCAATAATGATAATATATATCTTGTTATTGTAGGCAATGTATTTGTCTTGATAATTTAGAAAAATAGAGAGATCTTAAAAAAATAATTATATAAATATAATAAATAATAATAAAAATAGGAGAATATTGTTGAATAAATTATCATGTCTTTTTTAATGTAGATAATTTTATCTGCTCTAAAGAATAAAAATATTTTAATTGAATAAAAATATTAAAATAAAATAGTTCATAATTTGTTCATTTATTTATTCATAATTACGAACTAAATTAATTATTTTTTTATTCTCTTCCATAACAAGCACAGCATTCGCTAATTCTTGTTACCATAGGAAGATTGAAACTAAACTTAAAAAATTCAGAAAATATATTCATTGCGTCGAAAAATTTTAATTTGAATAAAATAAATGTTTCAATGGGAGGGGGATAACTTAGTCTGTAGAGCGTTGAGTTCTGGTTCCCGGGTTCGAATCCAGCTGGGGAAGATCAAATATTTAGCCTGCAGATCTCACAGGGATGGAACCTATGTCATCAGCAGACCCAGCATTTGTTATATTTATATAAAATCAAGTAATAAATATGTATAATAATCAATTATAAATAATAATCTGATGAAAAAGATTAAAGATCTCCAAAGTCCCAAAAAAAGATAATTTAAAGATTAAAGGGTCGTCAAATTTATTATTTTTTCTTAGAACAAAAGTATTTATAATAGAACTTTTCGAAAGCTAGAAGATTCTTGAAGACTTTCGCCACTCAGGCCTTAGTTTTAGAAAAACATGTTATTCGGTAACGGCTTGTTTCGTTGAGAGGTATTTTATTCCTCCTAAGATTTTCAAATAATCGAGAACTCTTAGAGACTTCTTAGGGGAGTAGCAAGAACTCTCAAAACAATGAAAAGTTTTTGAGTTTGCATAGCCAACTTCGCAGAGTTTGATTTGTTTCGCTTCTGCTTAGAAACAGAGTAGGTGGGGAAATAATAATTTTTAATTATTTTTATAATTATTAATTTATAATCATTTTTAATTAACAAAGAGCTGAACAAACATGAGTGAAATTTAACAACAAAAAAAGTCAGTAGTTGTTTTTGTACACTGTATTGTTAGAGCACTCTTTTGTATTATTTTTTTTTCTTGGCTGCCAGTTCTTTTCTGCAGGGAATTTTTTATGTAATAATAAACATCGAAAAATCTCGTTTTCTATAATAAACTTCATGGTCGTAACAAAAATGAATGTCACAAAGAACCATCTTGATTTAAAAAATATGTATAAAATTATTTAATTAATTATACATTTTACACTTACACGAAATTTTTAATGTCTTATTAATTGAATATATAATTAATTTAATGTATATTTAATATGAAGTGTAAATAATATTCTCATAACGGCCCTATTGTCTGTTGAAATATTATCCACCTGTCCAGCACGGTTACCATGAAGATTATTATAAAAATAATAATGTTTATAAAATAATAAAATTTATAAATAAAAAACTATAATCGTACTCTAACCAAACATACAGACTCAACATCCCCTCCCTTCATTAACTGCAATAAATATTTCCTACTATATAAAGAAATAGAGAAAAAATAAATAAAAAAAAGAGTTGGATAAACAATCTCTTGCGCCAATTATGGTTTTGGGAAAAGGTATATTACATAATTTTATAATTATTAGTAATTATGAAGAAAGTAAACAAATAATATCTTAATATTTTGACGGTTTTGTAAACGACTTGTTCAGAGGTCACCTCGGGCCATATGGATGCCACGCCCTTTCTCCCACTACCTAGCTCGCTTTACTCACCCCTTGTCCGTGTGTCTATAATTATACTGTAATAATATATAATTTTATATGAATAATTACTATGAAGTTATAATTTTCCTGAATTAATTAATTGCCGACGAAAACGGCATTGGCACCCCACTTCTTGATGACATATCCTAAATGGCCGATGATTAAGTATGACGTTGTTAACCAATGATAGCTCCCCACCGTATTTACCCAGCCCCACCTCCGATTTTGCGAAAGGTCGTTTTCTAAATAGTCGAAGAGTAATTATAAAAATATTAATAAATGCCTAAATAAATACTAATAAATACTAATTTATCAGTATTCATACACATTTTTTTTTTCTTTCTTAGCCCCTTGGCTTTTATTAATTTTTGAACATAACATATTAATATTAATAATGATACATGTTATCTCATTCACTGCACCAGGTGCATTTTAAGAGAGGATTGTACATTGAATTCATACACTTTTAATTTTTTATTAGTTTTATTAGTATCTGTTCCGCAGGCTGAACTTCATGTTACAACACGTTTTAGCTGTTTATTCTTTTCATTTTTAGTATTTTCCAAAAATATAAGTTACCATTAAGTTTAGTATGGAAGAAAGAATGTAATTATGGGTAGTGAGTAGATTGCGATAATCATTTAACGAAGAATAAAAAGTTTAAACTAACTTTTCGAAGTATAGATGATATATGTTTATTGAAGTTTGTTCTAGGTGAAATGATTACCGAAGTAAACAAATTCCCCATTGTTATATTTTCTTTTCTGTACGAATGAAAAGTTAAAACTTGTGACACAAATCGAAGCGAAACCTGGGGAATAATTACCGTTTTATTTGTATTTGTAATTCTATTTTGAGAGGATGAATACCTCATTTAGTTCATTATCGCTCCTGTTAAACCATTCCTTTACGTGATGAATCTTCGCTGATAAAGTAAAGATAAAGTAAACAAGGAATCATTTAAAGGATAACTCGACGAAAGGGAGACGGATGACTAAGCATTAGTTACTTGTACGTTGAAGTTCTAAGGAAGGGTGAAAAGCAAAGTGGGATGTCAAAATTAAGGGCCAAAGGGGGCCTTACGTAAATCAGACTTAAGGGTAGCTTTTTAGACAAATGTCCAATTTGCGTAAAATTATTCCCAAAGCGATAACTGAAAATGAAATTTATCAGCTTACAGTTATCTTTTTTTTTAATTTTTCTATTTAGAAGACAGTTGTTATCAGCGGCGTATCTTGAAAAATGGCGCACGGACAACCATCAAGTTTGTCGCAAACTACTATAATGAATGCTAGCTTATCCAACATATAGATGCATACTGAAGACAAAATGACATTCAAGTAGTTTAATGGAATATGTGGACACCACTATTGCACAGAAAAGAAATTATTGAGAAAATTGTCAGTGTGTGCTCAGAGTTTAAGTACCGTCAACCGGGGTTACTTTGCCCACTCTTAAATTTCAAATTTTAAATGTAACAAATTTGTGTACTTCTCTACCAGAAACAAATTTATAAGCTTGGGGGAAGGCTTATAGATTTTATTTAAGGCGTTTAAAAATATTTTCATACCTTTCTCTTTCAGCAATAATTATAAAACATGGTGGACCACCAGATGTTGTCTATTGAAAATGCCTCCAAAATCACATCTGGGCAATGTTAACCTTTTGCAGGGGGTAAAATGAGCCAACATAAACATGAGAACAGTTGAAAAAAATGTATCCATTATAGATTATTATTTTCATAAATTATGTTTATACTAGGCATTCCTTAAATTGACAGATTATTGTTACCTTTAAAATTTCAGTAGATGATTATGAACACATTAATAAAAAACTAAAAAAAAAACAAGTAGGTAATAGTACTCAAACTGTTTGAAAAAAAATTGGAGATATTTTCTCTTGTATTGTATAAGTTCTCTTGGAAATGGAATTTTTAACACAACATCTTTCAGAGAAATGCTGGATTAATCCAGTTTTTCAGGAAACGTGAACGATTTCCTTTGTCTTTGGCTTTCAGTTACTTTACAAATTGCTTATTATCACACTGATAAGCTATCACTAAATAGAAAAACTCTTCCCCAGATCTTTTCAACAGTATAGCTAATAGACCTGATTATTTGAAGAGCACTCAGTGGCCATTCTAGTAATCACTGTTTGGCGCCGTTACCTTTTTTTAAAAAATTGGCAAAAATACTCCGATGGGTAAAGTATGGGTTGATGGTACTCAGTGAAACTAGCACTGCTTGAGTACCAAGTGCTTCACTCATTACATGACTTCATAATGACAAAAAATATAAATTTGATATACTTCACTGAACTAAATACTTTAAACATGATAAAGTAAGAAAAAAACCATTATCCAGTCATACTTCATTATTATTTTATTATTTATTAATTCTTCATACGTTTCGACATTTATTCATTATTCAATGTATTCCTTAAACTTATAGTTGGCCATGGAGGATAAGTATTCCCTATATGAAGAAATATTTTTAAAATTAATATTATAGCAATGCATTTTAGAGAAAAATTGACTTATAACTTTATATAGTTATGTACATTATAGATTGTTGCATAAAACCATAAATTTTAACAGTCGATAATGACTAAATGTCGAAACGTTTGAAGAATCGATAAAGAAAGAAGTATGACAGGATAATGGTTTTTTTCTCGCTTTATTCTATTGACAAAAATATATAATCCACTCACTCTTCACGATTACTTTCAATTTTAGGTAATTATTCAGAATCATGATGCATTGAATGTTTTATTAACTAATCTTGTATTAACCATACATTCAAACTCAGTACAAGTAACATTATGCATTAGATACAAGCTATTTACATTATTGCATTCTGTTAATTTATGAACTATTATAATATTTTAATATAAATAAAAAATAATCAATCCTTAGTGAGATTTAATGAATATCTATAATAACGTGTCTATGTTTAAAATCTATGATTGAATTCTGGCTCAATTTTTAGAAATAGCTTGGATTCGAGGTCGATTTACTCAAATATTTAAACATTTTCTAATAAATAAATAAGATAACAAATTTAGAAATTATTTATGTTATTCAGCTACCTGGTGTTCCCTAAATAAGTTAGCGGATGAAGTGCTTTTAATAAATAAAAAAATCTGTACCACTGCGAAAAAAAGGGTTCAGTACTGTGACCAGGTTGCGGGGTTTTCCGGTCCAAGGTCCAAATTGATTTAAAAAACTATTGTCCAAAGAAAAATGTTGTATTCTTATATTATACATCAACGGTAACATAATGCCAACTCCAAAAACATAACCATAATATATATTGTAACATCAACGTAACACCACCAACTAAAAATCATAGATACATAATTAATAAAACAAAGATTATATACACTTTTATTTACAAATATTAATAGGATGCTTACCGCTGAGCCGCAAAGATACGATATGGTAAAACAATTAAATTTGGCAATTACTTGGCCATATAACCCACTTATACACATCCGTATGGAATGACGGTCCTCAGTTAAGTGAGGTCAGATTGGTAGAGACACCTGACGGACGAATTTAGCGAACAAAAGAATACTCGTTACACACTCCCCTCCAGCGATTAAGTCCGTCGGGTTGGATAAAATAATTTAAGTTTTGAGGGATGCCATAAGCCTATTATCTTTCCATCTTCATCTCTCAGTTTACAGGATCCACCACCCGTAACAGAAACAACCGTAAAAGGGCCTTCATATTTGGGGTTCAGTTTAGCAGCGAGTTTATCAGCTGCCGACGATAGCTGAAACCTCATCTTTAAGACTTGGTCCCCCGGTTGGAAACGATCTTTTCGGCGTCTCAAGTTATAACGACTGCTCTGATTTAGACTTGCCTTCAGAGAATTTTCCTCGGCTATATGATGAACTTCAGGCAGTCTGCCCACTTTAGCGGCCCAAGCAGCATGATCGTCTGTGCCAGCCACTAGGATATCATCGTCGTTTGCTTGATGTAGAGGCCTCAGTTCTCTACCAAAATTTAAGAAGGCAGGACTGAACTTGGTCGAATCTTGAACGGCGGAATTTAAGGCAAACTGGATCTCTCCTAGTTTTTCGTCCCAGCGTTGGTGTTTCTTCCCTAGGTACGCTACGATAAGTTGCTTGATATTCCGATTCGCTCGTTCTGTCGGATTTGCCTGTGAATGGTAAAGAGGAGTAGTTTCTCTCTTGATTCCAAACTCCTTAGCCACTTCAGTTCTTCGCATTGTCGGAAATTACTTTATGCGGTGCGCCATATCTGTATATTATGCGGGATTTCAATTTATTTACAATAACCGAAGAGGTAGCTTTTCTGATGGGACATAATTCCACCCATCTACTAAATAAATCTACGAACACTAGTAGATATACATTGCCTCTAGAACTCCTAGGATAAGGACCCATAATGTCAACTGACACCATTTCCCACGGCTGCTTGTTATAGCGAGGGAACATTAACCCACGAGGTGGCGTGTTATTGGGTTTGACCTTCTGGCATAACTCACACTGCCTCACATACTGGCTTATATCTCGGTACAATCCAGGCCAATAATATAGTCTACTAACCCTGGAAACAGTTTTATCTATCCCCAGGTGGCCTGACTGCGGTAGATCATGATTTTCATATATTACTGCTCCCCTTAAATGTCTAGGAACGACAACTTTCCATTCCTCACTGGGGTCTTCTAGCTCTCCCTTCAAAGGATTCTTTCGATGGTATAATAGCTGTCCATCTTTTATCGACCATCCAGGGTGGAGTTCTGGGGACTTCTGGACTCGATAAAATTTCTGATTATACCATTCGTCGGTCGCTATGAAAGTTCCTGAAGTCGAAACAGAATCGGTAGTAGAATTAGGATCGGAACTGGTAGACAATACTGTGATTGCAGCAATTCGTGATAGGGCATCGGCCACTGTGTTGAGTTTCCCCTTTCGATATTCCACCTTGTAGTTGTAAGGCTGCAAGCGAAGAGCCCATCTAGCCAAACGACCTGAAGGGTTTTTCAAGTTCAGTAACCACTTCAGACTGGCGTGGTCAGTTATTACAGTGAATGGATAACCTTCCAAGTAATGCCTATTCTTCTCGATACCAAACAGAACTGCGAGGCATTCCTTTTCGGTTACGGTATAATTCCTTTCAGCTGAACTTAAGGTACGAGAACAAAAAGCGATGACTCTTTCTTCGCCGTCTTGTATTTGAGTCAAGACCGCTCCAAGACCTGTATCACTGGCGTCCGTCTGTAATTGAAAAGGCTGTTTAAAGTCTGGCCTAGCTAATATTGGTGCTTCAGTCAGTGCTGACTTGAGAGCATTGAAAGAAGCGTCCTGCTCTTCTGACCAGATCCATTTAGCGTTACGCTTAAGCAAAGCTGTTAGCGGAGAGACAACTGTGGAGAAGTCTTTAATAAAACGGCGATACCATCCTGCCATTCCAAGGAATCTTCTGAGCTGCCCAGCGTTGGTGGGAGGAGGAATCGAAGTAACGGAACCAACCTTATCTGGATCTCCACTCAAGCCATCACTATTAACCAGATAGATCAAGTACCTAACTTCATTACAGCCAAATTCACATTTTTCCGGGTTGATACGCAGACCTGAGGCTTTAAGTCGACTGAACACTTCCATTAGCATATCCAAATGCAGTTTGAAAGTTGGTGTGCAAACCAAAATATCATCAAGAAAAACTACCACGTAAGGGTAAAGTTCGGGTCCAAATATTGCATCGGCTAACCTCTGAAAGGTAGCAGGTGAATTCGTCAGCCCAAAGGGCATAACTTTAAACCTGAATAGTCCTCTGCCAGGAACTGTAAACGCAGTAATGTCTTTACTAGTTTCGTCGGCAAGGGGCACTTGCAAAAATGCTTGCTTGAGGTCAAACTTGGAGAGATATCTAGCCTGTCGAAGTCCGTCCAAGAGAGATGTCATATTAGGCATAGGATAGCAATCTTTACAAGTGACTTCATTAACCTTACGAAAGTCTATACAAAAACGATAACCTGATCCCTTACGAACCATGACTACCGGGGAAGACCATGGAGATTGGCAAGGTTCCACTAAGTCTTCATCCAACATTCGATCTAACTCCTGGTGCATTGCCTCAAGTACTTTGGGTGAGTAATGGTAGGAGCGCTGCTTGATAGGTTGGGCATCCTGAACATCTACCTTATGGCTAATGCGCGTCGTTAATCCTGGAGAATCTTGTAGAATTCGCAAACCTTCACTGACTATTCTATCCAGATCCACCCTTTCTGAGGGATCAAGTGAACTAATGCCGCATATTTTTGTTGTTTCCACTTCTACTAATTGAACATCTTGACGAAACGAGAACTTATGGTCGGGGTCATCTTGAAACCACCATGTCGCTTCACGATGATTAGTACTCATATTTGTGTTAACGATAAAATCTAACCCTAAAAGAAACATAAATGGAAGCTTGGTTAAAACGTAAAGCTTCGTGTCATATGACCGGTACCCAACGGTAATTGAAATGGAGAATCTTTCATCAACAATACCAGAGCTTCCATTAGCGACACAAATATTAAATTCGGGAATTTTCTCAACTTCATATCCCAATTTAAGGAGAATCTCAACCCCTTCTGGTCCAACAAATGAGGTAGTGGAACCAGGGTCAAACAGGGCCAAGTAGGACAGGCCCCCTTTGTCAGGTTTCCCTATTCGGAAATCAATATAGTGCTGTTTAGGAAACGGTAAAATATAACAAGATACGGTAGAACTTTCGGGAGAATTCGATACGACACAAGGAGAAACGATATCAGATTTAGCGGTACAAAAAGGTAAACGATAAGGCACGGTAATAGCTAAATCGGTACTTGGTGGGTCAGCTGAAACCATGGGAATAGGATTGACCCTCACTTCCGATTCCCTTGCACATTTCCCGGAGTACATTTAGGACATGCGTGAATGGAAACTCCTGGGTTATCACAACGGTAACAGAACAACTTTCGTGGTAGCGGACATCTCGAATATACGTGCGGTCCACCACAATTCCAGCAAATTAATTTCTTAGCTGGTAGAGCCGGTTTTGAGCCTTTTAGACACGTTTTCTCGTAGAGAATCGATTCGGTACTATTTCTTGATTGTACATCAGTCGGAGAGAATACCTGTTTCTTAGAGTCAACTGCCTGAATTTCGAACTGGTCGAATTGAGGATCGTGATTCGTTGTGTTAGCAACAACATCGGTTTGTTTTTCCAATGGCGAAACAGTAAAAATTCCCGGAGATATTTGTTCTTTTCCGGAATTGGATTTGTTATATCGTCTAGTGGAATTCGCAGAGCGGGATTTTTCTATAATAGGCTTTTCTGATCGGCTTTCTTGAGCCATCATCTCATATACTCTAGTTCGTTCGGTGACGAAATTAATCAAATCCTTATAAGAGGGAATATCTGCTGATTTTATTCGTTCTTCGAATGCTTTTCTAGTCCCTGGGTCTAAATTATTAAGAGCTAAATGAAGTTTAATGAAATCCCCCATGTCTTCAATGCCTAAAGCCGATAACGCAGAAAAATTATTTTCATGCTCAGATAAAAATCTCTGCAAATTAGACGCTGAAGAATTGTTTAAAGGGGTAAAATCCATCACCTTCTTGATATAAAATCTGGCTAGTCGCCTTTTATTTTGATAGCGAGAGACCAATGCGTCGTAAGCGAGCGGATAATTAGCTTCGTCTAATGCGAAGCCCGAGATAAGCGACAGAGCTTCATCGCGTAAGCTACTTCGTAGATAGTAAAATTTCCTAATGGTCGATAGAGATTCTTCCCTATGAACCATAGAATCAAATAGGGAATAGAATCCATTCCAGTCCTCTAATTTCCCTGTGAATATCGGTAAGTCAATTTTCGGTAGCTCCTGAGGAATAGAATGAGAATGGACAACCACAGGTTTATTCTCAGGAGGGCAGGTAGATTGCACCACTTTGTTATAATTCGCTTTAGTAATATCAACTAAATCGTTAAATGAATTTTGTACTTCTGTTGTCTCGAGTTTTTCACTTTTGTTCTTTATACTTGCATTAAATATCCGAATTTTTGATTGAATTTCTTCAAATCGGATTTCATTTTTGAGTAAGCGGTCATAAGCGGGTTTAAAAGCGGATGCTGAATCGGTACTCAAAGATTTGGATTTTGTGAAAATGGATTGAACTGCGGCAAAAATATCCTCCCTCTCTGACACTAGAACGACTGGATCACCCATTGTGACAATAAATCAAGACGTTACCCAAAGTTACAAAAAAAAAATGCCAAAGAAAGTAAATGTTGAAAAAAAATTACCAACAGAACCTTTAAAGGTCGTAAAATACTGAAAATTAAATTAATAAAATTATATTAAAACTAACAAATTAAATTAAATCGGTAAGCGTCCTTTACAAACTTAATATATAATTTTTCATATGTCAGCCATAGATAAACAAATATTTTCCCTTTAAAAGGAAACACAAGATAATGCTAAATAGAAACAAACAACAGCTGTTGTCTCTAGGTGAACTTAATGCTTACTTGCTAATCTAACATATGTTCAATTCAACTATTTAAACTTACGGTAAAAATACAAAATAAAATCATATATTAGTAGATTTTAATTTTCAAAACATGTGTTAAACAAAACTAAGTCGTTCTACGACCTTAAGTAAAAATTCTTAATTTTTTTTTGTTGTTGATACAAAATTATAAATTAAAAATAATTATCTTTACATTTCCAAAATTGCGTCTAAGACAAACCTTTTGCTTCCGTCAACAGAAATTTAGTACCTTCGATTAATACGAAAATTATATTTAAACATAAAAAAATATTAAAGTATTGTTTGGAAAAATTATCCTGTTACTATTATTATAAAACTATTATCAGTTAACTTCACTATTTCAAAAAAATGTTAATATAATAATTAAATCTTCAACTAATAACTTATCTGTAGATTTTTCTTTTGTAGTCCCTGTATTCGAGCGCCATAATATTTGTGACCAGGTTGCGGGGTTTTCCGGTCCAAGGTCCAAATTGATTTAAAAAACTATTGTCCAAAGAAAAATGTTGTATTCTTATATTATACATCAACGGTAACATAATGCCAACTCCAAAAACATAACCATAATATATATTGTAACATCAACGTAACACCACCAACTAAAAATCATAGATACATAATTAATAAAACAAAGATTATATACACTTTTATTTACAAATATTAATAGGATGCTTACCGCTGAGCCGCAAAGATACGATATGGTAAAACAATTAAATTTGGCAATTACTTGGCCATATAACCCACTTATACACATCCGTATGGAATGACGGTCCTCAGTTAAGTGAGGTCAGATTGGTAGAGACACCTGACGGACGAATTTAGCGAACAAAAGAATACTCGTTACAGTACATGGTAGAGACAACGGTTTTGGAGGGAGGTAATTTATTCTATATTATGCTAGACCACCAAGATTTTCCCCTATAAAGGTTAAATTTAAAATTAAGGTTTTCCCCCCTATAACTTTAAAGGGGCATGGTGATAGCCAGGCGGGTAAACACACCGGTATAGGATCGACCTATTATTTTAAACCGATTAAATAATTTACCTGACATAGCTGGATATCAACCAGCCACCTTCATCTCAGCAAATCAGTGGTCTACAAACTGATCTACTCCGCTTTCTTGTAACAAATGAACGAAGTCATAAATTATTTAGTTTTTGCTGTTTCTAAAATGTTAGGGTTAGTAGTCAAGTATATTAAATGTAAACATCGACAAAATTTACGTTTTTTTTTTTTGGATTTGTTTTTATTTATATATACACTTTATTGAGATATTACAATCTGCCACTTTTAATTAATAAGTAATAGCGCTAAATGGCCATATATTCATTCAATAAAAAATAATAATAATAATAAATAAAGAAATTAAAATCAAAATAATTAATAAATAATAAGAAGAAAAAATAAAAATATATGCATGCTAATAATTCAAACGAAATAAATACTTGCAAAAATGATAATAAAAATAAAATATTTTTTCACATTCATAGCATAATTACAAAATTTACAATTTCTCTGGGGTCCCAGGACTAAGCTTCTACCCTAGGATTGGGGGCAGAGCAAGAAATTTACACTTAATAAACATTTCCCTCTCATTCGCCAAATTGCCCAGTTTTAATTATTTAAAATTTATCAAAACATTCTCTTTAATAATTTAAAAATCCATATTTAACATCGCCAAAATTATACATGTTTATTATTATTATATTATGGATTGCCAATCAGACTCTATAAGACAATTCGGGTTTTCTCCTAATGGTCATTGCATTTCTGTAATATTTCTAGAGACATATAACTTTAATATCCGAGGTGGAATCTATATTCCTCCAGGCGACTCCAGTCTGAACAATATTCCAAGAACCCCTCTTCCAGTAAGAACCAAAGCAGATCATGGAGTCCCATGGAGGGGAGCTGATATAATTTTCTGTGCTGTGGAGCCAGCTCGCGGAGTGGGTTTAAATAAAAATGGATCCTAGGACACGAAGCCACCATCTTGTCCCGAAGAATATCGTTGTGTGGATATGGCAACGTCGCTTCGGTTCTTTACTCACACGAACTTATCTTGTCTGCCATTTTTAAAAGTGCCAGAACTTTTAAGTTGCTTGATAAATCCTTATAGGGGTTTATATATTATCTACACCCCTCCTGAGAAAATTAATGAAACTGGCACTAATCAGGATGAACCATGAAAAATCCGGAAAATAAATATTGTAGGGATACTATAGATAGTAGGGATATTCCCCCCCTTATTTTGGGTATACACTTTATATAGACTGGGTGAACCCTAGGAGGGTCCTAGATCCCATATTATCCAGAAAGCGGTAAGCGAACCCGGGACATTCCTTATGGCAACTGAGATCTCTACCACTGAATCATTCCGCCCTTATGACTATATCATAAGTACTTTTGTAAGTTGTATTTTGTATCTACGTGCAAATGAACTGAACAATAGAATAAAGTTTTTGTTGCACTAACATTGTGAAGGCTTGGAACTAACATTTTTTATGTGAATTTCAACTATTCGAACCACACCCGACGATATTAGTTCGGATAATCGACGCTCTACGTTCTAACAATTAAAATTTTTCTTTATAACTAATTAATTAAAAATCTCCACAACTTCACCATAGTTATCTTGTTTTTAGTGTGGAATATTCGTTTAGTACTTGCTAAGTATCTTAAAAACTTTAAGAAAGGATAGGAACTAAAATTTTCATTTCATAAACTACATCGTAGGCATCGCCATCAAATTTAATTATTAAAAATGAGTTATTATTTGAAATAAAACGGGTCTTCTCAGACTACAAGAGCTACACGGAAGTATTAATAGCACTAATGGCATGAATAATTACATGACTGCTAATGGTGTTCTCCATCTCTCTCTTTCTCACTCTCTATCTCTCTTTCACTTTTCCGTAACCATCTCTGGATGGTTTCAAAGCATACTTTATGGATCATAATCCATAAAGTATGCTTTGAAAAGAGGAGAAAATGTATTAGAAAAAAATTCTGGTGACTCTGAAACCAGAAGGAAAAAAGATTTAATTTCCAATGTAAATTTATTTTCAGTTTTTTGCTGGTTTTGTGCCCATAATTTAATATACTTGCCTTTACAAAAGATTTCTCTTTGAAATTATAACACAAAAAGTTAATTTTAACAGTAAAATAGTCATACAAGTCTGAAAAGACAAAATACTGCTCGACGTTTTCGCCTACTTCAACATTTACTGGACAAACGTTCAAAGCTCCCAATTCATTACAAAAGACTAACTTACATGACAGTTATCAGACCTATTTGGACATACGGAGTTGAGCTTTGGGGCCCTACTAAACCATCCAATTCATGTCGTACCCAATGCTTACAATCCAAAATCCTTCGTAAAATCCTCAATGCTCTTTATTATGTCACAAACAAACTCATCCATCATAATCTTAATATCCCATATGTTGCTGATTTGGCCCAAACTAGATACCTATCCTTCCATGACAAGCTCCATACACACTTGAATCCGCTAGTCTCTCAACTTGCTTCCCATACTATTCCTGATAACCCTCCGAGGTGTCTGAAAAGAAGGTGGCCTCGAGACCTTCTATCTTCTATAGTACTTTATTGGATGTAAGGACAGTTTCTCCACATTTTTTTTTTTCATGTCCTTTGCTCATGTAGCAGATTTACTTGATATAATATAATTACAGTTGTAAATATCAATAAATTATTCGGTTCTAAAAAAAACAACCATAAAATAGTGAAAACCAATAAACTGTTGTAAAGTATCAATCATTATCTCATATTTTCTTAACTCAATAACAAGATAGAAACCGTATAAGGAATTAAATTTGTACTATACCACTTTAAACCATGTAAGTTTATATGCAACTACTGATTTATTTATCTTATTTTATGTTAGATAATATGAATATTAAATATTTTATATAATATATAGAAATTTATCTATCTTCACTGTTTGGAGCAATATGCCCCTTCAGTAGACTCAAATACAGTTGCGCTTGACTGAACTACATAACGGGTTTGTAGCTCGCGGAAGATGAAGGCGCAAACATATAGAATCGATAGTGTAGAATAAAAAACTGTACACTACCACCCATGAAGGGTCAAGGTAGGTTCTACCAATGGTTCGGACATATGAGACACTACTTTTCTAGGAAAACGATTGGGCATTGTGAGAGGTGATTTGTCTGAGATCATACTCCATCTGGGTGTCCCCCTAATTAATTTTCATTCATTTCCACTAACTTCAAATGTCATATGGATTGATATTGACACATTCATTATGCTTGTTTTCTTCTACGTACAAACTTCATTATATTTTCATTATTTTCTTAGATTCTTCATTTTGTATTTTTATCTTAATAGGACTTGTCGTTTTTCTTTAATTTTAAGTAAGCATTAACAAAGCAAACAACTTAGAGCAAAACTAAGTTTACTTACTTTGTTTATTTACTCAAGAAAAAATAATGCGCATTTAAAGACAGTTATTGTATGTTATATATAATACATAATGTCCTAAAATAAAAAAAAATATATTTATGTTATTTTTACGACATTAGTGTTTTACTCAGAATTTTTCAACTCATGTCCTTACAATTGATTTATGTGTTTTATGTAAAAATTTTAAAATATATAATAATTTAGGAATTCATACATTACATACATAAATATCTTTTACAAAAAAAAAACAGGACAAATATTTAAACTTCATTAATGAATCTTGTGTACATCGTAAATAATAATTCGATCGAACGCATGATTTACATTAATATGAGAGAATAAATAAAATATATATTTTTTTAATTAACAAATATATAAATTGTATAATTTTACCTTCCTTAATTGGGATTTAAATTATATTTACAGTTTAATCTATATATTTAAATTATATTATTGTTTAATCTGTAACTTCACGAGATTCATCCTCCTCTGATCTTAATATCCGGAGTTTGAAATTCTAAGACAAAGTCGAGAGGAAACAGTTTATTCAAGTTTGAAGTCGAAGAAGTTTCGGACTCTTCTTGGAGGGAGAGCTTTTCCTCATAACCAAGTTTTTCCGAAGTTTTCTTCTTCGGATATCTATTTAACACTTTCCTCTCCTCAAGGTTTTATTTGTGGAATAGAATAAAGTTGTCCCCTCATTCCAGGAGTAAAAAGTTATTAGGAAAGGTACCATACGTATATCGTTATTTGATGTAGACTTTGGGTCTTATTGGTCAGGGCGAAAGGTTCTCTGGGAGTTTAAGTGAAGAGGGCTTAGAATATTTCTTAGATTGAGGTATAAACATTTAAAACTATTAATTCAAATTTAATTTATTGTTTAATTAAGATTATTTATATATTTTTGCGTAATAATACATTTTTTTTAAACCTGTACCACTACAACCAATGAAGTGTCTGGGGTTTAGTACATGGTAGAGACTGTACTGTTTCATGGACAACGGTTCTGCAAGGAGGTGACTTGTCCTAGGTCATGCTCAACCGCCAGATTTTCTCCCTTATTTTGGGTACCCTATTTTTATAATATTTTATAGAGCCTGGGTGAGCCCCAGGAGGGTCCTAGATCCCATATGATCCATCCCATATGATCGGATTTGAACCAGGATTTCCGGCACGGCAACTCAGTGCTCTACCACTGAGCCACTCCGCTCCCCTGTAATAATACATAGATATTTATATTTATAAGTTTAATATTATATTATAGCCCCGAGTTCTCTCGCGTCTCAATCCACCTCATCCTTCCACCTGGTTCTAGGTCTACCTCTTTACCCCTTAAGTGCGCTTCTATTATTTTTTTATTAACTCTTTCATCCTCCATTATGAACACATGCCCATCTCAACCTACATACTTTTGTTATAGTTAACAATATTTTTAAAATAGAGCCAAAACTCAAAAAGAAACATTAACATTTATTAGAATGCAAATGGAAAAACCATAATGCGAAGCCTTATGTTTCAAAATTCTGGAGTAAAACAAACACTTACTCAGTCGATATTTCACCTATTCAGGCATTATCAAGACACCAAAAAGAGTTAGATAAATCACATCTCGAAGAAGAAAGTGCAATACTTCCCACAATCAACAGCCCAATCAGGCTCATAACCTGAGACAGCACCTCCACACCAAGACGTCTTAACGTAACGTCTATTATTTTAAGACGTAGTCAATACCATTGTTACTAATATAATACCAACTTTACGTGTTGCTCTTAATTGTCTACTACCCAACGCTAATTATCTGGTTTTATAAATAAAATTGAAAAAACGTACTAAAGCGAAAATGGGTAGACAACATTTATCAAAATCTTCACGGTCATAGATATTTTCTCAGCTTCATCATAGATATTTTTACGCTGAAGATATAAAAATAAAAATTTACCGTTCGTTAAAATAAAAGGTGAAGCGAGTATGGTCTGGTAACTTTAGAAGAATTGGATTCTGGTAAAGAAGTAAAATAACAATCAGTTCTCGAACCCTCAGCAAACTTGTACCAATTCTCTCAGACTTTATTGCTAACAAAAAATTTATTTTTATTTGTCTTTCTTTTACCACGAATGATTCGGTCTTATGCTCAGAAACAAAATTGCCTTTTTTTTTTATTATTCATTAAATTTCGCTTTATACTATGATTAATCAGACGATGCTACTGTAGGAGTCATAAAAAATTAGGATTGGGATCTTTATTGAGTACCTTACATCTTAAAGCCTTGGGACCCCCGTTCACTTCCCTTCCGAAGTACGGCATAACTATTTTTTTCTACCTTTTTAAAAAATCCTAGGGCCATCTGCCGGGCTACGAACCCGCTATCTTGGGCATATATATTGTGTTGTTATGCTAAGACCATAAGTCGCACAAAATTATCTCTATTATCAAAGGTTTCGATTTATTTAGGGCTTTCAGCAGTGTTTTAGAACTTGGATTTAAATTAAAAGTTCATTAGTGTTTGTAATTACTATTATTATTTATGATCATCCCCCATTTTAAGCTTCTTATAACTTCATAACAATCAATTAATTGTTCAGAAAAAAATATCGAGCCACTTTATACCATAATTATAAATTCATTGAAAGATCAATCGAAAAGTGCTTAAATAAATGTTTATAGTTTAAGTGTCACCAGTGGTGTATTGGTTAGCGTAACATCCTACTAAGGCCAAGATAATAGTTCATAGCAAGTGGCCTTAAGATTCTTTAATGTGATTAAAAAAATCTTAGCTATGCCGTCCTTTGAGGACACTTAAAAGGGTGGTCCGGTGTTTGAGTGGTACCAGATACTTGTTGAATATTACTAAACTAATTACACCTGGATATGCAAAGCTTACGACTACCACTGTAATATCATTCGATTATTCATAGTGCCATAAAGTGACCTTATACAAACAAACGTGAATTATTACTTCTATTATTATTCTTAAAATAAATCATTATACATCATATGAAGGAATTAAGAATTTATTCTTTAAATAGGAGAAAAAACCTATTTCCAGTAAAAAAAATTTTTATTCCTTATTTTTGAGATACGTTTCGGCCTAGGCCATTCTCAATCTTCTGTTTAAATTGTTTCATTTTTTTCCCTATTATGTGGTAATAGAATATATATACGGTAAGAAGGACTAACGGTCGTATTGTTAACCATATAATAGGGAAAACAAAGAAAAAAAAATGAAACAATTTAAACAGAAGATTGAGAATGGCCTAGGGCGGAACGTATCTCGAAAATAAGGACTAAAAAAAATGTTTACTGGAAAGAGGTTTTTTCTCCTAATTAAAGAATAAGTTATATGATTGAGTCCAGTTGACCTTTTTTAAAAATGAGGAATTAAGAATGTTAGAGAAGAATTAGTTGACTGGAACTTCTAATGTAAGGAAGAAATATTTGGGGGTGCAGTCAATGAAAACACCATAATAAGTGTTTTACTTATTTATTGTGTGCCGACGTTTCGACCTACAATGTAGGCCATCTTCAGGGCTATGAGAGAGAAACAAACAGAACAAACATATAAAAAACGTTGCAGTAACAAGAATATAGTGAGTGACATGTAATGTAGATGTAATGTATTTTAATTTTCTACATTACATGTCACTCACTATATTCTTGTTACTGCAACGTTTTTTATATTTTTGTTCTGTTTGTTTCTCTCTCATATTCCTGAAGATGGCCTACATTGTAGGTCGAAACGTCGGCACACAATAAATAAGTATACACTTATTATGGTGTTTTCATTGACTGCACCCCCAACTATTTCTTCCTTACATTGCATTAAGAATGTATTGAGAAAATAAATTGAAAAGTTTTTTCTACATAAAAAAGGTAGTTTGAGATCTTGATATACCGAGACTCAATATTTTAATATTTTTTAAAAGCCCCTCCTAATACCGGGTGAATAACGTTACACGTAATACCAGGTGAGGTCACTGAAGGACTCCATTTTTTTCCTGCCATCAGCTAAAATGATTTCTTCCATCTAAGAGTCATTGCTTATAATTCTGATAGAAAGAGACTGTAGAAAAGTAATATCCATCCATTAAGGTCACCTGTGGTCTAGTGGTTAGCGTAACAAACTACTAAGCCCAAGATCGCGGATTCGTAGCCCGGCAGGTGACCCTAGGATTTTTTAAAGGGAGTAAAAAATCCTTAGTTACGCCGCCCTTCGGAAGGGACGTTAAACGGGGGCCCCGATCCTGTACGATATCAGGTGCTCGTTAAAAATTCCTATCCTAATTAAACCTGGATAGGCAAAATTTAGAGCTCCCAATGTAGTATCGTCCGATTAGCCATAGCAACAAAAAGTGACGTTAAATGAACAAACAAGTAATATCCATCATTTTTTAACTATCAAAATGTATAATTTTATTTATTATGAAAGTAGCTCATTTTAGTGAACAGTTATACCAACTTCATTGATATCCTTATCACATTCCTGGAACCATCATGATATTTTGGTCTTTTCTGTTTAATTTGCTTCGTTGATATTTCTGACCGTTTGGACACGGCGATTAGAAACTCGTAAAAAGAAATTATGCGAAAATCAAGTTTTGGCATAATATTTAACACTGAATTATTTCCAAGTAATTAAATGTTATAGAGGTAAACGGGGTGACCTGTGGCCTAGTGGTTAGCATAGCATCCTACTACAGGTCGCCGGTTCGTAGCCCTGCAGGTGGACCTAGGGTTTTTAAGGGAAGTAAAAAATCCTTGGTTATTGCGTCCTTCGGAAGGGACCTTAAACGGGGGGTCCTAAGGCTTTTCGATGTCAGTTATTCATTAAAAATCTCTATCCTAATTAAACCTGGGTATGCTTACGCCTACCCAATGTAGCATCGTCCGAATGTAGCTATAGCGGCATAAAGTGATAATAAATAAACAAACAAACAAATACAAAGGTAAACAAACATTTTTTCTTTGAAGGAGGATTAATAAGTGTTTACGTTTATAATAGTCAAAATCCGAACAAACAGAAATAGTTTAAGGTTTCACCGAAAACATCAAATCCTGTATTATTTTCCCGAACAACCCAATAGTTTTATGTAAAAGGAATTTGTATTTAAGCCATGTTAAGTAATATATTTTATCATCTACTATTTTATATTATATAATAATTATTATAATATTTTTATCAACAATGCTGTTGGGGCCAGGGTGCACTGAAAATAAAAACAGTGAATTCCCTGAGCGCCCGATAATGACGCCGAAATAATGCCCGTTTCCTGTTAGCCAAAATGAAAACATACAAACAAAATATGCAGTAAGCAAATAACAGAAACAATCTAAGAACAGAAAAATAATTTATTTTAATTATTGAAATAGTAAATATAGATTCAATATATATTTAAAGTAAGATACAAAACAAACTCCTTACGAAAACTAAATAAATTAAAATCATTAAATGACAAAGAAAAATGTACTTTGATTTCAATCGAGAGAGAGAGGGAGAGAGTGTGAAAAGACTTGACCTTGTACGATACTTTAATCTCACTAAAGTCTTTAAAATTCGGCGCTGCCGTCTTCTATGGCGATGTACTTACCGTCGCGACGCAGGGAAATCGGAAGCTTCTCGTTCTGCAAAGGCCGTGGAGGCATCCTCTTCCAATGCTTGATACGGCAAGGCTGTCTAAGGTTCGCTAATACTTTGCAAGTTGCACTCATAGCAACAATAATACCCCCTCCCTCTCTCTCTATAGCTAAGTCAACACAATAAGAAAAATAGACACTTGCAATTGCTTCATCTTTTATTCTATAAAATAACAAGTATATAGTTATGTCCCTGCCTCATCCCAGCTGCACCTGTTCTCTTTCCCACGGGAGTCAGCACAAGTCAGCACTAATATTCTCTTATAAGTAACTCCTAGAAAATAAGCTTTTAATTCTGGTCCTAGTTCTAGACTGTTACTATGTCGGTTTGAATAAAGTTTGTTTTTTAAAAAGTCTTGTCAAGTGTTCATTTATTTAATTATATACATAATTTACAATACAGTTACGTAATTTCGAATACCCTACAATGCCACTTATGTACTTATTGAGTTTAGACCTAACCTAATTACGTACCCTCGTTGCAGGTACATGGCCATCATGCACCCCCTGAGGCCTCGGATGGGGAGGAGAATGACCCTCTGCATCGCCGCCGGGATCTGGGTGATCGGCTCCGCCTTCTCGCTCCCGATGCTCATCTTCTTCACCACGTACACCCAGGACTTCACCAACGGAGACCAGAGGGTCATCTGTTACGCGGAGTGGCCTGATGGATCCACCACCGAGAGCTACCAAGAGTACTTGTGAGTACCATTATAACAGTGCTTATAAGAAAAATAACTTAAACAGTATAATTTCTCATGAGAAATTGAAGGTATGTTTTGATATAGGTTTAAAAATCATAATGCAAATTTAGTAAGAATCATTCTTTCTATGATTCTTGTTTAAAAGGATTACTAGATTTACACACGTCAGTATTTTTCAGCTGCTGTATAAAAGGCATTTTTAGTGGGAGCTATTATTTACTACATATTTCATTTCGTTATTATTAATAGTGAATTTATTTGACGTAATAAAGTTAAATTTAGCGACACAGTCTAAACCAGAAGATACCACTAAAGTCTTTAGTATAAATAGTGGTCGTGGAAACCTAAAAGAGTATTTTTCGTTTTCTTTCAATATGTCTTTTAAAACTAGTGTAAACTAATAAAGGTTCAAATTGTAGCAAGAGTATTAAATTTCATATATTTAAAATCATCCATTAGTTTTATAAAAATAAACCCTCCTTATTGGCCTACATCGCTCAAAAAACGTCCAGATATTCTTGATATATTTGTTTCCTCACAGATTTCCTGCAATCAAACAACTATAAAATCCCTGGATGACCTTTCCTCTGATCACAGTCCAGTTCTACTTCAAGTACATTCAGTTCCCATTCCTAAGCCCTCTCATCCCAGACTGATTACCGGACGAGTAGACTGGGATAAATTTCGATCTAATCTGGAGAATAATTTAAACCTCAAAATTCCGCTTAAAACAAAAGGAGACATCAATTCTGCAATAGACAAACTTACAGAATCAATACAAACCAATATAATTGATAGCTCCTTACCAAGGAAAAACCATTACACAGGCCAACGATGAAAAAACTTTTTTAATGAAAATACCTTATTCTTATGTTGTTTAGGTTGCTGAATCCAAATATGATGCTTAAAAAGTTGTATCACCCACCATTTATTCACATTTTATAGTTAAATTCATGAAATAAAGAAATATTTTTAGAATTTAACAGCTTTTTCATAGTTAAGATAACATGAAAAAATAGGTCTAATGAACAAAGATGATGTTGGCAGCACTGCTGAAACACATGCTAAACAGCTGATGTTTTGTTTATTTTCAACATAACCTCACTTTTACGTTTCCTGTACATGTGCTCAGTGCAATGTCTCATCGCGGCTGTAAAAACTCTGCTGACAGTTTTTGTTATATTTGTGGTGAGTTTGTTATTAAAAAGCACCAAAGAAACATTACAGACTTTGTGAAAAAGGTTTATCTAGCATACTTTGGAACCAAACTTGGAGACCAGGATAAACCTTGGGCACCGCATAAGGTATGTTATGTATGTGTTGAAGACCTCAGGAAATGGTCAAAAAAAGAGAAAAAACACTTTAAATTTGCTGTTCCCATGATATGGAGGGAACCAAAAAATCATTCCGATGACTGTTACTTTTGCAGTGTAGATATTACTGGTCATAACTCTAAGAACAAGAAGGTAATAAGCTACCCTAACCTTCCGTCCGCCATCCGACCAGTAGGGCACGGTGTAGATTTGCCAATCCCGGAACCACCAGAGGACTTAAATTCTATTGAAACAGAAGTATTTTCTGATGTACAGTCGGAGTTAGATGAACACGATGAAGAATTCCAATGTGTTACAGAAAATGTAGAGCCTAAATTGTTCACTCAGGTCGAGCTTAATGACTTAGTTAGGGATCTGGGCTTAACAAAAGAAAAAGCTGAACTGCTTGGCTCTAGGCTAAAAGAAAAGAACTTGCTGGCGGCTGGAACCAGCATTCATGTGTATAGGAAGAGAGAACAACAATTTTCGAAGTATTTTGAACAAGAGGGTGATTTGGTGTACTGCTCAGACATTCATGGTTTAATGAATGAGATTGGAATTGAATACAAAACAGAAGATTGGAGGTTGTTTATTGATTCATCCAAAAATAGTTTGAAGGCAGTTTTAGCACACAACGGTAACATGTATGCCTCTGTACCTGTCGGTCATTCTGTACATATGAAAGAGAGTTACGAAAATCTAGAAATAGTGTTAAATAAAATAGGTTATTCTGCACACGGTTGGATGATATGTGGTGATTTGAAAGTTACGTGCATGCTCCTTGGTCAGCAAGGGGGTTTTACCAAATTTCCATGTTTCTTGTGTGAATGGGACAGTAGAGCTCGGAATCAACATTGGTGCAGAAAGAACTGGCCTGCTAGGGAGTCTTTAAAGCCTGGCGAGAAGAACATTTTACGCAAAAACCTTGTAGATCCAAAAAACGTGCTCCTACCACCACTACATATTAAGTTAGGTCTCATGAAACAGTTTGTAAAGGCTTTGCCTAAAGATGGGCTTTGTTTCAAATATCTCTGTCAGAAGTTTCCACACCTTTCAGAAGCTAAACTGAAAGAAGGCGTCTTTACCGGGCCTGATATTAGAAAAATGATGTTTGACGTTAACTTTGAATCCACAATGACCTCAAATGAAAAGGAAGCATGGGTTTCATTCAAGCAAGTTGTCACCAAGTTTTTGGGAAATGAAAAAGACCCAGAATATAAGGCTATTGTTGCTAACATGTTAAAAAAATTTGAACAGTTAGGATGTTTGATGAGCCTGAAAGTTCACTTTTTGAGCAGCCACCTCGATTACTTCCCGGAAAATTTAGGAGATGTTAGTGAGGAGCAAGGTGAGCGTTTTCACCAGGACGTTAAAGTGATGGAAAAACGTTACCAGGGCCGCTGGAATACCAACATGATGGGGGATTACTGTTGGTCACTTCACCGGGAAGTTCAGCAAGCTATTCATCGCAGGAAAAGCTACACAAGAAGCTTCAAGGAAAAAAGGGAAAGAAAATATAAACCAATTCCAGTTGACAAGTGAACCTTGTATCATCACATAAAATTACTATTCCAAGTATTTTACTGTAAATACAAACCATTTTTACGATTCTACAGTGTTTCATTGATTTCCCTATATACTGTAAATGGGTATTAGACTATATAATAAAATACATTTTGCTTGGAAACTAAGGGTGATACATAAAAACTACGAGCAGATTTGGATTCAGCACATAAAAATCTATCAAGATCAGCTATTAAAATTAAAAAAGTTTTCAAAAAGGTTTTTTTTGTTGGCCTGTGTTATCAACAGAATAATTGGCCACTTCATATTCTCGAGTTATTAAAAGAAAAACGACGGGCAAGAGCGAAGTGGCACCGCACCAGATATCCATCGGACAGGAGTCATTATACCAAACTGACAAACAAATTAAAATCAGAGATCAGAACTTTCAAAATTCAAAATTTGTGTTACCGTACAGAAAATCTCAGTACTACTGACAAATCCTTATGGAATACCACTAGAAAACTCCTAAAATATAAAAATTTCAACCATCCACTTTTAACCGAATCCCAAACCTGGTCAAGATCTGATGAAGAAAAATCACAAATTTTCGGCCAGCACCTATTCAACACATTTAACCCTCACCCAGATATCCTTAATCCTACCCAGTCTGAATGCATTGAAGCAGAGTTAAGTATTCCTCTTCAGTTGTCTCCTCCTCCTAAAGCATTCCATCCTTCAGAAATATCAAACATTATTCACAGATTACCCGCCAACAAAGCCCCTGGGTACGACCTTATCACATCCTATATTCTAAAACGCCTTCCTCGGAAAGCGATCCTACTCCTTACATATATATACAATGCCGTATTGCGTACCAAATACTTTCCTGATTCCTGGAAATTATCCATAGTTAAGATGATACCAAAACCTAAAAAACCACCAGAACTTCCATCTTCTTACCGTCCTATATCTCTCCTGCCCATAATGGGTAAAATGCTTGAAAAACTCATTCTGAAACGTCTACATCCTATAATAGAATCCAACCAAATAATCCCAGATCACCAATTTGGTTTCAGAACATCGCACTCCACAATCCAGCAATGCCATCGAGTGGTGGACGTTGTCTCATCCGCATTAGAGCGCGGAATGTACTGCACGGGAGCTTTTCTCGATGTAGAGCAGGCTTTTGATCGAGTCTGGTATCCGGGACTGTTGTACAAACTCCGTAAATTCTTACCTTCTACTTACTTCCTTATTATCAGTTCCTACCTCAGTAATAGAACCTTTAAAGTAAACCATAATTTTTCCTACTCTTGCCTCTTTACCCAGTTAGCTGGTGTTCCTCAAGGTAGTATCCTGGGTCCCATCCTATACACAATGTATACAGCTGACATCCCAACCCATCCAAGCACTGTTCTCACTACGTACGCTGATGACACATGTGTGTTATCAGTAAATAACGATCCATTTGTTGCATCCCAATATCTTCAATCCCATATCTCAAACCTTCAAGAATGGTGTCAAAATTGGAGAATTAAAATAAATCCTAACAAATCCCACCAAATTACCTTCACTCTTCGTCGTAAACCTACGAATTCCTGCCCTACTGTATCCTTTAATAACATTCCACTGATCCCTGTCGAACAGATACGTTACCTAGGACTCCATCTGGACAAACGTCTCACTTGGAATCCTCATACAAGACTGAAAAGACAAGAAACTGCTCGACGATTTCGCCTACTTCAACATTTACTGGACAAGCGTTCAAAGCTACCAATTAATTACAAAAGACTCATTTACATGACAGTTATCAGACCTATTTGGACATACGGAGTTGAGCTTTGGGGCTCTACTAAACCATCCAATTCTCGCATCCAATCCTTACAATCCAAAATCCTTCGTAAAATCCTCAATGCTCCTTATTATGTCACAAACAAACTCATCCATCATGATCTTAATATCCCATATGTTGCTGATTTGGCCCAAACTAGATACCTATCGTTCCATGAAAAGCTCCATACACACTTGAATCCGCTAGTCTCTCGACTTGCTTCCTATAATATTCCTGATAACCCTCCGAGGCGTCTGAAAAGAAGATTGCCTCGAGACCTTCTACTATAAAACTTCATTGGAGTGCTATCAATGGATAGTTTCTCCACAAGTGATTTTTTGTTCATGTCCTTTGTTCATACAGCCAATTTACTTGATGTAATGTTATTACAGTTGTAAATATCAATAAAAAAAAAAAAAGGTTTTATGAAAAGCGTAAAAATAAATTATAATTTCAATATTTGCATTTCGGTGAAAAGAAACTATTTTACAATAATTTATTTTATTTTTATATGATATCATTTTTTAAATATTTTATTTGAAAAGAAAAGATATTACCAGGACCGGGGCTCGAACCCGGATCTCCCACTTCTCCGTAGTGGTGCCTTAACCATCTCGGCCATCCTGGTTCGTTTCTCAGGTCAGTCATATCCCTTCTTTCCACTGATCCTATATCTCCGTGTTCTCGCAATTTGCAATGTATACACGAGGAGAATGTTAATTGAACATTACTTTTATTTTTGGATCTAGTTGACTTTAAATCACTAATATTATTGTAATTTATTTTATTTGTATATGATATAATTTTTTTAATATTTTATTTGAAAATATGACTGCCCTTGAAAAGGGCCAGGATGGCCGAGATGGTTAAGGCGCCCCTACGAAGTGGGAGACCCGTGTTCGAGTCCCGGTCCTGGCCATATCTTTTCTTTTCAAAAAAAATATTTAAGAAACTATTTCAAATTTTTTATTGATTACATTACACACACCGAGCGGAGTGGCTAAGTGGTAGAGCACTGAGTTCCGTTCCGAAGGTTCTGGGTTTAAGTCCCGCTCGCTGGTTGACTTTTATTTAATCTGTTAGCAGAAGAAGATGGATCATATGGGATCTAGTCGGACACTTCTGAGCCACACCTATCTCTATAAAGTGGGTACCCAAAATAGTATGAAAAATTTTATTTCGATGGGTAGTCAAGTTAATTTTAAAAAATAGGAGAACGATGCCCTATAGAGTCGCTATGCTGTATTTCTAAGTTCGGCTGAGGTAGACTAAATATTTAATATCTGTTAACCGTCACACATGGACCCTTTGGTATCCTAGGGGCACACCCAGTTAGTATAATGTGGGTGCTCTTAAACAATGTGGTAAATAGGCGGTTGAGCGTGATCATCTACACAACCGTTGTCCAAGAAACTGTACAGTTCCTCCTTATATGAATGTATACCGAGTAGATGTAGAATCTTGAAATAATATATTAAAAAAAAACCTGTACCACTACAACCCTTAAACCGTTTAGGGTTCAGTACATGGTAAAGACTTCACTGTTCCTAGGATGAAGGTTATCTGCACAACCTTTTTAAAAAGGTTTACCCTCAGATTTAGGATACCCACTTTAAGGTTGGGTGAGCCTCAGGAGTTTACCCTGTCTTCAGATCCCATTTTTTTTTTGCATTACACACAGCATACACTTTACGGCTTATTGTATTTAAATATAATAAACGTTTCCTATTTGTGATTTCCCAACACTTAGTCACATTCATTTGAGGTAATTAAAAACATAATTAACTCTCTACAAAACCGAGTTCAAGTTACGACGCAATCAATTTTAATTTCGAAAACGTGCAATTAGCAACGCAGAAGCCACACTGGCAATTTCGACTATTCCAATTAACCCTACATGACTTTTTGTACTTCCCCTATTAATGCAGGGTCGTAAAAATTATCTCACGAGTCGTTGGTGTGTTGTAATTAAATTTTTACGACACTGCTATAAAATACATAGGAAAAGTTGTTTTCTATGTCGTTACGTACGTAAAATTTAAATTGGCTCCAACGTATACATTTTTAAAATACACTAGTTCTAATTTCATTCACGGTCATATTCCGTATTTTGAAACAATTAAAGGTTTTGCTTTGTAAAATGAATGTTATAGATACACATTATAATGTTATAAAACAGTAATTATTAAAACAAATCAAACAATGAAACTTTCTTTTGACTGTTTTTTAACAATGCCCACTCTTGCTTAGGTTAATGACTTACGAAATCCTAAAGAACGTGTTCAGACTTGCACGCCACACCTCTCTTCCCTTATACACGTACTCTTCGCCACATTCCGTATAGTTTCGCGGTTATTACGACTGTCACTACCGTACCCTGGCACAACCGTACCCAGTGTACCTTAGGGATCTTTAACGAGTACCTGGCACTGCATAGATTCGGGACCCCTTGTTACGTCCCATCCGAAGGACGGAATAAACCAGGAATGACCTACTCTTTTTAAAGATTTCTAAGGCTACCTGCCGGGCTGCGAACTCATAACCTTGGGTATAAAAGGTTGTCCTCTTATCAGAGTTTTATTCTATTACACCTAGTTTGGGTAGTTTTACTATTTCTGTATAAGCATTATATCGATTTAACAACAAGCTTAAGGGAGGGGAAAGGCTTAGAGGTAGAGCGCTGAGTTACTGTGCCAAAGGCCTCGGGTTCAAGTCCGGTTGTGGCAGATTTTATTTAATCTATTAAATGTCAGAGATGAATTCTTTGCGTACTTTTACGACTAAAGATTCACGATTTCTACAGTTATAAATTTTGTCTATGTTTTGAAACAATATTATTCCGAAGAACTAAGTATTTTTATATATTTTATATTTATATTATATTATTTATATTTTATATATAAGTATAAGAACAAAGTATTTTTATTTTTAAATTAACTGTTCTTCTTTAAGACATGAAGGATTTATTTTGAAATAACATAATGTTTAACAAATAATAAATAATGTTTAGGAGAAATGTTATTAGTTTTTGCAAAATTAGGAATGATAGAATACATTTTATAACTATACCTGGAAGTATTAAAGTAAATAGAGTAGATAGGCCAGAGCTTTTAAATGTATAACACCATAACCTTCTATATGTTGGAGGAAAATCTTGTTGTATTGGATCCATTGTTTATTGCCGAATCCTTTGTTGAATCTTTTATAAACTCCATTTTAAATTTTATTTATTTGCCGGTGATTGTTTATTCTTGCTTGGTATTAAGATTTGTAGTGAAAGATTGTCTAATTATAATGAATAAGATTTATTTTCAGTCTATGCATTTTAAATTTATAACAATTAATACTTAGAGAAGGAGACTTGCTTAAACGATCTTTTTTTCTAGAACCTTAAGAAACGAAAAACAAATAAGTAGTAAAAAGAATCGTTAATAACTAGAAACAAATTATAAAATAATCAAAGTATTGTAAATGCACAAAACGTTATTCAGTAATGAACTTCGATTATAAAATATTTTTACCAAAATAAAATAAATATAAACACGTTGGGATGCAATCGTTTTAATAAAAACATCCCTTTTTTTTTTTTAATTTATTTCAAGGAAAATACTCCAAAGATGCTGACAATTTACTATAAAAACGCAAAAAGAATTATAAATATGATTTAATATAATAATAACATTAAACGCTTGTTTATTCACCACTGATAAAGGCCTTAAGTGTTAAACCCGCAAGTATGTTAAACCTTCAAGTTACTTAGCAAGTATGTTAAGTGAAGTATGTCAAACCCACCCTTACGCAAAGTGATATATAACGATAACATTGTATTATTAAAATGCGTTACAAAGTCAGATAAAGTGATTTTTTTAATCTGAAAAACAAATAAAAGATTAATTTATAAAGATTTTGGAGGGGTTTCCGAAACAATAAAAAATAAAGTAAATTAACTTATACGCGAGTATGGTATGTTACTATTGGGAACTTATTTTGAATTCCACCCTGACCGTTTATTCTTCCTTACTTTTATAAAACTTCCTAGCAATATTTTATAATGTTTTGAATAGTTATTGTCGTTGCCAGGAAATAAATTTTATTTCTTTATATATGTATAAGTGAGTTTGCTAGAGTTAGTAATGAAAGATTTCCTAAAACGTTAATAAGCGCTGTGACGACTGGGAAGCGTTTGAGGGGCCGAGGCGTAAGTGGGTGGATTGCTTTAAGAGTGATTTGAAGGATTTGAATTAGGTTAGTGATAAGTGGAAGTGTGTAAGCTAAGATTGGAGGTATCGGCATCGAGCCTTTGGGTTCACTAAGCCGTATTATTATAATTATTATCTATATATTTAAATTTTGCATTTAAATATACTGCATATTAGTGTGCTGTGCTAACTATTATTATTATCCTTTTTTCCACACATTTGTGTGTTCGAAACTGAGATGTTAGCATCTTCAAACATTTAGAAATTTTCTAACTACCTCGGCTGTGTCCTCGAGAACTGCTTGTTGAGCCTCACTTAAGACATAAAAAAACCTTGTACCACTGCAGCCCGTGAACGGGTCTGATGTTCAGTAAACAGTAGAGACTGTACTGTTTCATGGACAACGGTTTTGCTGGGAGGTGATTAAGACAGCAGGCAGAATTATTACTATTAAGCCTCCCCTAGCATAATCCGTATCTATGCGGTACATGTCAACGACCTGAAGTAAATTATTTATAAATTGATTTTTTAAAGGTTTCATCAATTCTACCGTGTCGTCAGTGATGTAAACTTCCTCGTCCTATCCTCTAAGATAGGAGAAGACGTATTCTATATATTATATGTAGTCCAAACTCAATAATTTATAATTATAGTAATAAATCTCCTAGTTAGTTCACAACTACATGTTTTGTAATAAAATGTTTTATCTCTTAGATATCTCAATAAATCTAAATATATATTACAAGTTGTCCACCATTTGTTAACTTATGTTATAAATCGCGCGTATTTGTATTCTTCAAGAATCCCTCCAGACTTAAATGAGAAAGTAGTGTTATTTCCTGGACTAAGTGCAATTCCTGTACCCCGTAGACCACGTGGGAACAGGGGCATCGCAGACATCTGGACGTGTGAGAACTATCACGTGTACTTCTTCGTCTACGATAAGCTCGGGAATGGTAGTTCTAATTCTCCCATATCCTCTCTACGTGCAGTCGTAGTTAGTTCATTTAACGATACTTTATGCTGCAATGACTGATTAGAGGATGCTACAGTGGGAGTCTTGAGTCTTGCCTATCCAGATATAATTAGGATAGGAATCATTAACGAGTAACTGACACTTTAAGACTCGCCACCACTCTTTTTTACGTTTATTCCGAAGGACGGCACTGTATTTTAAACTTCCTCAGAAAAATCCTGAGACCTTCCGGGCTGCGAACCCACGATAGATGCTTGGTCTATTTATCGAATCTTTCATTACTTATTCTGATTGTTAATTATATTATGTGTGTGAGTAGTTAGTACGTTCCAGCCGTTATATGTAACGGCCACGCTTTCCAACAATCGCCCTGAAGATGACCTACACTGTAGGTCGAAACGTCGGCACATAATATAAGTACTTCACTTATTCTGTGTTCTTATTGACTGCACCCCCCAACTATCTCCTTTACATTAGATCATCCAGTCAACTATTTTCATCTCATACGTTAATTATATTAATATGATTATAAAGGCTGTGGTGTCCGTAGTTGTTAAAGTGCTACCGCATGAACAACTTTCTATGGTTCGAATCTGCCATATGGTTTATTAATTTTATTTCGTGGCGGATCTTTCCACTTCATGATGGTTTTTATCTATTTTTGGAGGTTTTATTAATTTTGTTTCTAATATATTATTTATGTACATCAAATTTTTATATACATATATATATATATGATATATTATAACTTCACTAGGCTTTGTAAGGATTTAATTAAAATATCATTATTTTAACATCCTGTTGCTTTACGAGGATGTCGTTTGGGATTGTTCTTAAACAGTTTTGGAGTAAAATAGAATTCCCTTGGATGGAAGCTAGATTGCAGAGATTTGTAGTTTAGAGTTTTGGGGTTAGTTAAGCCTTATGACTATTACTAAGACAATTTTTCTAGTGACTTGAAAATTTGGCCATGTAGACAGAATTGCAAGTGAACATATATCGTCTCTGCCATTTCCAACTATCGAATGTGAAAATCGGTACTTTTGAGGAGAATTAAAAAAAACAGGTTCAAGGTTCAATAAAAATTAGTGCCTATAGTCAAACAAATGGCATTCGTTTTACATTGTTTTTGTGACTGATAGATGCCTCTATATGAATTTTATATCAATTACCAATCCTCAAGCAACTGCTATAAGTCGAAAACGAAAACTGTGTTTTTTTCACATTCGATACTTTGCGATGGCAGGGACGATATATAAAATATATTTATATAAATCTAAAATTTTATATATTTAAAAAAAAAATTTTATTTTTTAAATTTTGTAAACTGCTATTTATAAACTTATTGCAAGCGATAGCTGAGTACAGGAAGAGCAGATAATAAAAGTACTGAGGCATAAAATTATATTATGCTTATTGCGACCTTCAAGTGGGAGGATGGGGAATCCCATCTGAGAGAGAATATTTTATATATTTATTTCATTTTTATAAACTTCTTTTAGAATTTTATTTTTATTATCTTTGCATGGCAAAGTACGCCAGGTCTGAGATAAGGTGGTCGATCGGATGAAAAGAATTGATAACAAAAATCACGCGGAAAAAAAAATCGAAATATGAACTTTGATAATCGGACACTAATTTGACTAAAAATGAATAACTGTAAGCAATAAAAATATCCCGGTGAAAATTTAATTAAATTATAAAGTTTTGTGTTTTTTTTATTCATTTTATTGTCATTTTATACTGGTTAATCGGACGATGCTCTAGTGGGAGCCCTAAATTGTGCCTATCCAGATGTAATTAGGATAGGGATCTTTAATTAGTACATGAAATCATACAAGCTAAGAACCTCCCATTTTACGACCATTCCGAAGGACGTCATAACTCAAGAGAGTAAGTAATATATATTTCCAATAAAAAACAACTATTTAAAATTCAAATGCCTCTTACCAACAATATTCAAATAACCACTGTGACT
The DNA here is from genome assembly GCA_037127475.1 of Arma custos. NCBI lineage: Eukaryota > Metazoa > Arthropoda > Insecta > Hemiptera > Pentatomidae > Arma > Arma custos. The sequence goes on from CM073765.1 coordinate 57,358,840, forward strand.
ATTGGTTGACCTGTGGAGTAGTGGTTAGCATAACAATCTACCATCCCCAAGATCGCGAGTTCTTCGCCCGGAAGATTGCCCTAGGATTTTTTAAGGGAGTAAAAAATCCTTAGTCATGCCGTCCTTCGGATGGGACGTTAAGTGGGGCTCCCGATCCTGTTCTATGTTATGTTCTCGTTTAAAATCCCTCTCCTAATTAAACCTTGATAGGCATAATTTAAATTAAGCGTCGTCCGATTAGTCATAGCAGCATAAATCGACGTTAAATAAACAAACAAGCATTTTTATAAGAAGAGAAACGTGGCTAGAGGGATCTAGAATTAGAATTTTATTATTAAGATTACATTTTGTTTATTTCAATTCATGTTAATATGATTGAGAAGGTAGGTTTTATTACTGTTCAGGTTATAAATAATGATTGATAACAGTCCCTGCAGACTTGTTACCTCGATTTTCTTAAACCGTTTACTTTAATTTTTAAAGACTTATGCTTAATAATTTTTTTTTTTTTAATCATCCTTCTTGTAACTTTTAATTTCTTTAAGTACAATCTTTTACCTGATTTTATTTTTCTCGTTGCATTACTCCCTCCTAACAGAAGACTTTCCATTGTACTCCTCACCTACAAGAAAGGACAGAACGTAATGGATAGTGTGCTCCTTCTCTGTCATCCCCCGGATGATCTTTATCGTCGTTCTGGAAGATGGAGGAGAAAGCAAGGGGGAGGGGGTAGTTCGTGGGGGAGGTTTGCCTTTTCAAGGCTGGGGCATTGTAAGCAACATCTTAGTTATATATCATCCTGGTACGTGCATCTTACTAATAACAGTGCGCTAAATCACAAAGTAATTACATCCTTCGAAAATATTAAGGATTTTAGTTAATAATTATAAACAATATAAACGCTTTACTGCTTGTTGTTTATTCATTTAACTTCACTTTATGCTGCTGTGGATAATCGGCCGATGCTATAGTGAGCGTCCTTAATTTTTCCCAAGCAGATATAAATGAGATCTTAAGGGATCTTTAACGAGTGGTTACTTACATCGCACAGGCCCTGGACACATTTTATGACCTCTCCGAAGTACGCCATAACTAAGGATCTCTCTACTACCTTTATAAAATCGTAAGGTCATCTGCTGAGCTCTAACCCGCGAATTTGGTCATAGTGTTTGTTATGTTGTAAACACCGCTGATAAAACATCCCTTATGATATCCAATGATATATTTAAAAAATATCGTTAGCTTTGGTAAGGTATATTTTATAAAAAAAACAGTACCACTAAAATCCATGAAGGATTTGGGGATCAGTACAAGGTAGAAACTATATTGTTTCTTGGACGACGATTGTAAAAGGAGGTGATTCTTCCTAGATCATGGTCAACCATCTTATTTTTTTATAGAGGCTGGGTGAGCCCCAGCAGGGTCCTAGTCCTATACGATCTATCCCCGACTGCTAACAGACTAAATAAATGTCTTGCCTGCAGCGGGATTTGGACCAGGATTTTCGCTATTGCAACTCAGTGCTCTACCACTGAGCCATTAAGCTCCCTATTTGATATGCTTTTATAAAGCATATACGCAAATTATAACATATTTTAAAAATGCATTAAAATGTTTTCCAGAAAATTAATTCCTTAACTAGTGATAAACTAAGAAGTAGAAACTGATGTGTTGACCCACATTCACAAAAAAATATCTTCTTGGGTTTATTTTTAAGTCGTATATATATATATATATATATATATATATATATATATATATATGTATATGTATATTTTTTTTTATTTGTGATTTTAGTTAAACCATTTCGCCCCTTCATTTTTAACGGTCTTTAAACCCGCATTATTGTACAGTAGTGCGCAACTGTATTTAAGTCTATTGAAGGGGCATTTCGCATATAACTGTCAACTTAAATCTTCTATACTTCATATAAAACAATTATCATTATATTCCAACCAATTTACACAAAACCTTGACAAATTTATACCAAAACCTTTTTCGTCAATCGCTCTATATATTGGTGAAAATCGCATGAAAATCCGTGTAGTTGTTATTGAGTTTCCCGCGACCAGACTGAAAGATGCGGCGGAGGACTTTATTTTATAATATGTATAGATTACATCTCTTATTATATTATATACTTACTGTTACTGATCTCCATTAAGTAAAATAACATCAATTTTTAAACAATAAAAATCACTATAAAATAAAATTAGCCGAATTGTTCGACCCGTTCTCGAGTTTTGCACTTAGCAACACATTTGGTCATTCATTTTTATTTATACACATGTACATGAAATAATTTCAAGCCGATATCATTTTGGTATAATGGTAAATTCAAATACATTCTATTAGAATTTTGTATCATTGTTTGCAAGTAATGTATAAATTTTGTTTGTCCATTTATTTTTCAAAAAGGAGCTTTGTAGCTCAATATGTAGAGCTCTGAGTTGCTGTACTGAAGGTTCCGAGTAGAAATCCAGTTTTGGTAGATAAATTACATAATCCGTTAACAGTCACATCTGGACCTATTGAGATCTACAGACCCTCCTAGGGCTCAAGTGGATACCCTTGAAAGAAGATACCTATAAAATACCTAAGGGTTGAGCGTGATCTCGGAATAATTACCTCCCTGCGTGATCGTTGTCCTAGAAGAAGTACAGTCTCTCCCATGTACTGAACCCAAGACCCTTCATGTGCTGTAGTGATATTGTTTTTTTTTTATAGGAAAAAAAAGTGGACCAGTAATTACTTTAGTCTAATTGATGCCTCCTTGAAAAATAAATAAATAAAATGCAGAATACTGTTAAGTAAAAAAAAAATTATCGGTAATTTCGCTTTTAAGCATCTAAACATATTTGAAATTCCGCTTTCGACAAAATCAAATCTCATTTCAGTCGCGTTGTTAAATCCAGTTTATAAAACCTTTGGGCTGTTATTTTTTCATTTAGGCCGCCAGAGAAAAAAAAAATGTCATTCGGTGAGTTCCGGGGGTGTGCGGACGATGATAACATTTTCTGAGTGAATTAATCTTTAATTACTATTATTTGCTATTGGGTGTATGAGAGGGTTCAAGCTATTCGGTATTCATACTTCAAATGCCCCATACTAAATACTAAATAATATTATGATTTTTATCAAAAAATGTTCAGTTAAATGTAAATAAAATTGAATAGTTCAGAGGGGTGAGGGAATAAAATAACTCGAGTATTTTCCCTAAACATATTAATTATTACTTATTACTCCACTGCTGTCCTTAGAGTAAAGTCTCTACCATGTACTGAAATCAAAACCCTTCATGGGTTGTAGTGGTAAAGGTTTTCTTTTTAGAAAAAAAATGTGGACCAGTAATTACTTTAGTCTAAATGATGCTTCCTTGAAAAATAAATAAATAGAATGCAGTATATTATTATTTTTAAAAAATTAACGATAATTTTGCTTTCAAGCACCTAAACATTTGAAATTCCGATTTCGACGAAATCAAATCTCGCTTTCATTTTCACTCATATTCTCACCCTCTCTAATTTTCACTCTCAATTTCATTGTCACTTTCATTACCACTTTCATTTTCATCCTCACTTCCAATTTCTCTTTCCTTTTCAATTTCACTCTCACTTTCATTTTCACGCTCTTGCTCACGCTATCATTTTTATTTCCTCGTTCATTGTCACTCTCCCTTTCATTTACATTTTAACTTTCATTTTCAAGTTCACTCCCACTCACTCTAGTTTCAACTCTCACTTTCATTTTCATCCTCACTCTCATCTTTCCTCAATCTCTAACTCTCACTTTCATTTTCAATCTTACCTTCAATTTCACTTTCCTTTTCAATTTCAATCTCAGTTTCACTCTCAATTTCATTTTCACTCTCTCACCCACACTATCATTTTCACTCTCCCATCCATCTGCACTCTCACTTTCATTTTCAATTTCAATCTCACTCACTCTAGTTTCCACTCTTACTCACATTTTCACTCTCGCTTTCATCCTCACTCCCATTTTCCATCTCAATCTCACTTTTTTCCATCTCACTTTCACTCTCCTTTTCAATTTCAATCTCAGTTTCACTTTCATTTTCGCTCTCTCACCTACGCTATCATTTTCATTTTCTCGTTCATTTCCCTCTCCCTTTCTTTTTCACTGACAATTTCATTTACAATTTAACTTTCATTTTCAATTTCACTCTCACTCGAGTTTCCACTCTCACTCCCACTTTCACTTTCAATTACAAAATCTTATCTGTTTTTTAATAAAATATTGTGAGTGCAAAATAACTAACTATCTTGCTGGTTCAGATCCCTATGTTCAGTAAGTAATAATGTAGTTATTTAACCATATTTTACCAAAATTTAATAATTAATAATCATAAATCATTAATTAATAATTAATCATTAAGTAATCATTTTCTGTTTAAATAACTTGTAATATAATAGGTTTAACATTTTTTTTTTTAATTTATTCATATTTACAACTGTATTACAATAATACAAAAAGTAATAGGCTAAGTGATACATAATGACCTGATATTGACAAGTAGAGAAACTACCCATTGGTAGTACTCAAATTAACATAAATTTTAAAAATTTAATATAATTTTCTGTATAAAGTATTGTCTTCCAAGAAAGAAGCTGCTGATATTAAGCTTCTTTTCTTTCTGAGATATCCTCTACTGAATTCCGCTTAATTACTTTATTTTGAATAACATTTATATTGTCATAATAAGATATAGTATGTGGTTTATTTTAAATAAGGTCAAGTTTATTAACAGATGATTTTTTTTTTTTAATTGATTTTTTTTCCTTTATACTTTTGTGAATCATACATATGCATACATACATAAAAAACACACACCCACACGTGCATATATATATATATATATATATATATATATATATATATATATATATATATATATATATATGTATGTATGTATGTATAATTATTATTATTATTTATTACAGATATAACGTTCTGTTCATGGTTATGACTTACTTCATTCCAATCGGCTCAATGGGCTATACCTATGTCAGGGTTGGCATTGAGCTGTGGGGCAGTCAGAGTATCGGCGAATGCACTCAGCGCCAACTGGAAAACATCAAGTCTAAAAGAAGGGTATTTCTTTTATATATTAGTATTATATAGATTATTTTTATTATACAGTAGGTATAATAAACCATTCACTTAGCATTTTAAATATTATAAAAATTATAAAGTATTATAATTTTTAATATTTTTATTTTGAAGAGAAAAGATATGTCCAGGGCCAGGATTCGAACCCTGGTCTCCCATGTTTCCGTCGTGGTGCTCTGCCTGGTGAGCTTGCATCTCGGTCAGACAAATCCATTCTCTTCACTGATCCCATATCCCCGTGTTCTCGCAATTTTCAATGTATACAAGGGGAAGAATGTTCATTGAACATTACTTTGATTCATAAATAATTATGCTTTTGTCTGAACTTCATTGGTATAAAAAATGTGAGAAAAATGATTATATGGAATTGAGAGTAATTCCAGAGAAAATGTTGGTTACTTAAAAATAAATTTATTTTTAGAATTTCCTTATATCTTTAAAAATTAATTATTATTTTAGGTGGTGAAAATGATGATGGTGGTGGTTGCGATATTTGCTGTATGCTGGCTCCCGTTCCACATCTACTTCATCATTACGTCACACATGCCAGAAATAATTAATCTTCCATACATACAAGAAGTATATTTAGCGATATACTGGCTCGCCATGTCCAATTCCATGTACAATCCTATGATATATTTTTGGATGAATACCAGGTAAATTATTAATATGCTTCCAAGAGTCATAAAAAAAATTAGTTACCCCTGCAAAGCTCGTCTCTTGTAAGAGATTTTTCTAATTCTGGATCTGTATTATTATTATATATTTAGCATCAACTTTAATTTAATGTATAATGTATTTAGATTAAATTTAACCTGTATTTTAATAAATGTGGCCTAGCATTATTCTTTGTTCTGGTTTTGGTTCAATAAATAATTATATATTGTGTCACAAGTACTTTATAATATATACTCGTACATATATGTTTTTATGAGTATCTGAATTTGAATAAGGATTTTTTTCTATTTATTATAACACACATGTCATTGACCTTAAGTTTTGAAGAAAAATTCCTACAACTTTAAAGTCATTGAAAAAATTCTTTGGGATGATCAAATTTGGGTGAATATTTATTCAGGTCACATGATTACTTAATAGTCATATTTATATAATGGTCAAATTAGTTAATTTATGTACTTTATGGTGAATATTTGCTGTTATTTATTTAAGTATAAAAGAAATAAAAAGAAGAATTAGGATAAAAATAAATTGTTTACTCTTTTAGGGAGCGGAGTTGCTCAGTGGTAGAGCACTGAGTTGCCATGCCGGAAATCTTGGTTCAAATTCCGCTGCAGGCCATGATTTTTATTTTGTCTGTTTGCAGCGGGATATGGATCATATGGGATCTAGGACCCTCCTGGGGCCCACTCAGCCTCTATAAAATATAAAAATAGGGTACCCAAAAGAAGGGGAAAAAATCTGGCAGTTGAGCGTGACCTAGGACAAGTCATCTCCTTGCAGAACCATTGTCCATGAAACAGTACAGTCTCTACCATGTACTGAACCCCAGACCCTTCATGGGTTGTAGTGGTACAGATTTTTTTTGTTTTATTCTTTTAAATGATCTTAATGATTATAATGATTTAAATGATCTTCATGATAAAGTTTAAAAGGTATATATGGTTTGCTATAGGGATGCGAAGTGTGCATTGCCCGTATTTTTTAAATGATACAAATAGATATCGTGAATATGAAAAATGGACTTATATTCCACTTCCAAAAATAACAGCTCATATATAGCACATTTATTTTGATGAATGTTCATTGACTTAGATCAAGGAAGCATTTCTTAAACATCTTGTTATGTAATAAAATATATTAAACGAATTCATCATGGGCAATAACATCCCAAATAAAATAAAATGCTAAAATATATTCAATAAGAGATCATGTATTGGCAACCTCTCTCCTGATGTTTAGTAAATTAACTAAATAAATAAATAAACCTAAGTTAATATACCTTTTTAGAATACTTTATTTGGGCTTATTTTATCCTTTGGGTTTATCCTTTGTTGGGTTTATTTTATTTTTGTCTTGGGTTTCTATTTAGTTAAATTTAAAATATCTTTATTTTAACTAACGCCTCTACAGACATAAAATAGATTATTATTATTGTTTTTAGGTTTAGACGTGGTTTTAAACAATTCTTTTCATGGTGCCCATACGTTCAAGTACCTCCTGAAGGTTTGACTCGAAGGGAAGCAGTCACGACAAGATTCAACTATTCCTGCTCAGGCTCACCCGAAGCCAACTATCGCATCAACAGAAATGGTAGATCACATTTACGAATTTTTTAATAAACCTTGTTTTTCATGCTTATTCTCTTCAAGCACACTCTGTTACTTGTAAATCAAAATACAAATTACAAGCATATATTCATAACTACTGATTTCTACATCAGTATCAGCATGAATTGGTGTTTCTATTAAACTTAAATGTTGTATGTTTCTTTTTTTCTTTTATTAATGACACCTGATAACACTGATTTTTTTTTCATTATAATGAAATCTTCAATATTTCTTTTTTATCCCTGATCAATATTTATATAATCAATCATTATTAATTATTTAATCTCTTAGTAATTATTGTTTAATCCTATAAAAATTAATTCAGTACTGATGATTAAATTGAATATTTAAAAAACAAATCTTTTTTTATCTTTCATTAGAGCATACTTTAATCACCATTCACCTAAAACAATTATTTGTTAAATTTACTATTCAATTTATATTTTATAATTTATAAGTGAACAGAACCTTCTATAAAAAAATGTTTTACTCAACAAGCAGTAGAATTTATATATTATATTAAATTTTAATTAAAGATATATAAAATTAGGAAATAAATAGATGTAGTATGTTTAGTTGGATTATTTTTATGTAAACAGTTAAAAAGCATTCCTAACTCAATTTTGATGATGAAGAGATCTCAGGATTTATTACTCCAATAAATTAATGTAAATGTGACATTATAATTAAAATAATTTAACTATTAAATAATTGGCATGGTTGTATATATAAATTGAATTTTATAATGTAGAAAAATATGTAATATTTATAATCAAATAATAATCTACTATTAAAATGTTTATAAATGTAATACAATCAAAGGGGTTGTATGGATCGCTGAAAAAATTATTATTCTGATAAGGCTCCGAAACGTGAAAATGTGATAATTATTAGGAATATAAAACAATTTAAAATTAAGGTTCTGTTCACTTATAAATTTTAAAAATAAATCTTGTTAAATGATATACCAGAGCAGAAGCCCAAAATTTTTGGAATTTGAAAACATTTTAAATGACTTCAAATAATTCAATTTTTATCTGAAATATAAAAACAAAATTATTCTGAGGCAATAAAAATTTAAAAAAAAACATCACATCTGGCAAACCAATGTTAAACATGGATATTCCAAACAAAACTTACACAATCAACTATTTAAATTAATAAAAAACATTTTTGATCCTTGATAATAATTACACTGATGAATTAATGTCACAAATTGAAATTAATCATAATTTTATATATAATAAAACAGATTTCTACTGTAGTTGTAAAAAAAAATCATTTTTTGTTAACAACAATACAGCTGAAATGATCATTTTAGAAAAATATAAAATCACTGAATAGAAAATATATTGAAATTGAAAAAATAAATTGAAAACATATTTTTATGGAGAATAATTTTTGTGAACTTTTTTTTTTTTATTTTTCAATATGGAAAAACAAATGTTTTTTTTCCAGCTTCACAGAGAGGGGGGCCTCGGAAGCTGGGTGTCGGAATGCAAACAACACGGGGTGTGGAGCCCCGTTGTTTAAAAAATCGAAAAGCCGTCCATTGGCCTGCACGTTAAGTGCGTTATCAATTTTTAATAGTAGGTACAAATGAGAGAGCCCTACTATTTAGTATTTTGAACCATCATTTTTAACCCATATTTTTAAAAAAATTATCCATTTTTTAATTATCTTTTTTTTTACTGGTTTTTGATTTTTGTCCTGATGAAAAAATTTATTTTGTGCTGTCCTGGATTTGTACCTACTGCATCCTCTGGCTCATGGCGTATGAATTGAATAATCCTTGCATCTTTTTTTGCATCATATTTTTCTCAGCTATTTTCTTGTTGCTTTTTAAAAAATGCAGGTTCGTTTAAATTTTTTTGAATTTGGTTCAAAGGGAAGAAAAGGAAGTGTGGCATATCTGAACTAATCCTCAGAATTTTTGTTTTTACTTCAGAACTTTCTCATTAACTTAAACATAAATATTGCTATGACAATGGTATTTATTTTTATTATTTAATTAATGAAACATATCAAGAATTGTAAAATTTCTTTTCAAGATTTAAGTTTTTCTTAAATTAATTAATTCTTAAATTTCAGAGTGTTTTATTATATTATAGTTATACAAATGTAGCCTGTACGGACTAGTCGTAAGAACCAGACAAGTGGGGAATAACACTCCCTCAGGTTTCTGAGTTCAGTACTCTCTCATATGACAGAAGAGTACACTTTACACTTTATCCACACATAAGTTCATCACTCACCTCAGGGCCAACTTCCCTGTGAAGGCCCGAGATATGGGCTATAGCCTAACCACTAACTATCCCGAAGATACAAGGCCTCTAGTGTTGGGCCAATCCCAAGTCTAGAGTATAGAAATTTACCTGGCCTAGAAACAAAAAACAGTAGAGGCCCCTCCACACTAGAAATAGCATGTGAGGCAGAAGAAAAAGAAGAATAGTTCAAATCATGTTTGAAATTCCTTTTTTTCAATACCAAATATTCTATTGCAGAAGATTTGTAAAAAAAACTTAGAAATCGAAATTCGACTTCAACAACTGACCTTAGAAAAAATAAAGAGAAAGCTCACAGACTATTATTTATAATATATATTGCATTGCTCTCATATTGAAAAACTTTGAAGAGTAATGATTATGAATGGTCTTCAATTCCAGGCATAGATTGTAACCCTGTTTAAAAGAATTACATAGTGCTACTAGTTAACTCAAGAAATACTTATCGATTAATAAATGGATGGAGGAGTTTGGAAGTTGAGAGATAAAAAAAAACCTGTTTATAACTATCAATGATGAATTTCTGCAACTAATTGTGTCAAAGAACTCTTAGTTACGAATCCGAAAGCCAGAATCGTAACTTTGTAGAGATATTGGTGTTCAGAAAGCTAAGTGGCACTATACTGTTGTTTCACAGGAAAACAATTACATTTCTGAATTTTAGGAGACCTATTCATCTAGATACATTTAGGCATATATACATACGGATAAAATAATAAAAATAAATATAAAATGGATGTACTACATTGTAACAATCTAGTAATTTTTCTGTTAAAATAAACTAAGATTGTTGAGTTAAAAAAAACTATGAAACTAGTATCAGTAAACTAATATAATGACACATAAAGGAAAACATGATGTAAAAAAGAATTGAATCATAAAACCTGGGGATTCAAGTTAATCTTGACATGTTTCGTTATTTTCTTGGTACTCATTGTCATAGTTTAAAGTTCAATGATATTTATAATTATTTTCTTAAAGTAATATTTATATAATAATACTAAAATCGATAATAAGTAATAAAAATCCACTTATTTTAGTCAGATATGTCCCACACTATCTAATATAGCATGCGAACTAATCAGCATGGTTTGCTTTGCTTGGATTTTAATCCAATCTATTTTTTTATCATTTGCTTTGATGGCAACATTAAAAATCAGTTGCAAAATAAATTCTTAATAGTTAAATTTTATTTGAAATATATAATATAAATTGAAAATCTTTTAATGGTATTTCAGAAATTCTTGAGGCGAGTTATTAAAATATATATTTATTTGATTTTTATTAATAAAAAGAAACCGAACTATCATTTTTTTTCTTTCTTTTTATAGAATAAAATAAATAAAAGAGGTTATTACAGTGTTCAAAAAACTAAATAACTTCAATTAAGTACAACATATCACAAAGTAAGATTTAATTAATTAACACTTTGGAATTTATGATGTTAGCCATTTACAATTGGAGTTACAACTACAAGGAGAGTGCATGATCCAATATATGAACTGACTATTGTTTTTAGTGGAGGTCACCTGTGGTGTGGTGGTTAGCATAACAACCTTCTAGCTTAGGCAGCAGGTTCAGAACCTAGCAGGTGCCCTTAGGATTTTTAATGGGAGTAAAACATCCTTGGTTAAGCCGAACTTCGATAACTAATAATAAAATTAGGCATGTGAAGTAAATTACCTAATTAAAATATCGAAATAAAGGCTTCTAGCATCACAATACCTCAAAAGGCATATTAGAAAAAAAATTGAATAGCTTTATTTATTGAAGCCCCTAAAACACTCTCAGTATTAGATTAACATGGTTTAACAGCCATTATTGCATCTTCTGCATCTATTTTTAATTACCATAATAAAAGAGTTAACTAGTTGCCATAGTAGCCTTCATGTTACCTCCTCATCTTTTCTTTCTCCTAATCTATTTTAATTGGTACTCCTACTTTGTGTGTTACCTGACTAATAATGACAAAGTTTAAAAGAAAAAATAATCTAATATAATAACAAATAATATAAACCATAACAGACAATATATATATATATTTTTTTCTCACTAACTTAATAGCATGAAGGACATTCTTTCTACCATCTATATTTTTTGTCCATGTACATATGTTTTCTTTGGCTATAAATTTAAAGCTTCAGCTGATGAATTTTTATATCAAGTCGAGATTTCATAAAACTTTTTATAAAAAATTAATATTTTGCATGTTTGAAAAAAGTTAATTATTTTAACCAAACACAAACACATCACTTTTCATTTTATTTTTATTACTGTCTGTTTCTAATCTTTCTCGACATGTTCTCTTCTTTCCTTTCATTCTTTAAACTGTTTGGATCTCCTTCGCTGTTGTTCACTGTCGCTTTCTCTTATTTATTTTTCATTCAATGAATAAATAATCTTTATTTATTTATCTTTTTATTATTTTTTTTTTATTTCCCCCCTGTTGGAGTGGTTAATATTATCTTATCCTTCTTCTATGAACATTGGAATATTTTATGGTAGAAACCAATCTCCAGATAAATTTGTTCTTTTATATTTTTATAAAAACATATTCTAATAGAAATCTGTGCTAGGGTAAAAGATACAGTCACTCATGTTTCTCAATAAATCTTCAACTGAACAATTGATTGAAAATTTAATTGTAATCAAATCAATTAAAAAAAAATTTTAAAAACCTGTACTACTACAACCCATGAAGGAGGCTTGAGTTCAGTACATGGTAGAGCCTGTACTGCTTCATGGACAACAGTTGTGGAGGGAGGTGATTTGTCTTAGATCATGCTCAGATTTTCCCCCCTTATTTTGGGAACCCACTTTAAAGAGGCTGGGTGAGCCCAGGAGGGTGCTTGATCCCATATAATCCATCTCTGGCTGCTAACAGAATAAATAGAAGTCTTTCCAGCAATGGGATTTAAATCAGGATTTTTGACATGGCAACTCAGTGCTCTACCACTGAGTACTGAGCCACTCTGCTCGCAATCAAATCAATACATTATTAAAATAATTATATTTAAGAAAAATTCAAATTAATTATTATAAAAACAGATGTTCAAATGAAAAATAAAAGTTCGATTTATAAAAAAAGTATTATTGACACAATTGGGATTTATGTAAGATTTTATCGTAACCACCTTCCTGAGTATTGAAGTGTTATCCTCATTTCAGGGTGTTCATATAATTTTTAAGATACAAAACTTTCTTAAGGTTTGTGTATCCTAGTACTTGTGATCTTATAGTATCTCAGTTTTTTCTCACAGAATTGTTAATAGATCTTTTTTTTCAATTATCTACTTGTTTGAAAGCACTCTCACTCCTAAGTAAATGTCCGGACATGTTTTTCCTTTTAGATCCACGTCTTCAAGTCAGTTTATGGAAATATTTTTAATTCAGATTATTGTTGATAATTACTTCCTCGAATTTCATACATTTTTTGAACAGGTAGCAAAATTTTCTTGCTTCACAATAATGGGACAAGCATCAGTTACAATTTACATATAACTTAATATACTTAATGCTGACTCATATTGTTTAAAATTTTATTTTTTGATAATTTTTAAAGTGCGAATAGATACACAGCATAACTAAAACCCTTAAAAGTCACTATATTTATGAAACGCATATTTTACAACCTCAGTATTTGACATCGTTGCATAAGCTCATAAGTATGAATGCTTCATATTTAAAAAATATTCACTGCATCCTTATAAAATATTTTTAAGTATAAAACCCTGTCTTGCGAAATTTAGTTTTTACATTTTTTCAGAATGTTTCATTAATTATGCGATGTTCTTTCTTTAGGTTTTCAAATTAAAATCTGTAATACAATATGATCTCATTTAATACTGGCTCTTTTATTGAATAATTTTTTTCTTTTTCATTTGCTTGGTAGAAGCGATAATATGCTTACTTGTAAAATGTTTTTTGTTCTGATAAAACTGATGGACATTTCTGAGTTTCAGGAACTCTACAACGGACTTCAATGGCAAACTCATCATTCGAAACTGAGAAGTCGATTTGTGAAAGTTATAATTACGCTAGTTTTAAAAGGAAAAGATGGAGTCCTAATGATCCTTCTTGACAGGACTCTCGAATCAGACGGACAAATTCATCTGGACAAACATGGATTTAACTGGCTACCATCGCTGGTGTATTCTTGAGCACTCTCTAATTATAATTATTTTTTAAACTTATTTATTTACTCATTTTTTTAATCTTTTATTGTAATTTTATATATTTTTTAAATTATATTTAAAGAACTAAAACCTTGATTAACTATGTTCCAAATAACTAAGCTTTTTAAGGAGGAAGAGAGAAGAAAACTTTATATTTGTGTTGATAATGTATATATTCTTATCAGACAGTCACAACGAAAAAGGGACAAAAATACAAACTGCGAAATAACTCACGCACCCCTTAATTATTTTAAAATTTAATGGAATAGAATAGAAAAATAATTTTATTCCGGGACCAGATCCCTTCAGAATAACAGAGATGAACAAAATTAAATAAATATATATCTGGCTAAAGGACTAGATTGGAATAAAACAATATTTACATAATATCTTGAAAGTAAATAACTACCAAGTATATTTTGGTAGAGAATCAATTAAGTTGAATATATCTATAATCATTTATTGATTATAGAGCATCTGTTTGGGAATTTAGAAGATGCAGGAAAAGTTTGAATTTAAATGAGGTTAAAGAGAACGCATGACGGATATCGAGTGTAAGTTCCAAAGAGAGATAGAACGGGCGCGAAAGGAACGTTCAAAAGTTTTGGTTCTATGGGAACGGATATAAAGATCGGAAGGGCGAGATCTTTTGCCTTGTGATTGGATAGAAGATTTAAATTGTAGAAGACTAAAGATATAAGATGGATGTTGTGATGGTTTGATGTAAGTAAGAACCTAGGAAATAGAGTCTATGGATAGAAGGGAAGAGCCACTTTAACTCAGCGTAAAGGGGGGCACATCCTCGGGGTGTCAAAGACAAATCGAAGTGATAAGTTCATAATTCGCCTCAGCCTCTCCTCGAGTCTTAATACACAGTAAAACTGCAAATAATTATTTATTAGAGATTTTAAAATTATATATCCTAGTGTATTTCAAGAAATGAAGTATGTTACTTGTTTTAATTTATCACCGATCAACTATATTTCAATTGTTACAACTTTATTAAATATCTATCACTTCTTTTTTTTATTAGATAACTTTTTGGGAAATAAATTGGACTAAATTCATTTTGATTATAACTTGCACATCTGTATTTTGGAAATTTAAAATTTTTCTTTTTTGTTTTTTGCTTTTCACGGAACGGCCTTAGAGACCACGCGAATATCATTATTTTCATTTCTTCTGGGGTACGCCTTCTCTCCTTCCTTCTTTCTTCCCACCTTTTCCTCATTCTTTCCTTCTTACCTCAGTCCACGCTATTCCTTTTCTCGCATCTCTCTTTCCCACAAGGACCTTAATTTCTTTTAGTCTTTTCCCATAGTCTATCCCTGACAAAACAGTTTTGGTCTGTTATTTTCAGTCTCTCAGTTTCTTCCTTCATCCGTTTGATGTACTCCCCTCTTATCTTAATGAGCACTCGTGTGTTATCTCATTTTATAGAAGATATCTCTATTTAATCTCTTTGGGTGCATCCTCACAATACGTCCACAGAACCTTAATCTTCTTATTCTTATGTCCGTTTCCAAATCATTTACTTCTTTGTATATTCCCTTATTAGGTCTCAACCTATAGCCTTCCTGTGCCTTCTTTGGGCCGTAAATTCTTCTTAGTATTCTTCTTTCTATCCCTAACATTTTCCTTAGGCTGGGGAGGGAATTTAACATAATTTTGTATTTTTTTTTCTCAATATGAAATTATATATTAATTATTTTAAAAAGTAAATATATATTCATGGTAAAAATGGATTTAAAATTTCGAGGATTTAAAAAATCTATTGAAAAAATTAGTAACTTTGCTGATTTATAATTTTTATTTTTTAATTAATAGCAGATGTAAATGTTAAAGAGTCATCAATTGGACTTATCATAATCTTTTATTTTTGTATACAAATATACTTTTATTATTAGTGAAATTAATTTGTCTAATTATTACTAATCGTCTTTTGTTAAACTGTAATGAATTATCTATTCTTATCTCTCTCCTTCTTTGAGACAGTTAATAGAGGTTGTAAATCTGTTCCTCCATAAATGAGGTTCTTTCTGCTCTGAATGGATATAAATGAATTTATTTATTATTATATATATTCTATTATCTATTTACATATTACCATGACAACAAATACGATAAACTGTAAACCGCTCAGATCATTAAGGTACTCATAGAATTAAGAATTCACTGATTCAGAAAATAAAACTTACTTTTTTTTTTTTAAGTATGTCAATAATGAAATAAAGAAAAATTGCATACATTGGAACGATTGAATGGAAGTAAAATATTTTGAAATATAAAAAAAATGAGAATACTGGACTTATTGGATCATATGCCCTCCAAGCTCAAACAAAATATTTGTTACTTTAAAAAATATTAAACCAGGACCTTAAACCTTGATGAGCTCGGAGTTTAAAAATTAAAAAAAATCTGTTTGAAACTGAAGCTCATAAATGGAGGAATAGATTTATATTTTTCTTCTGAAAAATGGTTTGTATTATTCTTTGTCTATTATATATATATATATATATATATATATATATATAATCATATATTATTATTTTTGCACATATAAATCCTAAATATGCTAATAAACAAAAAAAATATAAATATATTTAATACAAACTGTATTTAGAATTATTCATACACGTATGCAATGCTAAAAATGAATGCAATTTACAACTAAATGTATGGGTCATATGTTTAACAGCTTTAACCAAATGAGTGAGCCTATTTGAACCCTTGCTACGTAACTAGAATTATCCAAATGCCGGTATATGGCAGAAGAATCTCATTGGTAATTTAAGATATCTTAAAATGATTTCGGTACAGACAATGTCTAAGACATCTTTTTGTAAATACATGTATTTCTTGAACTGCTACATATCAAACTAAATATTGGTGTCGTAACCCTATTCTTATAAATTTAATGCAATTACTGTCTTTGTACTCTTCGCTAATGTTAACAGTAGAAGCCCGTAACCGCGAGAACCTGTTTGAACTATCTTGTTTAATCGTCCTGTATACTAAATAGTCGTAGTACTTTTTTAAACATTCTTCGATTTATACTACCTAAATATTTCTACAAAGTATACATATATTTATAATTTTCCATAATCTTGGGAACATATAAATGTACATATGTTTTGTTTTTCAATGACCAATCTGTTTCATCTTTCTTATATTTACAATTTCTTTATTGCTATGATATCTGAAATACTGAAGAATGAGATTATTAAATAAAGTATTATTATTTTTTAAATAAAATTTAAAAAAAATATGTATTTTTTTTTCCATGGCTGGCATTAATTAATCAAAGGAAGATTAAGATAATTTTCAGTATGTCTTATTTTCTAATTAAGAATTTTTCATTTTTTAAATTTAATATCTAGAATAAAATATAAAAACAAATAAAGTCTTCAAATAGTAAAACGTATTGTAAATATGTGGACCAAAACTTAATGAAGCTTTAATTTGTTCTTTATCCTAATAATAAACCCTTATAGAATTAATTTAAAAAAAAGATAAATTTATAAAAAAATATATATAAATAGTAATGAATTATCCATGGGCTTCTGCTGTATTTAATTAATATATATATATATCATTCTTGTTAATTTATTTACAGTGTACACAATATCTGTTATTATTCAAAAATTAAATGTTAGCTTCAGTATAAGAAAACAAAATCAATAGCTCAAAACATTATATGTATATATATTTTTGTGACTTTAATAAGCTTATATAATCTTATAGCCAGATTTATTTGTATTAAGTCTTCCTCTTCGATCATTACTCAACTTTCATTGTCACTTTCCTGATTATTAAATTGATACTGATTCAGTAATCCTTTGTTATCACGAACAATATTAATGCGAAACATTAATAAAAACATCATCATATTTTAATTAAATTTATTAATTTAGTGAAATTTCCTTCCTTTTCATTCCAATTCAACATAATTTTTTTTATGAAACATTGATTATAAATTATAAAATTTGGTACTTTCCCTGTGGTGTACAGATTTCTTAAATATCCAAACCAAATAAATAATTGTATTATTACTTATTTTTTATTTATTTTAATTAATTAATACTAAACATCTTTTAAAAATTTATTTATTTACAATTTATTAGGAGCAACCAACAACTATAGAAATTTTACTATTTATTCCCAATTAAAATAGATCTGAAAAAAAAATCAGCAGATTTACTTTCTCCAGATAACTATTTTCACCGACATAGGTTAAACTCATATTTTTTTTTTTTTATATCGGATTTTCAAGATTTGTTAATGGAAAAACAAATTTTTTTTTCATCTGAATGTTGTATTTCTATATACAAATAAATATATTTATTTTTGTCCCAGTAGGAAATATAGATACATATTATGTATAATCTTGATTGTAATATATTATGTCATACAACTATACGATTAAGGATTTTTTGCATTTTTAAAGTTATAACATGTAAATATTCATTATACATAATTATGTTATTTGTGAATATACATATATTTTCAAATATATCTCAATGTATTATATGATTACTTGTTTATTTTGAGATTATTGTCAAAAATATGTAAATATATATATGTATAAATGTATGTCTGTGTAAACTTATAACTTTATAGAATTACAATCCACCATTAGATGAAATATCATGGGAAAATAAGCGCTTTTGACAGTTTGGATGATATTCTCTTCTTATTCTCCATATTGAAAATAAACGAATCTGTAATGACGTCATGTGAACATATAAATGTCCTATGTTCCTTTATTTTCAAATAAAAAGGTTTATTTCTCATAAATAGTTGTTATTTTCTCCTAAAAGAAAATTTTGATTCGTGATAGAATGGTGGTTTCCTTGTACAGACAACAATGTTCTTTCCCATGGAATTCCTCTCGTATTCAATTCTTATAATCCAAAATGCTCAATGCTCTTTACAGTATTACAAATGAAGTCACACTTAATGACTTTAATGGGCCATTTGTTGTTGATTTGGTGTAAACCCGATATCAATCCTTTCATGACAAACCTTATTTCTTCATAAACCCATTAGTTTCAAACCTAGTAATAGATGGCCGCGTTACCTTTTAAGATGAATTTGTTATTTGAGTACTAACTCGGTAGTTTATAAACTTGCCTTTAGCTCATTCCATTATGTCATTCATTCTATTTACTTGATGTATTATTATAGAGTTGTAAATTTCAATAAATTTTTTTTTTTAAATAGACTAGAAAAAACTTTATTTTTTTAATGTGTGCATCATCTAATTCTTCTGCATGATTAAAGAATATTCAAGATTGGAGGTAAAATAAATAATAAAATCTTCAAGGCTTTATTAATTATATTCTTCAGAAATCATCATACTAATCACCAATTATCTCTTTTCAAAAAATCTAAATTTAATTGTCTCGAGACTTTGAAACTTCATGTAATTACAATCATAGAATTCTAAATAATCAACTTACTTTTTTATATTATAAATAGGTTTCTTAATGTTATCCATTCTATGTGGTACATAATTATTATATCATTGTAGGCAGTATTATATTTTTTACAAAAAAAAAAACCTGAACCACTGTATACCGCTATGGCTAATCAGACAACACTACCTAAATTTTGCCTAGCCAGGTATAATTAGAGTGCTTTCTTTTCTTTCTTTCTGTATCAATACAACCCGTGAAGTGGCTGGGGTTCAGTACATGGTAGAGACTGTACTGTTTCTTGGACAACAGTTGTGCATGGAGTTGATTTGTCCTAGATCACGCTCAAGAGCCAGATTTGGGTACCCACTTTATAATAATAATAATAATAATTAATTCTTTATTTATTCCGGGACAAGTCCCTTTAGAGTAAAAATACAGGTTTCCATATAGGGTATTATTACTTCTTAGAGTATATTAATACAGGGAATTATTATGTCTTATTATACTTCTTTAGTGAGAAAGAATTAATGAGAAAAAAAAAGTTGTGAATTACCTACAGTGATAACATTTAAAAACAAAAAAAAAACAGAGTACAAGAACTAAAAAAAAACAAACAGAAATAAGATCACAATAATTATATAAAGATAAACAATAGATACATTACATATGTATGCAAATTACAAAGTCAAGTAGAAATTAAGAAAGCAGAAAAGGAAAGAAAAAATATGAACAATATCAAGTAATGTAACTTGTTTTTAAAAATATCTAACTGGATGAGTGAAGTGTCAATAACATAAATATACGAGGGGTGATCAAAAAGTTCCAGGACTGATTTTTTATTAATTTATTTAAAAAATCTACAGGCTATTGGACGTCGTCCCCTTCAAAGTACTCTCCTTGGGAAGCTATACATTTTTCCCAACGATGTTTCCACTGTGTGAAGGACTTTGAGAAATCATCTTGTGAAATGGTGTGTAGCTGCTCCAGCGATTTTTTTTTAATGTCATCTACGGACTCAAATCTCTTTCCCTTCATGGGTCTCTTAAGTTTTGGAAACAAGAAAAAGTCTGCAGGGGCAAGGTCAGGTGAATATGGAGGCTGGGGAATGACCGTCATTCCATTTTTGGTGCAGTAGTCGGGAATGAGCAGTGCGGAATGAACAGGCTCATTGTCATGATGCAGCACCCACTCACCGCTCCGCCACAACTCTGGTCTCTTCCTCCTTATTGCCTCGCGCAAATTTCTCAGGGTTTGAAGATAACGAAAGCGGTTAATGGTCTCACCTCGTGGAAGAAATTCATGGTAAACAACACCCTTCCAGTCGAAAAAACCAGTAAGCATGACCTTGACGTTTGATTTGACCTGACGTGCTTTTTTGGGGGTTGGGGAGGATTTTGTCTTCCATTGTGATGACTGGACCTTCGTTTTCACGTCGTAGCCATAAACCCACGTTTCATCTCCAGTAATGACTTGTTTTAAGAAGTTCCTGACAAACTTGAACTCTGTGTTCTTTCTGCTGCTCAGTCAACAGTCTCGGAACAAACTTTGCAGCCACCCTTCTCATCTGCAAATTTTCTGTTAAAATCTGTTGACACGAACCAAATGAAATGTTCAATTCTTCAGCCATCTCACGAATGGTTAGTCGACGATTAGAACGCACGAGACTGTTCAATCTTGCAACATGATCGTCGTCAGTCGAAGTTGATGGGCGCCCTGAACGAGAATCATCTTCACACGATGTCCGGCCTTCCTTGAACCTTTTGTACCACTCATGACACCTTGACCGACTCAGACATTCATCACCGAAAGCCACTTGCAACATTTGAAAAGTTTCAGTAAACATTTTACCCAACTTCGCACAAAACTTTACGCAAACGCGTTGCTCTTCCTTTACATTCATTTCACAAAATCGCCGAACACAAAAAACTTTTTTTTACGAAAACAGCAGTAACTTTGCAATGAAGAAGGTTATCAACAAACTGAATAAACAGCTGAGCTCAGGAAGAGTCACGCTAAACAATGCTGCCAACCGCACTGCTCTATTACACTCCATTGCCGCGCAATCTCAACAGTCCTGGAACTTTTTGATCACCCCTCGTATATAAATAACGATATTAATATACTTATATATAAATAAAAACACATCATTCATTTATCAGTTAGAAAATATTAATCTTATAACTGAGTATGTTAAAACTTTATAGGGGCTGGATGAGCCCCAGAATGGTCTAACCCCATAGGATCAATCTCTGGCTGCTAACAGATTAAATAAAAGTCTTGCCAGTAGTTGGATTTGAACCCAGGAACTTCGGCATTGCTACTCAGCGCCCTACCACTGAGCCACTCCACTCCCCATACTTTGAAACTTCATGTAAATGCGACCATAATATTCTAAATAATCAAATTACATTTTTATATTATAGACAGGTTTCTTAATGTTATCCATTCTACTTGGTCCATATTATAGAATTAAATTTTTATAAACCGGTTCATGATTTTGAACGAGCACCACTATATGCAGTGGGCATATTCTAACGCACCAACCCGAGCGCTGCTCGCAGATTTCCATGTCATATTACATTCGACAAATCGTACTTTGCCAGTCACTACTTGTCAATTGTACCAGCTTCTCCATATAGTTTCTTTTCTTATAGTTTATAAAATTTTTTACAATTTTCTGTAGGTGTTTTTTGAAACAATAAATGAATGATTATAATTATATATATTATAATAAAATAAAATGGAAATAATTTTTTTGATTTATAAAAAAATGAAAAGTGATTTTTTCATTGTATGAAAAAATGAAAATTTCATTTTTACTCAATTTGTATGATATATTGATTTCTATTTATTTTGATTAGAAAGAAATGAACTATATTTAAATAATAAAACTATTTTTTTCTATTTTTACTTTATTTCTTTTTTTAACAATATAAACTTTTTAAATAAAAAATTACAAAAACCTGACGCTGGTTACATTTTTGTGAAAAAAAAAAAAAACAAGCGTCAAGGGGTTAAAGGAATAAATAGTAATTATCAATCCAAAAAATTGATTTATTTGTATATATGTCATTACACTATCTTCATTGCATCAGTGAGGAATATCCTTTTCTCCATGAAATGCTGTTGTCTCTTTTCAGTAGCAGTCTGGTAGGCGGAACATCTTCCTATATAGTTGATCTTGGCCACTATTGGACTACTAGAATCCTTCTTTTTAATCATTTTCATCGTCTCAATAAAACGAGGCCTAACGTAAATCCACCATCCTTGATTTCTGTGCTCTTCTTGAACCCAATGAAACGAGCTGTTGGGATAATTAACCATGTCCGTGGAGACCGCATCGAACGGAAAAGGGCTGATCTGTTCTATCCTGCATATGGCGATATCTTTCTCAAGATTTTCTTCTTTTCTCGCTTTGAGAAGTTCATAGTAAACTGAACCAGTGCAGAATAGTACCTTCTTTACTCCTCTTGCTAGATCTGAATTGGGTGGAAAATTCTTATCCGGAAAGTATACTTTAAACCTAAGTATGAAAATGAATTATTACTAGTATATTTCAAGGATTCGACTAAATTAAGGTCTATATAGATTTTCTATCATTTACAGATCAATCAAACTTAACCCCCTTAACTTAATACTAATTATACTTTTTTTCAGAATGGATTATTCTTTATTATAAAAAACTTACTGTTTCATTAAATTGTGACCAGGATTATAGATTTTACATAACCAACCATAACATACCACCACCATATCTGAGCTCAAAAGAAGAGTTAAGAAAGAGAAAAATGTTGGCTATTTCTTGTCCAAATAAAACAAAAAATTGAGATTATGTATACATCTTTTTGTAAGGATAATTCACCACAAAAATAAGCTCACAGATGGTTTCAAAACCCTTTAGTCTAGTACATTAACATTAAAAATATGTATTGGTAAATTAAAATGATGGGACTACCTATGTCCAGCTCACTGAGTCATAATTTAAATAACTTATTTATAATTACAAAGAAAATTATTAATTTTTATGTTATTGATATATATCTTATATCTTTAACAGTACATTATTAAAACCCAATGATTGCCTTAAAAAAGTAGTTTTAAATAAAAAGGCACTTAAAAAATATGTTTCATACTTTTAAGTTTTTTTGTTTTAATCTAATAATAACTTAATAAAAATAGCAAACATTTTACTTTATTTTTCCAAATGTAAGGTTTCGACCTTATAAACTTTTAAAGAAACCTTTTAAATTTAAATTTTTATGAGGAATATTAAGAAATTATTTGTTTATTTATTTAACGTCACTTTATACTGCTAAGGATAACCGGACAACACTACGGTGGGAGTGCTAAATTTTGCCTATCCAGGTATAATTAGAATTTTTCTTTTCTTTCTTTTGTACCACTACAACCTGTGAAGGGTCTGGGGTTCATTACATGGTAGTGACTGTACTGTTTCTCGGACAATGATTGTGCAGAGAGGTGATTTGTCCTAGATCAGGCTCAACTGCCATATTTCCTCCCCTATTTTGGATATCCATTTTATAGAGGCTGGGTGAGCCCCAGGTGTGTCATATATCCTATAGGATCCATCTCCAGCTGCTAACAGATTAAATAAAAGTATGCCATGGAGCAGGATTTGAACCCAAGAACTTCAGAACTGCAATTCAGCACTATCCCACTGAGCCACTACGCTCCACGGGTAATTAGAGTAGAGATCTTTATTGAGTAACTAACATTGTACAGGATCGGTGCTACCATTTTAGATCCCTTTCAAAGGATGGCATAACCAAAGATTTGCTTGTTTATGTTTTTAACAACCATGAGGTTGTAATGCTAAAAACTCCACCACAGATCACCTCCATTAAGTAATTATTCATTTATTTAGTCCCTTACCATTTAAGAATTTATTTTGACCTCCACCCATATCATCTATTCCTCTATTTAACCTATAAACTCAATCACTAATAATAATAAAGTTTTGGT
Source organism: Arma custos (assembly GCA_037127475.1). Taxonomy (NCBI): domain Eukaryota; kingdom Metazoa; phylum Arthropoda; class Insecta; order Hemiptera; family Pentatomidae; genus Arma; species Arma custos. The sequence goes on from CM073765.1 coordinate 57,383,121, forward strand.
TCCTAATTTACAAACCTGTTTTTGTTCAGAAAATCTTCTCTTGGTGAGTATATTTTTTTCTTAAACAGTTTCTTATGAGTGAACAAAATTAGAGGCTTTCTGAAGTTGACTTTCATCTGTCGCCTCAAAATGTGGAAATAATTGGAAGGTGTAGTCACATTCGCTACAATCCAGTTGCACTTGACTAGCTGGAGCGGCATTTCAGTTATTGGGTTTTGGTAGTCATCATTACACATCTGGAGAAATCTTTCTGGTCTTCCAGTTGAAGTACTGTCTCCTTTCCCTTAAAATGGATATTAGGAGAGTGGAGAAACAAGTTACGGGTCTTCGAAAGTATAAAATATAACAAATATAACATGCCAGTTATATTTTATAAATGATAAGTGTTAAAGAAATTACACATTAATTTAAGAGAAAACATATACTTAAATAGATATCCTGACATCTAAATCTGAGGATAAAATTTCTGTAATGTGTTTCAATATATTTTGAAACAAGCACTCCCACACTTACCTCATCCATATAAATTCGCAAAGATAGGATTCTAAGATAGACCTCCTAGTACTGCATTCTTCCTTTTAATGTCATTTATCTGAAGCCCAATGATAAAACGAGGATTCGATCATCTGTATTTGAGCGCCCATGGGCACAACTACAATTTTTTTTTAATGATTTACCACATAATGTTTATATTTCATTCCTTCAGTCTTTTGTATCAAACGCTTGTGTAAGTAGTAAACTATGTTTAACCGACTAGCTACAAAGGCATAATTTTGTAGTAAACTAGCTTAAACGCATAACAGGTTTGTATATTTGATAAATTGTACGTACATAGGTGTATATAACAAAAATTAAACACGTTGGATTTGACCTAAATAATTGGTTTACTTTACTTAGACAGTTGTTCACAAATTGCAGCATCTGTGGATATCCAATTAAGTTGACTTAGCCATCTAAGGTTTCCAAATCACAATAACTCCATTTCTAGCCACTTCTTGACTTTTCCACTACAACGATAACACAATTTCCTAATTACCATTAACTCATTTTGGGCAAGAATTGTCTCAACCACTTATTCTGGGATTATCACTGAGTCTGTAGATATATTGGTATAACAACTTAGATAGCATGTATCAGTTATAAAATATAATTGGCATGTCTTTGATAAATGCCTCATATCAATTATTCTGTAATGAACTTCGATTTATTTTGCATCTACCTTCCATACCGTGTGGTATCAAGCATACCAAACCAGTCTGCCGGAACCATCTCCCTTCTCCTGCTGCCAAGAATACATCAATCATGTACTGAGCCAATGATGTCCTATCCTCTCTTGTGCTTTCCCAAATCACTAATGACTTGGGACTGGTTTGAGAAAAGCCAATTTCGAAACCTAAGTTAGCAAACTAAAAAAAATAATTTAATAGATGACTAAAATTATTGATAATTTTAATATAAATATTTAATATACGAACATCAGCAGACAGGCTGTTGCAGACTGTGTAATAGCCTTGAGCTTTGTATATACCCCTCAGTGGAATTCTAGTTTCCGTTGAATCTATTGCATACCTTGTGTGGTGCCTTTTTATAGATTCTCCCACTTCGCAATTCTCTCCTGTCATTCTCACATTAATACCTTCCTTTAAACAATAATTAATAAATAAAAGCAAAATAAATTCAGTTGGACTAAAAGAAAGCATTTTATTTTTTAATGGTATGGTTTTATGACTGACAATGTTCAAAGATGAGGCAAAATTCATTGTTAAAAAAAAAAATGAATCGTCTCACTTATGCCCATTCGTGGGAGACAGTCCATTCTAATTAATGTGCTACAATATTTTAGGATTAAGCAGGCTGGAAGCATGGTTCCCATTCTGTAGGCCAGTACCCATGAAGGGTCCTAGGTTCAGTACATGGTAGGAGACTGTTGTGTTTCTAGTTTCTAGGACAAAGATTATTCAGGGAAGTGATTTATCCCGGATCACACTCAACCTCCAGGTTTATAGAGGCTTGGTGAATCCTAGGAAGATCGTCAGATCCTACAGGGTACAACCTCTGCTATTAACATATTAAATTAGTTACCTGCCTAAACTGAATTTGAAACTGGAGCCTTCAGTAGAGCAACTCTGTGCTCTACCCACTGAGTTATCCCATTCCTCCCCATTCTTTTAAGGCCAATTGCTATTCTGTACACAGAAATTAAAGTAATCTATCATGATTTAAACCAGTTTCCTTGATATAAATACAAGATACAGCATTTTCCATTGTTCTTAAATTGTCTGTTAGAATTTAGAAAATGCATTCTTTAAGTTCAGCCGATGCTGTGCTTTACACACTGAGCTTCCCCGCTCACATCTTGCTTCATTTATATGTTTTAATTATATTATCTATATAATGATATATATTTTTTTTCACCTGTACCACTACAACCCATAAAGGGTCTGGGGTTCAGCACAACGTAGAAACTGTATTGTTTCATGGACAACGGTTCTGCAAGGAGGTGACTTGTCCTAGGTCACGCTCAACCGCCAGGTTTTCCCCCCTTATTTTGGGTATCCTATTTTTATAATATTTTATAGAGGCTGGGTGAGCCCCAGGAGGGTCCTAGAATGATCTAGGACTATATATGAATATGACCCATCTCCGGTTGCAAACAGACTAAATAAAAGTACTGCCATGCAGCGGGATTTGAACCAGGATTTCCGGCATGGCAACTCAGTGCTCTACCACTGAGCCATTCCGCTCCCTTTATAGTATATATATATAGTTATTTCATAATCGTTACAGGGTAAACTTGTTGCAGATAATTGTCTTCGTTTAAAACACAAAGTGGGGCCTACGTGGCACAGTTTTACCTTCCTTCTTTGGTTATTTTCTTGAGTCTTAGTTAGTTGAGATGACTTAAACTTTAAGACATCAGAGTTTAATGTTTGTTTGTTCTCATTAGCCTTCAGTGTCATATTTTTAATTTGATCTACTTTCGTAGTCAATGTCACTTCCTTATTTAATAAGTCAAAACTATCTTTCTTCTTGTTAAATTCTTCTTTCTTCTTTACTAGTTTCTGTTCTACCGTTTCTCTTTGATATCTTTTGTTTGCGCTGTCCATTTCTTCCCTTAGTTTTACTAGATCTTTATGAAGCTGTTTTTCTATGTTAAATATTTCTTTTATCTTATTTCATTCTTTTGCCATGTAGACTCCCCTCTCATGATTAGGATGCCTATAATCAGCCAAATCATTTACTTTCTTCGACAATACTTCAATATCAAGTTTTTGTTCACTCGTTTTTGGAGCACCTTCAAGCTTCAATATGAGATTACTCAAAAAAGTATACACCTTTTCAGTTTGAAATACCATTAATTCTCCCATGTTTTCAAACTTTTGCAATATCCTTAATTTTCTTTCTTCCATCTCGTGGTCTTTACCACTTCTCTGAGACCCGTACTGCTCTAATCCTTCTTGCGTTTTCGGTCCTGGCATCATTCTGATTCAATAAAAACTATTACAGCCAAATACTGATTTGGTCAATGAACACTTCACTGATTATCATTAAAGAGATCACACTTTTCAAATACATTAAAAAGAATACGATAACTGTTTAGACCAATTCAAACATTCAATATGTACCATTCATAAGTAATCAATAAATAAACAACTCCCGTCAATCTGTTCAAAATCCTCACATAAGGGATGACAAAATGCTATATTGGCTTTACTGCCCAAGCTATGATCTCAGGGAAAAGTCAGATCCTTTGATCTGAATATAATTAAGTACTAAAATGGGATGCCACCCTGAGATCAATATACTTAATATGTAATAATTACATGTTATTAATACATAAGAGACATATATACTCTTCTCCAAAGGTTAACGTGGTTGACTGACCAGGAGTTGTTTATTAAATAAGAATAATTATAGAAGAACATTATATTTTATTTGTGCTGATCATGGTTACAGACTTAAAAACAACTTACAATGAAAACCGGAAGCTATAGGTGACTTATGATACATGGGGCCTCATGCTCCATCCTCCTCCTTCCGTCTTGACTTGGCTGCTGCGTACCAACAACTGCCCCCTCTCTTCAAAGTAAAGTAATGAACCCTAAGGATCATTTTACTCTACCTGGCCTAGGTCCCTTATAGTCACCTATAGCAATATATATATATATATATATATATATATATATATATATATATATATCTGTTAGCAGTCTGAGATGGACCCTTTGTGATCTAGGGCTCATCCAGCCTCTATAAAGAGGGTACCTAAAAAAGGGGGGAAATCTGGCGATTTAGCTTGATCTTGGACGAATCCCTCCACAACCATAGTCCAAAAACAGTATAGTCTCTACCACGTACTGAAGTAAAGACTCTTCTTGGGTTTTAGTAGTAGTTCTGGTTTTATACGCATTATTATACTATACGCACCTGCAACATAAAAGCTATCGCTAAATTTTCCGCCATCAGCCATGTAATCTTGTTTTCCTTAGCCAGCGTGTAGTGAGGAGAGAGCACTTCCAAGATGGAAGGGTGGGTGTTGATGTCAGCTCGATAGCTGACGATTTTTTCCACTGTGATCTTGTACACGGAAGGAATGAGCGAGGTGTTTGGGTCGACCAGTTGGAGTTTCTTCTGTAAAATATTTCAAATATGAGCCCTGTTTTAGATGCTTCATACTTACACTATTTGAGTAACTTCGATTAAAATTACTTCGAAAAACCTTTTCCACGGCGAGTCTAGCCATTCGTTTACTTTGAATCTAGACTTCTGGGCTTTGGTGTAGCTGTATTCAAGAAGGTGGTTGTATTTCTGTATGCTGTTGTCGATCTCGTACCAAGTTGAAAGCTGCAAATCGAAAAAAAAAATTGTTTATATCTACAAATTCCGGTACTTGTGTTTTAGCTGGTCCCCATAAAATCTTCTCCATTATTTGAAGAAGAAGCTGTGAAATACTTCCAGCAGTTCGGAATAATTCCAAAGATGATATTATGTCAAAAAGGTCATTAAATTGATTTTGTTAAGGACATGAAACATTTTATCATCGAAAGTGAGAGGAAAAATATAAAAGAAAAGAAGCGTGAATTGAGAGGCCTGGCAAAAACATTTCAACAGTTTTCATTAAGGTATTTTTCTATCAAAAATAAAACTCTTGTTTGTTTATACAACGTCACTTTATGCTGCTGTGGCTAATCGGACGCTGCTACAGTGGGAGCTCTAAATTTTGCCTATCCAGGTATAATTAGGATAGGGATTTTTACGAGTGCCTGACATCGTACAGGCTCAGGACCCCCGATTAACGTCCCTTCCGAAGGACGGCATAACCAAGGGTTTTTTACTTCCTTAAAAAAAATCCTAGGGCCACCTGCCGGGCTACGAACCCGCGATCTTGGCCTTAGTAGTTTGTAAGGCTAACCACTAGACCACAGGTGGCCGTGATAACAGTCCTTGGGACCGGCTAATACACAAGTACCCGAATTCCATTAGGATTGATATTGGTATGGTTCAATCTACCTGTTCCTTCACCATCTTTTCGCTATATTTTTCCAATATAGGTCGTTCATCATTTATTTTTTTAACTATATCCTTCGGAAGGTTTTTCCCAGGAGGAAGGTATTTCTGATAACAAATCAGATCTACGATAACGTCTCTGAAAATGTAGTAGAACTATTTATAAATACGGTATTCAATTAGTCAGTACTGAGTTCATTATCAGAATAAGGTTTTGTTGTGTCCGTCAAGAACCGCACCACCAGTTAGCACTTAGATGACTTGCGTCATTGTTCAGCAATCGTTTAGTGGAAGTCATGCCAGTAGAAGTCATGCCAGTGGAAGTCATGGCAGGTAAGTCATGGCAGCGGAAGTCATGGTAGTAGAAGTCATGACAGTGGAAGTCATGGCAGTAGTAGTTCCTTCGTACTGTGTACATATATTTACATTGTTGTCCCTTGTGCCTGTTAATGTGTTTTTAATACAATTATTCTACTTTATTAAGTACTTGTGGAAAGCACAGGTTTCTATTTATGTAATTCAGGGTTTTCTTTACTTTAAATTTGGACTATACCTTGCTATATGAGACACTTATTTGGAACGTTAGGTATTTCTAAATAGATCGGTTAAGGGTCACTGAGCAGGTAGCTGTGTCCCTTAGGATCTGTACCTGATGAATAAGGATGCCTTAAGATACAGGACATCGGCAGTTGTAGATAGAACACATTGGCGGATTTGAGGGAGGCCATGGTCGATATTGACCTGAAATTTTGGTTGGTTTTCAACAAGAAAAAACACGTTTTACACACCAATATTATTCATTGTATCGAATGTTTTCTCAATGGGTGCATCCAAAATCGGCGATTCCGAATCCTTTTATGTTTTTCATTCACATATACTTAATACCCTGTATAGAAACCTGTATTGTTATTCTAAAGGGACTTTTCCGAGAATAAATAAAATATTTATTTATTATTATCCTTATTATAGATAGCTACCGCTTTGATCAAAGAGCTTATTTTATTCATGTTATTGTTTTCTGGCCTAAGTTTTCTTGATTTAAAAACTGATATTTTATGTATCTTCATTCTCATATATCGATCGTATGTATACATTGATAAAAAATTCACATTGACCCATGCCCCCCCTTAAAATTCTCCTAGATCCGCCAGTGATAGAACAGCAGATACTCAAGATGTAGGCACTCACATATAGTGAGTGCCTATTAGTATTGTTAGGGCAGTGAAGCCAACATAGCAATCCATAGTCCAGGTGAATATGTGGTGAAATCGAATTTTGTCCACAATGAGTTTATTGTTAAATGATTAGCGGAATCGTGTCATTCTCGTAGTTTTTGGTTTGTATTTTAATGTAAGCAATAACTCAATCTCAAGCCAATCCCTAACTTAGCCACCTATGTACTACAAGAATAGATTGATTCCACTTCTCAAAATACAATTGACTAATTTTGGACAAAATTCGACTTACAACTTATTCCCCATGACTATAGATATAAAATACCATTTTTTCTGTGTTCATATCACGATTGGTAATACTACGAAAAGACTCACGATTTAAACTTGGCCCTATATTCCGCAGCAACCTTCATACAGTATACAACAGCTTCTGGATCTTGAGAGTTGACGTGGAATACCGGAGCCATGGTAGCATGAGCAACGTTTGTCGCGTATATCGAACCTCCATCGCATTTTTCAGAATCCTCCTCTGGCAAGTTATACTGAAAAAAAAATTACGATCAAGAAAACCGTTATAGAATTAAGTATCGATAATTTCTTTATAATCGTCTATTTAGAATGTTTGGATTAGTAAGTGCTAAAAGAATAACTAAGATTTTGCGTTGCGAGTTAGTTTTTGTGGGCTCTTTTGGAACAAGATTCGAGTTTTGTTGTAATTACATGTTTAAAAAACCATCCCATCTCCGGTTATGGGAAAATTTGAGGAAACACGATATGAATTCAAACATAAGCGGGTTCTTCATATACAAGCTTCTTCTTTGTGACATAGAGGATATCGATTTATTATTTCATATTAAAGTATCGATAGAGAGCGATGGATAACAATGTGATTACTTCCCACCGTCAGTTTTGATTATCGTTTCGATCGAATATCTAAGTAATATATGAGGAAATACATATTTGAGTTTTCAATGTTTCAGTGTTCCGATTATTTATTTTGAAGACTATAGCCTAGCCATTTGTTTACTTTGAATCTAGACTTCTAGATTACATTCTTCTTCCTTGCCTTGACCATTCTTATAGTTCCTTGACCTCCTGAACAATACTCTCCAAACTTCGGTATCGATAGCTGGATTTCGCTATTACCATCCTAAATTGTCTTCCACATCATCCATCTTAGTCTAAGCCTTCCTTGTAAAAATCTACCTTAACTCTTTGTAAGTATTAAAGAACCTTCAAGAGTAGTTTTAATTTTAGTTTCAGGTAAGTTACAGTTCTACTTATATACTTTATACTTCTAATGATTAAATTCAAAAAGTAACATTTAATTGTTAATATTTTTCGAAGAATTAAAAATATTTTCGATGTTATTGTTGGAGTGTGTGTTTGAGGTATTGTTAATTGCAGTTGTTAAAATAACTACAGTGCCATGGAAGGCTCTCAATTATCACCAACTTCCAGAAAAAGAAAGGATCTTTCTTATTCGAAAGAGCATCTACTACTTTTACATATGGTAATTACTCCGCAAGTTATCGCTTCGAGTTGAGTCCAATAAGTTTTAACTTTTCATGCGATTCCATTATAATATTTTCCAACTATAAAAGTTATCAGTGAGCTTTAGTATGGAAAAGATAATGTAGTTATGGGAAGTGTGTATGCTTCGGTAATCATTTAATCTAGACATGAACGTTCCAACAACATATATCATCTATACTTCGAAATGTTATTCGAAACTTTTATTTCTTGGAGAAATGATTACATAATATTATCGAGATATACAATATATAGAAAAGTTGTTTTTAAAAATAATGATTATTGCACTATTAACTTTGATTTCTCATTCCTTATAACCCAATTGGGTAAATCCCAAAAAAATTTTAGAGGCTTAAGGCTTTGTTATTTGGATTTTCGCTATTGCATTCTATTTAATACCATGTGTCCCTTTTCGACTTTTTGCTCACTGTTATTAACACATTACTTTGTTTGAAAATACTCACATGATTAGTGAGAACAATGTGTATGGTTCCCTTGGTAGAGAAGTTTTTTTCATTAGCCATCCTAAATGTCTCCAAAACAATTCCTTGGCCACTTATCACTTCGTCACCGTGGATCACAATCGGCCAAACCTTAGTAGGATCAAAATGCATACATTAAAACCCTTATGAACACAGAGTTATATAGTTAATGGTGATTATTATTACACCATTACCCTGCGCCCGTCGTCATCTGCAGTGTACATCTGCTCCGCCATTGTCTTGCCCGATACTAACGGGTCGATGGCCTCGACGAAGTTGGAAGTGCTTGCAAGAACTGCGAACTCCGTCGGCAACGCCTGATTTGAGGTGACCTTCTTCACGTTGTTCCCTAAGACGTACTTATCGTCGTCGTGGAGTAACACACCCTCCGGAGTTTGGTGATGGAATGGAACAAATATCTGCTGGAGTGGTTTTCTGAAGACGTTTGCCAAAACGTTCAAACGGGCTCTTGTAGTTGTCATACCTGAATTATATTTAAATCAGTACCGTACACAACATTGATACATGCAGTAATAGAAATAAGTATTTTTAATATTTAACCGCGTAGTTGTTAGTATTTTGTTTTCACCCTCGTGGCTTTTATCTGGGATAAAAAAGTAGCAAGTAACGTACCTAATTCAGTGAGAACAAAAAAGATGAATAAACCCGCGTTAGTCTAAGTAGTCCCACACTAGTGAGGAATAACGCCCCCCCGCTCCCTACGGGTTACTGAGTTTAGTACAAGGCACTATCACACAACAGTTCAGTGCACTTAATACTCCATTCTTAAACAAGGTCATATGCAGTACTCAACTCAGAACAATCTTCCTTGAGAATACCCAAGGTTGGGGAGGTATAGCCTAACCACTAGTTGTCTCAAGGATACGGGGCTTATAGCTCTGAGAAAGAAATTTACTTCGTCTCGGGGGGGGGGGGGGAGGGGGGGAGAAAAGGCTCATCGAAGCTAGAAAATGTCATATGAGGGAGATGAAGAAGAAGGCAACTTAGAGGCCAGAATAAATTCATGTCCGCAAAATAGCATCGTAATCTATCATCGTTTATATACCATCATATTAAAACCACAAAACTGTTATAAATTAAAATAAAGTACTCTTTCACGTTATCACATGTCACCAAACCAAGAAGGGCAAAATTAAACGTTGTAACAACCACTAATACAAAATTTATTCTGTATTTAGAAAGCTATAGAATATTGAATACTATTTTTAAATTATAGTGTACAGATGTCACGGAAAACATCTCGTTAGAATCAAAATCTCAAAATACAAGTGTCGGACCTAATAGTGCATAATATAAAATGTATTCGACAATATTAATAATTTGATAGAATTGAGTTGAAAACAATGTATTGGAACCTTCTCTGCGTCAAAACAAATAAAAGACTGAAACATGTTTCAACTCATCAGCGCTGCATTGATGGATTGTCTGATTGTGATCCCTGTTGGATTGATATCCCTTACCAAGTACAAAGGATTGCGCCCCATGTGCGGATCCAAAGTCGATGAGTGTCTCCAAGGCAGGCATGAGGATCTCGCAGCCGACCGCACCGTGCTGCTTCTCGTTGGGCCACTTAGAGCTGACGAACTCCTCGAAGCAATGAGCCCGGATGAGCCGGAGGAGGATGATCTGCTTGATGTGAGGCGAGTGCATGGATTGGACCAACGCTGGTTCCTCGAACTTGCGCTTCACCCACTGCCGAATGCTCACCGACGTGTGGTTCATGAACTCGATGCCGATGCTTCCACAAAAGGACTTATTCAGCCTTATTAAGATATCTTTCAGTTTCATAACTGTTTGAGTTCCACCTAGAAACAGTATATTGGCTATGGGCATTGCTAAGTAGATAAATACTGGATTCATAATAATATTCAGTAAGCGTTCAGGATTAAAAGCGGATAACTCCTAATTTAAAATTGACTTTTTCACAATTTCCCTTAATTTTTTTTCTACTAATGCTATGGCATATATTCTCCTGAAACTTCAGGTTCAGAATCGAACTAAAACCATGAGAAATAAGGCGGCAAAGTGTTGTCATCTTCATTAACATTAATGTAGTCATTTCTCTCTACTGTTCATGCAATGGAGTATGGTTTCCATCTGTACTGCCCGGACCGCACCCTTCTACCCCTCCCCGTTCCAGAATTCTCTTCGCAAAGCTTTCTTTGACTCCTTCTTCCCAGGTTTTTCGGAGTCTTCCTCTGGACCTTCTTCCATCAACCTCTTACAGTCTCGTCAACAGACTATAAGGTCTGTTGATATAACAATATTGGCGAAAAGTCCATTCTTAGTACATGTCCAAACCATCTTAAACTGTTTTCCTCAATACCTTTGTCTGCTGGTTCCACTCCGAGTTACGAACGCGGTCTCATCTGGTTTGACAAAGTGTCGTGTTAGACCAAATTGCTGGAATAAACTAGGGAAAATGTGAACAAATCAATTTTTGAAGTTTTGGAGCTATGCGCTGTTGATCCTGAACGTCTCAAATGTACTCTCCTATTCCAACACATTTACTTAACTCTGTGATAGCTTTCATTCCAGGATATAAATTCTAAATTTATATCCTTAATTCTTAATTCTAAATTTATATCCTACACTTGTGAAGAAACTACCCATCAATAGCACTCCAATAAAGTTCTATAGTAGAAGGTCTCGAGGCCATCTTCTTTTCAGACGCCTCGGAGGGTTATCAGTATGGGAAGCAAGTTGAGAGACTAGCGGATTCAAGTGGGTTTGTCATGGAAACATAGGTATCTAGTTTGATCCAAATCAGCAACATAGGGGATATTAAGATCATGGTAGATGAGTTTGTTTGTGACATAATATGGAGCATTGAGGATTTTACGAAGGATTTTGGATTGTAAGGATTGGATAGGAGATGAATTGGATGGTTCAGTAGAGCCCCAAAGCTTAACTCCGTATGTCCAAATAGGTCTGATAACTGTCATGTAAATGAGTCTTTTGTAATTAATTGGAAGCTTAGAGCGTTTGTCCAGTGAATGTTGTAGTAGGCGAAAACGTCGAGTAGTTTCTTGTTTTTTCAGAGCCTTCCAAGTGAGACGTTTGTCTAGATGGAGTCCTAGATAACGTATCTGTTCGGTAGGGATCGGTGGAATACTATTAAAGGGTACAGTAGGGCAGTAATTGGTAGGTTTACGACGAAGGGTGTAGGTAATTTGATGGGATTTGTTAATTCTCCAATTTTGATACCATTCCTGAAGATTTGAGATATGCGATTGGAGGGATTGGAATGCAACAAATGGATTCTTATTTACTGATAACACACATGTGTCATCAGCGTACGTAGTGAGGACAGTGCTTGGATGAATTGGGATGTCAGCTGTATATATCGTGTATAGGATGGGACACAGGATACTACCTTGAGGAGAAGATTAATCTAAAGTTAAAAGAGGGAGAGTGGAATTAAAAATAATTAATAATGATAATTATAATTATAATTAATTAATAATAATTAATAATGATAATTCCTGACTATGGCCAACTTGTTCAGAACATCAGAATATTAAAAATAAGTTTGGAATATGAAGATTACATATGAGGATGTTGAAGATTGCTACCGTGTCAGTATGAAACTAAATGCTCACCAGGGTTTTCAGGAAAAATCAAAGCTGACGATGGCAAAGAGATGGAAGAAGGAAAGGAGCAACACCAGCAATGTATGAAGGATCAATGGACAAAGATGACGTGGTCCTTAGTAGGCCAAACTTAGTTCCTTGTGATATTGCATATTCCTTTTTATTAATCTAACCAACAAAATGTTTATCTCAATCGAAATTCTACCTATATCATTATAACTTATTATGATTAACTATTCATATTTATTCTTATATTACAAAAACTTACCAATGAAAGATTCGTCAGGTAAAATTATCTTGCGCTCCTTGTTAAAAGGGCAGTGCTGTATCGAATCCTCGTCCTTTTTAGGAATGACCCAAGAATCAGGAACAAACTCGCTTCTCAGAATGTTCAAAGGGTCAATACATGCGGATAAGTGTCCTTTGATCAGGTAATTTGTAATTACCTTGTGGACTTGGATTTGGTCAAATATGCAAAGATCGTAAAACAACTGAAAATAATATTGATTGGTTCCATTTAATCAGGTAAAAATAAATCAAACTTCTCAATTAACATTCAATGAGATATATAGTGTTTCGCTGGTACATAATCTCTACTGGTTTGTTTAGAAGTCAGCGTAATGTTTCGCTGAAGAGATTACTTACATTTGGCTTCAAGATTGTACATTATGTTTTATAAGTTATTCTAATCCTAGCTTTAATCCACTCATTAAGATTCTGCTCTATACAACAACCCGGATATTGGAAGTTGGAAAGAGAATGAAAAGTCTAATTCCAAGCTGCACAATTTTATTTTTACCGGCTAGATTTCTGTTTCTTTTTCTCCATGTTGCTGATGTGATGATGCTGACACTTTTTCTTTCATCCCCCCAACCTATGCAGCCTGTACCTCCAACCTCTCAAGCGTTTCCCTTTCCTTAGCCAGCGGTCTTCCAGCTATCTATCTATCTAACATGGCTCTATAACCCTTGAGGCTAGGCCCCCTCAAGGAGCACTCTCCAGGTTTCTTTATTTTCTGCAGCTGCCCTCCCACTATTAACACTCAGTTAGTTCTTCGTGTCACTGGATGCACCATTCTACCATCAGAGTCTTGGTATACCACCTCTTCCATTTGTGCCCAGGATTCTTCTTAGCTCTTGATTCTCCTCCATTCTGATAACATGCCCAGCCCAGAACAGCCTATTCAATTTAACTATCTATCCTCCACATCATTCTCCAGCGGTATTCTAGCTAGGACAATCAAGGTCATATTAAATAACTTCCTGATAACAGTTCATAGTGCCTCAAATGGTACCTTCCAATACATATGGTTGTAAGAATATGGTACGTTCCAATAGAACCAGCCTTTTAAATGACAATATTCGATAACTTATCGATATGATCCACTTGATTCGGACCTATCGGAACATTGATTTTTTTCAGTAGTTTTACTATTAACCCTTATAATAGACTTTTATTCGCTGTGTGCTTATTTCTAGTCGCTTCAACTCGAATATTCGTGTCATTCATAGCTAAGAAAAGCTCGCGTCTTTAAATTACCGCTTGGATCATCTTAAAATCTGTAGATAACATCCACACATTGTTATTCATTCATCTTTTCACATATCTAATTAAAAAAAGGGATATGATCTACAGTGAATCTGACTCCTTTGTAGTCTCCGATATTTATATCAACAAACGCCACTAGTCAATCCTTAAAAAGCTGTTTTATCTAGTTCCTTTTCGACCTATAAATGTAGAATATTTACAAAGGTACAGGCTACTCAGCATAAAGTGAGTACCTTTAATTGGAGAGATAGGTCAATCTCACAGAGAGTGTGATCTCTGACAAATTTCATTCCTGTATTTGAGAAAGAAAAGGAGAGTCAAAAAGAAAAGATCCTTGAAAGGAACCCTGCTAATAAAAATACGATAATAAAAAAAACTGTACCTCTACGACCCCTGAAAGGTCTCGGGTGCAGTACATGGTAGCGAATAAGCTGTTTTTAGAACAACAGTTGTGGAAGGAGATGATTTGTCTGGGAACACGCTCAACCGTTAGGTTTTCCCCCCATTCAGTATTTCCACTTTATCAAGATTGAGTGGGCCCCAAAAGGTTCTGTTGATCCGTTGCTTACAACTGATCAAATAATTTATCTACCCTATTCGAAGTTTAAACTAGGATCTTCAGCATTGCAACTCTTCAATGCCACACTGAGCCAGCCGGGTCCCTAGCATTAAAACTATTTTTTAATTTTTATTTTTTTAAATCATTAACTCACTTCTTCTTCAATATTAATATCACCACCTGATCTCTGATTTATTTTTTCTTTAAGCTTTTCTACTAATTCTTTGTTTCCTTCTCCGAACAGTTTCGGGTTCCATTCTAGAAAAAGCCTCCATACGCAACATAAACGTTCCGGCTTTTCAAGATATGTCGCAATCTGTTCCTTTAAAGTTACCTTTGCATTCGAGGTAATATGAAAGCGTCTTTTAAATAATCTCTTTTGTACGATTGGTTTTAAATAATTACAGCGGACAATGTTCTTGAACATCTTTCCTTCTCAGTAAAATGTATTGTCTAAACTTTAAAAGAATTAATACTGTTTGACATGATTGAAAAGGTAGGAGGGAAAAAATAAGGAAAGTTATTTTTAAAAAATAATAAAATACACTGCTTACAGCTGTTTATACATGTGAATTTATGGGATATGTTTGATTCAACAAAGATAATTATTATTGATTTAAAAAAAAAAGAGGAAGAACTATATTAAGCTTTGGAGGTTTAGAAACCAAAACTGCTCCCTGTAGATGTCACCTATGATGTAGTGGTCAGCATTATAACTTTCTATACCCATAGTCGAGAGTTCAGACGACAGATGTCTTTAGAATTATTTTAAGGAAACACTAAATCATTGGTTATGTCGTCCTTCGGAGGAGACGTAAAACCCACCTATGCCCGTAGCGTGGGTTATTCGTTCAAGATTCCTATACTAATTAGTTGGCAAAACTCAGGCCTGCCACAATAGTACTGTCCAATTAACCATAGCTTAAAGTGATATTAATTGAATACACACACATAATAAAAAAATCTTTGAAGGTGATATAAAAATAACCTCACGAAAATTAATAGGTACTTAATTTAAAATTTGGAATTCTTTTTTCAACTTTTTTAGATTTTTCATTATTAAGCTCTTAGAACATAAAAAGTAGTTACATAATTAAAATTTAAATTAAAAAAAATCGTTATTCCTGTTTAACTTTACTTTCTTCTATCTTTTTTTTGTAGTTTTGAAATGAAAATTCCTAAAGAATAATGAAATGAAATGATCTGAAAGTTTAAAAACAGTAGATTGAATTTATACTTTGTCGTCCATTTTTATAATTCGTTTCCTCCAATTATCCATTTTACACATAAGAATAGAATGAACATGGCAATAAATACGCTCCAAGATTCCCTTGACAAAAAAACACAACAAAAAACCCTTATTTAATGGAAAAGAACAGTTGACAACAAAAAATCTGCTTCCCACTTTCTTTTAGGATCAACTGTTCAATGTACAAAATATGACAAATCATTAAGAAACATTTTCTTTGTTTATACTATAGGAATTTAAAGAGTAAAGTCTAAAAGGTTTTTTTCTATCCTTTTCAATTTTCTTTGTTCTTTGATGTTGCAACAAATTGCACAAGTTGCACAAAAATGCAATTGCTGCTCTCCAATTTCAAATGCCCGAATTTTTACATTTACTTTTCAATTAAAAATGATAAAATCCCAGCCAATGAAAGCCAAAATGATAAGCAGGCATATTCAGCCTCAGTAAAATGTGTGCTTAACCTCTGGACAAATTCTTAAGTACCTCAAATCCTGAAACGACCATCTGATCCAAAAAGAAACAAGTCAAAGTTTTATTGTAAGAGGATGAATCTAATATACACATACACTATACCCATAAGTAAGCGGACTACTATGTGTGTGGTGGCCCTGATGATGGACTCCTGTTAACATCTCAGCCTAATTAAAGACAGTTTTACTTGGAAGAATATTTTTTTATTTGTTTTTATTGGTTTAAACATAATATTTTTTAAACACTTTAACAGAGGAGTAAAGAATATTTTCTTAACCTGCAAGACTCAGTATCGATGTCCTGTATTATGATCAATGAACCACCCTTAAAGATGCTGTGCATACTTAAGGCTATGCCTAATTATTTTTACACATATTAGATCAAAGCTATACACAAACTAAAATTTCAATATTTTTCAATATAGTCTTCTGCGTGAACTACACATTATTGTCAGCTGTGTGGAAGCTTTATATTCCTTTTTAGTAAGAAGTTGTGTTATACAAGATTTAAGACCGGATTACCAGCAGTCAAAGGAGCTGTAGCATTCAACATAGGCGAACCTATTTCATCCCCAAGACTAAAACCGAGACTCTTGAAAGATATTCTGATGTGAACTCTATTACCTTTCTCACCAATCGTTTTAACAAATTGTAATATATTCCTGTTTCCTTATAGTTTTCCGTTTTACAGTACTATAGTCCTGTTTCTTATTACATTGTAATTATTTTATATGAAAAAAAACTATTATATATTTATAACTTCTCTTGCAAATAATGTACTGTTAGGGGGTCTCTTGCATGAGACGAAACCCACGCTTTTACCTTTTGTTAAAGTTTAAAATTCATTATTTAAAAAAAAACATGTGAGGCTAGGAATAGCCAATCTGGAAAATAAAGGATATAATAAAAAAAAACAGTAAAAAGTTAGAGAGTTTTCAGCACCCTCCTCAACTACTTCATTCATTCAGATCGTTCATATCCAAATAAATATTTCAGGGCATGAACAAAAAGTTTCTGAGAGAGACAAGCATGAACTGTAATAAAAATCTGTTGGTATGCACACTTCACAGAATTTTCATTAGTCATATTACTTGTAATAAATGCTACAATATTTTTTTAGTTTTCATGGAAAAATTCATAGGGTAGGTAGTTGGCGGCCCCATAACCCAGTCATCTGACTGCAATTAGCCATTGGCCCTCCAGGTTGGGGGAAATCCAGTACCGGGGCTGTGTAGCCTGGTCACTCTTTCTTTTGAGGGGACATAAATATTCAGGAGACCAGTTGTCCCGAGGATACGGGGCCTCCATCGCTTGGCTAATAACCCACATGGTAGAAAATCTATTCAAAGAAACAAAATAACCTCCAGGCTCCTTAATACTAGAAATGACATAAGAGGAAGTAAAAGAAAAAGAAGAAGGAAAAATTTATAATTTCAGTGTCATTAAACTTCTTGTCTTTGAGCTGAAATTATTACACACAGTGATAATTTTGTGAGATTTAGATTGTTTCATTTAATGCCACTTTATGCTGCAATGGCTAATCAAATGATGCTGTAGTGGGACTCTTATATTTTTCCAATCAAGGTATAAATAGGGTAGGAATGTTTAATAAGTACCTAACACCGAACAGGCTTGGGGCAGTCATTTTACGTCCATTCTAAAGGACAGTAAAACCAAAGATTTGGGTTTTAAAAAATAATAAACCTGAATACTAGTATTTTGATTGAAAATTAAGTAAGATATATATTACACAATCAGTACTCATTTCATATGTTTAATTTCAAGTAAAATATAAAAATGAACTCGTGAGAACGTACAGATTCTTCTTAAAGTGAAAAAGAAAACATATTGAAGTATTGATACAAATATAATACAGAACAGTAGGAGAATATGTGTGAGCAATTTAAGGTCATTCAGGACATATGATGCGGGTTTCATGCATAGTTACCTACAATTTATCCAATTTTGAAATTTAAATATTACAAAGATGGGTTGTGATAGTTATATGTAATAAAATCAATAAGCATAAGTAAAAAAAATGTATTTTTATAACTTAATAATATTATTATTATTAACTGATATTAATCCATTAAGTACAACAGATCTCATAAAAATATTAAATGTTTAAGGGGATATAGTTTCTACACTTTCAAAAACGTGATAATAACACTTGATAATTCAACTTCTTCTTGGTTGCTAATAATTTGATTATAGCCTAAAGTAGTTTTTGCTTATTTTTGTCCAAAAATAAACAAAATGTACCTTCACTTTTTTTATTTAAAAGTTCTTAGACAAAACCTATTTTTTATTTATTTAATTTTTCATATTTCTGACTTAAAATACTAATATCCATTTCTTATTACAATCAGCTACTTGTAAACTTTGAGGACAAAATGATTAAAAGAGAAGAAAATAAATATAAATTTACCAAAACTTTAATTGTAAAAATAAAATAGATAATTTATTTCTTATCAAAATATTAAACTAAAAGAAATAATTGCCCACACTCCATTACATATTATATTTTATACCTATACTCATTCAAAGTTTATGCCATTATTTAAAAAAATGTTAACTATTGCAATAATGGTATAATAATGGTATAATAATGAATGTTTTAATTATGTTTATGGCTTTCACTATGAAAATATTAAGTTCAAAAATTTATAATGATGTAATATATTTCCTAGGTAGTTTGTGTTCTTCCTTCGAAAGTTGGTGACCAAGTTTAATTCTAAACTGTGAAGAGTTTCATATTATTTACAATTAGATTCATGAAACAATAATCTCCCCACAAGAACTATCTTGTAATATAAGGAAGAAATAGTTGGGGTTGCAGTCAATAAAAAAAATAAATAAAATTTTATTGACTGCACCCCCAACTATTTCTTCCTTATATTAGAAGTTACAGTCAACCAATGCTTCTCTATCTTGTAATATATTCATTTTAAATAATTTGTATACTATCCATTGTTTCATATAGCAGAAGTTAAATCCATTTAAACATTAAAGTTGGTTCAATTATTTTAAAACTTATACATGCATTCTTTTGATTGTAAAAATATAACAATCTACAGATTCATTTCAATGAAATAAAAATATATTAAATATTTTTATTTAAAAGAGAAAAGATATGCCCTCGGCAGGGATTCGAACCCGGATTCTCTGTCTCTCCGTGACAGAGCTCTGTCCATTTGAGCAACCAAGGCCGCCTGCTGGCAGAGGACAAATTTTTTCTCTTATCCGATCCCATGTCCTCGTGTTCTCGCAATTTGCGATGTATACACGAGAACAAATGTCCTTTGAACATTACTTTTAATTTTAGGATCTTATTGACATGTCATATTACTATATATATTTTTTTATAATTATTGGTCAACTGTTTTTATTTTAATATTTTTATTTTTATTTTAAAAAGAAAAGATATGCCCTCAGCCGGGATTCGAATCCGGATACAGGCCGAGGGCATATCTTTTCTCTTTAAAATAAAAATATTTAAAAATAAAAACAGTTGACCAATAATTATAAAAAATATATTAACATTGTTATTGAAGAAGTGAACAATAAATAAATAAAAAACAATATTTTCCTTGTTTTATACATCATATCAAATTTCATCTACTGAATACTGAATATCTTACTTACCATAATGTTAATACCATGAATACTTACCATAATGTTAATACCATGAATACTTACCATAATGTTTCTTTAGACAAATCTCCTTATCTACGTTATGAGGGTGAATGAAAACTTATTGTAAGTAAATCCTCCCGACACAAAGTATGACTTGACAATAATAAATAAAATAAAATATAAATAAAACTATTTCTTAAAATACCTTATTTCTTTCATAAAATATTTTAAGGCCAGTTAAAAACAAAAAAAAGATTTCACATATAATTGCCTTTCTTTTTTTGACTATAAAATTCAAATTAATATCCTTCATTCCTTTTAGACAATAAGTTATATTTCTTTTTCGTGATCATTCTAAAACGTTATAAAAATCATTGTTTTTATTTATATTCAGACTTTATCAAATCCATTTAAAGATTTAAAACAACTGTTGTCAATTCATTGTCTATTCTTAGTTCGAAGAAATGTTCAAAAATTGTAAAGTTTTTAGGAATTCTACAACCTTATTTGTATGTTTAACCAATACTCCATTTAATAAGTTCTACATTCATTCTTTCATTATATTCTTTGATGAAAATTTCATTTTCAATAAACTTTAGACTGCAGTTCTGTGTGCAAAAGCACACAACCGCTAGGAAGAATTCTGGCCACTCCGGTTTCAAATGAAGTAAATATCGTGGGAACACCCATAAAACCGCTTCTGTGAAAATCGGCCCTGAACAATATTGACAAGTCGCAACGGGACCAGATGAAAACATTGTCGCCAATTCTGATGGTATGTCTTTGATATCTTCTATACACAAACACTCCCTCAAGTCGTGAATACAGTAGTATAAGGAATATCCTATCCTTAATGTTAGCTCGTACAACGACGGAATAAATTTAGTATTTTCATCGTACACCTTTTTCAGCATTGTTGGAAGAGCTATCCTTGTGTTAAACGAAGGAATCTCTAAAGTGTTACTGCAGGAAACATCCAGATTTTCTTTACAACACCTATAAATATAAAAAAAATTACTTATAGTTAGAAACATTACCATACCTGGAAAATCTTTTGTTAAGGTAATAGAAATTAAACCCACTGGAGGCTAATTTACCGTAGATAAATAAATATTATCTCTAAAAATACAGTTTCTATATTTTTCATCTTCAAATAGTGATGTTAAAATAATAACAATCGAGTGTTAATGTTGAATAATATTATAATCTTATAATTTATATTATTTTAACATCATTATATTGAAAAATAATGTTGTTAAAATAATAATAATCAAATGTTAATGTTGGATAAGATTGAAACAATATTATTGAGCACTGTTATCTCTAGACACAAAATAAAAAAGCATTTTTTATAAATTAGTGTTTTTAATTTTTTTAGCCAAAAATATTAAAGTGGTCTTTTTACGTGTGGTTCTTTGCAAAATATCATAAAATAAAATTTAAAAAAAAAATGGCCTCGAATGTATAAAATAATTTAGGTCAATTATATTTTGTAAATTGTTCACTTTAAAATTACATTTCTAAATAAATCTTAAGCATCAAATGAACTCTGATTTTTTAAAATGAACATATAAAAATTAAAATTTTTGTTTTAACGTTTAAAATGAAAATATTTAAAAAATCTTTTACCCAGCACAATTGAAGTGCCACAGATCACAGTTGACAAGCATCGTACTATGAGATGTCATAGAACAACCCAAATCGTAGGACACATAGTTTAAATACTTATTGTTCGCTATTGACAGCATAGGTTTGTTCAAAAATTTTACCATAGGTAAGTATTTTAGCTGATTTCCATCAAGTGAAAGGTATGACAGGTTAGGCATGTATACCTGAAAATAAATTGTTACGTCAATAAACACAATTCTATATTTATATTAAATATTTCCTAACAATTTTTAAAATTAATTGAATATTTGTTACAATACGTAGACGTAAATGGAGACTGAAACAAAGCTTGTTTAAACCTGTAAAAACTATTCTGAAACAAAAAAACATTACAGCTAACAAAGGGTTTTGAGTTGAGTATCTGGTAGGACAATACTATTTCTAAGTTTTAACGGTTGGTTAGGAAGATGCTTAGTCAAGACTTCAACCACCATATTATTTTCTCCTATATAGGGTACCCACTTTATAGTGGCAGGGTGAGTTCCACAAAGGGTTCTAGATCCTACGGATTGTTCCATACCTGATAATAGAAAAAATGATTTATCTGCCACAGTTTTGAATTCAAGACTTACAGTTTAGTGCCCTTAATACAGAATGAATGATGAAAGGCGATCCTAACATATATTTTAACTCCCACTGTAGCCTCGATTAGCCATAATAGGAAAATGTGGTGTTAAGTAAATAAATAAACAGAGAAATGTCACTAAACTTTCTATCAACCCAAATCTAATTTAATGCTTCAAACATTTTACATCGATATCACTTCAGTTTAAAAATATTTCATAGTATGATGAGAAGTAAGTATGAAGGTATATCTTCCATTATATAAGTTTATATATAAAAATTTTTAATATTTTTAAGCCATTGTTTGTAAAAAAAAAAAAAAAATTATTAAATTGTTTGTTAAAATAAAAATATAATGTTACATACTTACTATGCTGTTGGGGAGCGTGGATATTTTATTTTCATCGAGAATAAGTTCCCTGAGGCTATTCAAGCTACAGACCTCATCACAAATTTCGTGTAATTGATTCCCTTTTATGTTCAAAAGTAGAAGCGATCGTAACTTCTTGATCTCTGAAATAAAATAAAGGAAATAAAACTATTTTTGTTTATAGGTTTTATTCTCTGAAAGAAAGATTGATATAACTATTAAGATTGATTTAACTATTTTATGACTTACCCATACATTTATTGTAATTGTTACAGTACTGTTACTGTGTTTTTCCTTTTTTTTTTTTTACCATTCAGCAATTATTTGGTTTTAATTTAATATTCTATTGGAAGATAAGACTTTGATTTATATGGTTATATCAATCACAATTGTTAAGTTTATTGATAAACTTATTATAATGCACATACAATTTTTAATTAACCATAACTATTACTATTGACATCTCAAACTATAACCACAATAACCCATAAAAGGCTTTTGTGTATGGTAGAGGCTGTAAATAAAAATTTTGTGGATTTGATTTTAATTTGGCTGCAATTAATTTTTTTTAAATGAAAAAAAATGTATTTTGGAAACCAAATTTAACTGAAAAATATATCAAAGTAATTAATATTATATAATAATTTTTATTGTTTGTGTAAATAAAATATTCAATATTTTTACAAAATTAGTGGTTTCCAATAAAAATGTTTATATATAATAATAAAATAAGAAAAAAAATTGTAATATGTATTAATAAAGTAATAAAAATTATGGATTAATTTTAAAAATGGAGAATAGTAATTTATTAACAGAACTGTTGTAAATTTCTCTGAATACATTAGTCATTAAAATAAACTAAAAAATATAACTTATTTTGTTTAAATTTTTAAGACACTTTCCATTTATTTTCTCTGGTAAGGTGGAAGAAATACATATTTTTTTGTAATTATACTTTACATTACGAATTATGTAAACAAACTAATCATTTTATAATTATTTTTAATGTATTCATTTATTTATTTTTCAATTTTTACAATATGTTCAATATGTTAATTTACAGTATAGTTTGAATTAAATAATTTTATTGTATGTCAGTTTCCTTATTAAAAATTGTAGTCATTTCAGCGTAGAGTCTTAGATATAAAAGAAATTTACAAATAAAAAAAAATCAACCATTAACATATGTTAATTAATTACTTAAATTAAAATTTAATCAAATAACATGTGACTAAGGCCCAACAAGTAGTATGTACATATAACAGAACGGGGAAGGCTATTTAAAAATAGTATTTTATAGTAAAACTGACCTCGACAACAAAATAATAATTTAAACTTATAAGTATTTTAAAAATATGGCAATTTAGTCAATATTGTTTTACTTCATGACCCTGAAGTCAGAAATATTTTTAAACATTGCTCTTGACACAAATAGTTTAAATTGTCTAACCTATTTTGAAACAATAGTAAAACAAAGTAATAGATTATTTAAATCACTTTTGAGGATAAATATATTTACATATTGTTTAATACAAAAATATTGCTTTGATAATTAGTAACATATAATCTTAGTCTAAAAGATTTTAAATAAAATATGTCAAGTTTATACTATTTTTTTTTTTAAATAACCGAATAAACTTTCTCATATGAATATTAAAAAAATAGTTACTTACCTTTCGGTATTTTCTTTATATAATTGTATTGCAGATTCAAAACCTTAAGATGCTTCAAATCTCCAATGGAAGGAGTTAATTCACATAAACAATTGTTTTGCAAATCCAGTGTAGTCAACGATAACATCCCTCCGATGCTTTTAGGCAGTTCGGAGATCCTGTTCCCATGTAGATATAAATGCCTCAAACTTCCTAGTTTGTCCAACCAAACCGGCTGAAATGTTGCACTGAATGTTTAATTTTAGGCATTATTATACACGAAATCATACATGATTACTTTTCATACTCACTAATTGTTTCAGATCATTACATTTCAGGTACATTTCTTGAACATGTCCACCATGATAGAGAATTTCAACAGGCAGCTTCTCGAGACCTCTGTAATTCCAGTGCAGCGTATACTTGTCTTTCAATTCATATATAACACCTTTGTCCATATATTCACCGATATTCATTGTAACTAAATTATCACGTACTTTTTATATTGATATATCAACTGTACATATAAAACTGAGTATCAAATGTGCACTATCTGTCTAAATATAAACATTTGGCTAAAAGCCTATGTTTTTAATTGTAAACATTCATGTGACTAATTTAAAATATTTTTTGTTGTTCAGTTTTCAGAAGGTCAAAAAATGAATTTAGGTATATGAATCTATTTTGGTATTAAAGGCCTGATTTTATAAATGGTTCCAAATGAAATTTAGTGGGGTACTGAATTGTAACAGACAAAAACAAATGAAAAAAAAATAAAATGAAATTGTAACACATTATATAAATTATAGATGAAATATTAAAAATGGCTTTACCCAGTCATTAAAACATATTAATCAATTATAAAAATAATAAAAATCAATACTATTTTTTAAAATGAATGTGATCAATATACATATAAACATTTTATAAAAATAAAACAAGGCTAATTAAGTTAGAAAAAATGAAAAAAATAAAATTTAAAAGCTATATTATATGTAATTCTTTATTCAATAAAGCCAATGGTTGTTTGATAACAACTTTGCATTAATTATAAATTATACTACTTTTTGTAATACATTAAATTGTAAATATAACCTGTATTTTATTTCTCAAAAAAAATGTTTAAGGTTATAGATGGTTTTACAAAAGTTACTAGGTGAGATGTGTTAAGTAATATTTTTGTTTATAACTATGATAAAGGCCACTCCCAAAAGGTTGTATATCAAAAGTTGTGAGTTTGATTTGAATTTTAGAAAGCTGAAAACTAAAATTGCTATTGACTTTATTTAATTTTACATAGTTACCAGCTTAATAATAATTATCTTTGAAAATACGGAATTAATAAATTTGAAGAATCTTTTAAAGCTTCTAATTGAAATCTATTTTCTTGTCATCCAAAAATATTTTTTTTAGAAAAAATAGGTTCTTTACATAGAATGGCTGCTCAAACAGAATATGAGCATTCAATTATCTTACAGGCTATAAACATTTTCAGGCTTTTTCATACAAATGTTTATATTTTAAATCAATAAATATATTTTCATCTCAATCTAAATTTTAACTAGTATATAAGTTAAGCCATATAAGCTACTAGTGCAATAATTTTCTTTCAAATGTGCCAACTCTCTAACAAAATTTCATTAGGTACATCTAAATAGGTTTTCCAAATACATTCAGTAATCCTTATCTAACCAGTCTGTTTAAGTGGATACCTCGGAGTTAGACTTGGCCAAATCAACTCTTTGCACAACCGTTGTTTTAGAAACAGCACTGCCTCCACTATGTACTGTGAATCCAAAATCGTTCATGGATTGTTGTGGTACAAGTTCATTAATTTACTAGTTTTTATAATAATTAAAAAATTACATTGACATGTTCTTCTCATACATAATTAAAAAATAGTTCAATAACCAAATTTTTTACTTCAAGAATCAGATCTGTTGAATATAACTTTATATAGAGTCCGTCATTATAATTTTGACTAAGATTTATAACATTTTTAATTCTTTCTATTTTTGTTTTTATACATTTTATGTTTTTGCTTTCATGTTTATTTTATTAATTTTTTTTGTTTGTTTTTATATATGTTTTCATTTATTTTATGTTTTTTATTTTCACTTACATATCAAATGTAATTATTTGTTGATGTAAAAAAAAGTATTGTTACATGCGACTCTTCTCTTGGACCCTATGGAAACCTGAAAAAGTTTTGGTAGAAAAGGTGGGACAGTCAAGGGGAAAGCTTGAGATAGAAAAATGCAAGAAACATCTTCAAATCAATTACTATATTGAAATCTTTACATCCAACTACTAACAATAATGCTAGTGATTAATAAAATAATATAATAAAATATATAATAGGCACCATAACAAAAATTCTAATAAGATTCACCAATAATAATACTGACTAATGACATAAGAACTTAAATCATATACCAGGTTCACCAGCAAATCCCCAAAACCACTAATAAAATAATAAAACATGATCCATCATCCATAACAATGGTCATATAGGCACTAAGAATAATCACAATTTACATAAAAGATCTCCCATCTGTCTTGTGGTCAAAACGTGACGAACAAATGATGAAAAATAAAATATTTAATTGTCAGAGTTGATTGGTTCTATCAACAACTGTACTATCATCTGGCTTCACTCAGAATCTAGTCTGACTACAGTATAAAGGAAAATTCATACCTTCCGAATCCATATGGCTTCTGATCAGGTCCCGATACTTCCCCTATCTGGGCAGCTCATCTTCTTTCTGGTCGGACCACAGCCCTGCTCGCCAAGAGTACCATTTCTCAACACTGACTTACGGGAGAAATGAATGGGGTATTTAATGGCTTATTCGAGCTAGCATAGAGAATTCTTACTAGCCTTCAAAAGTTGATGAACTTCCTTGCGTAGGAAAGTGGCAACCCCATCGCCCATACCCTAGACTGCAAACAGCCACTGGTCCTACATGATTGAAATAAATATTGCTCTTACTTTTTAATATGGGTTTATCATCTAAATGATTGTATTAATTATGTATTCCGTAATCTAATACGCAAATTGAAATTAAATTTTATTATTGAATGTTTTGTTTGCTATATATTTGTCATATTAATTTCCCATTATCATTCCCGTTTTTCAATAATTAATTTAAAATTAAAAACGCAATTTTAATACCCTAAATCGAATAATTTAGATGCCTACAAACCGAAAAAAAGTTTCACTTGCATCGTGGTTTCATAAAACCACACTTTTTTCTATTCTATTTATTTCACTCCCGTTACAAATTCAAGTATTTTAATTTATTTCTGTGTAATAATCGGTGATGAATTTAGCGATTCTCTTCCATGCTTGCTTTTTTTTTTCTCTTTTTTTTAATATCAATTTATATTTTTGTTTAATCAATATGAATTTATACTAACCCATTACCTGCCAATTATTTTTTATTATACTATTTTTTAAAAGAATAGGGCTCCTTAATAACTCTGAAAGTCAAATAGAAGTATTTTCACATTTCATTTTTTCAAAAAATCAATTATTTTGATAAGTCCCATTTGGGGATTATGGTAAGTACAGGTAAAAAACTTTTTTTTTTTTTTTAACTTAATGTTTACATTTTGTATAAACTATTACAAATAACCAATAAATATAATTCTATTGTAAATTAAATTTCTTCGGCTATAAAATGTAATTTTGAATTATCAGAATACTGACATTACGAGTGCCATTTTTCCATACAATCCATGTGTATGCCTGCATTGCTTCCTCGCATTTTTTTTTTTTTTTAATACAGCACATTTGCGTTGCTTACCTTCATCAGTCCTTTCCATAATATGACCATCTCGACTTTTTCTAATATCATCTGGGACACGCTTGCTAATTGTTTTAAACTAGGCCTAGCAGACATTTTCGGGTCGGAAATTGAGTGCGTCTCTAGATAGGCTCTTACTATTACTCTTTTCAAGTCTAAAAAAGGATTTTTTTCATTTGCCGTTTCATAAAGAACGTGTGCATTCACTGCAATCATATCAATTAGATTGGTAAAAATGTGGAAATACCACTTTTTGGCTCGTATATCACTTTTCAAAGGACATCTGTTGGTTCTATTGTACCTAACCGTTACTGTAGCTCTTATATTTCTCTCCCCCGGTGTTTTCATTAGCAAGTGGCTCGAGCTTGGAGCGTTAGCCTAGTAAGTGTTGATGCAGCCTGAAACAGCTATATTTAATTTTTTTTTTTCATGATTCACAGAATATTGCTGATAAATATAAGGCTACGAGTACGTCTGTTAGAACAATAAGACTCCTATCTTACGTTCAATCAATCACGTTTACTTTATATAATTTTCTCAAGGATAAAAAATGTTAATTGTTCACGATTGATAAAAATAAGATAATAGGTCCATTTTAAATTACAATAAAAAAAGAATTCTCTTGACAGTCGATCATTGTAATGGCCACTTTCAATGTTGAAGTGTTTCGCGTCACAAGGCGAATCAGTCTTATCTTCTATTGTTTATGTAACTTACTAACCCTCAGTACTGTTCTTAGTAGTCCCGGTTACTGATCATAGTAACTTAGTGACTCGTAGTAACGTTTTCTTCCTGCAAGTGGAACGCGTTGAGAGCTGTCTGTACGATGGGATCTAAGATCTCATTCAAAGATAGTGGCGTATTACATGATTCAGGATTAGATTTGGACTATTTAGTCGTAAGTATACAGTCTATAATTTAAGGAAAACATTGTTCTTATGTATAATATTTTTATTACAATAATTTTGTATCGATACATTAATGACTACGTTCTGTCAGTATTATTTAATGATTTTTGTACAAATTAGTTGTTTTTCGTAGCTAAATGGTCTCGCCACAGATCTCGATCCAGCCAGTCTCCTCCCCTAAGACCTCTCGCTGCCATGCTCTCCTCCACATCCTGCAACCATCTTTTTTTGGGTTGTCCTCTTTTCCTCCTTTCCGTAGGGCAATAGTCGGAGATTGTTTTTGGCCATCGTTCCTCTGCCATTCTTTTTAAGTGGGACGCGCTGTCAGAATTAATTGAGCCTATGTGGACGTTACTTTGGCATTAAATACAATTGTTTGTTTATTTAACGTCACTATATGCTACTTTTGCTAATCGGATGATGCTACAGTGGGAGTCTTAAATTGTCCCTACCCGGGTATAATTAGGATAGGGATTTTTAACCATTCCTGACACTGTGCAGGTTCGAGGCCGTTTATGCCCTAACCAAAATGATGCGATAACTATATTATATGTAATGGTTATTAATTAACGGAGGTATATTCAATCAATGATTTTGTTCATTGACATTAATTATAAGTATATTAAACATCATTGACATTCATTATAAGTATATTAAACACCGAAATAACAGCACTAAACGAGAATCCCTTTAGGATACACTAGAAACCGGCAAAGTATGTTGTACTTCAAAAACATGGTTTTAGTTAACAAAAACCAATAACTGGTGTTCACCTGTGTTGTAGTGGTTAGCATAACAACCTTCTGTGCCTAAGGTAGTAACGCTATGATATTTTTAAAGAGATATAAAACCTCGGTTGTGACGTCCTTCGGAAAGGGCGTAAAATGGAGGTCCTGAGTCTTTGTTATACCAGGAACTTGTTAATGGTCCCAATCCTAATTATAACTGGATAGGAAAATTTAGGACTCACACTATAGCATTATTCGAATAGCCAAACTAACCTTAAAGTGTCATTAAATGAAGAAACAAACCAACCAATAACTTGGATTAGATGCTGTATTGTCATTTTAATTTATTCAAAGCAGAAAATAGTTATTTATTAATCTTTTAGAAATTCATTTTATCATTATTATTTTTTATTGTTGACCATCCATATTGTATAAATGTATCGCCATATTTTATAATAGGTTCGCGCCAAACGCCGTTACTCTTATCAATAAACTTTTGCTACAACAAAAGACAATTAAAGATTATTAAATGGATAATATTCAAGTATTCACTCGCCTACTTAAAAAAGTCTTGGAAAGAAACAAAGATGACAAACAATATGTTTACGCTACATTTAAGTAAAAGTCATACATTTTAAAATTAAATTGGGCGAAGATTAAAAATCAAATTTCTTGAAAGCACGTTCTTTATTGTTTTTAATTTAATTTATAATTAATATATGTTTTTACTGCTATTTAATTATATCATACGTTAATAGTACTTTTTACATCTTTGCAGTTTTTACAAATTTTCTAAGTAAAAATAAAATGTTTCAATGTTGAAATGAAAATATTTCTTAACATTTTTGGAAACAGAGATCTTTATAGCGTTCCATCTGTTGTCGATGATTTGATGTTCGGAGTGTGAACATGATTACGCAGAGTATTTTTGTGTCGTAGAGTATTTTTGTATAAATATTCGCCACGTGCCATAGTATGGGTGCCCTTTTTTTGGATCTGGGCCTCATATAACCGAAAACTTGTTACCCATAGGATTGAATAAACGTTTTTGAGACGAAGGAGGTTCACAATTAAAAAAATGTCAATTTTTAATTCTGCAAATCAGAGACTAGCACGTAATGAGGATTTTACTTTGGAGGGGACAATAATTTTATAATTCAATATTTTTTTGTTTTTGCTTAGATTTAAAGGATGGAGCGGGGTGAGTGGGTGTGTAGGACGCAAAATTGATTTGCTGAAGGCCCGAGTTTAAATGCAGTTTTGGCAGATAATTTATTTAATCTGATAATAGTCATAGATGGATCCTGCGGGATCTATAGACCCTCATCGGAGAACTTGAAAGTTTAAGGATTCAACTAAATTATTATTCAAAAGAAGTTGAGATAAAATCTTGACAAACGTTTAACCTGGAATCCTCATACAATACTGAAAAGAAAAGCAACTGCTCGCCGTTTCAGGCTACAGCAACTCTTACTAGACAAACGCTCTAAACTCCTAATTAATTATAGAAGACGCATATACATGCCTATTATACCACCTATTTGGACTTATGGAGTAGACTTTGGGGCTCCACTAATCCATCGAATTCCTCTCGTATCAAATCCTTACAATTCAAAATCCTTAATGTTCCTTGCTTTGTTACGAATAAAGTCAACCATAATGACATCAATGTCATCAAGGCCATAGCCAAGGGGGGCTAGAGGGTCAACCCCCCCCTCCGAAATCCCGAAATTTAGTTGGTACTAAAAATTAATACTAGGTTAAAAAAGTGCAAATTAAATTAAAAACAACACACACAACAGAGGATCCAACACATTTTACATCATTGTGTATTGCAACAAGCAAACTTATATTTATATTTGCTTGAAAATGTCCTCCAACAACTTCACAATAATTAACAACCGTATCGAAAATCAAGAATTGAAGTATTGTTGTTGTTGCGTATTGCATTTAAATCATTCATCATCCAATAATAGTTTATATGGGCAAATTTATCCAAATTTTAAAAATTATCATGAATAATTGCATTTATGACCTGACCTGACCCCTCCGCAATGTTTTCCTGGGTACGGACTTGAATGCCATTGTTGCTGATTTTGCACAGACCCGATACCAGGCTTTTCATGAAAAACGTTATTCCTACTCGAACTCACTAGTTTCAAACCTAGCTACTTCTTCAATTCCAGATAATCCTCCGAGGCGTCTGAAAAGAAGACGGCCTCGTGACCTTCTAAGTTGAATTTGTTATTTGAGTACTACCACTGGATAGTTTCTTTACTTGTCTTTGCCCAACCCATCATGTATCTATGAGTCCTGAAATTTTCTTGTTGTATTGCTATAATACAGTTGTCTTATTTCAATAAATAATTTTTTAATTGGTTCTTATTTCGTGCATTAATAATTGATAATTTTATAAAAACCGGAGAATGAAGGCCTCAAAGTTCCTCTCTACATCCTTGATTCCCCTCTCCTGAACCGGATTACGTCTTGATAATTACTCACTAACGATACTGTTATCTTAGCGGTAATATAAACATTTTGACAAAGATTACACGTTACCATGATAACGTAATAAAATACTATCTAAGGACCTTTTTGTTGTCATAAGCTATCTAGATTATTGTTTACAGTTTACAGCAATATACCGTCGATAAACACGATCCTAGACCTTCTTCTCGGATGTAGTTCAAGGTTTGGTGGATTGCCTAGCATTTGATAATGTTCGTTCGCAATCTTAAAAGAGGAAACGGCTCGTTTAGAGTTGTCTAGAATCGCGAAATCGCTCCCACTTCTGTAGCGAAGTCGACAATCCAGTTTTTTTGACATATGCTGCAACCACAGAAGGGTTACGTCGCAAACTAGATTATTCATATCGTGGATAAACAAACTCAATACTTTGTTTGCGCTTTATTAACTAGTATGCACACGTGTTATGCTTGTCTGTAAACATGTTTGCCAGGTTGGAAATCGGTTAAATTCAGTTGTATTTTTTGCAAGAAGATCGTTACATTCAACTGAACGGGAAACGTTTCTTTTTCTACACCGAAATTCTCTGCTTTATGAATGGCCGTGGCCGAAAGCCACTATATGAATATATATATATATATATATATATATATATATATATATATATATATATATATATATAAATAGAGGCTGAGTGAGCACCAGAAGGGTATGTAGGCCCCAGAAGGTCTATTTCGTGGCTGTACCTTAAAACACCTTAGTCTAAGGAAGGTTTATCTGCCATTGTCGTATTTGAACCCGAAACCTTCAGCATAGGAACTCTGCACGCTACACACTGAGCAAGCCATCTCCCTAAAATTTATAAAACTATTATACTTTTAATTGTTCAATATATGGTGTGGATTCAATAAACGTATTAAGGTCGTTATAAACAGCAGTTGGTGGTGCTGGCATCGAACCATTCGGCTTATTAAATGTCGGTTAACTGTACTACAATAGTTACTTAACATTTTAGTAGAGGAAATTGTTCTTGAAATTTAAGTACAGTTTGGCACTTATTTATTACCACCATGTAAGCCTAATACAATATAAGTACTCACTTATTACTTTGAGGTATTAAGCATCTTGCATTAAGTAAAATAATGACTTTTTTTAATTTTACGTTTGTTTTATAGATAAAAAATATTTATAAGTCATAAAAAATGACCAATAATTATAAAAAAATATATAGTTTGTAAGAAAAATGTCTTAAAATCGATGTACTATATTTTTCTATTTAATTAAAAAAAAACAGTGCTGTATTTTGTGCACCAATAGTTTAAAGAAGTTAGGAATAGTGGCTTTATGATTAGTGACTTTTTGAGAATATTTTAAGCGTTCAGCGAAGAAAGGGATATCTCCAAATTTCAAAAAATTAACTTTTTCACATTTTTTACTAATTTATGCAATTTGACGCTCCCGAAACTTCTGGTTCAAAACCGGACTTCGACCAAAAGAAATAAAACAGAAAAATGTGACAAAATGATAGTCAAAGCTTGCAATAAAGGCCATTTTTAAAAATGTTGGAGTTATCCGCTTTTGATCACGAACGCCTTATTTATTATCTAATTGATCGAGTACGTCAACAGACTAAACAAAAAAAAGTTGCTCAATTCGTTGCTAGGCAACAACGATATAATATTACATCACAAAAAACATTTTTCATATAGGTAATAGAGAAACATGTACATAGGGAATATCATGTCTAGTTTATATCACTGGCGGATCTAGGAGAATTTTTAGGGGGGGGGGGATCGGTCAATGTGAATTTGTTATCAATGTATACGATCCATATATGAATGAAGATACATAAAATATAAATTTTTAATTTAAGACAACTGAGGCCAGAAAACAATAACATGGATACAATAAGCTCCTTGATCAAAGCGGTAGCTATCTATATGTGAATGAAAAACATAAAAGGGTTCGGAATTGCCGATTTAGGATGCACCCATTGAGAAAACATTCGATACTGAATGTTTTTCGTTGTGTAAAATGTGAATTCTTGTTGAATCCAACAAAAATTCAGGTCAATACCAACTAATGAGAACTTTAGAGGGGACAATGGCCCCCCTCAAATCCGCCAATGGTTTATATATCATATAATGTAAATAATTTGCAAAAACAAATTCCTTCAGGTTACTGTTTAGATTGGCTAGGATAGATGTTTTTTTGTTTTTTGAATGGTTGCTACTTGTCTTGTTGAAATGAAAAACGATTTTTAGTGAACTAAAAAACTATAAAAGGAGGTAATTAACAACAACGAAATCAAATAATATTTTTTAAATTTAATTTTAAAACTTTAATGGGACCTTTTCAACTTCCTCCATATTTCCTCTCGGTTTTGGTACTTAAATACCACCACTACATCGCGTTAGTGCGCCCGTAAAATAAAATTAGAAATCCCTCCTCACGAACTGACTTCTGCCCTATCTCCCTTCTCTCTAACCTCTCAAATCATTAGAACGCCTAGCTCAAAACCAAATTTCAAATTTTCTAGAAGAACGTTCCCTCATTAACCCTCTCTAATCCGGCTTTCGACCAGGCTATTCAACTCAATCCGCTCTCCTCAAAATCACCTATGATCTCCATACTGCAATTGAACAACAAAAATTAACAATTATGATCCTTCTGGATTTTTCCAAAGGCTTTGACACAGTAGACCTCAATATCCTCCTCGCCAAGCTTCGTAACTTACCTTTATCCAATAGTGCTCTAGGATGGTTCAAGTCTTTCCTCTCAGATCGCTCCCAATATGTTCTGGTCCCTGGTCAAACTCTTTCAATAACCCTTCCTCTGTCCTGTGGTGTCCCACAGGGTTCATCACTATCCCCCGCCCTATTTGCCATTTACATTAACGACCTTCCACTTCTTATCATTTCCAGTATCATGTCTATGCTGATGATTTCCAAATATACCTATCCTTTTCCCCTTCCGATCTATTACTAGCCACGGAAAAACTCCAAGATGATCTGAATAAGTCGATGGGAAATGGATAATAAGCTAAAGTTGAACGTGGGCAAAGCCAAGGCTATAGTAATAGTGTCAAACTACTTCCTTAAAACTATTCTCCATAATCCATCCACTTTATAAACAATAATCCTTTCAAATTCTACCCAACCGTCAAAAACCTTGGAATTTTCTTTGATCAAACCTTCTGTTGGAAAAACCATATCTCTGAAATTTCCCGTTGTACCTTCTCCACCTTAAAGCGTCTGAATTACCTTC
The DNA here is from genome assembly GCA_037127475.1 of Arma custos. Taxonomy (NCBI): domain Eukaryota; kingdom Metazoa; phylum Arthropoda; class Insecta; order Hemiptera; family Pentatomidae; genus Arma; species Arma custos. The sequence goes on from CM073765.1 coordinate 57,418,327, forward strand.
GTCACCTGTTCCCTTTTTAAACCCGTAGACTTTTAGTTAGTTCCTTAATTTTCCCTCATTTGGGCTATTGCTGTATCTCTATCTATCTATTGAATTATGTTATTTGACCTCTTATATAAGATGAAGAAACGGTCCGGGTGGAGTTTTAAATAATCCCTACTTTATAAGAGACTAAATCGTCCATTTTCTTCCTCGAAAACTTTTTTTTTTAAATTTATTTATTGATATTTACAACTGCATTACAATAATACAACAAGTAAATAGGATACGTGATACAAAATGACATGAGAATGACAAGTAGAGAAACTACCCACTGGTAGTGCTCAAATCGAAGTTCAACTAAGAAGGTCACGTGGCCATCTTCTTTTTAGACCCCTCGGAGGATTATCGGGAATTGAAGAGGAAGCAAGGTTTGAAACTAGAGGGTTTGAGTGGGAATGATGTTTGATATGAAAGGATAGATACCGGGTTCGGGCCAAATCAGCAACAAAAGGAACATTAAGGTCGTTATGGATGACTTTCGAAAACTTTAAAAAAATTTCCTATAAAGTAAATAATAATGGTTTTTATATATTTTTCATTATGATATACGTCATGACTTCGTTAATCAGTTAAAACGCAGATAGTATACAGTGTTATGGAATGTAAATATAAATTAACCGTCAAAAACCTGGGAATTTTCTTTGACCAAACCTTCTCCTGGAAAAACCATATCTCTGAAATTTCCCGTTGTACCTTCTCCACCCTAAAGCGTCTGAATTACCTTCGTCACCTGTTCCCTTTTTGAACCCGTAGAATTTTAGTTAGTTCCTTAATTTTCCCTCATTTGGGCTATTGCTGTATCTCTGGGGATTTCGAGGCAAAAGTAAACCAGTTGCTACATCGCTTCATCTTTGGGATCTCGAGAGATGCCCCGGTCACCCGATTTTACGAAAAACTGAAGTGGCTTTACCCGTCCTATCGTAGTAAGCACTTCCTAGCTTCCTTTCTTTACCAAGTTATCCAATCCCGCCGACCATCATACATCTTCGATCTCCTTCAATTCAAAACCACAGTCCTCTCCCGTAACACCCGTTCCTGGCTCTCTGATCTATACGGCTCTCATATATAGCATCTCACCGAACAGCAGCTTTTGAAAGAGCTTTTCTTATCCAGTCCTCCTCCCTTTAGAACTCTATACCTTCTTCCAATTGTCGTTCCAATAATCTTCCAACCTTCAAATCTCGTATATTCCATCACTAATATCCCTACAATTCCCAAAAAAATCGGAAATAGTTGGATCAGTTTTGAGATAAAATTCTCTCATTCGATGAATGATATTTTTTAATGTGCTCTTGAATTTCTGATTACGAATGTATATATATTAGTTTGTGGGATATAAACCACGTACATGTGTATTGTATGATCAAGTTGGACATTTTTAAGAAGGATAAATAAGTGTAAATCGCTGATTGTGTTATATATGTAACTATTAATTGTTTCTGTTATATAATTATTGATAACTTATTTTAATTTTTGCTTTCTCTCCTTCTAATATGTTTTTTAAAATATTGTTATTAGAGGTAATTTGCATTTTTTTTTTCATCATTATTATTATTATTATTTTTTCTTTTTTGTTTTTTGCTCCTTCTCACTTACTAAATTATTTGTGAGAATTAATTAATTGTAATTATTTTTATAAGCTAAGGCATAATAATATAGCTTACAATACCTGTATTGTTATTCAAAAGGGACTTGTCCTAGAGTAAATAAAGACATCATTATTATTAAATAAAAATAATTTCTAAAATTAAAAAGTAAATAAATGTTTATAGAGTTGCATCTGAAAGAGATATCCTCTGAATACTTCTTCAAAACAACGCTTAAACGAGTAAAAACCGTCTATAATCAGACTTGAGATTCGGTCATACAAATGGTGATCAGTCTAATGCAATTCGTGACTAGACAATAAAATTACGAATGTTTTGCAATATTCACCTCGTCCGTGCCAGATTATGAATAATAGATTAACGGAACTTCAAGGTCGTAGTTTCTTCTAAAGGTGCAACTGCATATTTTCACCTGCACACAGTATTTTTTTTATTGTGTTGTATTAATCGCGTATTTAATAGAATCTACCGCAATCAGGAACATAAGAAAAATTTGTTTTGGAGGAGGGCATTTTTTTTTTGCCCCAGGTTTTAAAAAAAATGCAAATAAGTGACTATAACTGCAAAATCGGTAGTAAGTCAGAAAAAAAAATTGGATCATACATATAAAAATTATTTTTCGTAATTTTCTGGTGTAGAAGAAAGAGGGTATAGGTATATGATAGATTATCTTCAGACGTGAGAAAAGGATATCTTAAGTTATGCGCAGCAAATATATATATATTTTTTTTTGTATCAATGAATTAACTCAAGATATCCTTTTCTCACTTCTGAAGATAATCTATTCCGAGATATTTCATTATTAATAATGAATAATAAACATCATCACATATATATCAATTTAACCTTCTTGTTTACAGCAGTAATCTCTAGATTAATTCCTATATCCAAAATATCCTTATCTACCAGCTATTATCATTGATAAAATCAGAAAAACATTTATATTTTGTTTTAAACTATTTTTAAACCACATCAAAGTAAAATGATAAGCAAATCAGTACAAAGAATTCATTTCAACTATAATAATATTTTATCTTGTTTGCAATGAATTGTTAATTGAAAAAATCAAGTTTAATTATATAAATATTTATAAAATAGTAGAATTTATTTTAAAAAAACAACAAAAAAAACCAACAACATTGAAATAAAAAAAGTTGGTAATTTCCAGGTAAACTAAGAATCAATCATAATAAAAATAGTATATAAATGTTTTAGTAAAAATTCTTCCATAAAAATAAAATCCATTTATTTGTATGAAGTTTGGATCAAACATATATAAATACTATTAGAGTATTATATTTTATTTTAGTTTCTCACTTGTTTTAGATATCATTAATAGAATAATAGTTATATAATAATAATTTATTTTTATTTATTGTTCTTTTGATAGCGATTATTTTTAAATATGTTTATTTTGAAGAGAACCTGGGTCGTCTGCATATCTAGTGCAGTGCTCTAACCACTGAGCTACCAGAGATCGTATCCAAGACAGACAAATCCATTCTCTTCACCGATCCTATATCCTAGTGTTCGCGCAATTTTGGCGATGTATAAATGGGGAAGAATGTTTATTGAACTTTAATTGGTATCTTGTTGACTTAGGTCAATTTTATATTTATAATTTATTTTTATTTAGTGTTCTTTTGATGGTAATTATTTTAAAATATTTTTATTATGCAGAAAATCCGGGTTCGAATCCCGACCAGTACAAATCTATCCTCCTCAAAATAAAAATATTTAAAATTAACTATTTCTTGTTTATGCGTATTCAATATTTTAACAGTTAAAAATTATGAAATATGACTTATCTTCAATGTTTTAATTGGAATATTTATTCTTTGAACTCTAACTTTTATTTTATCAAGTATAGTTTTATATTAAATTTTAAGAATAATTTATATCAGTAGATTTAATTAAAAAAATTAATTAAGTTTAAAATAAATACTAAATTATGTTTTAATTTGTGATGATACCTCTGAATTTTATCATTTTAGTTAACATTAAATTTGTATGCATAAAACTGTAAAAAAATTTAATAAACCATTTAATATTGAGCTGTTAAAAGACCACAAAACACTAATTAAATTAATTTTACATTATAATAAAGTTAACTTTAACAATATTAACATTTAAGATAATAATAAGATTTAAATTGAAGTAAATATAAAAAAAATACTAAATGGTATTTTAATTTGCGATGAAGCCTCTTAATTTTATCATTTTAGTTTTCTATGTATAAAATTGTAAAAATGTTTAAAAAAAATTTAATATTGATTTTTTAAAGAGTTTTGCTCGAATTAAAGTAATTTTAAATAATAACAGAATTATAATAAGATTTAAATTTAATAATAACATTTAAATAAGATTTAAGATTATAATAAGATTTAAATTTAATAATAACATTTAAATAAGATTTAAGATTATAATAAGATTTAAATTTAAAATAAGTAAAAAAGATGTTTTAATTTGTAATGAAATATAAATTTTTGTTTTTTTAATCTATAAAATACTAAATATATTTTAATAGACAATTTAATGTTGATTTGTAAAAACACTGTAACACTTCAATTAAATTAAAAACATATTAAAATTTAACAGTTTTTATATGAATATATAAATACTTTATTTTAATGTTATATTGTAATGAAGTTGATTTTTGTCATGTTGTTCATGAATTTTATTTATGTATTAATAAATAAACCCTTCAGTAATAAATAAATATTTGTTAATAAATAAATGAATAAATGATACTTAAGAAGATAAATAAATTGATATATAGTAAAATTGATCTAGAAATGACAATATTAAATAACTAACCTATTTAAAATTTGCAATATAAAATCTTAATGATTTAATAATCAATATACATAAATAATTCAATAACTATTTCAAGAACAAAGAGAAATGCACAGAGAACTGCTTGGGCTGGCTTGAGGTTGCATCAGTGCTACCCCAGGTTACTTCATTTGTTGCTGGTTATGGATGTGTTTACATTTTTGCTGACAGTTTCATTCTTTATTTCATGAACTAAACACGACATTGACAATGGATGAGAAGGCAGTAAAAGACAAGGAAAATAGTGAATCAAGCCTCTCTGAGAGCTGGAATATTGTCGATGGAAACGATGTAAACAATATATCTGAAGGAAGTGATGGTGAGAGCATTGAGGTCATAGAAGAAGAAGGTGCTAATAATTCATCAGGAAAAGAAACAGGCGATAAAAAAGGTAATTTTAATATTTAATTGAAAAGTTTTGGTTATTTTTATTTTCTGTCAATAACTATTTAATATTCTATGTCCCTGCAATGATGCTCCTAATTCCATGTTCTTTACTTAGTTAAAATTTTAATAAATCTTTTGCCCATTTGCATGTAAATATATGTTCTTTTGAATAATGTTGAAAAATCAATCCCTTGTTTAGAAGATTCTGTTACAGTTGACAGTCTTTAGGTTTCCTGTTTTATAAATAGATCCTCTTTTAGAGTGCTGGGTCATTGAATATTTTAATGCTTTTCAATAAAATTGATGCTTTACAATAGGCGTCTTTATTTTATTTATTCCAATTTTAGTTTTATTTAAGCATTCAATTTTAATAAATATCCTAACCCAGAAGTAAATATTTATTTTAACTTGAGAGTTTTAGAAACATCTATAAATTAAGGTTTAAAGTAATTAATCTATAAAATTTAAAAATTCTCGAATTTGTATTTGATTTTAAAATTAAAAAAAACAATAAATTTTAAACTTGAAAGAATATTCAAAATTTTATATTGATCACTTGTGATTATAAAAATTTTGAAATTTATTCAAAAATATTTAAATTTATTTTTTAAATATAATATATCTGTTAACCTGTGATAACCCTTCAATTAAAATAAACAATAAATGGCTTGGACCTCGCATTGTTTACATAATATTTTATCTTTTTAAAATTATTACCTAAATAAATAATAATTTTTAAACAAATACGATTTGAATTAATTTGAATTTCTTTATTTTCTCATTGAATATTTCCAGGAATCAAATGTATTGTGAATAAATATTTGCTTTTTTTTTTAAATTTAATTTAATTTTATTTTAAGTTTTTAAAATTTTAACCTTTTTCTCTATTATCTGTATATTAATATTAATATATACACATACACAAAATTTACGTATGTAAAATTTTGGTAAATATGAAGTTTTAAGGATTTAAAAACAACTTTTTTGCTTATTTATTTACAAAATTCATAATATTTATCACGCCTGCACTATTTCAATCACTTAAGTATTATAATTAAACAGCCACCTATATAGAAAACTGTTTTTAAAAGTAAAGTTATCTTTATTTTATAAATAAATATATTTTTAAATATTTATTTTATACAAATTTTTTTTGTAAGACTAAGATTAAATTTTATAATTATCAATACATTCAAATTTTAAAACAAATTAAGGTTTATTTTTTCGTATTCTGGCTTATATATTATTGCAGAATTTAAATGAAATCCGTTATATCAGTTTTGAATTACTATTATATCGTTATACTATAATTTACCCTGGGTTAATTAAAACATAAAATCTTTAAAAAAACTTGGCCATTATGAAAAAATAATATAGTTGCTTTATTTTGTTGTTGTTTATTTTTTTCATTTATGAATGAATCAAACGTATGTTCTTGCTAAAGAAGTACCATTTAAATAAAACTGTCGATGGAGCTTTGAAGTTTTAACTTTTAATAATTGGCAATGTTTTGAAAATGAAATTTAATACAAAATTAAAGAATAATGGGATTCCTGACGATGATAAGACCCAAAACATAAAAATTGTGATATTATTATGATTGACAAAAAAAGAATAAAAGGAAATTATATTCATTATAAATTTATTCTAATTTAATTATATTCATAATAATTGAAAACGATTCCGAAGACTTCCCAAAATAAAAATTTAATATGTTTCATTCTTTACGAAGCGCTTAAAATCAATGAGAAGCTCATTTTTTTATTTTTAGCCGTCCTCATCAATAATGCAAATGTCTTGTGTAATCTAACACTGTTGACAAATATATTTTTTTCCTGTTCGGTTTTTACTGTTGTATCTGCCTGTTCAATATGAATATTCCTTATGTATTACATAACATTTGAAACAAGAGTGATGTTTTAAAATTAATTGTAAAAAATAAATAAATAAAAGTTCTCCATCACATATTTGAGTAAGCATCACCTGATTTTGTAAGAATTCATTAAAGATTTTTTAATAATGTATTTTACTAATTTTTTAATAATGTGTGAAAATGTGAGAAGAGCATGAAACCATAAATTAAAAGAACATTTATACAACTGCCCTAGTCTTATTTGAAACTGTTCACTTATTGGTACATATTAATTACATTACTGAGTTAACCTGTTAAAATAAATAACCTGTTAAAATAAAAAAAATGAAGCCTAAAGGTTTATCGAATCGAAATATGAGTGTTTTGTTAAAATTAATGGTTTTGATCGAATAAAATGTATTACAAAAATATTGATGAATAATTTAAAATTGTATAATTTCTTAACTATTAAATACATTTAAAAAAAAAAACTGTCAAACCATGAAAGGTCTTAGATTCATTACGTGGTAAAGAAAGTACTGTTTCTAGTTTGTGATCACTCACCATCCAGATTTTTTCCCCAATTAAGGTTACCTACTTTTATAGAGGCTGGGTAAGCCCTAGGAGGGTTTTAGCTCCCATGGGGCCCATCTGTTAGCATATTTAATAATTCATCTGCCACATTCTGGATTTGAATCTCAATATACAGTGCTGAGCTACCCCGCCGCGTTAATTTTATTAAAAATATATAAATTATCATTAAAAGTAAGTAAATATTTTTAACATATTTATGATATGTTATAAACTAACAATTTTTTTTGTTCGAAAATTTATTAATTTTATGTACTTGTGGTTGTTAAAGCTATAAGGATTATTTATATTCTTATGTATTCTAAAGTTATGTATAATTGTTATATCGATGCAGAAAACTTATTTTAAAAGATTGATAATGACATAGTTGTCGAAACGTTTTAAGGAATTATATAAATTAAGAAGTTAAGATGACTGGAGAATGGTTTTTTCCCAATATATAAAAATTCTCTTAATTCTGAAGAGCTAAGAATTAATCTATACATTGAATTATTGTTTGTTTATTCGTTTAGCATCACTAATCAGACAATGCTACAGTGGGTGTCCTAAATTTTGCAGATCCAGATATAATTAGGATAGGGATCTTTAACGAATACCTGACACCGCACAATCTCGGGACCCATAACTAAGGATTTATTTTACTCCTTTTAAACAATTTTAATGAACATTATTAATTATGTGGAATTGTGTTTTTACAATATTGGAGTGGAGTCATTGATTTTCTGGCTCTTAAAATACTATTGACACCAAGCACTCCAATTGCTCTGCTTCATTATTCTAATTGGAGTGGACATTACTGACTACCCTTCATAAGACTGACAAATAATTATCTGTTGAATTAATTTTCACTTGATTTAAATGTTACCACACTTTTTATATTATTATATATATTTTTTATTTCACAGATAAAGTCGAATTTGAACAAGATCATTCTTCTAAGAGTGAGGATGAAAATACAATCAGTACATCAGTACTACAAAATGATCAACCGCCACCTGCAGAAAATTTTAATATTCCACGGACAGTGGGGGCTGATTTCACGACAATCGGGAATATGTTTAACATCCTCGGGTTGGTATCCATGATATGCGCCATCATATTTACCGGAGCTACTGCCTGGGTTTTCTTGATGAAGGTTGAAGAATTTGCTCTTGGTAAGTTTTCATCCAAATCTTACCTATCAATTAAATTTTAAATGAAAGCAATGTTTGAAGCAAGCTATTTTTATTATTTTTTTTTTCCTTAATGTTATGAATAAATGTCAAACCCATATGTTTGCTAATTAAAATAAAAACTTTATTATTCATATTAGAGAGGAAAATAGTTGACTGGAAGATATAATGGAGAATGGGGATAATTGGGGGGTGCAATCAAGAAAACACCAATTAAGTCAAGACCTGTATTTTATAACTGCCGACGTTTTGACCTACTTAGTAGGTCATCTTCAGGGCAAACTATCACAATTCTCCTTTATTATTCATAGTTTGATCTTTTAAAGACATATCCACTTTATTTATTTATTTTGCTCTTTCCTGTATTAAATTGGATCCTTTACTTAGAAGAAACCTGTACCACTACAACCCGTGAACGGGTCTGGGAATCAGCACATGGTAGAGATTGTACTGTTTCACGGACAACGGTAGTGCAGGGAGGCGTTTGCCCTAGATCACGCTCAACTGCCAGATGATTTCCCCTTAATTTGGCTAGCCACTTAATAGAGTCTGGGCGAGTCTCAGGAGGGTCCTAGATCTCATGTGATCCATCTCTGGTCGCTAACAGACTAAATATAAGTCTTGCCAGCAGCGGGATTCGAACCAGCATATTTATAGAGTCAATAATTGTAGATTCTGAACTTTTTATGAATTCCTTCACCATAATTATCCTGTATTATTTAGGCTCTACAAGTCATTTTTCAAATTAAAAATGAAATTAAGGAAAATTATTTATCAATTTTTTTTTTTATAGACACATTTCACTACTTAATCCCAGGATGTCAGCATGGAGCGGGTAACATTGAATACAGTAAGCGTACAATTTTTATTATGATATTTTATTTTTTATTCTCATTTTTTAAAATTTATAATGTTCTCTGTAAAACGAGAATTTTTATATTTGCATTGAGATGGCTATTCATTGAATCAATATCATTTTTAACCTACAAAATCTTGCTAAAATTTAAATGAACGAACTTAAATGAAGGAAGGATTGAGTTCCACTCTGTGGTGGAGCGAGCGAGAAAGAAGCGCTCGAATGCTTTGGTTCTGTGGGAAGGAATATAGAGATCGTAGGATAGGATAAATGGGTTTTAGGTCAAAAATACCTTGTAAAAATATTTCTATGGTTTTGCACCGTTTGTAGCAATTATGCTAATAATATTACAATGAAATAAATATTTATACCTATTCATGATACTATTATATCATTTATTAACAAGTTAATTTAATAATGGCTAGAAAATAAGATTGATCCACCTCAATATAATAAATAATATGATATACTAAATAGAATCATTTAATAATATTGTATAATAAATAGATTCCTCTACGAATTGACTCTTTTACCCAGCTATGCTTCACCTAAATTGTCTGCGTATTAAGAGGCTTCTCATTACAATTTTTCATTCATATGTAATTTTTAACTGAAACCAATGTAAAAGACTATTTTAATTTCGATGAGTTTATTTTCCTCTCATTAAAAGTAGTTATGCCTAATTGTCCTTTTGTTTATTCTAGATGACCTCGTGACACAGCTAAAAATGTATGAGGAAGAAGCTAAAAATTTAAGATCTGTAGTGACAGATTTAAGTGGCGGTATGTTTTTTAAAAATATTTATAATTTATAAAGTATTTTTCAGGCTAATTTATTTTGTGTTACTTGCAAGAAATCATTTATATTTTTTCTTATAGTTTATTATTCATATTGTATTTTGGGAGAATTATTATATCCTGAAAATATAATAAATTATTTTTAAAATATAAAATATATATAAAGTAGTCACCTCATCATAGTTAAAATTTTTATTGAATCACTTACAGCTTTGTGTTATCAATGGCTTTAAGTTGAAAAATAAAAATATGAAATAAAGATTTTTTTAAAACATATTTAACTTTTTAGTTTGTTTCACTCAGATTGAAAACAGAAAATTTATTTTTGGAAATCAAAGATATCTTGTTGTTTTAGTTCATATGAGTCCAATTTCTCAAAAGAAATTTTTTATGTACTTCTAAATTACTTGCAAAAAAAACTAATTTTCGAGATGAAACTTTTTTGAAATTCATAATTCAATTTTTTCCACTGAATATGGGGCAAAATGTAAAATAAAAAATACTCACAGTGCCTCTTAGCTTTTACCTAAAAGTTTCCTGAATGAGTTGAGCAGAATTTTTTTGTATATGATATTTTATTTTGATGGTGTAACAAATGTTTTTAGCATTTTTACTATGGATTTTAAGAATTTTCAATATATATTTACATATATTGCAATATACCACTATTGTAAATTTTATAAATGATTAAATTTATCAAGTTTTTTTTCTTTATTGTCGGCTCATTAACTCATCTCGATCTTTGTTCACAGCTGTCGAAAATCTAAAAAAAGAACTGGCATTTTCCCTAAAATTTGCTGATAAAAGTGGACCTTCAACTGGATCAAAGAAAGGCGAAAGTAATCAAGTACCAAATGAAGAGGATATCTTATTTCAGGAGTTGTTAAACATTCATATAGGAAAGTTCCACAACGGAAGTATATTTCGAAACGAAATGAACTTTACCCATGGACATGTTGGCATCTTTATTCAAGAAATGATATTCAATTACACGAGTGGTAAAGAAAGGGAAAGCAATATGGAGGCAGTCAAACTGTTCTATCAAATACCCAAGCACTTGACAGTATTATATAATTTTAATTCTACTAATAAAAACATTGAGTTATTCGTTAACGCTTGGAAATCCAAACTAAGTTTTGTCAATGAGAAAATAGTCGAAGACATGAGGGCTATGCAATTGAAAATGGTAAGGCAATTTGTCAAACACATGAAATATACTCAGAGAAGATTCTATACCAAATTATGTAACTTGAACGGCATTAAAAAACAAGAATGTTATAACAGATTTGTAAAGCCTTATGAACAGTTGGATGAAGCCTATTCCACTATTTCAGAAGACGAGTTCGATCCAAATGTTGAACTGAGTGGAAGTGAAGAGCCCGATGTTAATAATATATTGAAAGATGACCCTGTTAATGTTACTAATAGATCTGAAGAGATGCCTGTGAGCAATGAGTCATCGGAGTGGAAAACAGGTAAAAAAATTGTAAACAAAGCAAATTCAAAAACGCCTGTTTCAGTCGATAAAAATGGTTATGAAAATTACTATAAGGAAAATGCTAAAGGTCCAAGGGAGGAAGAATTTTTGGATAATAGAAAAAAGATAAAAGAAGCAGATAGAAAGATGTTTCCAAAACAAGAAAGGCCTGTGAAGGATTCGGATAAGAGAAATGAAAATCCCGTAAGAGAGAAAGGTATGGAAAATGATTTAGACCCAGATGCAATTGCAATTATTGACGAAATTAATTCATTTTCATCTTTCAGCAAGGTGCAAGGAGATGAAACAGGATGCAAAAGGGAAACCTTTGAAAACAGAAAAGAAGGGTCCAAGGAAACCAGAGAAGGTAAACTATCAAAAGGGGAAGAGAATTTAGACGAATCTTTGGAATCTGATTCAACGGAACGTTGCTGGTTCTTGAAAATTGGCAGTCAAAGGTCTAAAATAAGAAAAAGCGAGTCTCGCAGCAATTGGCTCTTTGAACGTGCTAGGCGCCATAACAGGCTCAACACATGACATAAATTTTATTCTCAGCTGATTACTTATTTTAATTACATCCGTGCCCCTAGTTACACGCCCTCTTTAATTGTTTGTTTTACGGGATAAAATTATTACGTACGTCTCATAAGAGGTTTGCTGTATCTTACAGCTATGAGTTGAAGAATCTCAAGAACATTTTATATCTTGTAAATTTACTTTTGTACCTACTTATGTAAATGTTTGTTTGACCATTTTATCATATCATGAGTGATGTAAGTTTACCTTTTGCTTTCAGAATGTGATATTTTTATTTTTTACTAATATAGAGAGGTTATATTTTAGTAAAGTAGTTTTAATGTACCTTGTAGAGTATTTTTTATTTTTGTTCCTAATCTTTAACATTTTTGTAATTATTTTATTAAAATAAATCTCTTTATCCATCTTATTATTTGTTCTTATTCCAGGATGAACCCACAAATGATGAAAAATGATAAAACAGAAAAATACATGCTAAGAATCGCTTACAGAATTTTCTTAGAGCTAAATGAATGAAAGAAAATTTGTTCACTTCAGTAATAAAATTTGATGAATTGAAAAAAAGAATATTTTTTTAATCTAACATAAAAAAAATTAAATTAATAAATTACATATGTACAGATCATTAAGAGAAACATTTTTATGGCGCCATAATAGTATTAGATTATGGTCAATCAATAAAATAATACCAAATTTTGTGACTGCCCTAACACGATGACCTCACTTTTTTTTCTCACAATATAAATGAAGATCGATCTGCTAGTAGTGTGGCTTAAACTTTGGTTGGAATCTTAAATATGTTGTAGATCGACTTCTCCCAATTTTTAAGTTCCAGTTAAGAGATTTTCATTCAAATCATGAAAAAATGCACTATTAATTTAATTTCTGCACCCACATTTATATTATTTATTTAAACTTATATTTATAGGAATTATTGCTGTCTCAGGTACTGAGGCTAAATTCAAATACTGATTCAATCGAATATTTAAAATAATTGGAGCCGATACTCAAGGAAAAAATTATATTATGTAACATTAAAAATAACATGTTCAACCTTGTGCTTTTTAATATATTTTTAGCAAGATATGATTTATTTCTAGAAAAAAAATATTATTAGACATTCCTGAAACCTTTAAAAGTTTATTGATATAGGAAAAATCTTGGTTGAATCCAAATGTTAAAACAATGCTACCCTAGGTGCAGGTTATACTGTACAATTTCTTAGTCAAGGATTATGTAGGGAAGTGATTTAGCCTGGATCATCCTCAACCACCAGTTTTTATCACAATTGAGTTGACCCATTTTGTAAAAGAGGGGTGAGCCCGATGAGCATATGAAAATCGCAATAAGAAATTTTATCCATTTCGGTGTTTACAAATCGAAATCAATTGTCATTAAAAGAACTTTTTCATTAAAGAATTTAATTTTTGTAAATTCGCTAATCTTCCAAAAATACAATCCAGATTAAAGTATTGCCTTATAGCAAATCGGAATAAGTGTTTTTGTTAAAATTAATTATTTCGATTGAATACAATTTTTCTCAAAAATATTAATGAATAATTTAAAATTTTGTTAATTTCTTTACTATTAACTACATTATATTAATAAATAATAAGAAAAAGGCTTAGCGAACTCGATGCCGATAAGGCCAATCTCTGCTTTAAAACTTCTGCCCACGGACCCTTACCCAAACCCTTCAAATGACTCTAACGCAATGTTCCCACCAACGTCTAGGTCTACACCTCAGACGCTTCCTAGTCCGCACAGCATTCCGTTCGTCGTCGGCACCATTATTCGTTCGTTACTAAGCCCAGCAGCTTTACAATCTTCATGACGCTATCAATAATATTTACCGGGTGCATGCTTCGCAATTTCGCGTTGTGTGATAGCCTGAATTCTCCAGTGGTCTCATCTTTTTTGGACCGAATATTCCACGCAACACCTTATTTTCGAATAACTTGAGAGGTTGTTCCATCTTCAGAAATTATAAACCATAAAGGTTCAAGGTAGTAAGGCTGTACTGTTTTTAAGCCATGATGTAATAATTGTCAGATTTGGCTAGATCACGCTCAACAGTCATGTTTTTACCCCAATTTTACCAATTTATAGAGGCTGGATGATCCGCATGAAGGTCTGTTGATACCACAGTGTCTACAAATATCTGTAATAATTTATATGTGACAGCTGGATTTGAAGCCGAGATATTCTGAATAACTCACCTCTTTACCCACTAGCTACTCCGCTCCCGTTGGGAAGCCTACTGTAATAAAATTCCCTCCACGTAAAAAAAAGTGGGGAAAGATATTAAAGAAGAAAAGGTAATGATAGAGTTGAGGCCTGAAACAATAACCTCGCCTGAACGTCAGTTAATTGTCCTTTAGGGGCCAGTTTATAATCGTTTCCTCTCTCCGGTCCCTGCTCTTTATCCCTTAAGGGAGTTTAATCATAAATCAGTTGTCGTCTTCTATAGGATCACTAATTCCTATTTAGAATAAAGGTAGCCCTTTCAGGACGAAAATTCTGCGGCCTTTAACCTTCTCTGTAATCTTCATAAGGCACAGTTAAATCATAAGCATTACACCATAAAATTATATATATATAATCCTTATTATTATTAATGATTATTATTGTTATTATATATACATCCCTCGAATTTTCTATATAATGAGTTTCTTGTTTGTACTTAAAAAAGCGTGTTATTTTTATAACCGATAAAGGGGTAAGGCAAGCATTGACTTGAAAATTAGTTATTGCTTATATTACAACTCCATCCAAAACTTCGAGAATGACTAGATTCCTCTTTCCTTAATACAGTTAACTTTCTCAGGATAAAATTCGTCTTAGCCACTTATTCACCTGGACTGCAAGTATCTTGTATATGATCATACAAAAAAAAAAAATAAAATAAAAAGATTCATTACATTGGATGTTACTGATAATGAAAACTATAATGAAATGGTACTCAAATAATGAAAATGATACTCCTGCTTTCTTAGCATCATTTACAAAGCAATCTGTCCATTTTAGTATTGGCATCCCGACCGCTTGGTGTCCCTATGTTTATATTAACGTTAATTTTGAAAAAATCAATGGCTTTAAATTAAGGCCATGATCTACTGAAAGGGTCTGTTGGGTTTTGTTTATTTATTTAAAGGCTTTTTACGCTGATGTGGCCAATCAGCTGGACAGTTGGAATCCTGAATTTTCCCTATCCAGGCATCTTTAACGAGAACCTGATACCTGATAGGCTCGGGACCATTATTTTAAATCCCTTTCAAAGGACGACATAGCCAACGACTTTTACTCCCTTTTAAAACCCTATGGCAGGTGGGCTGGGAACCTGCGATCTCTGGAATAGCAGGGATATGCTGAACACTTCACAGGTGACCCTGCGATGTTTATGATTAGAAGCCTTAAACAGTAATAATATTAAATAGCTAATTAAAATAGCAATAATTTTGAAAATAGCAACTTTTTAATTTTTTTTGTAAATTGTTTTACAATATATACAATAAAATAAAATAAATAAATGTAATGCTGCTATATAATTCAAAGCCTTCTACTACCTTTCGGTATTAAAAAAAAAAGGAAGGCAACGATACGAATTTCACACTTAAATAGAAATAGGTAAGTTCCCACGAATTTTGCTTGCTAACACGACCGGAACTGATAGTTTTTTTTTCTCATCCTCCAAAAATTTTATTTACAATATGATACAAATTTACATGTTAATTTGGAAATGCTTCTATATAAACCAAAGCCTTCTGTCTCCTCTTGTAGCTCAGTTGGTAGAGCGGTGGACTGTAGTTGGAACTGATAATGCAACTCTATTCTTGAGTCATACCACCCGTCCGAATTTTCTTAATGAGAAGAGACAATATATAAATGCACTTTATGTATTATATACATCGGGCGATGTACCCCGTTAAAAAAAAAATATGTTGAAACTTTCAAAAAATGTTAAAATATTTTTTTTATAATAGACCCAATTTTATTGCACGATGTTAAAATATAGTGATCAGTTACATTGAAAATATGAAGTAGTTGTTTTTTTACTTCTAGCTCTGTCAAATTTAATAAATCGGGAAAATAAAAATCCCCGGGATTTGGAAATTGGAATAGCGAAGGACTTTTTTCGTACATCACTGTTATAAACCATATCAAGTTGATTCCGCCATTGTTTCTTTTTGTTTCAAAAAGCTTATCTTTGCATTATTTCACTGTCAATTGCAGGTTAAAAGCTACAGGGATGAAACATTTCAAGTTTATAGCTTATGTAGTAAGTAGTTACGAGTATGTAGAAATTTGTACAGTTGAATGAGTGAGAAATACAGTATTTAGAACTGACTTATACTTAACTAACAACATTTGTTACTGTACAATTCTATTCGAATCATTTTTGAGTTATACCGTCCAGTTTTTCGACAGAATAGTCGACCTAAAATAAAAATTATTAAGATACTTTCAAATGATTGTTTTGATATTTTTTATCATAAACCTAAATGCAGTGTTAAAACATGGTGATTAGTTACACTGAAAATATTAAGTAGTTTATTTTTTTTTACTTCTAGCTCTCTAAAATTTGACAAACTGAGAGGATAAAAATCCCTGGGGTTAGGAAATTGGAATGGTGAAGAACAATTCTTTCGCACACCATTATTATAAAACAAATGTTGGTTCCGCCATTTTAATATTTTTTCTCCCTAAAATAATTTTATTTTTATAGTTCCATCGTTTACCGCGGGTTAAAAGTTACAAGGATGCCATTTTTCAAGTTTATGGCTCATATAGCAAGTAATTAACTAGGAATTTATACTATAGAATGAGATTTATTATATTTAGCACTAGGCATGGTGCTCTCCAAATACAAAATTTATTTCTAAGTTATCAGCTTGATGTAATACAATGATTTTGGCCTGAAGGTTTTCTACACCCCAAGAAAAATCATTTTTTTTTTTAATTTAGTACAATACAATTCAAATATCTCATTTCATTTACACTACAATAAAATGTTATTTAATTTTAGGTAAAGTTAATCTAATTCTTGATTCCATCTGTATTCTGAATCGAATTTATAATATTAAGTACTAAGTTAATATAGAACTGTGTGTTCGTCAGTGTTTGAAAGAAACACTAGCAAAAACATTCTGGATAAACATATTTTTATACTGTATAATTATATAAAAAGGAAGTATAAAATATTAAACTTATATAAATATTTAAAATAATTTTTAAATTTCCGAAAAATTTTAGCTTACATTAAATGATTCAATAATATAATTTTATTAATTAAAAAAATTCTCTCAGAAAAAAAAATCTGCGCCCAAACAGGGACTCGAACCCTGGACCCTCAGATTAAAAGTCTGATGCTCTACCGACTGAGCTATCCGGGCGACTAGCTAAAGCTGCTACTTTTTGTAAACCTAAGTTTAAAATGATTACTTTCTTTATTATTAATTATTATAGAATGGGTAGGTTTAATTATCAGATAAAACACAATAAACAATAAAAATTTTATACAATCTTAGTTATTTTTCTGAATTTTATACACCTGACCATTTTTAACAGTCAAGTATTATCGCATCAATTTTATATTCATATTATTTAAAAATATATATACATATATTTACTTGTGTGTTTTAATTTATTTTAAGTAGTAATAAAAAGTAAGTTATCTTAAATAAAATAAAATAAAAATCTTTTTCACAGGTTATCGCTTCGAGTTGAGGTACCAGTTTTAACTGTTAATTTGTTTCCTTTTTAATATTTTCCAGTTATCGTGAGCTTTATGATGGAATAGAGAATGTAATTATGGAAAATGTTTATACTTCCGTAAATATTTCATCTAGAAATGAACGTTTCAACAAACATATATTAAAGTTTGTGACACAACTCGAAGCGACAACCTACGGAATAATTGCCAAATAAAATCATAATAGGACCAGGAGATTTATTACGTTGTGTCAAGTTTAATTGCCATCTTCAAATACATTAAGATGTACTGTAAATGCTTAATTAGAATACAATGATCCATAAAACGGAATTATTATGAATCTTTAATATATAATACTTTTGTTGGTGAAAAACATATCTAGGCCTAATCTATTATCATTTAAATTAATTAAGGAAATGAGGTAATATTCATGTAATATACATGCATGAAATAAGTTCATTTTTATTCATAAACATTTTGTATACTTTTTTTCCATCAATTGATGACATGTTTGTCAATTAATAAATGGTCAGGGTGTTATAGCATTATAATAATAAATAAATAAAATCTTTTTAAATACAGTCAGTGTTTGTTTAAACCAAATTGAGGGTATGACGAAAATAAAAGTATGAAGCTATATTTAAGCCAGAAAACCGAAGGATTATTGCCCACGATTAAAAATGCTTCACGTGTTGGCTGCCTAATTATGTTTTATTTTTTAGGCGATGCTGTAGCTCATAAATACAAAAATAATATTTAATATGCGATTCTTTAATCCCCTAAAAGGTCAGCAGAGTTTAAAAATAAATATATATTAAATCTTTATCACTACACCCATGAAGGGTCATGGGTTCAGTACATGGTAGAGATTTTACAGTTTATAAGACAACGGTTGTACAGGGAAGTGATTTGTTCGAGATCGCGCACAATTGCCAGATTTTTCGTCTAATTGACGGTACCCACTCTATCGAGGCTGGGTGAATCTGAGGAGGGTCTGTTGACACCACAGGGTCTACAGATTGAATAATTTATCTGTCACAGCTAGATTCGAACTCGTGATCTTCAGTACAGCAATTGATTAATCATTTAATAAAGGACAATTGTAAATATTTTCGACAGCGCCGTGTGGGTCGCCGGTGACCCCCATCACGAAAAATTCGTCAAACATGATATTATAAGGCACTTTATTTACTGCAAATAATATTTCAAGATAATATGTATCGCATTATATAGCATCACCCAGGTGCCTTGGTGAAACCATGGAAAATACGCCTGTCAACGTGGTAATCAAGAATTGAGTTTATGAGATTTATGAAAAATTTCTAATAAATAACGTTAAGAATAACTGATTCTAGGAGTAAATCTTTTAACTTTTGAGGATATCAAAATGCAGTTTGTGGTGTATTTTATTACTTTTTAACGACTTAAAGTTGGTGGCACCTACTTGTCATAAATTCAATCATCGCGTCAACCAGATGTTGAACCGTTAAAAAGCAATAACGGTTGGTAAAATAATAAAAAGTAATATAAGAAGGCCTTTTTTCCGGCATTTTATTTGATTTATGTTGGACACCCTGTTAAACAATATAACAATATATTATTTTATATGGTAATTATTCCGCATGTTGTCGCTTCAAGCTGAATCACAACAAGTTTTAAGTTTTCATTCATTTCCCTTTTAATATTTTATAAAATAAGTTATCATTAGCTCAATTATGAAAAAGAGAATGTAATTTATGAGAAATTTGCATAATTCGGTAATCTACTTTTCATATACTTCGAAATGTTAGTTGAAACTTTTATTTCTCAATGAAATGATTACCGAAATCTACTCATTACCCATAATTACATTCTCTTTTCAATGCGATAATTTGTATTTTCGAAAATATAAAAATGAAACGAATAAACAGTTAAAACTCATCCGTTGGAACTCATCTCGAAGTGACCCTCTGCTGAACAGATTCCTTTTGTATACTTGCACACAATTTTTAATAATAATTAACGACTGTGTGAACCCTAAGACTCGATGCCGATCTTATCAATACAAACTTCCGTCTACGGATTACCACTCCAACCCAATTACGGAAGACCATCATTAGTGAAGACCAGCCGCTTACAACTTGGACGTATATCAGACAGCTCAGTGCTTATTAACTTTTAAGAAATTCGTTCCATACTAAGCCCGAACACTATACAAGCTCACTTTAGTCTTCGCGACGCTATCACTTCAATCATAATATCAGGTATATAATCAGCGATCCCGCATTTTGTAATATCCTAAATTTTCCAGTGTATTAATTCTTTTTTGGACCGAATATTCCACGTAATACCTCAACACTTTGCCCATTATTAAACGTTAACTGCCACATTTCGCGTCCATATGCAACAGTGAAACTACATATTCACAGATTTGAGGATGAAAGTCATACATACGCACGTAATTTTTGATGGAAGACATAAATTGAGTTCTAAAAAAAATCTTCGAAAATATTAAAGCTTATTTACAAAAGACGAATGTACTTTTGATTTATTTTTAAAGTAAATTTCATATTTATAAATGATAAATTAAACAAAAATGGCCCGCTGATTTAATTTATTTATACCGTTTCCATGTCCTAATTATTAGTAGGGTAGTGTTACGGGAATTCCTCAAGCATTTAATTACTGAATGATTCTGAGGATACACTTGTCTTATATAAGGAAGAAACAGTGGGGGTGCAGTCAATAAAAACACCTTAAATAGTGTAACTTATTTATTGTGTGCCGACGTTTCGGCCTACAATGTAGGCCATCTTCAGGGCTAAGAGAGAGAAACAAACAGAAAAACATATAGAAAACGTAATTTTAATTAAAGTTAATTATCATATCTATTCACTATTTCATCATATCTAGTCACTATATTAATTTCCACACTTGTACCACATTACTACATTACTTGTCACCATATTCTTGTTACTGCAACGTTTTTTATATGTTTTTCTGTTTGTTTCTCTCTCTTAGCCCTGAAGATGGCCTACATTGTAGGCCGAAACGTCGGCACACAATAAATAAGTTACACTTATTAAGGTGTTTTTATTGACAGCACCCCCAACTATTTCTTCCTTATATTAGAAGTTACAGTCAACCAATTCTTCTCTAACATGATACACTTGTCTGTTCATGCTACACTATTTTACTGATTTTTTCTTCCTTACATCATACCGATTAATTGACTCTGGGGTAATAATAAAGCATAAATTAATAAAAGTAAAGAAAAAAATTATTATAAGGAAAAAAACTGCAATTATTTAGGATAGGTAACCATGTTTTTCAAAAGTAACTGTTATAAAAAGTAACCTATTAATTTTAACATGCTGGGTCATTTCAGATTTATAAATGATAAATTAAATTTTTTTTTTAAATAATGGCTTGCTGATAAATAATTTAAATATACCTTTACTGATATAATACTGGTATTGGTTGGGTAGTGGTTCAATGATTCGTCGTGAATTAAAATATTGACTGATATTTAGGATTCACTTCTCTGATCGTGGGTTCACCTGTGGCATAGTGGTTAAGAGGAGTAAAAAATCGTTGGTATGCCCTCATTCGGAATGGACGTAAAATGGAGATTCCAAGCCTGTACAGCGTCAGGTACTCGTTAGAGGTCATCCTAATTGTATAAGGATAGGTAAAATTTAGGACTCCTAATGTAGGATCGTCTGCTTAGCCATAGCAGGATAAAATGACGTTGAATATTTTTAAAAAATTGTCTGTTTAGTTCATTTTTATTGGGTTTTTTAGTCATCAAATCATTATAATAAACCTATTCTGGTATCATAAATAATTAAATAATAATAAATGTAATTTAAAAAATACTATTTTTATATAGGAATTAATAACTGGAATTATTTAGGTTTTTCGAAAGTAACTGTTATAAAAAATAATCTGTTATTTGTGATCACTTATCAGTTGTTATCAGCTACGTCTACATCTTCTCATTTCTATATTGTGTTGTATAAACGAAAAATTAAAAAAAAAAATTATTTGCTGATAAATAATTTAACTATAACATTTCCAAGTACTAATATAGTACTGGTATTAGCAGGGTAATAGGACGAGAATTTCTCAAAAATTTATTTATTATTGATCTTTAAGATACACTACTCTGATCATGATACCTAGTAACTTCATGCAACCCATATTTTTGTTTCTTTTCATTCAAATAAACACATTCTGGAATAATAAAAAAAAAAAATTAATAAACGTAAGAAAAAAAAAAGGATATGTAACTACAATTATTTAGAATAGGTAACCTAGGCGTCATCTGAAAATAACCGTTATAAAAAGTAACCTATTATTTAACCAGTTCTATACCTACCTAAATCAATCAACTCTTCATCAGAAGGTCATAGTTCCCGGAACTTGATCCTTTCCAGGAACCTCCCCCGGATTTGGATATGCAAAAGGTTTCGGGTCCGACCTGTTTTTGACGTAGCCCTAAAATATGGAAGTGTTTAAACCGAACGCAGAGTGAATAGGAGATTTTAGGAATCCCCAAATCATTCAAATGGTCCATAAAGGACAGCAAGCGAAGGAGTAATTATTTAGAATAGAATAACACAATAATTTTTATTCTAGAGCATTCTTATTTAAGGATAAAAAAGTTTGGTAATAAAAAACAATGTTTCTAGCTAGAGACAATAAATGCAATTTAACGTTAAATGCAATTTAAGAAATCGCTCCTTCAAAAAAGCGACATAACTATAAAATTGGCTTTTTAAGTTAAGCCTTCAGTAGCAATTGCATTGGTTGAAGCTTTTTAATTCAAGAACGATACATCACATATCCCCCACTTCCAACAGTTTTTTTTTTATAAAGTCATATTTTGAGTATTTGAACTTGAAGTTTTATGGGAATAGATCAGGATTTTTATTCTAACTTTCAACAGAGACGTAAGTCCCTCAATTAGCAATCAACAAAGTAACCAATTTACTTTCCTCTTATTTCAAACACAATATATCATCAGGAATAAATTGTTTGAAGGGTGACGATATTAAAGAAATATATAATATAAACAAAGGATCATGGTGACAATTGCAAAGATGGTGGACTCAGAATCGAGGAGGCGTTGGCTGTGATGTGAACAGATCATACTAGCCATCCATCATCAACAGTGCTCCGCTCCTTCACCTCACCTGAAGGCTAAGTTGAACCACGACCTGTTGAGGCCCGAAGTTTTGGTTACCAAGCGTTTATCATAAGCTTTCTCCTGTCGTGTGCACATCATCTCAGATTTACTACTTTTCCATTGTTATCTTTATTTATAGCTCTTTAGCCAAGAAGTGAGCTCTTTGTGAGATATGTCTCATAAGTAATAATAAAAGACCGAATATACAATGATAACAGGAAAATAAATTTTACTGTTCTTATTACTTGGCCTTGGAATCCTTAAAATACTTTGTAAGTACAGATCGACAATTTAAAGCCCTAGAGACTTGTCGTAAGAGCCAGATTAGAGGGGAATGACGCTACCCCGGGTTCACGAGTTCAGTACACTTTGCACTTCATACAAAAGTTCCTAACAGTACTCACCACAGGGCCATCTTCTCTGCTAAGACCCAAGGTTGGGGTGTATAGCCTAATTACCAGTAGTCCAGAGGATACACGTCCTCTAGACTCAACCCTCACCCCTCTGGAGGATAGCAGGTTCCAAGAAATTTACCCAACTTCGGAACAAAATAACAGCAAAAAAGGCAGTCTGTCTCGCATTACTCAGGTCAGAAGGTATACCTTCTGTTATAGCCATAAGAAATGTATATCAATAGAAATGTGAAACTATATATCTGCAACCCCGGTAAATAAGTAGTTAACTACAATTAAGTCGATCTTTGCCCAGAATGATTTATTTTTATTATAGTTTATTTTATCTTTATATTATATAATTTTTTTAAATATTTTATTTGAAAAGAAAAGATATGGCCAGGACCGGGACTCGAACCCGGGACCTTCGCCTCACCACTTCACTTCACCACGGAGAGGTGAAGGTCCCGGGTTCGAGTCCCGGTCCTGGTCATATCTTTTCTTTACAAATAAAATATTTAAAAAATGATTTATTTTTACTTAGGGATGCGGAATCTTGAAAATACAGTATCAGGAATAACTCCATTTCTACCCAAGCCTTGACTTATATGTACAATATGAGAATTTATACGATAAGAGAACAGATTTGTCCCGGCTGGGAGGCGACTCCGGTAGCTCAATTGGTAGAGTGCCTTACGGAGAAACAGACGACCCGGGTTCGAATCCCAGCCGGGGCAAATCTTTTCTCTTCAAAATAAAAATATTTAAAAATTAAAACAATTAACAAAAATTATAAATAGTAATATGAGGTAAGTCAATAAGACCCTAAAATTAAAGTAATGTTCAAAGAACATTCTTTCTCGTGTATACATCGCAAAAATTGTGAGAGCACGGGGTCATCGGATGAGATAAGAGAACAGATTCGCACCGGCTGGGAGGCGACTCCGGTAGCTTAATTGGTAGAGTACTGTCAAGGAGAAACAGACGACCCGGATTCGAAACCCGGCCGGGACAAATCTTTTCTCTTCAAAATAAAAATATTTAATTATAATTTATTTATCTTTATATTATATAATTTTTTAAATATTTTATTTGAAAAGATATGGCCAGGACAGGGACTCGAAAAAAAAATTATATAATATAAAAATAAAATATATTATAATAATATTAAATTCAACTAGATCCAAAATAAAATAATGTTAAAGTAACATTCTCCCCGTGTATACATCGCAAAGTGCGAGAACATGGAGATGTAGGATCAATTGAAAAGAGGGGATATGGCTGGCCGTGAAGCGAAGCCAGGATAGCCGAGATGGATAAGGCGTCACCACGGAGATGTGAAGGTCCCGAGTTCGAGTCCCGGTTCTGGCCATATCTTTTCTTTTCAAATAAAATATTTAAATATGAGAATCACTTGATTCTGCTTCCCTCAATACAATTAAATCATTTTGGATGAAGTTAGACTCAATCACTTCTTCACCGGGGCTGTACATATGTTCTACTCTAACAGCAGTTAGTCACTGCGTAAAACGTCATAGTTCTTATTATATAGTTGACAAACGGAAGACCACTAGTAAGAAATATGTAGTATAATTATAAATATAAATTATATTTATATTGAACATTTAAAATATGGATATACAAGAAACATTTTTGTGAGCTAACTAGGTGAGTTATTGATATTGACTATCATAATATCCTATTTGCAATGGACTACATCCAACTTAGAGACTACTCTCTTACATACCATCAACTGTCAAGTACATTTCTACTCTCTAATCTCCCTCATCCTACCTTCTCTCTATCCTAATATTAGAGATACTATTTATACATGTAAAAGAAAAGAAGGGGAGGACAAGGAAATTAACTTTGCTGACAACGCGGAAGGGCTGATGAAACTTCCTTGTTACAAATCCATTTTATAAACAATTTACTTCAGGCGGTTGACATAACATATGTGGGTTAAATCAATTTATTTTATATTTCAGAACGAGAAACTATTAAATATGGGTGCGAAACTTGGGCGTAACGATGAAGGATGTGTGATTTCTTATTCAGTCTGAGAAAGGATGGACCTACGGGAGAATTTCGGAGATTACACAACGCTGAATTTTTGAGCACGAACCCTATTAATTTAATTGAAGTTATAGCATCGCGAAGATTAAGATGGGATTGTAAATTGGCTGGGATTAGTAACGACCGAACTCCTAAAAAAACTGTAAGCGCTTTGCCGGCTTGTAAACGTCCGAGGGTTGGAGCGAATCGTAGGTGGGAGAATTGCGTTAAGGGTGATTAATTGTAATAGTGATTAATTGTATCGGCATGAAGCCCGAAGGCTGAACTCCGAAATCGAAAGCTGGGTATGCCGATTATACTATTAATTTTTTAATATCAAATATTGATTAATACATTTAAAATAGTAATTATCTGGATTCCTGCCAATAAAGTTTTTGTCGAGAGTGAAACATCGGAAACACAACGGAGCGAAATGATTGAAACAGAACGTTGACAGAACGATAACAAGGTATCAATTTTTGTGTTTGTTCAGCGTTTTGGTTCATTTTTTATCTCCCCCACCAACCGTCTAGTTTTGCAGTTATTCCCGTCCAATCACCGATTTGGTTTTGTTCATTCTTTTTTTTATTTTATATGAATTGGGTCAATCTTCGTATGGGCTGTGACACATATCCGAAGTATCTTCGACCCGGAAATTCGTATTACGATTCGGAAACCATTTTTCTCTGACCCAGTTCATTTTTCGGATTCTGTATTAGATGACTGAATTGCTATCCTTTTTTTCGTATTTTCATTCTTTAAGGACTGAGCCCACCAATACTTTTCGGTCTACCCTCGGTTTACCAGTCTGCCCAGCTCCAATTCTAATTTCAGGAATTGGTTCGTTTAAGTCCATGATGTTGACGTGTTTCATCTCTGTACCTCATGATAAAAAATATAAACATGCTTCTGAGACCGTTGAATTCAGAGTGCGTTGTATTTTGAGAACTTAAATAATTTCGTAATTACCAACGATATTTAACATTGAAAATATAACATAAATAATATAACAAAAATAATATGCCAAGCGAAACAGACGGCTCGATGCCAAAGCTGCCAATGGTAAGATCACTCTAAAGACGATTTTTCTGCTTACTCCATATGTTTACCAGTCGGTTCAATATTTAATATTTTTTCCGGAAATCGTTCGTTACTAAGCCCATCCCAACCTCCGCGATGCTATCACTATAAATATATTAACTTGGTGAATGCTCTGTAATCTCTTATATAAAGACTCGAAAGGTATACGTTTTAGGAAGAATTCTATTCGATAAATCAAGTCTAATTTATATTCCTTACAAAACTGATTACACTTATGAACAAGATAAACTTCATTACAATGGTCAGTGTTCGCTGGTTCCAGAAGGTCTGCGGAGTTTGTTGAGAAAACACCCTGCATCACTAACTCCAAAAGGAAGTTGAACCAATAAGTCATACTCCAACTTCCGGAGGCCGGAAACGAGGACGTATCAACAACAAATCATTCTTCCGTTCTTGGAAGGGGAAATGGTACTCCGGGTCATACTCGCGGGGGAGTTTAATGGATTCAGGAAACTTTGGAAGAAACAAAACCCATCAGAAGCTGTCATTCATACTTACCACATTGCCTCCTTATGATAATTAATATTAACTAAGTTACTTTGGAATTTTATGAACAGAGTTAGTGAAAGAATAAAAACAGACATGGTTGTATGAGAAAGTCGGATAATGTTCATATAACATGCATAGCATATTCCAATTTACCGCCTTATAAGAACTCTTTAATTACTTCATAAAAACTACAGAGGCACACAACTATACTTATTCAGGATGATAGAAAAGGTGGGCAATCCATGGAAAACAAGGTGGAAATTAGAGTTTGATTTGGGATTTTCCATGACCATATACCAAAAAAATTTAAACAAATTCATTCTAGGTCCTAATAATAATTTGTTGTATAAATATGTTTGACATTACTTATATCAAGTTATATAACTAACAGAGAATTTGATAGCATTAAATAAAAGCATCAATACTTGATTCTTGTGCATTTTAAAATCTTCAATTGTTTTGCGCAAAAGTTTATGAAATATTCAGATATATCAATACAATATATAGATAACCTGTACGACTATAACCCATGAAGAGTCATGGGTTCAGTGCTGTATTATTTCTAGGACGACGGTTGTACAGGGAAGTATAGGAGTGGGATAGTTCAGAGGGTAGAGCGCTGTGTTTCTCTGCTGAAGGGTCCGATTACAATCCGGCTGTGGAAGATAACTTATTAAGTCTATTAACATGGATTAATCGGGAATGGACCCTGAGGGGCCTACAGACTGCTGGGGTTCGCTCAGCTTCTATAAAGTGGTATCTTTAATTGGTGGAACGTGATATCGGATAAATTACCAACTTGCACAACCGTTATCCTAGAGACAGTGTAGTCTCTACTATGTATTAAAGTCAAGACTCTTGGTGGGTTGTAGTGGTACAGTTTTTTGTTATATGAAAATTTGGTGATAATTATAAAAATGTGATCCCTTAAGACCAGCCATACTAACTGTGTAAACCCATAGAGAGAAAAACAATTCACTCCTGGCCTGAAGAAATGTAGTTCCGTGTGAAATAAAGAACTGTCAGTTTTATCTCAGAGGATTTCCGTGCCTTTTTCAGGTGTATTTATGGCAGAGATACCGAAATATAAGTGAAAACAAAATTAAAGTTAATATCCAGTTGGTGTCGAGTGCGTTTTTGTGTTCTTGTTTTATATCTGTAGTGACTATTTTCGAATGAGTATTCTATGCGGTTTCTTATTAGGAATGAGAGGTCTCAAATATACCTTAATTGTAATTCGATATATCGATAAAAAGTATTGATATTTCATGGACGAAAAAATGAATAAGTTATATAATTAAAATAGTTCTAATATCTACAATTAAATACTCATGAATAGTATATAAAAAATAAATAAATGAAAGTAATAAACGAAAAACCACTTAACAACAAAATAAAAATTGTATATACGTATATATGAGAAAAAGAATTTTTTAAATTGTTATTTATGTGGATACTTTATCTTAGGGAAAAGCAATCACATAACATGCATATAACTCAACATGACAGTAAACATACTCACATAAATAAACCAAAAAACTTATATTAAGAAACTAAAAAATAATTAAATCATCAATAATCAATAAAAATATGGAAGCAGAAAAAAAAATAATTGAAAAAAGTAAAGAAATTAAATTGTGTAAATAATTTACATATATATATATATATATATATATATATATATATATATATAATTAAATGAGGTAAAAAAAAATTTTAATGTTCTATCCCGAAACAAAAAAAGAAAACATACTCATTGCATTTATTCATTAAAACCGAATTGTGTAAAATAATATTGTTAATAAGTTTCAGCATAAAGTTTAATAAAGAGCATATACAAGATATATTATTGTATGAACTCAGTTTATAAATACATAATTTTCATTCTCGCTGTTTTGTTTTGAGATCGGTTCATATCTTATAAAATATCTGATCAGATATGAAACCGCCTTCAGCGGACTCACATTGTAACGCCTTAAAATACCGAAAGGTAACAGAAGGCCTTTGTATATATAAGCATTTGCATGTATTCATTGTAAATTTGTAATATATTGTAAATAAAAGTTTGGAGGATGTGAAAAAAAAAAAAAAAACAGATATGAAGGGAAAAATAATGAGAGCTTAAAAAAAAATTCAACCCATGGAGGATCTTGGGCTCAATACTTGGTAGAGACTGTTCTGTATCTAAGCATGACAATAGCGGTTGTGCGAGGAGGTGAGACCATGTCTGAAACCGTATCCAACCGTCAGGTCTTTTCCCCAGTACCCATTTTATAAAGGCTGTGTGAGCCCCATTAGCGTTATAACCCTGTGGTGTCGGGTCAGTCTGTGGCTGTTAAGGTCTAAAATAATTTATTCGCCACAGTAGGATTCGAATCTGGAACCAATAGCATAGCAGCTCAGCATCATATTATATTACGCTTGTATATTTAATTTGGTAAGTAAGAGTTTCTTATTTCTTTTATTTCTTATCCAAGTTTCTTATTGTCGGATTTAGTATACCTAATCACACGGATGGCCCTTAGAGATGAGGGTAATTAAACCAGGCGTCCGTTTGAAGCCACAAGTACGCGTCTTAATTAGGAAAAGAAGTTGGTCGACAATGGCGAGACTCCTTTCGAGATCAAAAGATTAAGTCCCTTGTAAAGTAGAAAGAACATTTACCGCCCTGGGCTAAGTTCAATCAGGACTTGCTTTACATCCTTTTATTATTTCCAATTTACGAATCTTTTATTCCGATCAAATGATTATCGAAGAGAGGCTTAAGAAGTGAAAAAAATGACTCTGTAACGGATTTTATTATATTGGATTTAAGCATAATGATATTGCTATAATCAGTATTGAAATTCAGCTTGTCACCAACACAGAATATTTTGATAAAATATTTTATTTATTTATTCT
Source organism: Arma custos (assembly GCA_037127475.1). Lineage (NCBI taxonomy): Eukaryota > Metazoa > Arthropoda > Insecta > Hemiptera > Pentatomidae > Arma > Arma custos. The sequence goes on from CM073765.1 coordinate 57,448,301, forward strand.
CAAGCTGTTTATTATAGTTTAAAAGATTCACCATCAACATCGTCGAATATTAAATGAAAATGTATTTTTTTTTTAATAATCATAAATTCTAATCTAATGTTTAAGAAACATGCCTAGCCAGAGTTAGGTACTTACCTGAAACGAAGGAACGGTTAAGCTTAAGGAGTTACAATTAATAGAAAAAAAACCTACAACTCGTGAACGGGTCTGGGGTTCAGTACATGGTAGAGACTGGACCGTTTCTGGGACAATGGTTGTGGAGGAATGTGATTTGTCTTAGATCAAGCTCAACCGTCAAAATATTCCCCTTTATATTGGGCACCCACATTATAGGGGCTGGGTGAGCCCAGGAGGGTCATAGACCCCATAAGTTCTATCTCCGGCTGCTATCTGATTAAATAAAAGTCATGGCAGCAGCGGGAATTGAACCAGGATTTTCGGCATGGCAACTCAGTGTTCCATCACTGAGCCAATCCGCTTATAGTTACAATTCATCCCGACATCATTATTATTATTTTTTAATTGAGAAAATTAATATCTCTATTATATTTTTATATCTCCGTCAAGGAATATATAAATATATAATATAAATAAGCGGATACATTGACGAAGATGTGGTGCGAAGAATTGGAGTATGAAAATGTTTTGGTTTGACAAGGAAGAAGAGGTGACAAGGCAGACCAAACTGACCGTCTGTAAATCGGATCTTCCTTCCCATCATATCTTACTCTCCGGAATCGTGGACCTTGAGCTCAAAGTACAGAAGTCTACAAGCTAATGAGGTACCTGCGAAAATTAGATAGGAAAACTCGGAGAGATAAGATACGGAACACAACAACCCGGGGTAATCTTGATGAACACAAACTAAGGTGGTGCGGACATCTACTTAGGATGGAACCAGAAAGAATCTCCAGGAAGACTTAAGAGACCCGCGAAAGGAAAAAGGCTCAGAGGAAGTCCTCGCATATCCTGTGAAGACAGCGTAAGGGATGCTTTCAGGAGGAGAGGAATGGACTGGAACCGAAGCAGAGATTAGGGTCAGGAAAGAGAGACTTGGTCCAGGCTCATTAAGCAAGATCCTCACAATGCGCAGCGGTAGAAGGGGGATATATTATGATTATGATGATACCTATAAATATATAATACATAATATACAAAATATATGCAGCAAGGGGACTCGAGAGGGAGACTGGCTTGCCCTGTAACTTTGTTTAGAGCTTTTAGTAAACAACAATGCCTTACATTGTATCGTTAAATAAAATTTACCTATTTCTACACACATACAATAAATATATTATTTTAATTATTATTAACCAATAATTGAGTTGATTAAATTTTAAAGCAGGTGTCGAAGATTCGTTCCCAAAGAATCGTTCTTAATCGATCTCATTCAAATCGTTCAGAGCAGGAGCAATATTTTATAAGGAAAATCGTTTCGATCTGGACTAGAACGATATCATTTTGTTATAAAACATCCGCTCCCGAACGAAACAGAATCCGCCTAGAGCGATATTTTTGGATCCCTCGAGGATTTGATCCAAAAAAATATCGATCCCACATGTTTCTTTCTGAACCTTGATTTACTCCTCATTTACTTATCTACACACGAAAAATAACAAACCGGAATGAAAAAATTGTGCCTAGAGAGGCATGGTACTTTCTCATCCTTAAAAAAAAATTCTAAGAACTAAAATATATTTTTTTTCTACTACCTTAAACTTAACTGATCCTTATTGGGTCTTCTCTAGGATCAACTAGATCATAAACCAAACATTTAGGAGAAAACCTGGTTGAAATCCGATTTGTAGTTTTCGAGCATTGGTTGGAACAAAATTTTCCGGACGGACGGACCGACACCACTGAGATTTTATGTTTTTTTGATTCTACACCCTATGAAACATTAAAATATCCAAGTCGAATTTTTTGGCGATTTTACTTTCTTCATCTGAAGGGTGAGAAAGTAAAAACGAAGGATCGATATTTATTGTTCCGGCCCAGATCGAATCCTCAAAGGATGGAAAAATTTCGCTGCGGTCGGGATTGAATCAAACTTGGAGCAGAATAAAGCATCTTTTGCGGATAGGATTCGAAATGGAGCATTTCCGGAAAGAACGTTATTTTTTCTACCTTAAGTAATGGTTTCATTCAGAGCAGTAAAAATATAAATATATCGGTTTCATCCCCTGTTTCACAGACAAATGGGAGGAAACGTTATATCCATTTTTCTATCAAACCAAATAGATTTGTTATGCCATCGGTGTTATGTAATAAATTTTAAAACTTACTCAAAACATTACTAATGGTACTAATGGTCCATGGGTATTACTAGTAATACTAATGGTCTCAGTTAGTACACATTTTAAATTTGAACATAATTTTAGTTTCAAAATAAATAAAACTATCTCTCTAATATAGTCGAAATTGTAGTTATATGTATATATAAATTAAAATAATTATTAAATAATGATTGAGAAAATATGGATGAGTTACTCTACTTGAAATAACCTATTTTTTTATTATGAGTTATTTTTTATAATACTATTACTTTTATTTAAACTTTTATATTACAAATTTCCTCATAGTACGGTGTCTTAGTGTAGAACCTGTAGTCAGCGATGAATTTTTGAGATATCCATCTTGATTTCTGATCATATTTGAAAACCCACCTAAAAAAAAAGTTTTATTTTAGCTAGCAGTACAAGGAATACAATAACTAGTTTTAAAAATAAGCAATAACTAAGTCTTTTAAATTGTTCTTAACTCACTTTTTAAAAAAAGTAAATATCTTACTTCTGTTCACTTTCGTCTCCTGATTGTAACTAGTTAGTTCTATCAACTTTTGCAACTACTTAGGCAATGTACTATGAGAACAAAAAATATACGTCACATCATTGTCATAATTTAAGTTTTTTTTAATGATAGATGCATTAATATATTATGTCATTTTAATTTAATGGATTTATAAACAATCAATACTTGTTTTTATAATACTACATTATGTTTATTCATAAAGTTATCCTTGATTCAAGGATTCAATAGAGAAAAATCGATTTATTGAATCGAAGGTTGAGTAGTGTATTGGCGGTCAACACAGATTGCGCCAAGTATTCTACTCTCCCAGTTGTAAAAATATGGTGGGATTACAGCCAAAGCTGTGTGTTAATACTCCAGTTTCAGTGAATTTTCAGTTTAGTTTTATTAATTTAGTGTTATTATGTGTTTTGAAGGATAATAATTGATTGCAGCTTCTATTAGATATGAATGTAAGGTAAACAATTTTTAATTTGTGTCTATAGATCTTGGAAATAGTGAGTATTACAATATTCATTCTTCAATTCCTATTTATTGCTTCTAATATCATGTTAAACATTTGCTTTGCATGTCAGAATATTTTCATCTTCTGAAATTTATGTTTAAAATTATCATGTTTTCAATATTTTACACATTTATTTGATATTACAGTATCAAATTGCAACAGATAGTTAAATTAATTAAATCAAATGCCTAAAGAAGTACATGCATCTTCAGTATTTCACAATAAATAAATATTTATTACAATATTGATTGAATATTAAAGAATTATAGAGAAAAATGATTCTATGAAATAGTTTAGAAATTTCTTTAGGTACCATATACTACAGTTGATTAATGAATTCATATTTGCAATTTTACAAATCTCTTTGATGTTATAATATCAGGTTGATATAATCATCTGTAATAATAAATTTAAATTCCTTAATGAATACATAACAGGCATTGTTAATTGGTATTGTAAAATCAAACATGTATATATATTTAGCGGCCTTAGTAAACTCTAATTTTAATTACTTAATGAATAATAAAGAAATATGATGAAGAAAGGTCCCATCAGATATTTAAATATATAGGTTTAGCTAAAATATATTTTATAGTTAAACAGAGCTTATCTGTGAAAACAAATTAATCAAAGTAATGATTTTTCTTTACCACTTAATCCACTAATTATTACATAAATAGGCAATTTATAACAATTTCACCAATTAAATATTAGTAAACTTTTATGATAATTAATGCTTGAAAAGTAAGGAAATATTATTTAAAAAATATACACGTATCTATTATTTAATAAATGTGTTAGAAATATAATTTACAATTAAGCAGAATTTGTTTTTGAAAATAATTGAGCTAAAATACTGACTGTACTTTTTAAATTAATCTATTAAATATTATCTAAATTTATTTTTAGATATTTTTTAATTTCACTAGTTTTATTGCAATTTGGTTTTAGTATTCAGTACTAATGGGGAAATAGCTGTACTGTTTTCTTATTCTTATTACATATTAAAATCAAAGGTAATAGTTATAAATTGGATAATAAAAAGATGTATAGGAAAGTTACTGTTTGTTTATTTTTATTTTTTACACAAAATTTTTAAAGAGATTAATGGCTTTTAAGTTTACTTAATTTAACTCCATCCTAACTGCTCTACTCCAAATAAAAGTTGGAACGACCGTGTATGGAATTATATTAAGATTTTCGGAGTGGACTAAAATTAATCATGGTTTGTAATTAAAAATAAATTGAAATACTAATTATTTTTAACTCTTTAATGAATGAAAAACTTTAACACTAAAACTGATTGCTACAGTACTGTTTGTATTTAAGCCAAAGGTTGTGTAGGGAAGTGATTTGGTTGAGATCACTCTTATTTAACAGGTCCATTTCCCTATTAAAACCTTCTAATATAAGGAAGAAATAGTTGGGGGTGCAGTCAATAGAAACTGTTTCTGTTTCTATTGACTGCACCCCTAACTATTTCTTCCTTATATTAGAAGTTACAGTCAACCAATTCTTCTCTAACATAAAAGCTTCTAAGGTTGAGTCCTAGGGGGATATGGAGATTCCACAGGTTCTTCCCGCTGTTGTTAGTACAATAAATAATTTATCTGTCTACACTGATCTTGAATCCCTATCTACAAAATATTAAATACATAAATAATAATATATTTTTAGGTACTAGTTAAGAATACTTAACTATCTTCGTTGTTATTTAGATTTTCCCCCTTGGTTTTGGCCAACTAGAGGCTGTGGCATCTTCAATTCCTTCTCGTTTCTTGCTTTCTTTTCCTCCAATACTCTCTCATCACTTCACCATGTCTCTTCTATCTTTCTCCCCACCACTTTTTGCCTGTTCTTTTATTGCTTGTACCTAGGGTTGCCAGATGTCGGGTTTTCGACCGGACAGTCCGGTTTTATATATTTGTTCGGTCAAGAAAATCTGGGTAAACCCAACAAAAGAATTGCAGTTTATCTGCAGTATTCAACGCTTTTGTGGCACGGATCTTTAGCTTCAAATGTATGGACTGACGAAAGAAATCATCTTGCTGTAAACACTGTAGAAATTGAAATGTGCTTTTTTTTCTTCAATATATGCGCGAGTTGCACTAAGTTAAAAGATGCCATTTCTCGCAATAAATCTTTGTTAAAAGCATTGTCATCGAATATTAAATACATTTTAAAAGAAGATTGAAAACTTTTTTGTAATTTTCTGTAATATTTATAAGCTAAGAAATAAAATTAAAAAGTTATCCGTTTTTTTTTCTAGGATACATCTGGCAACCCTACTTGTACCCTGGAATTCCAAGTCCAACTCTATCTTTCTCAATGCATCTCTCTACGCTGCTGCTTCTGCTTTTATGTTGTGCATTTCTAAATCTTTTTTAATTTCTCGGATCCAGCCTTAGTAGTTAGCCCAGAGATAGTTAAAGATCTGTTTTTAATTAATTTTATTTAGATTTTATAATTCAGCTGTCTTGTTTGTTTCATTTGACGTCATTTTATGCTTCTATGGCTAATCGGACTAAACTACGGTGGGAGTTTACCTAACTCCTTATCAGGAAAGGGATACTTAACGAGTTTTTAACGGGGTAACAAAGGATTTTTTTTTACTCTCTTTAATAAATCCTAAGAAGGTTCAGTTGTCTCGGGAAAATAGCCGTACTAATATACTTAAAATTATTCTTTAATTTGTCTGATTAAAAATTCGATCAAAGTGTAATTACGCATCAGAATGTTACGGTTTCTTTGTTTAAATGGTTTACTAAAACTCTCAAAGATTTTATTCTGACACCTTTTTTAGTTTACTAGCGGAGATTTTATGAACTTGAAACAAACGCCTATGGAATAATATGAAAATTATTAGGAGGAACTCCATCACGCCAACCCAAAACCCCGATCACTCCAACGAAAAATCAAGGAAAACTGATGATGTAGTGCCAAATTATCCTAATATATGGTTACATTGTATAGTAGCAGGTAGCTGCCTCCGATAATCTAATCTAAGTCTGGATATTGCCAATTTCCGCTCCACTCTCGTCTTTTGCCTACAATTCTCTTTTTCTCTTCACGAAATCTGAAGTCGTGGTTCGACATTATTCCAATCGCCTAATTTTGTTCCTGTTATTTCTTAGGCTGAAACTATGATTCGCTTTTTGTTGAAGTTTTGTGCAATTATTACATACATGAAGATTTTAAAAATCATTTTTTATTTTGAATAATTTATTAATATGTTTATTTGGTACTTGTGTCTTAACGCAGCCCTGGTTATTTTTGCCTATTACTTCGCATGCGCGAGCAGTTACATTTTGTAACAGTTACATTTCTAACAGTTACCTTATATTTATTGGGGTTAAAAAATTATCAAGAATTAGAAATCAAAATAATTTATTGAAAAATGGAATATAATAATAACAATGAATAATTAATTAAACAACAATGAACAATTAAAAAATAAAAGTAATGAAAAATCACAATAATGAAAAATTATTTAAAAAAAATAATTTTAAAATGTAATATATGATGAACAATTAGTTAAACAAGAATGGACAATGAACAATTAAAAAATACAAATAATAAAAAATCACTATATTTAAAACAAACAAGTTATGAAAAATGACAATAGTTTATTATATTTCGCTATTATATTTTGGGATTCTGCTGTTCTCGAACTAGTTGTCTCTTCTGAGTCCCACTTTCTCACGACATTGATTTAAATTGCATTTCCAAAAGAAACGTTCACCACAATACAATTTCATTTCATTGGAATTGCTACATTTTCTTTGTTTTGGTAAAATATTTCGCTCCTGCGAAAAAAGAATATCTTGTTCTGTTGTCGGCAAATCCCAAATACGCATTTTACACTAATTAAATAAATAACTAAAATAATAACAACGAAAAATCTATAACAAACTAGGAAACGAACAATATACAACAAATAACAAACAATAAACAACAAATAAGAAACAATAAATCAGCAATAATCAAAACTCGGTAAGCAAGAACAAACAACGAACAAATCAGCTGTTAGAAATATAACTGTTACAAAATGTAACTGCTGTAACTGAAGTAGTAGGCGAAAATAACCAGGCGTAAACACACAAGTACCGTTTAGGTAACTGAAAAGCCAAAAACAAAAAACTCTGCATCATAGGCTTAACTGAGTCACAACAAGCCTTAAATTTTCATTTCCCTTTTATTATTTTCCAAAAATATAAGTTATCATGAGCTTTAGTATAGAAAAGAGAATGTAATGATGGAAAACTTGTCAACTTGGACAATCATTTCATCAAGAAATGAACGCTTCAATAAATATATATCATTCATACTTCAAAATGTTAGTTGAAATATTTATTTCTTGATGAAATAATTATCGAAATCTACTCATTACACATAATTACATCCTCTTTTCCATATTAAAACTCGCGATAACTTGTATTTTTGAGAGTATCTGAAACGAATAAACAGTTAAAACTTGTAACTCAACTCGATGCGACAACCTGCCGAACAATTACCCAAATGTGAATTTTCTCAGCAATTTCGAAATATACTTTATCAAATTCTAATTTAATTAACATTTTTCACAGCATTCACTATATTTAAATAACAGTAATAAAATCAAAACATTAGTACAAAATGAAGTTTTATTTTATTATTTTTTTTAATTGACGTATATTTAAGGAGACTGGCTGGAACGATATCTATGGCGCGACCTATTAGATACAAAAAACAGCTAAGTCGTAAAAAATTGTTTAGTAAAAAAAATATTTTTATCATTATATCATCATAGTGGGAATTGGAAGACCTTCTAGGGCTCAACCAACCTGTTTATAGTGAATATTCACGAGGGTAAACTTGGAAGTTGAATGTGATCTCGGCCAAACCGCATCCTCTTACAACCGGATGAGGCTAGCTTGAAAAAATCAGTACAGTCCCTGATATGTATTGAACCCATTATACTTCTTCGGGTGTTTTTTTTTTAATAGGTTATAAGAATTATTGGAAAAGTTGATCATATTTGCAAGGAATGATAGTTGAATGGTTTTATAGGTTAATAAGTAAATTTAGTACAAAAGACTTCGTTGATTTCTTCTTGATTAGAACATGTTGATAAATTTTTTGCCGACGTTTCGCCAGCCATGCTGCTGACTTCTTCAGGGCTGAGATATGGTTGATTTCTCATCTCAGCCCTGAAGAAGTCAGCAGCATGGCTAGCGAAACGTTGGCGAAACATTTATCAACACGTTTTAAACCCGAAGAAATCAACTAAGTCTTTTGTAATAATAGTGGCCGTGGAAACTTAAAAGAGTATTTAGGTAAATTTAGGTTGAAAGTGTAATTAGAAATCTTGGACCTACTCCAAGGTTTATGTTCGGTATTTTTATCTTAAATTATTTCATTTTCTGTGAATAAATGTATGTTAATATGTATATGTTAATAATGACAATTTAGAAAGACAAAACAATTGTCCAGATTTAATTTTCCTTTTCTTTGTCACATCCTTTGTAGTTTTTCCTATCGTTGAGGCCAAATATGGAGGAACGTGGGTTGGAATAACGACTTTTATTGATTGAGCGACTATTGATGTCGTTACATTGAAAGCATTATTGTTCTCAAGGGTTGCCACCTGTGGAAGTAGAAACTTCGCAGTATTGTTGCAACGTTTTGATTCGATTGGTCTAGTCTGGCACAATATTGTTTGGATGGTGTGTTGTTCGTACCTAGGTTGTTTTCTTTGGGTTGATTACTAGTAAATGAAAACACCCATGGAGCATGTTGAATCATTTATATGTGATTCTCATCTATTCTATATCTGTATAGGCTATTCTATAGGTACTTATTAGTGCTTAGCCGACTGGTAAACATAAGATGATAGACCGAGGCCTACGTGAGAAGATTGGGTCAAGGATGATCTTGCGGGTTTGTTGATATCAGCATTGAGCTTTCGGGTTCGCTAAGCCTATTATTATTATTAAAAGTAGGAGAGCGAGGGGGGGGCATGTAGTGGTAGAGCAATGAGTTGCCATGCCCTAGGTTCAAATCCCGGTTGCAGAACTTTATTTTATTCGTTTGACGGCCGGAGATGGATCATATGGGATCTTGGAACCTCTTGGGGCTCACACAGCCTCTATAAAGTGGGCACTCAAAATAAGGGAGGAGAATCTGGACCGGAACCCGGGTCTCCCACCCATCCGTCGTAGTACTCTGCCACTTGAGCTACCCTGGCACGTACATCGGTCAGACAAATCGTTTCTCTTCACCGATCCCATATCCTCGTGTTCTCGTAATTTGCAATGTATAGAAGGGGGAGAATGTTCATTGAGCATTACTTTAGTTAGGATCTTGTTGACTTACGTCATTATATTATTTAAAATTTTTTTTTATAATTATAATTTTTAAATATTTTTATTTTGAAGAGAAAAGGTTTGATTGAGAAAATACTCGGGTTCGAATCCCGGTCCTGGACAAATCTTCTCTCTTCAAAATAAAAATATTTAAAAATTATAATAAAAAAAATAATTATTTTAGTTTATATGTATCTTGTATAATTAGCCCTGAAGAAGGGCTGCATTATGGGTCGAAACGTTGGCTTTAAAAATAAACAAGTTCTTCGTACTACAGAGACATTTTTTGAACCTCAACCCGTACCAGTTTCTTCCTATTATTTTATGATAATACGGTCATACGAGTATAATTTCCATTATATCTTGTAATATATATTTTTTTTTCTTTCATTAAATAAATGATTAAGTATTTATTATAAGAAGTATCACTACAAATAAAAAATAAATCTACGGCTCTGTGTTTCTACTTGGTAATTACGACACAAATCACCAATTATGAGAAACCATCTCCCCCTTATAACCCAATGCTTTGTCATGACCCGGAGACGGTTAAGTCCACATTGGACTTAGTTTTCATCAAAGTTCATCGGACCGAAGTCCCTCGAGTAATCATGGGTCGGCATGAGCGTATGAATTATTAAAATAGTAATACAGACTTAGACAACATAGAGAGTCGGTTAAAGTATCCGTTTCTGTTCATGGCATAATGCTATGACAATATAACATTTCTATAAAAAAAAAAAAAAAAATCTTTACCACTACAACCCATGAAGGGACTGGCGTTCAGTACATCGTAGAGACAGTACCTACTGTTTCTTGGACAAAGGTTTTGCAGGGAGGTGATTATTTCTAGATCACTCTCAACCCTCAGATTTCCCCCATATTTCGGTTTCCCACTTTATAGAGGCTGGGTGAGCCCCAGGAGGTCCCGGATCCCTTAGGATCTATCCCCGGGTGCTAACAGATTAAATAAAATCTGCCAGCAGCCGGATTCGGCCCAGGACCTTCGTAACGGCAGCCCAGCGCTCTACCACTGAGCCACTTCACTTCCGTAATATTTCTTATTTTAGTTAACTTGATTTAGACATTTTTCAGTATCAGAGGTAAATGCAGAAACATTATGTAAATGTTTTTAAAAGCATACAGGAAAGAATGAAGATTTAGATGGCATTGATTTGTTCTAGTAGATTGGTTTGTATTTTATTAATTATACTCGAAAAATAGAGCACTTATGGAAATACAATAATAAAAATTTTAAATTTACAGTAATTTCGTACTGGGGCGAGGTGGCCCATTGATAGAGCGCTGAGTTCTAATCAGGCTGCTACAGGTAATTATTTAATCACTAGACAGCCGGGGATGGGTCCTTTGTGATTTGGAGACTGAGCTCACTCAGCCTCTATATGATGGGTATCCAGAATATGGGAAAAACCTGTTGGTTGAGCCTTATTTCCGACAAATAACTTCACAACAGTACAATCTCTTGTGCCGTTCTGTAGTGTAGTGGTTAGCATAACAACCAACTATACCCAAATTCGCACGTTCGTAGCCCGGCAGGAAGCCCTAGGGTTTTTGAAAAGGGAGTAAAAAATCCTTGATATACCGTCTTTCGGAAGGGACGTAAAACGGTTCCGTGCCTGTACGATGCCAGGTACTCGTTAAAAGTATCCTAAATAAACCTGGATAGGCAAAATCTGTAAATTTCAGTAAATAAAAATAAATATATTTACAGATCTTATAATCCTGAAAAAAATTATAAAAAGTATGCATGCAAATATGCCCATACAAAAAAAATATACATACTAATAAATTATTATTCAGAAAACATCTCATCGCATTTCAGGTTAATAGAGTACAATTTTTAGTTATTTTTCTTTGATTTTGGAGTGAAAACTTGGGGATTCGCGTCCGAAACATGCTCGAGACTGGCGACACCTAGCAGCCTGTATATATACATATATATACTGAATATATTAGTAGCTGGTTAACCTTTTCGTTTCAAAGCTTTTATTTATAATAGTTAAATGCCTTATTTTATGAAATGAATGAAAATACGAATGATCTATGTATTGTTGAACATAACTATGATAATAATGCTAAAGATAAAATCTATATAAATACCAAAACAAGACATAAATAATATGATTATTATTTACTGATTATTATTTCAATTAAATTATTATATTTTCTATTGAATTTGTAGAGCTCATCATGTATTTTGTTTAATAAATACATTACTTGACAATGTATATAATTATTAATTTATTTTTTATTAATTCGACGAACGCTTCGCCAACCATGCTGCTGACTTCTTCAGGGCTGAGATGAGAATGAGCGCATTCTCATCTCAGCCCTGAAGAAGTCAGCAGCATGGTTGGCGAAAAATTTATCTACACGGTCTAAACCAGAAGAAATCAACAAAGTCTTTTATATAGCAATTGTTAGGAGTATCATTGTATGTGGAAACCAGACTAATATTAATTATTTAAATTTACAATTTTGAAATTTAAATAATTCAAACTATAATTGATTTAAAAAAACAAAAAAGAACATAGCTATTCCTAACTTTTGAGTTTTCACTGCTCTCGGTAATCCTCATGTCTGCCTATTTAATTTTTTTTTTACAAAATTATGTATATGCAATTATATGTTTTATATTTACGTCTTGAGAGTATAGCATATTATGTAATAGGAACATTGTAATATGTAAGGCAAGAGATGTTTTCGTACCGCATCGCACATCAGTCATGCGGGAAAGAATCTCTATAGCGCCGTATTCTTTCTTCTCTCATGCATTCATATTTTTCTCTCCGTCTTTTTCCGCCCATATCTTTCTCCTTCTCCTCATAGGCTTAGCATTGATGGGGCGATAGGGTGGGTGTCCAGGGCATCACAAAAAGGGGGCACTAAAATACCAAAAAGATTTAGTATCAGTTCTGTAGGTTGACGAACTTCAAGTAACAGGAGAGTTATAGGGAACAATATGTATCTGTGAGAAATGTATCAAATTTAGTAATCATTTCACCAAGAAATAAACTTTTCAACTATCATACCAAAGTGTACGTGATAAATATTTGTTGAATCGTTCATTTCTTTATGAAATGATTAATGGATAATCCACATTTCACATAATTACACTAATTTTTTAAAATTCTAAAACACAATTATATTTATTTTCGTGAATATTAGAAAGGAAACGAATGAAATGTTAATACTTGTAACTCGAAGCGACGACCTTTGGAATCGATAACATAATTTTTAATGATTGGTTTCAATCCTATACTGCCTTTATTTCTTTTATATTGTTTAAGTCGAAAACATGATTTATTTAAAAATAGTAAAAAATATATAATCAATTAATAAATCTAGTACATTTCGAGATGAATGCTTTCAATACTGTATTGTATAGTTATCTAGACCACTGATTCAGCAATCATTTCTATATATAATTGTGCGTCTATATATTACATATATATATATATATATATATATATATATATATATATATATATATTAAATATTTTGTTTTATTTTATTTTAAAATATATACAAATTTTAAAACATTGGTGGGATAATCCCTTACAATGAAAATGAGTTCAAATTACAACGGTTACTGATTAATATATTTTTGTTGTTGGTAAAATTTAAAAAACCAACAGAAAAGAGAGTACATAGGATTTACTTAAGACAAAATTTATGTATAACATAATACAAAATGCATATTATTTATAATAGTATGTGTTTTGTTCGTTTGTGTCTCTATTTTGGTGTTGTTTTTGTAAAATTTCTTATTTCTTGTATGAGTGTATTGTCTGAAAGTTGGCATTAGGTGAAGAATCTGAGGGTTTGTTGGTGTATGAATTTTTATATTGTTGGGATGTCCAGTTCTTTGTGCATTATGGTGATTTGGGTATATATTGGATAATTTTTTTTTATTCTTAGACATTTGTTTTGGAAGATCTGTATTTTGTTAATGTGTGTTTTGCTAGCTTAACTCCAGACTGGGCATGCGTAAGTTTTCATTGACCTAATGACTCTCTTATATAATATTTTCTTATTTTTTTCAGATAATTTTGATTTTTGTTGAAGTACGGATACATTTTGTATAATATTCTGCGGGCGCTATTCAGTTTATTATTGATATTACACACACACACACACACACACACACATATATATATATATATATATATATCTTGATTTTGGCATTATTAATGTATTTATAAGTTACAATTTAAGAACAACTAATGAAAATTAACAGAATAACAATAAAAATATAATGTTTATACAAATCCTTAATAGCACCTGAAATTTTATTAAATTATCAATTATATCCAGAATTTCAAGACCTTTATTTGGAATTAATTGTATTTATTTTAAAATATTGACTATATTAAATATTAATTACTAATATACAACATTAAATAATTAATATAAACATGAGCTGTGTTGTTGTACCGATTTGACGGGTTCAAATCGGGGCGGATAACTGAATTAATCTTTTAACAGCTGGGGATAGTTCCTTTGATATCTAGAGACACTCATGGGATTGACTCAGCCTTTATAAATCGGGTACCCAAAATAAGGGGAAAATGGTTGAACGTGATTACGGACAAATCACGTTCACGAACAATCGTTGTCCTAGAAACATTACAGTTTCAACCACTTACTGAACCCTTAAACTTAACATTGGTCATTTTTATCTGTTTCACAATCCGGTTAAACCGGTAATATACTGATGAAGACGGATAATCCGTGCTGTAGTTCCACTTCAATGAATAATTAGCTTACCAAGCAATGCCTAATTATAGCCTATTAAAGGTCATTCATTGATCATTATCAATTTTGATTCATATTCATAGCTTGGCCTGACTAGTTGAAATGGATAGGTCTATTGTGTGGAATATAATATAACACTTCTGATATTATTTAGTACTTAAACAAATATATTAAAAATGGTGAAACTATTATTGCATTAGCTTTTGAAATTTTAACATTAAGATAATTTTAAAAAACACATGGATTTATTGAAATTTACAACTATATTATAATAACCCAACAAGTAAATAGATAGAAATATACAACTTGAGATAAAGGAAAGCAGAGAAACTACCCATTGGTTATACTCAAATAACAAATATTTAAAAAAAATGTATTGAAATTTACAACCGTATAGTCGAATACATCAAGTAAATATAATGAAAGATAAATAATAAAAAAATTCCGGAGATAAATTAGAGAAAATATCCAGTGGTAATACTGGAATAAGAAATTCAACATAGGTCACGAGGCCATCTTCTTTTCAGACATCACGAAGGATTACTGGAAATTAGAGAGGCAGCTTGATTTGAAACTAGTGGGTTTGAGTGGGAATTCAGTTTGTCAGGAAAAGATTGATATTGGATTCGGGCCAAATCAGTAACAAAAGGGACATTAAGGTCGTTATGGATGACTTTATTCTTTACAAAATAAGGAGCATTGAAGATTTTACGAAGGATTTTGGATTGTAGGGATTGGATACGAGGTTTTTAGTTCTTTTTTTGACACTATTCTTCGAGATCAGTAATATATTTGGCATTCAATTTTTTTAAGTTATAATTAATTGTTTTTTATCTTTAAAATACTAAATTGTAATCAAGTAGGTACTTAAAGATTTATTAAAGATAGACTCTTTACTGTAAGTATCCAAAATAAGTGGGAAATATGGTGGTTGATTTAGGACAAATCACCTTCATGCACAGCCGATGTCCCAGAAACAGTACACTCAATACCCACGTACTGAACCCCAGACCCTTCACGGTTTGTAGTGGTACAGGTTTTTTTCTAAGTTTGTATAAAAAATGTCTGAAGTGTATTTTACTGCATTCTAAAATCGAAATATTGGAATAAAATGTAGCTTGTTTTATTATTGAATCGATGTAATAAATTCTTTCCATTCAAATTCAAAAACAGTGCTATATTTTGTGTAAGGGCTTAAAGATGTGAAAAATTGTGATTTGTCAATTTTTAAAAATATTTATAATTAACTGGTCGACTAAACACTAAAAAAAAAATTTGTTCCGCCGATCCGATGATAGGTAGCGCAGATAAAATATTACATCACAAAATCTTTTTTATGCTTTCTTAATCTAAAAAAATCTTATTATATTTCTATTATATATTTACATATTAAAAATGTAATATTTACTAAAATAAAAATTTATACAAATAATACAAATCATGTTATATCCTGTGTCTTCGGTGTAAACCCAACGGTGTATAGAACATAAACATTGAGTTTGAGTTACGGTTATAGAAGGTGGCTAATCTCTTAATTCAAGAGATAATATATGACAGAATACAGTATATGCAGACTTTAGTTTATTTAAAGGAGATTTATAAAGACATTTTTTTTATTTAAACATAATATGTTTTTGTTAAGACCGTGGAAAAATTCCAACGAAAAGCTCTCAAGTCTCCAAACTAAAACAGAAATAGAAATTATCTGTCCAATATTTCGCCCATTCAGGCATCCTCAGGATAGAAAGAGAATAACAGGAAAACAAAACATGAATAATGCACCCAAGAAACATCCCACCACCTCGAAGGCTCAAATGCAAAAATGTGAGTTGCATCAGATAATTTCTATTTCTGTTTTAGTTTGGACACTTGAGGGCTTTTCGCTGGAATTTTTCCACGCTCTTAACATTTATGTAAGGTCTCTTTTTACTTTTCAATATTATAATATTTTTTTCTAGAAAGTAGATCGCTATCTCACAATATAAACATTGTTTATGTCATAGTTATAATAAAATTGTTATGGCGAAAATCAGTCAGTGTTTGAATTTTAATCCTGAAATGCATGAATTTTTATTATTGTTTAAAACATTTTTTTAGGTGGCTGAAGGCTCAATATCAAACGTAAAAATAGTAATTAAAAATCATTTCATCCTATTTCATTGAAATTTTTTTAAATTTTATATCTGTTACTCCTGAGTTACGTTACATCACGCATTAGCGGTTCCCCACAACAAATTTATTAAACGAATAGTTTTTATAGATTTTGTCAGTAAAGGTATAAAATAAATAAAAAAAGCCTTTTTTCCAAAAAAATGTATGAACATAAATAGTTTAATAAACAAGGAAAGTAACAAAAAAAAAATATATGACTTAGTTACTTTTACAGCTAGTTGAAAACTCTGTATGGAACTTTAGGTTTCTTGATGGAACTAAATAAAAGAAAATAGTCTTGCAAAATGCCAAGAGATGTCGATAGTAGTACTTTAAAGAAAGGGTTACAGCTGTGCTACAGAATGCATTTAAGGGTTAATCACATTAAAACCCTTAAATATAGTTATTAGGTACCCTGCAGTGCCATATTAAAATTATGGGGATTATGAATCGTTTGTAAGCTTAATAAGCGAAATAGAAAATTAATACAGTTGACAAGCTCATGATTTTAATTGATTAAGTTTAACAAATAAATATAATGATTTTCGGATACGTAAATGTAAAATGGAAGAATGCAAATAGTACAGGCGATCTTAATTTTATTTGTTGCACTTCTTAATATCTGGAGACCAATTTTTTTTTACGCATGTCAATAGTTCATTAGTACATTACTACAATATCAACATTTTTTCCGATTCTTAATTTATATTTGAAAATTGAGGTATATTTAACGATATTTCTAAGTCGTTAAATTTAAAATATGTTTTAAACATGGTATTGTTTTTTTTTTAAATCTGTACCAATAAAACCCATGAATTGTCTTGGCTCCATTTCATGGTAGATACTTTCCTGTTTCTAAGGCAACGGTTGTGCAGGGAGGTGACTTGTTCCACCACTAGTGAAGGTATCCACTTTATAAAGGCTGGGTGAGCCCCAGGAGGGGCTGAATATTAATTAATAATTTTTCTGTTTATGCCGATCTTGATCTCGAATTCTTAAGCACAGCAACTCATGGCCCTACCAGTAATCTTCTCCGCTCAATTTTAATATTTTACAATACTCTATTCATTATTGTTATCAATTTAAGTTGTCTGCTATTTTTTAAAATCTCGATGCAGTTTCTCTAAGCCTTAACTTAAAAATTACTATTGTAATATTTCATTACCGACCGTAAATATTATAACATTAACGATGCATATCAAAGATAAATTTCATGTCCATTTATAGAAACCATTGTTCCTAGCTTTTCAATTGCAAACGAGAGGTTTCTAGTTCTCTATCGCAAAGCTTTAGAGAAACAATGTCGATTTTTTTTTTAATTAACAAAAATATACTCGGCAGTGACGGACTTGATAGCTGTTACACTCCGACTCTGACAAGTTCCTAATTGCTCCATATGGGCTTTGAAGAACACGCGTGTAATAAATATTAACACGGGTGGTATCAAAAGGATCAAAAGGGTTCTACTGAAAGCAAAAAAAAATGAGAAGGGAAAAATGCATAGGCAGTTGGGTCGTTTATCTGAATGTTTTTGTTGAAAATGTTATTGTACGTAAAGCTGATATGCGTTCATGTTGGTACTATACTAAAAAAATAACAATTAAGTAACTAGCCATAATAATGTGGACTGTCTAAAAAAAAAAGTAAAATAGTTGGTTTTTTCTTGTTGTTCATTCATTTAAACATAACTTTATCCCGGCTAATCAGACAATGCTTTTTGCTTATACAGGTAATACTGGGATAGGGATTTTCGACACTCAAGTACTGATACATGGTCCCTCTTTCGGTACTTATTTTCTGGAATTTCCCACCCTTTCGATCATGAGAAATCGCTGTATTGTACCTTCGTACCTTGCTAGTACCTTATTGAATGTGAAAGTGGAGGGTAGGTTCTTAAGTTTGTTCACAAAATCAACGCCTGGTCCCACGGACCATACTTCAGTAGTCGTGCGACTTCTTTGATTTTTTCTAGGTAAGCTTTCATATAACGTTTTATATATTAATTAATATTAATCAATGATACTTTTAAATTTATAAATGCTATCAAAATATTAACTTGTTTTTCTTATTATTTATTAATTTATACATTTTCTTTTATTTTTTAGTTCTATTACAGTTATGGAACCTCAATGTTGCAAATGAAAAATAGTTATTAGATCCGATATTTTGTGAAAACAATACACCTCTTATGCACCTCCCTAAAAATACTTTGGAAAATATCTTCTCTTTTTGAAACATGAAAAACACCAGTATGGTCGAATTGCTCCAAGAAACTATCCGTCAATTGCTTGGAATCTTGATTATTTTAATTTTGAAAAGTATTTTTATTATCATTAGTAAATTTTTAATGTTTTAAATCAAAATTAAATGTAATTTAATTAAATTGTTATAAATACGAAAGTTTTAAAATATGGAGTTTTGGATATTTGATATGTTACAAATTTGACTATTTCCTTCATTGATCTTATTTGTTTATTTGTTGTATTTTTTACTGAAATTTGAAAAAAATATCATATTTGCGTTGATTGTAGGAAATACAAGAAGGCTAATAAAACACTTAAGGTTACTAGTTTATCATTTTGAACATGTTTTATTAAATAATTAAAAAAACAATAAAAAGGTAAACTTGAAACCTGTTACTTGACCCTGCTTTGATGTTCGCGACCTGCTCATAAATTCTAGTCCCTCTCAAATCCATAATTTATGAATCTAAATGGCTATGACGTTGGTCCTCTGCATACATTTGTGTTTTTTCAATCTCTGATGTACCTATAACTTGTTAACCACTTAAAAAAAGTGTAACAAATAGTATAAGATGGCACGATCTGTTTAAATTAGTAAAAAATAAAATAAACAGTATCGCTACAATCTAAGAAGCGTTTTAGAATCTGTATATACATGGTAGGTACCATACTGTTTCGAAGTCTACGGTTGTCAGGTAGGTGGATTTTTCGTGATCATGCTCAACCTCCAGTTTCCACCAAATTAAGGTTATCCACTTTAGAGAGGCTGGGTGAGCCCTCGGAGGATTTACAGATCCCAAAGGGCCCATCTGTGACTGTTTATGGCTTAAAAAAGTTACCTGCCATAGCAGGATTTAAACCCAACACCTTCAGGCCAATAACTCAGCTCTCAACACTACCCTAGCTACCCTGTTTACATGTATGTGTATATTTATATATATATATATATATATATATATATATATATATATATATATATATAGCTCCTAATTATCTCCTAGGCTCTTGGGATATTCCGAAATAGGAAGCAATTACGGAATCCGGGACCGTGGGGATGTCTCTCTGGTAGAAAGTGTAAATTAGAAAAAACGTATTTGTGTGTTTTGTCTGACTGTAAGGTTTAGATTAATTTTATTTTTTCCTTTAGTACCCTACACAGTGTTCTATAACCGCGGTCGAAAACATATTTCATTATGTTAAATTTGAATTAGTAAAGTAGGTTAATGCTAGGTATGCCATAAAACATTCGTATTACAATGCCAGTTTTTAAATTATAATACTGTCATAAAAATCTGTGAAGAGTGTAACTTCAGAATAGATATATCTTATAGAAATTTCTGGGAATTTTTAAGTTGTCAAAGTGTTTATTTTTAATATTATATTTTTGTTATCAGGAAAAGTTTAATACCTAGAAGGTGAAATGATCAAACGAACAGAATAATATGTTTATTATTTTACAATTCGCTATCATGGATTCTACACTGATAATTTCTTGTTTTGTTTTTTTCTTAACTAATTGTAACGGGCTGAGAAACATTTTTTTTAATATAGATAGTTAGTTAATGTGCATTAATAACAGCTTTTGTTCAATGCTAAAAAGGTTAGTGAATTTATATGTATATAAGGATTGTAATCTGTGTTAACAAATTTTGAACTCTCTTCTCTGTGATCAAAAAGAAGTATGTTATCATTTGAAGTCAAAAGTTTATTTTTTTGTTTTGCTTATTATAGAAAATTATTAGCATTTATTTGCTTCTTCTCACTAATAGATTTTAAAAACACTTTAGGTTGTAAGGATTTTGTACATTAATATGTAGGTATATGTTATCCTATGCCAAATAAGATTTGCTAGGTTTATTTCTTTTTGTGACTAATGACATACACGTTCTTTGTATATGGTTTTGGTTAAAGGCATTGTAGGTCCTTAACATTTAGTTTTAATAATATTTTATTAAAGGTTAACTCTTAATAGAAGCTGACGTCTGTTTGTAGAGACACTGAGCCAAGCGGTTCATAGCTCCGAAGTCAACCTAGGCAGGAAATGGCTCAGTTTATTGTTATATTTGATGGAACTTGTTTTATTATTATTTTAGAGGATTTAGGGACTATAAGTATTGATGGATGATCAGGTGTATGAGTCTCGTTCATATATTATTATTAAGTACTATTATTGAGGGTGATTCTTATGTCAAATTAGAGTTTTATTTTCATTATGCTAAATGTAACTTTTATTTCAATATACTAGCGTTTGTTTGTTGATAGATAAATGTGTGGGGTTTATTTCTGCACCCAGTTTCCCCATGTTTCCTCCCTCATCCCTTCCTCCCTCAGCGTAACATAAGAATCCTCGATTTAATATTTAAAAAAAACATTTGTACCCTTACAACACATGGTGGTTCTTTTTGGGGCTCACTGGGTTAATTCCGTTTTCTTTCTTGGTGAACGATTCACTTGTCGACGATTCATTTGTCGGATAACACGCTCAACAATAAGATTTTCCTTGAATTATGTATATTATATTTATAGAGGCTCGATGAGCCCCAGGTGGGTTTGCAGTCCCCAGTGGATCCATCTTCCATTGTTAACAGATTAAATAATTTATCTGCTATAGCTGGATTAAAATCCAGAATCTTTAGCGCATAAACTCACCCCCCTACAAACTGAGCTGTCCTACGCTACCACTTTAGTACTTATAATTGATATTACATATATTTATGTTTTTCTTCTAAGTTCAAGGAAAACAAGCAAAATAATTTTTCTCGGAACAACTTCTTTCCTGTTATTCATTTCCTTTAGGGTCAGACCGAACCGTTGGTTGGAGGATTTCGTTAAGGGTGATTTTACAGGTTTGAGTGATAATCCTTAGATGACAGTTGTATAATAATTGGTGCAATCGGCACCGAATCTTCGGGGTCGCTAAGTATTTTATTATTACCATTATTGTTATTTATTATTACCATTACTGTTATTTATTATTTAAACCGTGCCTTACAATAAAAAACCACTCAGCGACTTGGGATTGTGCTTTTCTTCTTCTAAAACCAACAGCTGGTTGAAGAATAGGTTTAATCCATATAACATAAGACTGCCAGGTTTTTTTTATAAATCTATTAATGTTAAGGCCAGATAGTTTATTTGTTTTACTAAAAGAGTATTTATTTTAATCTTAAAATAAAACAATAAATATTTTGTACATGAACAGTTTCCTTTTATTTTAATTTTCACCTTTTGTAAATATAGTAATATAAATATTTATTTTCATATTTTATTAGTTGTTTATTATTGTTTTAATAATTAAAATAATTTAGTGTAGTAGGCAGTAGGAAATAGTTTTATATTTATTTATAAGTTTGAGGAAAAAAAAAGACACAAATGGTGGATTCGATCGGCTATTGTTTACTTCGCCTATATCAAGCTAGACAGTGTTAGCCCGAGAGAGTGCACATTATAAACAATAGTGCAGTTGTTTTGGTGGACTTGAACTAGACCAATTCGCTGCCCTGCTGCAGTTGGGAATTAGTTCAAGTTCAAACACAGTATTGGTTCGACCACTTCGGACCGATCCGATATTTTGATCCTCGCTCGCCCTTTTGGAGCAAGGAATTTTTTGGACATTTTCTCTCGCCCTGCTGAGGAATATTCATAGACATTTTTCGTCACCCTGCGATGGAAATCTTCTGTCGTCTCAAACACCCAGCTCGCCCAGCCGAGAATCTACTATCTTCGGGAATCTACTGCGACAGACAGATAAGAGTTTTTTATTTATTTTTTAAATTAGATTAAATGATGATAATCCTACATAGATGAACTTTTCCTTTGCTGATCCTTGAGATTTTCGAACCAACTAGTTCTCTCATACTCCTTCGGTCTCTTGTGTGAATTTCTCCGGCATTATCCTCGTTCCCCAAACGTGAACTTTGCGATACAAAGGGTACGTACACAGAGGCCGAGATAGGGCAATGAGGACACCTACTCCCGCTATTACCTGGAAGGGATGAATGGATCGTTTTATGAATGGAAGGACTCCCTCGGTGGTGGGGGCGGCGGTGGTATATAAGGCCCTTCGGAGGCGGCGCTCCGCCACTCACCATGTCCACTCTCGTCTCAGCAACATTACTCCTAGCGCTCGTAGCCAACGTAGGTACGTATAGCAATAAAAAATAATAATAAATTCAGTATCTATATCAATATGCATATAATAAAACGACCGTATCACGCATTCAAAAGAAAAATTACATTAATGTTTTTTGAGATAACCCTTCATTAGCAAGTGTATTGGTTGAAGCTTTTTAATTATCAGGAACGGCATACCTGATATTCCATTTCCAACTTTTTTTTTTAATAAAGTCATATCTTGGAACATATCATATCATCATATCATGTTTGAACTTGAATTTTTATTGGGATAATGGCATAAGTATAAATAAGGAACGTTTCAAGCTTTTGAAATTTTTCTAAAGATTAATAAAAGAATTTGAATACTGCCATTACACATTGTAATGATTGGAATGCTTTGTTTTACCAATATCCAAATTTTTATTTTATTAACTCATATGGAACTTTCAAATACCTATATATTAGGTTTTTTGAGTTATGACGTTGTTCTTTTGAAGGATCGATATAACTACTGCATAATCGATTTGATGTGACCAAGAGAAACTAACATGACTACAGTTGATTAAGAAATATGTGTATAAATAATAATAATTTTCAATAACTTTAAAATCAGAATAGAGTGATAAACAAAATAAAATTCATTTTATCTTAAACAAGTGTTTGGTTAATTTTAAATATTTTATTGAATGTTACAAGTAAAAGCTGTGTTACTAAAATATCTCAAAAATCACTATCTTAAAAATTATTAAAAAAAACGAAACTGAAAACTAACCTAAACCCATTCGGATAAACATATAAATAGAGTGTGCTCTTTTGGAATGTAATAGAAAAATAAATAATTGAGGAACGACATATCTGATATTCCATTACCATAATTATTTTTTGTTTTTAATAGTCATATTTTAATTGTATCATGTTTGAACTTGGAGTTTTATGGGAACAATGACATAAGTTAAAATCGAAAAAGTTTGAAGCTTTTTAAAATTATTTAATAAAACAATATAAATAGCGTCATTACAATTAGAATGCCTTGCTTTACCCATACCCAATTTTTTCTTTTTTTGACTGATTTAGAATTTTAATTCACCTGGAACTTAAATAAAAAATGCCAAGTTTTTAATGAAGCCTTCAGTAGCTATTGTATTGGTTCAAAAACGACGTATCCGATATTCAATTTCCAACATTTTTTTTTAAATTAAGCTATAAAACTCAATACCGTGTTTGATCTTTTTGAGAATAATGACCTATGTTATAATAAAAACGTTTCAAGCATTTAAAATTTTCTAATGTTTAATAAAATAATTACAATGAATGCTTTACACATACCCAAATTATATATTTTCAACTCACAAATAGCTTTCAATTTTTTGTATTTACTTTCTAAAAATGATTAATCTATAGCTATTATTGATTCAGAAAAAAATGTTCTAATTAATAATCCTTGTAAATTTTAATACCTTCTTATGATTCCTATGGTTCTCTTTTCTAAAAATTTTATTACAAGGATTGGAGATTTTTAACGATTTTCCATAAAAAGTCATTGGTTGCAGATTTTAATTAGGGGACGATATATCCGATATCCTTTTGCCAACTTTTTTTTTTTAATTTTCCTTCTTTTTTCTTGTTGTTTAAAAATTTTCAAGTTTTCTCATTTTTCTGGAATATATTTTTTTAAATTTATTATTTTAAAATAATCGTCTTCAAATGTTCATTGGATACTACTTTTTAATTAGGATCTGGTTAACGTACATAAATTTTATATTTATATTTTTTTTAAATTTAATTGTGATATTTTAATATTTTTATTTTGAAGAAAAAAGATTTGTTTTGAAGAAAAGATTAAAATATTACAATAAAAAAAATAAAAATATAAATATGAAATTGACGTTCAATGAATGTCATTGATGTTCAATGAACATTCCTCCTGATATATACATAGCAAAAATTGTGAGTACTGGGGATATAGGATCAGTGAAGAGAATGGATTTGTCTGGTCTGGTTACGAGCCTGGTAGCTTAGTTGGTAAAGTACTGCGCTAGAGTTGCGAAAGACCCGGATTCGAATCCCAGCCACGAAAAATCTTTTCTCTTAAAAAAAAAAATATTAAGATATCACAATAAAATAAAAATATTTTTTTTAATATTGAAAAGTAAAAAGAGACCTTAAAATTTATAAATGTTAAGACCGTGGAGACTTAAGGGCTTTTCGTTGGAATTTTTCCACGGTCTTAATATTTTTTTAAACTTAAAAATTAAAACATACTGTAGAAGTTGATGTATATATAGATTCTTTTCTTATATTTTTCTTGTATGTGATTTCTTCCACGTGAAGGCTTTTGAAAGACTGCAATAGCTACAAACCCTACCATCAGTCAACATTTGAAGCTATAAGGCCGGTTGTCAAACCCAGACGTTTTCAATCCTCCCTTCGTCTATTCGCCAGATATTGTGTACACAGATTGTGTTTGGAAATAAATGTTATATATTTTTATGCAACAAAATATAACCAATAAAAATACATTTATTTCATCGAGGAATTGAAACGGTTTATATAGCATGTCTAAAACACATCACAATAATATAAGCAACAGATTTTATTTTGTTTTTTTAATATGCATTTTTAATATAACAATCCATGCTAAACAACAAAATATTTTTTATAGACAGACAAAAAATTATCTAACACTCGGCTATAACTATTCAAACGGCATACAATATTGGAAAAGTATATATTAAATAATAAATATGTGGGGGATAATAATATTGATATTAAAAAATGGTGATATTATTAATAGAAGACTAGGTATTATGGGTAATATTTGAAAAGTAATATCATTTCATGCCTCAAATTGTCAACTTACTTTATTTCTATGATATAATAAAGTTTTTAGAGGTGTAATATTTTATCTGTGTTGCCTAGCCTTTTTGCACTATACTTTTTGTTTAGTCTTTTGTTGTTTTCAATAAGTTTAATTATAATTTTTTTTTAATTGGTAAATAATGAAGCCGTTATTCCTGATTTCTTCAAGCCTTTACACAAAATATAGGGCTGTTTTTGAATTTATATATAAATAAAGGATTGTTATTTCAATGAAGAGAATCCAGCAAAATTAAATTAAGATTTTCTTATAAACCAAAAGTTATTTTTTTTACCAATATAACAAAACAAATTGAAAAAAAAATAAAACGTTATAATATTTTACTTAACTCAAAATACTCAAAATATCGACAACAAAAAAAACCTTGATAATATTTTCTTTTAGATTTCAAAAAATAACTTTGGATATCACAATGTAATGAATGTTAAAAATCACCCATGAAGTTCTGCTTTTATTAATATTAAACCAATAATAAAAAATAAAAAAAATGTTCTACTACAACGAAGGGTCTGAGGTTCAGTACTTGGTAGGATACTGTACTGTTTCTTGGACAACGGTTGTGCAGGGAGCTGATTTGCCCTGAACCACGCTCAACCACCTGATTTTTCTCCCTTATTTTTGGTATCTACTTTTTAGAGCCTGGGTGAGCCCAAAGAGGGTTCTAGATCCCATCGGATTCATCTCCGATCATAACAGATTAAATAAAAGTATGCCAACGAGCGGGACTTGAACCCGTGATCTTCGGCCTTGTAACTAAGTGCTCTATTACTGAGCTACTTCGCTCCGTATGAAATGAACTAAAGTTGGGAAAAGCATTATATTATTCTACTTAACGCAAAATACTCAACATCTCAAAACAATACGCTTGGTTATATTTTTCTGGTTTTTGAAATTTCTGGATGTCCCAATGAAGAGTTAATGTTAAAAATCATTCACGACGCTCTACTTTTATTAATATTAGAATAATAAAAGTTAATTATAAAAATCATAATACGAAATTAGTAATGTGTGAAGAACCTTTTCTCTGGCAATGCTAGCTAGTATCTGCAAGAAGAATTACGTTGTTACTAGTGGGTTTATTATTTTACGCTAACAATATAATAATGTATTGTATAATAATATACTCTAATAGTAATAATCGATATCACGCTAAGTTCCATCATCATGATTCATTGAACCATGAACTACGTCATCCAATTGACAATACCTATCATGAGATTTGATTGGTTCATCTGCATTGGTGGAGGTGGATGGGCAGTAGTTTACATATCAGTTACAGGGTGGCCTTTACTAGAAATGGGAGTGGGATAGGTCAGTGTGTAGAACACTGAGTTGCTGAGCCGAAGGTTTAGGTGTATTCGAACCCGGGAATACGGCTGCGGTAGATAAATTATTTAATCAGTTACCAGCCACTGATGGACCCAGTGGGATCTGCAGATCCTCTTGGGGCTCATACAGCCTAAATAAAGTGGGTGCTATTAATTAAGGGAAAACCTGGCAGTTCTCAGGCTAGCCAATTCCCTGCAGAACCGTTGGCTCAGAAACAGTTTATTATCTTATGAGTTGTAGCGGTACAGATTTTTATTTTTTAATAGATTTGACAATGGACATTTATTACGTTTTTCTCGTAAAACTATAATGCTCGATGAAGTGTGGAATGACGGGACAGGTTTCTGCTCTGATTTTTTATAATTTTAAGTAAAATGTAATATTATAGAAAAGTAACTCTGGTACTAGGACCTTTATTACAACTAGCAGGAACAGATGAAGAATCATAACATACCTCTGGCAAGAAGGCTGCATATTAACATAGTAACCTAAATCATTAGGTATTTACCTAATTGCCGATTCTTGTAAAGAGAACAAATAAATAACATCAAATAAAATCATCCATAGACTCTATTTCCAAGGATCATTCTTAAACCAAACTATTAACTTACAACATCCCTCGTACATCTATGGTCTCTTCCAGTGCAAATCTTCTATCCAATCCCACAGCACAAGATCTCGCCTTTCCGATCTCTAAGGACAAAATGAAGGACTTTGTTGATTTCTTCTGGTTTAGATCGTGTTGATAAATTATTCGCCAACGTTTCGCCAGCCATGCTGCTGACTTCTTCAGGGCTGAGATGAGAATGAGGGCTGAGAAATTCTTCATAATAATTTATCAACACGATCTAAACCAGAAGAAATCAACAAAGTCTTTTGTAATAAATACTAAATTCAATCTATTTATCCGAGAATTTTTCAGGTGCCTTTTCTGTGCATTTCTTTCAGTTTTTAGTGAGTTTTATTTTTTATTTTTTAATAACAATGAAGGACTATAAATATTATAGAATTTATAATATTAATCTATTTCTAAACTAACCTCCTCTTCTTTCTTCGAATTTTAAACAGCTAATCTAGAAGGCAGAGAGAGATCAGATAATTGCCATAGAATTTTATCTTCTTCCCCTTCCGTGGTTATAGATAATCTTCCGATCTCCCAGCTCTTCGAAAAAGTTTGGTATAAGCAGTTTTTCGTTTCGTCGAGTTGGGACAATGGATTATATTTTCCGAGGAACAAGCCTTCGATGAAGCGAGAATTAATCTGAGATTTATACGATTCAATTATTTTTAATGAAAATCAATTACAATTAAACTGTAACTGTTATTTTTTAGCATATATTTATTGAAATTTACAACTGTATTATAACAATACAACAAGTAAATATAAATGGCATCAATGATCCATAATGTCATGAATAAGGAAAAGTAAAGAAACTGCCCAGTTCAACTTAAAAGGTCACGAGGCCGTCTTCTTTTCAGACGCCTCAGAGGATTATCAGGAATTGAAGAGGTTGTCAGGTTTGAAACTAGTAGGTTTGAGTGGAAATAAACTTTGTCATGAAAAGATTGATATCGGATTCGGGCCAAATTAGCAACAAATGGGACATTAAGGTCTTTATGGATTACTTTGTTCGCAAAAAATTAAGGAGCAATGAGGATTTTATGAAGGATTTTGGATTGGATAATATTAAAAGGAAAACGAACGAAAAGTTGAAATTTGTTGTGACAACTCGAAGCGACAACCTGCGGAATAATTACACTTAATTATCATGAATTCTTCAAGCTAATAATATTTTTTAATCATTACAGCCTTTCCATCTTTTTAAATACTTGTTTTAAATTCCTCTTTATTAGCTTTATATGATTTAAACTTTAATAGGTGTTTTAGAATTAATTCAATTCAAAAGATTATCAATATTAGTTCTTTAATTACTTTTTTCTTCTATATAAAAATAATATCTCGTATCCAATTCTATTATCTTTCAGCTTGGGATTGCTTCTAGCCTTTCTTTAAATAATTGATTACGGTCGTACTAAATTATTATAGCACTTAAGTGTTCAAAAAAGTTATTTTTAATTCATCTGGTGAGTAGATTGTTAGTAAAAAATAGAATGTTATTATATCTTTTTCCGTAAAATTTATCATTTTTAAAACAAATTTAATATTTAAAAAATGGAGAGGTACCGCTGGGTACTGTTCTTCGTCATGCCTTCCATGTCATTTTGTATTTTTTTTCTTCAGTCAGCCAATCTGCTGATTGTCAATTACTTGTATTTGACAGGTGTGGATGGAAATATAAAGAGAAAAAAAAATATATTTAAAAAGAAATCAAATTCAAATTTTTTTCCGGATTCATACACTTAATGAAATATAGTTATCGAGAACTCTTGGGGAATTTCCCGGGGGTTACAGATTTCCCAGTCGTATTTTGTTTATTTACTTTTCAATGCTGAATATCATAGTATCAACTCTCCGTGTGTTAAAATAGATACAAAAAAAATTAATAATACAAACCTACTGCAACTCATTAAGGGTCTTTACATGGTAGATACTGTATTATCTCTACGCCAACGGTTGTGCAGTGACCCATATGGTCATTCTATTATGTTTGTTAATCAAATTAATTTTTTTAGTAAGTAATTTAAGTTTTATGTATCTAAAAACAAATTTTTTCTACGAGGTATTATTTTTGTTTAGCGCATTTCCATTTTTTAGAAATCATTACCGTAAAATATTATGTTTCAAAATTGAAATTCGTAATCCGTTCTCCAAATAGCATAAATAAGCAGCTTTATTTATTTTTATATAAACTCTTCCGGATCACAATAAATCGAAAATTTAAAATGGGATGATAAAAAACGGCTACAACGATAACAATACAATTTTAAAGTGTTATTCAATATAAAAATATTTTGTTAATAAGTGTTTTCATTATACATATATTATAGTAAAAGATTGTAATGTATTATTGAAATTGTTTAATTATGTTGTTTCTATTACTTTTTTTCCGAGAGGAAAAGAAACAGAATAAGCTCGGAGATGAAGACGAGATACCTTTGAGCAATCTGATCTTCAACTTCTTCGTTTACTTCAAGTAAGAAAAAAAATTAATTGAACTTTGCGGAAAATCAAGTTGGATTACTTACTTAAGTTTTTACGGTCCCCAAACAAATTGTTTAGATTGTTTTAAAACCATTACTCGAAAAAAGTTAAATAAGTTTTAAAAAAAAAGTCTCTATTTCGAATACACACTAATTTTGTTTTATCCCAATTTTGATTAATTTTCATTCATGTTTTATAATATGTATAGTATAACATTCATGGTCCTAGTATTATTTATAGATATCCAAGGTTAAATTTAATAAAAATTAAAAACTAAGAACTTGCAAGTTGTTAAATAAATAATGAAAAAAAATATAATTAGGAACAACTGTCAACATTTATCAAAGAGCGAACTTTTTATATCAAAATATAAACAACAAAATCCCAACCCTTTCGATTATCCATGTTATGATATAGATCAATACAGGCTGGGTGAGCCCCAGGTGGGTATTCAGATCGAAGTTATCTCGGCCTTGAATGTATTTAATAATTAATCTCCCATAGCGGGCCTCGAACTCTGGACCTAAAGCTCAGTAACTTGGCATTCTTTAAGGAGCGGAGTGTCTCAGTGGTAGAGCGCTGAGTCGCCATACAGATGGTACTAGGTTCAAATCCCGCTGCTGGCAAGACTTTTAATTAATCTGATAGCCAGATATGGATCATGTGGGAACCTTGCCCTCCTAGTACTCACTAAGCCTCTATAAAGGGGGTACCGAAAATAAGGGGGAAATGTGGCGGTTGAGCGCGATCTACGACAAATCACCTCCCTGCACAACCGTTACAAACGTTACGGTCTCTACCATGTGCTGTACACTGGACCCGTCCATGGGTTGTAGTGGTACAGTTTTTTTTTCCTATTTTTTACTGATCCATCCTGCTTTCCCAAATAATACTGTATAGTTTAAAGAATTTCATTTTTTTTTTTACATAGTGTATGCAAGTTACAAACTACTTGAAATAATAGACCATTTAATCAATTATCCGCGATACTGATTCTAAATTCTATCTTCTTTTTCTGATAAGACAAATGGCGTGGAACTACTTGCAACTTAATCACGTTATCTTTAAATTAGAGTTTATCATGTCTATATTTAAACAAGGGGTTAATGGAATCTTGTAGTTTAAACTAGGACAGACGCTTCAATAATTTGTTTTATTTATTATAATATAAAAACAATTCTGATAAATTATAGATACATATATGACCATATAGTAAAATAAAATGAACAGAAGACTAAAAAAATAAATTTTATAAATCAAAAATGAATTATGAGGTGTTTCTAATAATTACTTAATTAGCTAACTTCAATAATTAGTTAACTCTAATTCTAAAAAATGAAGTAATAATAATTTAGTCAGTATTGTAATAATTTAATTTATTATAATTAAATTAATACATTTACAAATATACAAATAATACAAATACAGGGCTAAACCCGGTTTTGATGGGGGTAAAGCAAGGATAGAATAAAAAAATATTAAGAAATTGAAATGGCCTAATACACAATTACTTCTTTAAATATTTAAAATGCCATTTTAATCGGGTCAATAATATGGGGTGTTTTCCGCTTAGAGGGTGAAGTTTAGTTTAAAATTTTTCGTAAATTTAATTTTAAAACTTCGTAATAATTATTTTGGATCTGGGTAACTCAGTGAGTGGAGGACTGAGCTGTTGTGCGAGGATCCGGAGCTCGAATTTGTGCAGTCCTGAATTTTACCTATCCAGGTGAATGAGGACAGTGACTGACACCATACCGAATAAGCACTTTACGTCTCCTCGGATGGACGGCATAATAAAAGGATTTTTTGCTTTTGAAAAACCCTAAGGCCAGATGCTTGCCAGCAAATCTGCGACCTTCGGGTGACTTACTAAAAATTATTTTTTAACTTAGGACAATTTTTTTCTTTAGTTAATAATCAAATTCCTTCGTAATTTGCATTATATTGATCTTTATAGCAAATACGAGATAATGATTGCCATATCTATGAACAATAAAATCTCATTAATTGAGATATTATATGTAATTTGTTAGAAGTGTGTAAAATTGCCGGGGGATGCAGTTTACGGAAAATAAGTAATACGCATTGTATTTGTGCATACGTTTCGACATTTTAAGTTTTATAAAACATAAAAATGCAGTACCAAATAAGATATAACAGGTTATTAAAAACTTATGAAAAGATATATCCTGTAACCACTACGACCCTTGAACGAGTCTGGGGTTCAGTACATGGTAGAGACTGCACTGTTTCATGGACAACGGTTCCGCAAGGAAGTGAATTGTCCTAGGTCACGCTCAACCGCCCAGGTTTTCCCCCTTATTTTGGGTACTCTATTTTCATAATATTTTATAGAGGCTGTGTGAGCCCCAGGAAGTCCTAGATCCCATATGATCCATCTCCCGCTGCAAACAGACTAAATAAAAGTAACCTGCAGCGGGATTTGAACTAGGATTTCCGGCAGTGCTCTACCACTGAGCCACTCCACTCCCTGACAAGAAATACAAAGAGTAAAATATAAATTATGATATAACTGATAAGAATAACAATATGAATGGAAAGAAATCTAGAAGAATATAAAATGTCGTAAAGTTACAAGAGAATGATTTCATTTATTTTCTTTCCATTTTATTATTTTCATTAGTTATTTCATAATTTATCTTTTACTCTTTGTCATTCTTGTCATTCCTATCATTGCTGTTTATAAAATATGATATATCTCTTTCGGTACTGTGTTGTTTTTATAGTTTTTCTGTTTTCTTTTATGCTCAGCCATGAAGATGGCCCAAACCTAAGGCCGAAACATAGGCGTACATAAAATAATGTTAACTTATTTTGTGAAATTTTTTTATTGACATCTTCAGATGACAAATCCATCAACCATTTCCACATTATATAATTATTCCACATTATTATTTAAATTATATATAAATACGATACCTTTTATTTATACCTGAAATCTGGTGTAATTTTAGGGAATGAGTCGAATTAAGACATTCCTTATAATTAGATACGAGTACATTTTTACCAAGACAACGACAGTAGCCATTATTCTTATTTCGGCCAGGGATATTGAGTTTCACAAAGAGACCAGTATAAAACTCGAAATTAGACATGTTAACATGAAACAGTCCTCACTTCAAAGTGAAATGGAAATTATTCTTTTTTTTTCCTTTCTTTCGTAGCGAAAATTCTGATTCACTCGAGCGATTTCTCTTTGATTCGTTAATATTAATTTCACGCGGCCCGTTCCCGGTTATTATTTTATTTATGAAGTTAAATTAGATTCGCAAAAATAGTATACTGATATAAGTTTTCTAAAACAAAAAAAAAACCCTGTACCTCTAACTCATGAAGAGTCTTGGGTTCAGTATGTGGTAGAGACTGGACTGTTTCTTGTACAACTGTTGCAGTCTCTGTGCAGAGAGGCAATTAGTCTTATATTATCTTAAAACCCTTGGTATTTCCCCTTATCTTGGGTTCCAACTTTGTAGAGGCTGGGTCTGCCCAGGAAGGTCTCGGTTTGTATCTACCTAAATAAAATTTTATACAAAAAAAACTGCCATGCTTGCCTCACAAAAGCCCTTTTAGTTTCCTTCCTTTAGTAAATTAATAATTGATTTTTTAAATATAAAATAAAATAATGACTAACAAGTATATTAATTTTTTTTTCAGTAGATATCCCGAAGTTATTTATAAAATATAATTTATACTTCTCTAGATTAATATTATTTTGAACATTTTTTTTACGTATCAGGTATTAAACCACAGTAAAAAATCGTAGATTATAATTTCTTTAAAATATTGAAATAAAATACTATATAGCCACCGAGCCAAATTAGAAAAAAAATGCTATATACTTTTATACAACAGTTAATTATTTAATAAAAATAATATAATAACAATATAAAAATCACTTTTAAAGCTGATAAAACTGGGTGGTTAGAACAAATTTAAGTGCGCTTTTAGGAGACTCTGGACTTCGGGAGAGATTTCGGAAGCGGTGTAGCTTAGTCAGTTGTGTGCTGAGGTGCTGTGCTGAAAGTTTCGGGTTCAAATCCGGCTGTGGCTGACAAATTACTTGTTCTATTAATAGCCATATTCTGTAGGACCTACAGATCCTCCTTGGGTTCGCCCAGCCTTTTTCAAGTTTTATCCTTAATTGGGGTAAAACATTTCGGTTGATCGTGGTTTCGGAAAAATCACTTCCCTGCTCAACTGTTGTCCTAGAAATAGTACAGTGTCTACTATGAATAGAACCCCACTACTTCATGAGTTGAAGTGGTACAGGGTTTTTTTGGGAGCAGGGGAACTACACCTCATTTTTTTTTATAATTTATTTTATAAAATTACTTTGAAATAATTTTTTACTTAAGTACATAAAAACTCTTATAAATATTTTTAATTTAAAGAGAAACGATATGCCCCCCGGCCGTCAGACGGAGGATCCGGATTCGAATTCCGGCTGGAGGCACATCTTTTCTCTTTTAAAAAAAAATATTTAAAAATCAAAACAGTTGACCAATAATAAAAAAAATGTATGTGTTCATTCAGTATAAGTTAGCGGCGAATCATTTAATTTAGTGAATAAACGAAAAGGTTACTGTCTAAGCTCACAGCAATTTTTAAGGCGAAAACAACTTTGTTGAAATGTCATTTTTTTCCCTTAACTAATCCTCTGGTATTAATGTTTTGTTTTTTCTATTTTGGTTGTGAAATATGAGTATCAAAGATTCGATAATTTTAAAAAAAGTGTGGAAACCTTTCGTTGAGATGAATTTAGTATTGATATTTAATCCAGAGGGGATGAGATAAACTTAAAAGTTCTTTTTTTTAAGTACTTAAAGAGATTAAAAGTGCAAAAAAAAAAACTGGGGCTGTTTTTGCTCGATAGCACAAACACGATGAGGAAGAAGCAAACGATTGTTTACCCGAGAAAAGAGTTGTGTTTGACGAGATGTCGATACTAAAACATAATTCGATTTATAATAGTGGTAGATCGATAGTTTTAAGTTTTTCTATTACATTTAATCTTTTATACGGGGGGGGGGGGTTACTTTATTTCATGCTAAGCAACGTCGATGGATGACTATCCACATAGCTCGGTATTCGGCATATGATCATGTCCAACTCCTCACAGGTATGTAAGGACCCTACTAGAGGCAAGTGCCAGAGACTGTAGGAGTGATGACCCTGTGTACTATCATGTGGTTTTCCAGGATATCAATAGTTCGGACTACGGAAGCCTGCTTTGGAGACTTCATATCGGGACGATTTATTGGTCCTCGTGCACCTGTTGACTTTGAGCAGCCACAATCCCTGGATCTAGATAGATTTGTCGGTAGCATTAATACCTTCGAGGTCCTCTCCTTTATTTTTAATGACACCAATCGCATTTTATTATTTTGAGGTAATTGAATAATTATAATATTATCCATTTTGCTCAGGACTAAGATTAAAAAAAGGTTCAGGAAGATACACAAAATATCCGTTAAGACTTCCCTGTTTTTATGTATGTTACCACGGTTTACGTTATTTCTAAATATAAATAATAATAAATAAATCACACGTACCGGAAATTAGAATACCTTGGACCGCATCATACGATATGAAAAATATCGTCTACTACTGATGATGCAGAGAAAGATTGATAGTAGGATGCTAGGAAGGAGGCACTCCTGACTGCAGAATTTATGGCAATGTTTTGATCTCACAATTGTAGAATTATTTATAAGTGAACAAAAATTTAGTTCACCATGTTAGTAGGCAATGTCCGAAACAAATAACGGACGGGAAGAAGAAGACATTTCCCACTGATTAAAATACAATTATTTGATCAGAGAGTATTTTTTCGGGAATTCATGAGAGGTATATACATACAAACTCAACCGCCAGGTTTTTCCAATACAATGGGATCACTTTATAGAAACTAGGTGAGCCCTGTGAGGTTTAGGTCCCTAGAGAAGGTAATCAGCACTCTACGTACTGTAGGCTCCCAATAATATAAAGTAGACGATAAATAATAATTGTTGTAGTTGAAAGCTTTGAACCCGATTGTACGTCGGTAAGTGAGGCCATGGGAACCATGGTTCGCAGCAACGTAAGAAATACCTTTAATATATGGGTTTTAATATAACTATTTTGAATGTTTTTTTGTCTAAACATTCTCCTTTGTAAGTGATAATTGATGTAATTCACAATCCTAACCCTAGTTCATGTATATTACTAAATAAACAGCTTAGATAACGATACATGACCTATGCATGCCTATATAAACCCGATGTTGAACCACAATAAACTGGTGAATAATTAAAACTAATATGATTATTATTACTTGTTGAGGATAAATAATCTAGCAAGGTCACCTATGGTCCAGTGGTTAGCGTAACAAACTACTAAGCCCAAGATCGCGGGTTTGTAGGCCGGCAGGTGGCCCTAGGATTTTTTTAATCGAGTAAAAAATCCTTAGTTACGCCGTCCTTCGGAAGAGACGTTAAACGGGAGCCTGTACGATATCAGGTACTCGTTAAAAATACCTATCCTAATTAAACCTAGATAAGCAAAATTTAGAGCTCCCACTGTAGCATCGTCCGATTAGCCATAGCAGCATAAAGTGACGTTAAATGAACTAACAACTAACAACTAAATAATCTAGCAATATTCAAAAACTATTAAAACGGTCATATTCTGTCTTTTAATTATATTCTATTTATAATTATACTTTATTCTAAATCGGTATATTTTTTTTTTGCGTGGAGGTACAGAGTCGTTGAGGTACGGAGTATCCCCTGAGTCACGACTTCAACTAAGACAAAACAGAAATCATCAATGATTTCAAATAAAAAAAAACCATCATCCTTCGTAAGTAAACCACAATCTAAATCGGTATATACTTGAAATTTCTGAAATACTCTGTAGGATTTTTTTTTTTTTTATTGATATTTACAACTGTAATAACATTACATCAAGTAAATTGGCTGTATGAACTAAGGACATGAACAAAAAAATCACTTGTGAAGAAACTATCCATTGATAGCACTCCAATGAAGTTTTATAGTAGAAGGTCTCGAGGCCATCTTCTTTTCAGACGCCTCGGAGGGTTATCAGGAATATTATAGGAAGCAAGTCGAGAGACTAACGGATTCAAGTGTGTATGGAGCTTTTCATGGAAGGATAGGTATCTAGTTTGGGCCAAATCAGCAACATATGGAATATTAAGATCATGATGAATGAGTTTGTTTGTGACATAATAAGGAGCATTGAGGATTTTACGAAGGATTTTGGATTGTAAGGATTGGATACGAGATGAATTAGATGGTTTAGTAGAGCCCCAAAGCTCAACTCCGTATGTCCAAATAGGTCTGATAACTGTCATGTAAATGAGTCTTTTGTAATTAATTGGTACCTTTGAACGTTTGTCCAGTAAATGTTGAAGTAGGCGAAATCGTCGAGCAGTTTCTTGTCTTTTCAGTCTTGTATGAGGATTCCAAGTGAGACGTTTGTCCAGATGGAGTCCTAGGTAACGTATCTGTTCGACAGGGATCAGTGGAATGTTATTAAAGGATACAGTAGGGCAGGAATTCGTAGGTTTACGACGAAGAGTGAAGGTAATTTGGTGGGATTTGTTAGGATTTATTTTAATTCTCCAATTTTGACACCATTCTTGAAGGTTTGAGATATGGGATTGAAGATATTGGGATGCAACAAATGGATCGTTATTTACTGATAACACACATGTGTCATCAGCGTACGTAGTGAGGACAGTGCTTGGATGGGTTGGGATGTCAGCTGTATATATTGTGTATAGGATGGGACCCAGGATACTACCTTGAGGAACACCAGCTAACTGGGTAAAGAGGCAAGAGTAGGAAAAATTATGGTTTACTTTAAAGGTTCGATTACTGAGGTAGGAACTAATAATAAGGAAGTAAGTAGAACTCTGTAGGATTGAGAGTTTTTTTTGAGAATGGCAGCTGTCTCAAAAAAGTAATTTCCAATTCATGACACTTTATTTGATTAATAATTGCTAACAAAAACCTTTTGATTCGATTATATTATTTCTGGAAGATATATTATTTTTATTATGGCTGTTATGACTCATTTTCATAGTCAGTACTGAATATATTTGAATTCAAAGCCTCAAATATCGCATCAATGTTTATTTTCTTATATAAATTTCGCATACATCAAACTCGGTTGAGCTCTGAGAACGGAAGGTAATACCTTGTGAAACAAACTTGTGTAGACTTGTCAACTTCTAAGGTTATGATTCGAATTATCCATACTTATTCTTCCTTCAGCTGTAAACTCTGGGCCCACGCAAACACTCAATATAATTAGTTGCCTTAACCAACTTCTTTTCACAATCTACTTGGTTATTTGATATGAGGATCCTCATTAAGTTACATACTTCAGAGTAAGACCAACATTCAACCGCTTTCTGGAACAAGAATATTATTCGTTGTTGTTAGTTTATATATGAATTCTCCTGGGTCCTTCGAGGCGATCCCGGGTGTCACAGGACTATGATGAGTTACAATGGATCTTCTCTCCCATTCGTAGACAATATTTCCTTGGTGCGTTTCTATACCAATCCATTAACTCGCAAAACCCTTCATACATGTATTCTCCTCCAATTCAAATCCTCTGTCCAGAATCACAAAACAAGATCCCGCCTTTCCGATCTCTGCACTCGTTCCAACAGAACCAATGCATTCGAGCGTCCCTTCCTCGCCCGCTCCACCACTGTATGGAACTCAATCCCTCCTTTCATCCGCCATGCTTCTTCACTGGCTTCATTTAAATCCCTGCTTTTCCAACATCTCTTGACATCCCAAAAAGATGGTCTCCAAGCAGGTCAATCTTCCGCTTAAATAAATTAGTATTGAATAATCGATTTCTTTGCCTACGTATTTTGCTTATTTTCCCAAAGAATATATAGACTATTTAAAACTTTAGTGTATGCTATCCCATACATTTATCTTATTTGGTAATTTTGTTATTAACTATTTTATTAATTTTGTTTATAATTATTTTTTTGGTATTAATATTTTTTTTTACAATTAGTTAAAATCCTGTCAAGTTTCGTACTTTTTAGTTATTTCATTTCTATTTTTATTTTTATTATATTTTTGTACTTTTGTACTATTACTTCATGATTCGTATAATTATGTAGGTAGCCTTCTGGGCCAAATTTATATTATCTTTATTTTTTTGTGCATATTTGTTATTCTAAAGGGACTTAAGTCGCAGGATAAAGTTTTTTTTCTATTCTATTCTGTATTTAACGTAACTTTATGCTGCTATGATTAATCAGACGATGTTACAATGAGAGCCCTAAATTTTGCATAAACATATTTAATTAGGATAGGGATTTTTAAGGAGTACCTGACATGAAACAGCCCCCGTTTAACGTCCCATCCGAAGAACAGCATAAGTTAGGATTTTTTACTCCCTTTACCTGCCGTGCTACGTACCCGCGAACCTATATTATATTATTCGTTATGTGTAAAATATTCTTTTATTTTTATATAAGATATAACTGTTATTTAAAGAATTGGAACATGACATAAAATTAAAGCCCGAAAATGTCCTCTCTTTCCTTGTTAATTACATCAAAAGCATTTTAATAGTTTTAGGTAGTTGAATGATTATAATAATATCAATTTCTCTCAGGTCTAATTTTTAAAAAAATGTTTGGGATGATAAAAAAAATACGTCCCTATTTTTATAGATGTTACCCCGATTTACGTTAATTTAAGCAAAAATAAAATTATTGAATAATATTATTCTGGACAATATCAGACTTAACCACTTATTCAGCGGGGCTGTAGAGGTAAAAATAAATTCTCTTATATAGGGAGAACTGATTATAGACTCTGGCAGACAAATTATTAATCTTTATCAACGACATATGGATACTATGTGCTCCGCAAACCTACCTGGGGTTCACCCAGCTTCATATGCAAAGCAGGTAGCCTTGATTGGCAGAAAAAGCAGTTGAGCGTTGTCTCGGATAAATCACCTACCTGCACAATCATTATCTTAGAAGAATTGCAGTCTCTACCAAATACTGATGTCCAAGACCCTTTATTAGTTGTACAGCGTACATGTTTTTTTATATGTAGATTGTATAGGTTAATTTTTTTTGTGTTTACAATAATTTTTTTTTTGCTCTCAACTTACCTGAAACGACGAACGTAGTCAACTGTAATAATTATTATTTATCGTTTACTTTATATTAATGGGAGCCTATAGTACGAAGAGTGCTGGATTACCTTCTCTAAGCACCTAAACCTCCTAGGGCTCACCTAGTTTCTATAAAGTGATACCATTGCTTTGGCAAAACATGGCGGTTGTGTTTGTATGTATATACATCTCATGAGTTCCCGAAAAAATACACTATAATCAATTAATTGTATTTTATTCAGTGGAAAATTCACTTAGTAATGTGCCTGATATATTTCATCATAATTAAATTTTAATTTCTAAATTGCTCAAGTTTCTCTCATACGCATATTTCAATGTGTGTTTGATAATACAACTTCCCGGTTCAGTTTCGTCAATCCTTGAAGACGAGAGTATCGCATCCAAGTTGCTAATGAACTTGATATTAAGTTATGTCGAGTTCTCTCTTTTCACCTTAGGAATATCCCTGCTTCTATACTTTTATGCACAGAGGACTTCCTCATCAAAAATGTCCATAAGATGAAGAACTGGAGCACGAGACTAAATGGATTTCTATTTATTGAACTTAACAAAACTTCTGGATTTATTTCTGTAATCTTTTAGAACTAAACGAAAATAAAATAAACTATGTTCACGTAGGCTTCCACGGTCTTTATTGTTTGCCAAGCTTTGGCTCATCCTGTTCTGAGCTTCCTCAGAGCTAATCAGTATTTTTTTTTTAAATTTATATATTGATATTTACAACTGTATTACAATTATACAACAAGTAAATAGAATGCGTGTTACATAATGACATGAGAATGACAAGTAGAGAAACTACCCATTGGTAGTACTCAAATCAATGTTCAAATAAGAAGGTCACGTGGCCATCTTCTTTTCAGAAGCCTCAGAGGATTATCGGGAATTGAAGAGGAAGCTAGGTTTGAAACTAGAGGGTTTGAGTGGGAATGAAGTTTGCTATGAAAGGATAGATACCGGGTTTAGGCCAAATCAGCAACAAAAGGGGACATTAAGGTCGTTATGGATGACTTTATTCTTAACAAAATAAGGAACATTGAGGATTTTACGAAGGATTTTGGATTGTAGGGATTGGATACGAGAGGAATTCGATGGCTTAGTGGAGCCCCAAAGCTCTACTCCGGAAGTCCAAATAGGTCGTATGATGGTCATATAGTGAGTCTGTTGTAGTTAATTGGGAGCTTAGAGCGTTTGTCTAGTAAGTATTGAAGTAGCCTGGAATGTCGAGCGGTTTCTTGTGTTTTCAGTCTAGTATGAGGATTCCAGGTTAATCGTTTGTCGAGGTGCAACCCTAAGTATCGGATCTGTTCTACAGGCACCAGTGAGATATTATCAAAGGATACTGAAGGGCAGGAAATCATTGGTTTACGACGTAAGAATCAGTAAATGAAAATTTTTTTTTTCATTTTTTATCAAATCTAAATACCTATATGCAAATTAAATGGAATTTCTATGGAAACCATAAAACTTATTTTTAAAAAATGGGCAAAAACTCAAAATGGGACATAAAATATTAACTAGAACATGTTAGGAAAAATTTCAAAGAGTTGTTGGTTGAAAGTCTTGGGGTGAGATTCTGGGGTGACTTTCTCTCTGAATATGTTTGGCTGTTGATGTGAAATGTCCTGCATTTTGCTTCCATTGAGAAGGTTTTTCTTTTTGTCCTGAATTAGCGAATTAGTTATTAATTACTGAATTAGAGCGGCTAGTTACATAGCGATTTGATGAATCTTATCTAATCCTAATATTATTTCATTTTTTATATTGTTTTATTTATTTATTTGTTAAAAAAGAAATATTGTAGAATAAAGTCCTCTTCTTTCACTTCCTTTGAAGTGTTCGGTGCACGTGTTTGTGAAAAATGTCTTTGTTAGGCAAATAAATCTTACTAATTGGCATCATCATTAGAAAATATTTTTAAAACTTTTTTGATTTAGAACTATATCATCATTCCCACAAAACTTCAAGTTCAAACATGACACCACTCGAAATATAACTTTGTTAGAAAAAAAAATTGGAAATGGAATACCAGATATCAGATATCTTTATAAAAAAAGCTTCAACCTATGCAATCGCTAATGAAGGCTTAAATAAAAAATTACAATTTTTGAGACATGTCTTACTTTTGAAGGAGCGATATCACAAAGCCACAGTTCTTCAGTTCTTTAACCCGTTCTGCTAAATATAAATAACCTGTACTACCACAACCCGTGAAGGTTTGGGGCTCGGTACATTTAGAGACTGTACTGTTTCTTGGACAATGGTTGTGCAGGATAATTTTTCTTAGTCGACCGCCAGATTTCTCCCTCCTTTGTTTTGGGTACCCACTTTATATAGCCTGGGTGAGCCCCTTGAGGGTTTATAGATCCTACAGGGTCTACTTGTAGTTGCTTACAGATTAAATAAAAGTCTCGCCAGCAGCGGAATTCGAACCAAGGACCTTCGGGATGGCAACTCAGCGCCCTACCACTGACTTCTCTTATCTCCCAAAAAGACTAGTAACTTATACGATTATTAGAATTATTCATTCTAAATGTTGACCTTTATAACTGTAGATTTTTTTTGATTTTTTTGTTTTTTGGTAAAGCTATACTAAGCGGTTGATTAAATGTTAAAAATACGAAAAGCAACAATAGGTTGGGGGGGTTGAGTAATGAAGGATATGAGACAATGAATAGGGTGGTCGGAAACCCTCCCCCTATTTTTCCGTTTAGTGGAATATTAAAAACACCTTTAAGCCATTGTCTGCATTGTGACCAATTTAGAAATGTCTGTCCCCAGTTTAATGAAAAAGAATGGGCTAAGGTCATATTTCTAAATCCCCAAACCGACTTTTTGTCAAATCAAAAGGAGCTGGACGGAAGACCTAGATTTATATTTGTAATTTCAATTTAAAATTCTATTATTTAAATTGTAAAAGAACAATAAATCTTCAATCTAGAATAATAAAAACCAATACCACTACGGCCCATGAAGGGTCTTGGGTGCAAGGTTGTAATAGTTACTATTTATGAGACAAAGATTGTTCAGGCAGGTTTTCCACCCAATTGAGGGTGTCAACTTTATTCAGGCTGGGTGAGTCCCTGGAGGGTCTACATTGTTAGAGCCATGAAGGGTCTAACAGCTTCTAATCGTTGTTAGCTGATTGAATAATTTAATTACCTCAGATGGATTTAATCCGAAACCTCAGGCATGACAACTAAGCGTTCTACCCACCGTGTTACCCAGCTCCCTTAATTCGCTGCCATGTATTTTAAGTTGTTGATTAATAGTAATTTTTCAGGAAGTGTGAAAATTTTCTCCTTCTTCTTTAACATCTTTTAAAATATATTCATATATATTTAACAATAACAACAACATATTGCACGAGTCTGGGGTCCAGTACAAGGTACAGACTCTACTGTTTCATGGACAACGGTTCTGCAAGGAGGTGATTTGTCCTAGGCCACGCTCAACCACCAGGTTTTTCCCCCTTATTTTGGGCACCCTATTTTTATTATATTTTATAGATGCTGGGTGAGCCAGACGGTCCCATATGATCCATCTCCCGCCGTAAACAGACTAAATAAAAGTAACTGCCTGCAGCGGGATTTGAACCACGATTTCCGGCATGGCTACTCAGTGCTCTACCACTGAGCCAATCCGCTCCCCAAACGTTGAATAAGTAAATTAAATTATTTGATGCTTTTGAAAAGACTGAACGATGAGTTACTGAACTGAGTTTCCAGGTCGCTTGCAGAAACCTGCTGCGACAGAGTAATTACTGACTTTGTACAACAGTTATGGATAAATATAATAACATCTTGAAAATCTTCAGAAATATGTTTAATAACTTTCATATTCATCCCGGTTCAAATTCCTCTTTTGATAAATTATTCGATCTGTTTACCGTCATATATAAAGCTTGCAGGTTCTGCAGACCCTCCTGGGGCTCACCTAGCCTGTGTAGGGTGGTTTATTAATCTTCTTAAATTAGGGGAAAGACCTTGCAGTTAAGCGTGATTTAGACCAAATCACCTCGGTCCCTAACCGTTTTCCTGGAGACATTACAATCTCTACCATATGCTGAACCCAAGACCGTTCAGGTTTTTACATATATTTTCCTGTTATGCTGAAGTTTTTAAAATTAAAATTGATTACTAAACTGCCTCTATTTTCTCATCATATAGGTTTCACAATGCACCATGTTTAACATAATTTCAAATTATGTTATTATTATAATTATTATATATGTTATTATTATTATTATTATTATTATTATTATTATGTTATAATTATGATTATTATTCCAATTGGATAAAAATAATAATTTTGTTGTAAACATGGGACTAATACCACTTTATTACACGTTACA
The DNA here is from genome assembly GCA_037127475.1 of Arma custos. Taxonomy (NCBI): domain Eukaryota; kingdom Metazoa; phylum Arthropoda; class Insecta; order Hemiptera; family Pentatomidae; genus Arma; species Arma custos. The sequence continues at coordinate 57,493,120 of CM073765.1, forward strand.
CGTATTAACGTTTTGGGAGCTTTTTTGCATATTCTTAAGGATTGATTGTTTTCTTTATTTATTTAAGGATAATAAAAACTGTATATAATAATAACGTTATTTATAAGGATATAAATAACTTTATTAATCTTAGTCTCACATCTAAGGCGTACTGATATTTAATGTGTGCCTGTCAAAGGACAGGCTCGGGGCCGCAAAATTACGTCCCGAACGAAGGACGCCATAACCAAATATTAATTTTACTATAATTTAACATATTTTTCTAAACTTCAGCTAGACCATTTTTAACCCGAGACCTTAATTTTTCATAGTTTACTAATGAAAATAATTTGTAAATTTTGAATTTATTCATGTGCGTACCGAAATATATTTTGGGTTCCTTTGACAAGGTAAGGGCTATCCCTAATATTATGAACACCCTTTCTAGTAAACGATGTCCTGGCGTATATTAGATGTGGTCAACATCCGCCCATAACCGCGAGGTTTATTATTTATTATCGACTAACCTAAGGAAGGGTCCAGCACACACATTATAGCACCGGGTGTGTCCCAGGAGAACTTCCTACCTCAGAATCGATCCCTTGACATTTTTGAATAAATAATATTCCACATCCGGTTTCGAACTCGAGCGTTAGCTAGTGGACTTTTTCCACATGCATTAGACTATTATTTGCTGAGATAATGGCAATGCTTCAGTTTTCATAATGAAGTTTCACCACATAAGACACACCTTTATATGGCAACTAAAAGTGTCTAAACCTGAACAATAGATTTCAACGCCTTGATAAATGATCGTAACTGAACTCTCGATAAACTTAAATGACACTAACACACTTCGAATGGAACTGACATTGATTAATGTACTTTTTAAAATCTTAAGAAACTAAGATACAAAGGCGTAAGCAAAATTCGAGAGAGTTTCATACAAAGGAATTCATATAATTCATATTATAATATCTTCTTAGTAAGAAACTCATCGAAGAAGGTTTTTGTTACTTCAATCTTTACTTCATACACACAAACTTTTTGGCTAGTGTAAATAAAATACAGTTATAATAGTATTTCCGCATATACAAATATTTATTCAACTATTAATAAAAAATTTGCCTTATACCAATTACCAAAGAAAAAAAAAGAATACAACAGGGTCGTTCATCAACTCTATATTGAATTTAAAAAATCTTACGATTCCATCGACCATCAAATGAAATATAAAGTGCTGATTGAACAGTGTATACCAATGAAATTAGTAAATTTGGTATGGATGAGAATGAGCGAAACTTTCAATAAGGTTAGAATCAGTAATAATTGAGGTTTGAGGTTCACTCAGGTATAAAACAAGGTGATTCGCTTTCAACTGTAATATTCAATTTAACACTTTAGTGGATTATTAAAAAGGTTATACACACCGAAAAAGGTTTGAATTTGAATATGAATATTAAAATATCCGTGGTTGGGTTTGCGGACGATTTGGTTCTGTTGGATGAAGACGCTTAAGCTATAAAACTAAATACAGAAACGTTGATGAATGGAGTTATGTAAATAGGACTGGAAGTAAATTTAGATAAGACTGAATACATGGTTTTTGGGGTATTGTTTTAGGAGGGAATAAACATGTCGAAAAGAAAAAAAAAGATGATCAAGAGGAAATAAAGACGCGATTAAAGATAGGAAACGTCTTTTAATTATTCGGTCTCGACATTACCTATTAAGCTCGCGTCTTTTGTCGCAAAATATAAAAATGAGAATTTAAAAAAACATCATCCTTCCAATTCTTACTTACGGATGTGAAACGACGTCTTAAGGTATACGAAAATTAGGTGTGTAGAATATTCGGTCCAAAGAAAGATGAGACCACTGGAAAATTTAGGAGATTACAATGCGAAAATGCGAAGCTGACACAAGGTGAATATTATTTAAGTGTCACGATGATTAAGATGGGCTTGCAAAGTTGCTAGGATAAGCAACGAACGAAACCCCAAATAGTTAGTAAACGCTGTGCTGACTGAGGGTTAGACCAAGATGTAGGTGGGAAGATTGCGTTAATATCCCTGTCGGATTTGGGTTCGGGTATTGGTCCGTGGATAGAAGTTTGTAAGCAGAGGTTGGTCGTGTCGGCATCGAGCCTTCGGGTTCGCTAAGCCTTATTCTTATTTATTCCTTCCTCAGACCATGGCCGTGCACATATTTTCCTTAATTCCTTCTATCCATCTTTTTCGTGGTCATCCCCTTCGTTCGGTTCTTCCCTCCAGATTCCAATTGATAATTAAATCTTTCCTCGTCCATTCTTCTTAAAAGAGCCATATCCATACCAACGCTTTTTTGGGTTTGCATTCACTCTCTACTTCGGGATCAGTCCTTCTGTCTAGTCTGGATACGCTGACAGCTCTGCTCCAATAGTACATCTCAGTAGCAAGTAGTTCTTATCCTAAGCCAGCGCTAATTCCTAAACTCCATGCTTCTACTTCATATAGCAATACGCTTTCAATTATGACAGTATAATGAGCTTCTTGTTTCCTTTCGTCGCATTATTGCTCTAAAGGACCGAGCGAAGCATACCAATTGTTTTATCTTCTCTTTGGACGCTCCGTTTCTTTCCATTATAGAGCCCAAATATTAAAGATTATTCAATGTTTTTTGTTCACGGCACGCCGTGAAAAACATCTATAAGGCTGGGGACAGGAAATTTCGAGTCGAGAAACTGGCAACCCCACGTAGAGTCCCTGAGTCGTTCGACACACGTTATGATGATGATGTATTGTGAGTAAGCCCAGGGCTACCCAGACCGAAGAATGGAGAGCAGAGGAGAAGAAGGCCGAATAAAGAAGGAAAATATGAACAATACGGACCTACCTTAAATATGTAATGTAATTTTAATTCTCAGTTTTTGTTACCATTGTCCGTGAATTACCTCAATAAAAAGAATTATGTTTAATTTCATACAGTCCATTTAACATCACATTAAAACACAACTAGCGAACAGAATTATTGGTAATATCCCCATCTCAAAGGGAATACCTTAGTTTGAACATTTTTATTATATTTCCTTCAACGAACAGGTCATCCTGGTCATAAATAGTCTCAATAACTAGAACTCAAAGCGTCCCTAACAGGACAAGAATTGGAATTGTGAAAACCTTAAAAATATAATTTTTACCTGTAGCTCTACAACGCGCGAACGGGTCTGGGTTCAGTACGTGGTAGAAACTGTGCTGTTTCAAGGACAACAGTTGTGCAGGGAGGGGATTTGACCTGAATCACGCTCAACCATCAGATTTTCCCCCTTATTTTGGGTACTCACTTTATCGAGGCTGGATGAGCCACAGGAGGGTCCTAGATCCTATATGATCCATCTCCGATTGCTAACAGGCTAAATAAAAGTCTTGCCTGCAGCGGCATTCGAACCAAGATTTTCGGCATGGCAACTCAGTGCTCTAACACTGAGCCACTCCGCTCCCTATAACATATTAGTTACTTAAAATAAACTGAAACAACTTCATATTTCGATAATACATTAACAAAAAAATCGATAGGCAAGTGGCCACATATTATACATAAATGTATATATGTATACATCATAATTCTATTTCACATATCATAAACGTGTCATTCATATTGTACTTATGTAGTACATTATCGATTATAAATACATTAATTCACATCTAGAGTTTGAATGTGTACATTATTTTATTATTTTTTTTTTTATCTAGACTTTATTATCATTTTTGCATTAATTTCTTTTTATTAACGCGTGTATATATTTTTCCGCATGTATATATTTTATTACATTCACTTATTTTATTTTGTTTATATCATTTTTTTGTTTTGTTATAATGGTTGTAGCTACATAGCACCATTACTTATTGCCCACAATTGGCAGATTGTAATGTGTGATTGTAAAGTGTTTAATAAAAAAAAGTCACATAAAATAATTCGAATTAATTTGAACGTTTTTTTTTGTAACAGACATTAAAATATTTTTTTTAATTAAAAAAGACAAGTAAATGAACTCCTGCAGAAAAAAATTTCATTTCCAGTATTTCTTTCTTAATTTCTTGCCTCTTATGAATATTATTAACATTCTACTTCAATTACCGGAAGAGAATAGTTAATTAATTAATTCACTTTAATAAAAAGGGTACTCTTCAGGTAAAACTGAAAAGTCTGTAATATTATCTTGTAAGAGCATTGTTTTAATTACATTTCTACTACAACAAAGTACGGAAAATATTGTAATACGGTGAAATTTTCGATGTGCAATTTTCAAAGGGTCTCTGCGTTTCAGAGTTTCTTGAGTCAAAAAAATCATTCTCATTTATTGGTCTACGTGTGTTTATATTTGTCGGTGCCAGGGCTATATTCTCAACCGGTGTTTCTATTTTTTTTTTAAATATTATTCTTTCGTAGGGTTTTGGCCTGAATTTTTAATAATTCAGGATATCTTGTGCGCAACAGCAGTTGCGCAGCAATATCCTAATTTTTATTTAGTATTTTCTACAGAATTGTACAGGATAGAGTAGCTCAGTGTGTAGAACACTCAGATTCTGTGCTTAAGTTATCGGGTTCAAATTTGGCAATGGCAGATAAATTATTTAATCCAGTAGGAAAATATATGGACTCTCTGATCTGCAGACCTTCCTGGAGCTGTCCCAGCATATTTAAATGGGGGGCATCCTTTATTAGTGAAAAAAATCTTGCGGTTGATTGTGACCACTTACATAAACGTTGGATTTGAACCAGATTAGTCTCTATTATGTACTGAACCAAAAACCATTCATGGATTGTAATGTATTGTTAGATTTTTAGAATTATTATATACCTTGAGAGAATTAACAAAATAAGGATGTGTCCATGTAAAATAAAACACAAACTATATTGTAATCAATTTAAATTAAACATATGATAGTTTCCTTGGTATTTTTTTATCATAATTGTCAATAAGAGAATGGATGTTAATATACTATGTAATATAAACTAAATAAAAACCGAAAAATATTCAAATATTTACAATAGTAATTAATATTTATATAATTGTATACATGTATATAATATATTATAAGCATGGTCGGATTCAGAGGTAGTTAGCTTTTTGTGGTAGGGGACCGAAACTCCCATTTCCTCTCTTCCGGTAAGCGTAAACAGTTTCATAGCAGTATTATCGGTATTATATTTCGAAATAAATAAAACCTCATAACGTTAACATTGCTGTATTAAAGTCAATAGCTTCGAAAAGTCTAGAAAGATTCTTTTTAATTTAACACTAAAAGGTGATTTTGGCCAAATGACGTCTCTGCACAACCGTTTTATTTTTAGTTTATTTATTGATATTTACAACTGTTTTACAATAATACAACAAGTAAATAGGCTAAGCGATACCTAATGACAAGTAGAGAAACTACCCACTGGTAATCACAAATCACAAGTTCAACTAAGAAGGTCACGTGGCCATCTTTTTTTAAGTTTGTTATCAAAGGATAGATACCGGGTTCGGGGCAAATGGGCAACAAATGGGACATTAAGGTCGTTATGGATGACTATTCTTAACAAAATAAGGAACATTGAGGATTTTAAGAAGGATTGTGGATTGCAAGGGTTGGATACGAGAGGAATTCGATGGCTTAGTGGAGCCCCAAAGCTCTACTCCGTAAGTCCAAAAAGGTCGTATGATGGTCATGTAGATGAGTCTTTTGTAGTTAATTGGGAGCTTAGAGCGTTTGTCTAGTAAGTGTTAAAGTAGCCTGAAACGTCGAGCGGTTTCTTGTCTTTTCAGTCTTGTATGAGGATTCCAGGTTAATTGTTTGTCGAGATGCAACCCTAAGTATCGGATCTGTTCTACAGGCACCAGAGGGATATTATGAAAGGATACTGAAGGGCAGGAAGCCGTTGATTTACGACTTAAGGTAAAAGTGATTTGATGCGATTTTTGAGAATTTATTTTAATTCTCCAGGTTTGACACCACTGTTCAAGGAGGCTTTGGGAGCAATAACATGTATCATCAGCATACGTGGTAAGGATTGTATTAGGATGAGTTGGGATGTCAGCTGTATAAACTGTATAAAGGATTGGGCCAAGGATACCACCTTGAGGAACACCAGCAGATTGGGAAAAGAGGGATGGATAAGATGGTTTACTTGGAAAGTTCTATTTGTGAGATAGGATTGAAGGATGAGAAAGTATGTAGGGGGTAGGAATATACGGAGTTTGTAGAGCAAGCCCGGATGCCAGACTCGGTCAAAAGCCTATTACACGTCAACAAATTGATCCACGTTCTAATGCAGAGGAGACTACATCCAACACACGATGACATTGCTGAATGGTGAAGTGAGATCTGTACAACTGTAGGTTTAGAAACAGTATACTCTCAAAAGTACAATAAGCCCAATACCCTTCATAGATCATATTATAGTGGTACTGTTTATAATTCTAAAAGAAAATTTTGGTTGATATTTATCGCTCTATAATTCTGCAACCTTGGGAAGACACACTGGTCACTGTAAACATGATAAATTATGAAATTATAGTTGAATTCAAAACGTATCTTCGTTTCGAAACTGAATACTATAAAGCAAACATCCATATTATCAAGCTGTGGTTCATATAACTACAATTACATAGTACAACATTTTTTTTATTGTTTTTTTAATACACACTTTCACTACTGTCATTGAAGATTCAATATGTGAATCTCTGAGAAGTTTGAAGATAATTGCATCAGTATGATTATCCTTCAAGTATCGTATGATAATAATTATTGAACAGTTGTTGTTCAGGATACCTTATAAACATTTAATCTTTGAGGAAGGTCCATGTGTCTAAAAAGTGATTCTAGAATCTAGACTCTAGACTAATTTAGTAATATCATCAAAACAAAAACATGGATTTCAATATATTATTAAAATATAAACATTAACGTAAAAAGTATATTGGCTGTAACATTGATCCAAAAGCAATGTATTCCCTCCGGGCAGAATGTATCTCCCTCGCTTTCATACATGTTTTTTTATAAAAATTCAATTAATGTTAATTGAATATGTAACAATATAGAATTTAAATCACGCAAATGGATTTAAAATATTTATTATACAATAAACAAACGGAATTTGGCTCTGTGTTACTATTCTTAAAGTCCCAGATATGAGACTAGCTATGATAGATTATTTATTCAGTTATCAGCTGTGGGTGACCTTCGCTGGGCTCACCCTGGCTCTGTAGAGTGAAAATTATACTCATATTATAATTTATCACAATTGTTTACGAGTATTGTTTCTTCCAATTTATTTATTGGAAAAATTTTCCTTCCCTCCCTTCTCGTGACATGAAGAAAATCATCACGCTTCACCGACTCCGTAAGTTATTGCGATCTAGCTCTGAGTGACTGATGATCCACCTTATGATCCGCCATCATATGTTAGTTAATATTTCCAAGTAATTAACGCTTACCATAAATAGCAACTTAATTAACTGCGAATGTTATCAGGCAATTTACCTTGTGAACGCCTTATCACCTTGTATTGTAAGGCATAGTTTAATTATATGATGTAGGGTGTCTATGTAAATTGATCAGGGATGCCCCACCTCCATCTATGGTGCAATATATAAAGGCGTGAAGTGGATATTACAGATATGATCATTAAAATATTAATAAATAACTATTAAGAATGTATTTATTAACTTCAACTCTTATTCACCGGGGCTGTAAATATATTAAAATTAATAATTTTAATTTCTATTTTAAACATAATACAATACATGTTGATAAGTATAATAATAAATACAATAAGTTACATACATTGTGGAAGCTAAAAATACATTTTGGCTATGTGTTTATCCCTCCATCCCCTAAAACGAAATTGTGTGTAAACTAAGTTTGTCTGAGGGTTCATACCAATTTATTTCGTTGCATATGATAAAAAAAAATAACAAAGCTATATAAAAAATAATTTCTTAAATTAATTTTTTTATATCAATACATATTTACGTTTGAAAATTAACATTCAATCGAAATTTTATGAAAGTACATATAACTCGAAGTAAATTAAATTATTAAACGACCATCTATGGTATTATGGAATATTTTCATTTTTAATATTTATTTTAAGTTTAAACAAATTTAATTAAAATACTTTTTATTTCAACATCTCTCGAAGTTGTTTTTAAATAATTATTTTCGAATTTTTTTCTTGTTGTTTTATTTTAATTTATTTATTTCTCTGTCCTTTAAATTTTCACTAGCGCCTGCGCAATGGCAATCCATTAAATTTTATCTAAGTTATTGTTATTTCTCTTTGCTTATCTTTTTAATCTTATCCTATCAAGTCCAGGTTGAAGGGAATAGGAAATAGGAAGAACAAGAGGATTTTGTGTTGGTAAATGGAATGTTGTGAATGTATGATTGTATTGTGGAAATGTTCATATCATTGTGTATGGTGTGATTCGAAATAAACCAAGAAGCATAACAATTTTTCTTAGAATTTTGGACTGTGTTGTTTTTACCTTATTTGCAGAACCCCAAAGTTCTGCTCCATTTATCCAAACAGGTCTTAGTATACAGTAATAGATTATTCATTTGTTTCATAAATCAAGTGAAGATCTGTATTCCAGAAGTTGTGATAGTTAATTGTAGCATCTAAAAAGTCTTTTCTTATTAATTTTGTATGTATATTCTACGTATGTCTTTTGCCCAAGTATTTTGCGAGGTAACGTACATAGGTTTTAGAAGGTACTTCGTCGTTGTCAATTTTGATTGCTGTTCACGATGCTATTAGTTTACTTACGAACGGATTAATTAATTTAATTTAATTTTAATTCATAAACAATTAATGGTAATTACAGACTCTCTTTTACATTATTCAAAGTTCAAGAACAAAATAGAGGGGGGTGAGAGAAAGTGAGAGAGAGAGAGAGAGATTTTGATTCAAAAATTAATATGAAATCGTCGAATTTCATCCCATTCAACCAAATCCAGCTTTTAATATAGATTTATCCTGTCATTCATATTGTGATGAGGAAAAAAACAGAAACAAAAAAAAAGTATTCTTCGAGAATACGGTTCATTTTTAATTAAAATCGTAATACGATATTATCTCATATTGAATCATTTCTCGACTTTTGACCTCAATCCTATTATTAAATAAAAAAAAATCAAAAGAGACCACCAGTGACATAAAATCCCTAACTCAGAGTAGGTGTTTTCTTATAAATGAACACCTACAACATCGATGGAATTAAACAGTAGTTTCAATTAATTTAGGGAGCGGAATGGCTTTGTGGTAGAGCACTGAGTTGCCATGCCGAAAATTCTGATTCAAATCCCGCTACTGTCAAGGCTATTATTTAGTCTGTTAGCAGTCAGATATGGATCATATGGGATCTAGGACCCTCCTGGGGCTCACTCAGCCTCTATAAAGTGTGTACCCAAAATAAAGAGGAACAATCTGGCCGTTAAGCGTGATCTAGGACAAATGACCTCTGCACAATCCTTGTCCTTGAAACAGTACTGTCTCTACCATGTACTGAACCCCAAATCCGTTCTTGGGTTGTGTTCCAGGTTTTTTCCCAATCAATCTTTCATTGAAAGACTATGAGTCAAAATAATATATTAGAGACACCATATTCGAGTATGATTCATAAGGTATTAATCACTGACAGACACATTACCACAGAATCCGACAAGGAGGCTGAAACGCCTCTGGAGCAGGGATCTATTACACAGTCGTGAACACTCAAGAAGTGCCTTCAATGGGAGGTTTCTCCATGTAAATCCCTTAGGGGTGGTTTTCAAAAATACAATATGTGCCATATGGCATTTGTATAATATCTGTCAATAAATATTTATTATTGTGATAACTAATCCCTCATCCGCGTTATTTTTAGTCTCCTAGAGTTCTCATGAGATTAGTGGTCATTTGTTCTATCAATGGTTTTGGGTTTCCATTTAGTTTTTCTTGAAAGTGTTCGCTATATTTTCTACCGTTAGTATTTTCAAGTCAGTATGCAAAGATTTGATATTGACATACCATGGTGCTTCTGTGTAAGTAAGTTTGATTGAAAAGATTTTAGTAATTTTCTGTGAGTCTGTATAACGATGCCGTATATTTTCAATGTATATGTTAAGTGCAAACCGGTTTAAGTAAGTGAGTGTACGTGTTTAGTATGTATCTTGTTACTAATCTAATATTTTAAAAAATAGTTTAAATATTAAATATCGAGTCGCTAATTTAACATATTATTATTTACTCCAGTGTGTTATTTTTATGTATGGCTAAGGTTCTTTAATATACTAATATTTTACATCCTTGTTAAAATTGTACAACAACCAAACAACGGATATCGCAGTAGTACTATAAACTCTAAATAGATTAGTCATTTTCTTAGAATGTAAGGTATTGAATAATTCATTGTGTTATTTAGTTGTTTTAATTTTGCTTTTTAAGAAGCTATACATCATGTAAAGAAATTATTGCATGCAGCTCATGCATTTAACAAAAGCTATGGATTTATCAATTATCTTTAATTGCTTAATATCTTGTCTAGATTTGTACTGTTTATTTACTTATTATTATTTTGGTTTAAATATTTAAATCTTTTTAAATTGTTTTCTGTCACTTTTTACACGCTTTATGATTTGTAACATTTAGCCTTCTGGCCAGATAAATATTATGTTTCATTTCTGTTCATATTTGTTATTCTAAAGGGCTTAGTCCCAGAATAAAGTTGCTATTCTATTCTATTCTAAACTGAACTCCAACAGCTACTTTGGAGAATAAGTTACCACTATATGGTTCTCTAATGTAAACATAAAACCACCTATAAAAAGATGGTTATTTTTTATAGTTATTAACCATTTATGTGAGTAAGGATGGTTAAGTCCTCTCGGAATAAGGGCAAAAACCAACGCAAGCGAAGACCCCATCGGTTTCTTGCTTGTTGCCGATTAATTATCAATCCCGTTAATTGTTTGATATAATTAATACAATAAAGAAGATATATTAATTTACTGGTAGATATTAAATTGTATGAATATTTTTTTAATAGAAGAAAGTAAAAACTAATTTGTAAAAGTAAATCTAATTGTTTTTCGAAGCCACAATTTATTTTGAAATCACTGGCAAGACAAGATTCATGGGTTCTATCGGCTGTTTGGTTTGATAAACAAAAATAGACATATCATAACTATATAAATTATCTTATTAATGTTTTTAAATTAAAAATACTGAATTAATAAATAATTGGCACAATCCCCTACCAACGATGACAAGAAAATTGTTGCCCATGTGATCTAATAATATTATGTCTTTTTTATTTTTTGTAGATAGTTTATTTGAATTATTTACTTTAGGTTATACCGTCACCTCACTC